>CM073136.1:20059659-20659659 GCA_037039145.1 Fundulus diaphanus
ACTCGGGGCTGGGATGCGTTTACGGTCAGCGAACCTGCGGTTATTCTCGGCGGTGTCCTTTAAGGCCTGGATGGTTTGGGACCAGTAACGTTTGCAGCGGTCGATGTGGTCCTTTACTGAGGGTACAGCGATGTGTCTGCTGTCATCGGGGAGTAGTGGTGGCTGGTAACCCAGAGAGACCTCGAAGGGAGACATTCCAGTTGCGGCGGAGACATGGCTGTTGTGTGCATATTCTACCCAGGGTAGATATTTGCTCCAGTCAGATGGGTTCTGTGAGGTGAGGCAGCGGAGGGCGGTCTCCAGCTCCTGGTTCAAACGTTCTGTCTGACCGTTGGTCTGCGGGTGGTAACCCGAGGTTAGGGTATACCGGGCCCCCAGGGCCACGGCAAACTCCTTCCATACCCGCGATATGAATTGGGGACCACGGTCAGACAGAACCTCCTGTGGGATTCCGTGTAGGCGGAATACATGTTTGACCAGGAGCTGGGCCGTTTGAAGAGCTGAGGGTAGTTTTCTGAGGGGTATGAGATGACAGGCCTTGGAAAAACGGTTGATTATTGTTAAAATGACTGTCATACCTTGAGACGAGGGAAGCCCGGTAACAAAGTCCAGGGCGATATGGGACCAGGGGCGCTCTGGGACAGGCAGAGGCTGAAGGAGACCCGCAGGTGGCCGGTTTGAGGGTTTGCTTTGAGCGCACACGGGACACGAGAGAACAAAATCCTTGACGTCTTGGGACATGGAGGGCCACCAGAACCGCCGGGACAAAAAGGAACGGGTTCGACGAATGCCTGGGTGAGCCGAGAATTTCTCTGAATGAGCCCACTGTAGTACTCGGGTACGAGCTGAGGAGGGGACATAGGTTCGGTTGGGGGGGCCGGTTCCAGGGTCTGGATCCGTGAGCTGGGCCTGGGAGATTACGTCCTGGATCTCCCACTGGAGGGCTCCAAAAACACAAGACGGAGGGATTATTGTTGCAGGTTCCTTCTCTGCGTCGGGAGGTGAGTAGAGGCGGGACAGAGCGTCTGGCTTGTGATTCTTCGAACCGGGGCGGTAGGAGATGGATAAATTAAACCGGGAGAAAAAAAGGTACCAGCGGGCTTGTCGGGGGTTTAATCTCTTAGCTGTTTGAATGTAAGCCAGATTTTTATGGTCAGTCCAGATGAGGACGGGCTGCTCGGACCCCTCAAGCCAATGGCACCATTCCTCCAGGGCAAGTTTGATTGCGAGCAGCTCTCTGTCGCCCACATCATAATTTCGTTCAGCGGGAGACAACCGTCGAGAGAAGAAAGCACAGGGGTGCAGTTTGTGATCCTGGTCGGAGCTCTGGGAAAGAACCGCGCCCACTCCTGTGTCCGAGGCGTCGATCTCGACCACAAACTGTTTCTTTGGATCGGGGTGGATGAGGATAGGTGCTTGGGAGAACCTTCTCTTGAGGTCCATGAATGCCGTATTCGCTTGCGGGTTCCAGGAGAAAGGTATCTTGACCGACGTGAGGGCGTGGAGAGGGGCGGCGATCTGGCTGTAACCCCGGATGAACCGACGATAAAAGTTGGCGAAGCCCAGGAAACGTTGAAGCTCCTTCCGGGTCTCGGGGACCGGCCAGTCGAGGACCGCCTTGATCTTCTCGGGGTCAGATCGAACTCTTCCCCCCTCCAGAATGAGGCCGAGGAAGGACACAGAGGGTTTGTGGAACTCACATTTTTCAGCCTTGACGAATAGCTTGTTCTCGAGCAGGCGTTGCAGGACCAGCCGAACATGACGCTGATGTTCTGCGGGATTGTTGGAATAAATGAGTATATCGTCAAGGTAAACAAAAACGAACACATTGAGGAAGTCTCGGAGGACGTCGTTGACCAGAGCCTGGAATACTGCTGGGGCGTTACAAAGGCCGAACGGCATGACTTGGTACTCAAAGTGGCCCAGTGGAGTCTTGAAAGCTGTCTTCCACTCATCTCCCCGGCGGATCCGCACCAGGTGGTAAGCATTACGTAAGTCTAACTTAGTAAAGACCGTGGCTGACTGGACCGGTTCTAGGGCTAAGGAAAGGAGTGGGAGAGGATACTTATTCTTTACTGTGATGGCGTTTAACCCTCGATAATCGATACAGGGGCGTAGGGAACCGTCTTTCTTGGACACGAAGAAAAACCCTGCTCCTAAAGGGGAAGACGAGGTTCTGATCAGCCCGGCTGCTAACGATTCTTTAATATATTTCTCCAGGGCCTGGCGCTCGGCCTGGGAGATATTATAAAGGCGACTAGCCGGCAGCGGGGCACCAGGTAAAAGATCTATAGCGCAGTCGTATGGCCGATGCGGCGGCAAGGAGCAAGCTTGGGTCTTATTGAAGACCTGCCTTAAGTCATGATAACACTCGGGTACCAACTTTAAGAGCTCAGGATCTACTTGACTAAGTGGTTTCGCGGGAGTCTGACACGAAGGCACCGCAGACTGTAAGCAGACGGCGTGACAGTTGGACGACCAGGTCTCAACTCGCCGCTCTGCCCAATTTAGATGTGGGTTATGCTGCTGTAACCAGGGGAAACCTAAAACCAAGGGCGCGTGCTTAACGGGGAACACAAAAAAGACCAGCCGTTCTCTATGGTTCCCAGAAACGACCAACTCTAATGGCGTGGTTCTATGGGTAATCTTGGGCAGAACTCCACCATCTAGTGCTGAAACCTGGAGTGGAGAGGTAAGTGGGACGGTCTCAAAACCAGCCCGTCGAACAAAAGCTTGATCAATTAAATTAAAATCGCACCCTGAATCAACCAGAGCGGAAAACGAAAAAGTGTCTCGGAAAGAGACAATCGCAGCCCTTAAACAAAGTCGCGGAGGAGAAGTTAGTGCTTGTTTGGACTGGTCCGCCGGTCCCTCCGGAATGACCGACGGACCTACTCTTTTGGCCGCTCTGGACAGTTCTTAATAAAATGAGCGGCCGAGGCACAATACAAACACAGCTTGGAAGTCATCCGCTTCTCCCTTTCATCAGGGGTTAACCGAACCCGGCCCAATTGCATGGGCTCCGGAGGGGGAAGCGGTGACTCAACCGGTTTAGGAAAGCTTCGCTCGGGAGGAGGCGGCCGGGAAGCGAGCGGACCCACGGGTCGGTTCCTGGACCGAACCCGGAGACGGTTATCAATTCGGATAGCTAAAGCGATAAACTCATTAAGAGTGGCAGGTTCCTCCTGACGCATCAACTCGTCCTTGAGGGACTCATCCAGTGCTTGAAAAAACACGGTTTTTAGCGCGCGCTGCTCCCATCCTGCCGCAGCGGCCACCGTGCGAAATTCAATAGCGAAGTCGGCGACGCGCCTGCCCCGCTGTCGGAGGGCTAAAAGTCGCCGAGAGTCCTGAACCTCATCAACTTCAGCCGCAAAAACTGTCTTAAACTCGGAAATAAACTCGTTAAAAGAGCAACCAAACTGCTGGCAATTAGGGAATCGGGTCTCTGCCCACTTAAGGGCTCGGCCGGTAAGCAGCCGTAAAATAAAAGAAATCTTCACGTCATCCTGGTCGAACAAGCGAGGGGAACGGTTAAAAACTAGGGCACATTGGAACAAAAATCCTCCGCAGTCACCACTGTCTCCGGAGAATTTCTCCGGAGCAGGGGAGGAGGCTTGGGGATCGGGCGGTGACGTCACCGGAAACACGACTGGCTCGGGAGCGGGAGTAGGAGGGGCTGGAGCGGCTGCCTGCTGGCTAGCATTTAGCATGGCCGTGAGTTGGTTAATTTGGCCGGCTAAACTCTGTATCTGGCCTTGCAGACCTACGACAGTGGATTCTAACCCACGGATCTGGTCTTGCTGGACCGCTAGCGCCCCACCGAGTGTGCCTGCTGAGTCGCTTTGGCCTGAGTGTTCTTCTGTCATGTTTGCCTTGAGATGTCGGGCCCACATGCAGAAACACACTCGGTAACGACAGGTAAGTTTAAAAGGTTTATTGTTTACACAGGCGAGAATGCTAGGCGGCGAAGCTAATCTGCGGGCTGGAAGATACTCGGGCAGGAACTCGGGCGGCGGGGACCAGGTCGATCTAGAGGTAAGGGGAGAACGTTAATTCTGGGAAGGGAAAGCCCCAAGGAAAGTATTCAGGGGAACGTAAGCTTACCACGAGGTGCAAGAAACCCGACCGGGGAGGACGGCAGTGTGGACTCAGCTGAATGTTGGTCGTAGGTGATTCAGGACAGCGGATGGAACCTGGGAGTCGTCGGGAGTGCGTCTCGTCCGAGAAGCAAGGCTCCACTCGAGATGAACGGGGAAATCCCAAGAGGCAACACGAGAAGGACTGAGGAGCTCGAAGGAGGACGAAGGAGCACGAGGAGGTACCTGGGAGACACAAAGGGTAGCGGTTTAGCGAGGGAGCAAAGTCTAAATGGCGTGAGGTCGAGGCTGGTAGGCATACCACAACGGTAACACTCAGGCATCCACCCGCTGTCCGAGTGCAGATCTTATAGTGCAGCTCCGGTGCTGCTGACGAGCTGCAGGTGCGCCTACTCCGCCCACCAGCCAACCGCGAACACCTGTGGACGAAGCAAAGATGGCAACAGGCTGCCTGGCCCTGCCAGCTGAGTCCTGACAATTAATGCACTCAGTACTTGGTTGGGAATCCTTTTGCACAGATTACTGCATCAATGCGGCGTGGCATGGAGGCAATCAGCCTGTGGCATTGCTGAGGTGTTATGGATGCCCAGGATGCTTCAATAGCGGCCTTTAGCTCATTTGCATTGTTGGGTCTGGTGTCTTTCAGCTTCTTCTTCACAATACCCCACAAATTCTCGATGGGGTTCAGGTCAGGGGAATTGGCAGGCCAATCAAGGACAGTAATGCCATGGTCAGTACACCAGTTACTGGTGGTTTTGGCACTGTGGGCAGGTGCCAGATCTTGGTTGTGCAGCGTTTCCTGCCACATTTCCCCCTTCCAACACACTTTTTGTGAATGTGTTTTGAAACTGCACTCTGTGAACAGCCTGCTCTTTGAGAAATTTCTTTTTGTGTCTTACCCTCCTGATGGAGGGTGTCAATGATGGTCTTCTGGACAGCAGTCAGATCAGCAGTCTTCCCCATACTTGTGATTTAGTTTACTGAACCAAGCTGAGTGTTTTTCAAGGCTCAGGAAACCCTTGAGGTGTTTCGAGTTAATTAGACGATTCAAGTGATTAGTTGAATAGCCTACTAGTATACTTTTTCACGATATTCTAATTTTCTGAGACAGTCCTGTATATATATATATATATATATATATATATATATATATATATATATATATATATATATATATACACACATACATACATACATATATATATCCTCAGTCAGATCTTTTAGAAATCAGGGTGTTTAATGTACTTTTCTCCGCTTCCATCCCTGCTACCCATTAGCACATAATGTGTTTATGCCGGAAAAAACTGTAACTGTAAAGTATGAGGATTAACTATCATAAAATCTTACTTGTGGAAGGTAATACCCCGGGATCTGGTTTGTAATGCCCTTTTGTTTCCACACCCATAAGCCGAGCAAAAGTCGGGCATCCTGGGACGTAGCTCTGGAAGTTTGCTGACTGTCAATACAAAATCGAAATTATGTATTAAGTTAGACTATCAATCTTTTAATTCAATCAATTGGTCTCATGTAGCCCCTAAAGGGGTGACGTCTTCAGTCAGCTAATTTATCTGGAAATCGGTTGAGAATTCACCGGATTCAGAGTGTCTGAAAACATAAAGCACCACTTACCTGAACTGACTTGTATTCTGTCTGACTGTAGCTTGGTCTGACCTAAGATGGCCGCTCTGTCGGCACGCCTCTCAACCGAGAACGCGGCGTCTACGTATTCATGTCTGTGGTTCCATCTCTGTTCGCGCGCTACTTTGCTCGCGCACACCTGCTCCTTCCACGCTCAACACCAGCTGTGCGCTCCCTCGGCTGTTTCTGCGCTCGTAACTTCAAAAACTGTCCACTCCACCAGCCAAACACAGACAGGTTTTTTTTCCCATCCAATCAGAGTAGGGCTTGCAAATACTTCATTCAGATGGATTAAATCAAAATGCTGCAGCCTTTGGCAGAAATTATTAAACATCAAAGTGGGATTGAAGAAAAACAAATAATAAGTTTAATATTTTAGCCTAAAATATTAATGCTAAAATATTTAGACTAAAATATTTAGTGAGGTGTGAATTTTTTTTTGTCTCTTTTCTTTCCAGCTTCTGGGAGGTGATGCAAAAGTTTATTCTGATCATAATCATAATCAATGTCATCATTATTTAAAGAGCACTTTAACAAAAGGTAAAACAAAGTGCCAAACATCATAAATACATCAGATAAGAGATAACAATATGCTTGTTTGTTAAAATAGCAATAGGTCTAAATTGTGTATAATTAGCCTAAAAAGTAAATTGGAATATGGAATATGTTGAAGTCTGTTAAATTCAGGTTATCTTTTTTTATTATTATTTCAGTTGACGTTTCCTGTCGACGTGAGTTCAGTTTGACATTGGCATCTGTCTAGTTCAGTTTGTCTGCTGTTGAAAACAATCGTTTATGAATTTGCTCTAATGACAGTTCAATTTTAAAACTAAGCCCTCTGTCCGTGATGTTTCAGTAAAAGTAGCATATAAAATGGAAATATTTGGATGGATATTTTATGAATAGGTCTTTTTTATGAATGTACTTTGTTAAAAGAAATACAATAAAAAAAACATGTGTTGGTCTATCAATTGTTTTTGAAACACAGCATTCCAGGAACACAAAAGAAAGATGCATTTACTGCAGGGACCTGTGTGTGGTAGGTTTGTGGTTGAGGGTGGGGAGGGGGGGGGGGGCGTGGTTATCTTTACCTATTCCAAGGGGAGGCTCACATTCAATGAATTTGAAAACCCCTGCACTAGACGATACCTAACAGACCGAGAGTCATTTATTAGACGTTAAATAACTTAAAACATGCGTAATGGTAGTTAATTGTTAATTGTTGGAGTTTGATCTGCAATGGGCCAGGTGTTACTGTTGTGTGAAGCAAGTAGTAGGTAGCCCAGCTAACAGAGTTAGCATTGTAATGTAGAGCTGCCCACTGTGATCCTCATGTACAGTCAGGGCATTATTTTTTTTGACAAAAATTGAAACAGATAACTGGTGCTTAGATTTTGCAGGTAGAGAGGCGTAGCTTGTCACTCATCTTGTTTTGATCTACAGACAGTGCTCAACAGCCTACCTAGTGGTGAAATTTCCCATATAGCTCCTTTAATTGTTTTGCAAGGCACTGTAATTTGCAGCTGACTTTAAAACATGTGAATCACGCATCTTCCCAAATCTCTGTTGTAACACAACTTGTCAGCTATACGTAGGTAATAAACTTGACGTAACATATAATTGAAATTTAACTTTTAATTAAAATGCAACAGTAATTCCAATGGACATTCTATATTTGGAGAAGATACTGATCTTGATCCCTGAATTTACCTCCTTGGAAAGTAAAAACAAATTGAAACAATTGAAAAAAGTCAAAGAGGACAACATTCTTACGACCTCATAGACCAGCTTGTCCTGACATTTTATGGATCAATACCCCTAGTTTATCATGAGATCCAGGGGTATACAAGCTAAGCTAAATAGAAGGGAATACAAAAACATTCATCTTGAAAGGGGTCTGTCTGATGACTCATACAGATAAAAGGCAGAAAAATACTTATTGAGTGATTGTGGATGAGTATTTTTTTTTACGTGTGCATTGAGCAGATGTGTGAGAATTCGGAGAGACGAAGTTAGACAATGTCAAACGGAGACAGTCATTTTGAGAATAAATCGATAGAAGCAGATAAGAGATCAATGTATGTATGCAGGTGGAGTGATGTACAGAGTCTTCACCCTTACATAATGGATTACTCGAATAGTGGGAAAGTGTTGGTTTGTTAATTTATTTGGATGCATCGTGAAGCAAGGGGAGGATTCAATTAAAGGCCTGCCATACAATAGGCATGCACCCTTTTCCCTTAAAATTTACCAAACATAGATGTGCATTTCAATGAATATGACTATTTGTATAAGCAGATTTACTTTTAGTAGTTTTTACTAAGCCCTCAACCCTGTTGGCTTGTAGTGTACAGTATGTGGCATGAAGGTGATCAGCATGAGGCTCTGCTGAGGTATTAACGAGCACAAGGTTGCTTCAACAGCGGCCTTCAGATAATCTGTATTATCGGTTCTGGTCTCTCATCTTCCTCCTGCCAATTTAAGTCAGGACAGTTCTCACAGTGATCCCAAATATTGGCCCTTTTGGCCATTTGAGCAGGTCCGACGTCCTGCTCTATAATTAAATCAGCATTTTTCAAACAGACAGTTGCGTTGACTTTGGACTTGATAAAACACAGTCAGCCAATACCAAATACCAGCGTATGGCATGGCTCCCCAAATCATCATTGACTGTTTGAACTTAATAATGGACCTTAACCACTTTCTTCAGACCCTGAGAACTTGATTTTCAAATGAAACACTGACTTTACTTTTATTTGAAAAGAGGACTTTAGACAAAATTTTTACCGTGTCTCTGGACTTGGATTGGTTTAACTTTAACACAAGGAACGTGACAGTTGCAGCCTCTAATCCTGCAACTGTCTCTGCTTGCTCTTGGATCACTGATCCCATCTGCAGTCCCTGAAATCCTTGAACTAGCTTTGTTTCACAATTCACTCAAGGCTAGGGGTATCCATGTTGCTGTTTTTGCACCTTTTCTACCACATTTTTTCCTTCCACGAATATGGATGAATGCTGAGTGAACAACCAGCTTTTTGTAAAATAATGTCTGGTGTGTAGTTCCCAAGTTATGATTGTGCAGGCCATAACATGTCCATCGCATAACTTTATTATTTTAAAAAAAATTGTATATTAGTCTTGTGTGATATTCTAATTATCCAGACTATTTCTTTTCATTTGCTATTAGACATAATGGTCAAAATTAACTGAAAAAAGATTCGACAAATAAATTTGGGTACTCAATCTATGTACACATTTCTCTTTTCTAACTGACTTCATATGTGAAGCCTTTGTGTTTAACAATGCATCATCAAATTTATTTGAACGGCAATATTAAAGAGGAAAAAAGACTATTAATCTGTTGAGGTAAATAAAAGGAATGCATATCTTGTAAAATATCAATTAATTTTCTTAACAGATTAGCAGAATATTGCCAATTAAGGTGTAAAACTGTACAGTCGTATTCTTAAAACTATTTGGTGCAGCCCGGAGACAGTTTGCAGGAAGAAAATACCTGAAAGTTTATAATGAGGTAAAGTAAAAATTGGATTGACAAACTGCAGGATAGAGCTATTTTGGTGGTATCTGTAAAGGTCATTCATGTTCTGTTTAAGCGGCAGGTCATTGAACAAAGGCTGCATTTTCAAAAAGTCTTTCCAAAGTTCATGCAAGAGGAATTGATTGCCACTATCCAAAACCAATCTCTTTATTTTCTTAAAATTTATTCAGCTCCACAAAGAAATGTGGGTAGTCTGACAAAGATAGAAAATAAGTTGGAAAAGTTCTTTCTTCAAAAACTAATAAGATTGATTGTAAGAACTTGATGAATAAACAAATTGTGGCTTTAACATTTGTTTTACCATTTTACTTTTGCAGATGGCTAAAAATAAAATACATCCATCTGACGTTACCTTCTCCTTTTCTACCCTTTAATACCATGTCCCTTAGGAAGCAAACTGGTGGTGGAACACTCCCTACATTCGGAAAAAAAAATAATGACAGTTTGCTGTGTTTAGCCTGCAAGGAGCAATAAAACCTGACAGCTATACAGACTTCATACAGCCTGATAGTTGTTGGGTGCCAAAGGTTAATGCTCCTGAGGATGCTATAACTACCATATGAACAGTTTACTCTGTAACCATTGACAAAGCCAGTCATATAGCAGGGAGAAGAATCCTGTAAAAGTCCTCAGTTAAGGTCAAATTAAGTTATATGAATTTACTGTGGGAACTTCCGGAAGTATCTTCATTGCATCAGATAAATGTTTTTGGGGGTTTTTCTGCACAGGGCTAATCTTTTTCCTCGGCATGGGATGCTGGACCATATCCTAGTGATGAACAGTGAAGAGATAGAGAATACCCTGGACAGGTTACCTCTCCATCACAAGGCCAACTCAGAGGCACACATATACTACAGTCGCATATACTCTCATGTAAGAGCAATTTAGAGTTACCTCAACATGTATGTGTTTGGCCTATTGGAGGGAACCAGAGAAAACTAATGGGACCATGTCAAGTCACCTCAAATGGCTATAGCTGACTTTTGAATGTTTTTTGCTGTGAAGTGGTAGTAATCAAAGGGATATGGATTCTTCCTGCACTGCTAATGTCCTGTCAATGATTATAGAAAAAAAACAAAAACCCTTGGACAGTGGTGGCTGGATGGTGTTGTATGTGAATGTCACGTCTTTGTCTGAACATTAGGCCATTTCAGGGCTGTGGACTGTTCACATTGGAGTCTGATGGCGGTCACATTAAATTATAATGTGGCACAAAAAAAGAAGAAAAATCTGATCTCTGCAAGAACTTGGAATTGAACATTATAACCTGCATTATGAACAGAGCCGTAGTACAGCACCTCTAAACTGTATCATGGACGTTTTTTTTAAAAAAAAATCCAAAAATATCTTTCTGCCTGGCTTTAACTGGAGATAAAATTGCAAACATTACAGTATCATAAAATGTATGTAGAAAGGTGATGCTGGAGTTTGATTTACCTTAGGCAATATATCTTGCTGTACCCTTAAAATGCAAGCCATATTGGAAAAGTGTGATGGAGGTATAATAACCAAACTCTTTTTGAAATATTTCACTTCTTATTTTCATCTAAAGATATCACAAAGTATGTTGTGGGAAGATTTTTGACCTCCTGTGCAAAGCTAAATGTAGATTTCAGTCTAATGAAGTGTATGGATAATAAGGCCAGATTCTGTCCCAGTTGACTTTGGAGGTTGGCTTACACCCTTGACACTTCAAGAGACAACATGAATACAAAGCAAAGCCAGATCAGATTTTTACATGAATTGCATGCTTAACGAAGGTTTATCTTTCTGTTGCTCTAGTCACTTGCTCTGTGATTAAGACCTACATCTAAAACAGAATGAGGCCCAATAGTAGTTTTAATACACTTTTTTGTGAGCAGCTAAAATGCAAAAACATCACTAACAACAGTATATCATGTCTGGTATTTTGAAAGAAACGTCCAGCTTTTAGCTTGATGATTCAGCCAGTTGCTTAACTTTGCCCATAATTAGCCTTTTTGATATACACAACCTCTGATTATTCACCCAGGCGGAGTTAAGGCATACACATTTTCAGCACAGGCAACTGTGTCATCTAAATGCTGTGGAACAATGGTTTTGATTGCATGCAGAGATGTATTTAGTTGATGCAGGGTTTTGTAAATAAAAGGCATGCACTGGAGACAGATTGATAAATAATTATTCTAGAAGAGGCAATGGAGACACAAGCAGATGTTCAGCAATTGTTTATGAAATATTATTACCTAATTTATTCACTGAATATTTGACATAGCTATTATAGGGCTGCAGATTGGAAATAAATTTTAATCAGACTTAGGATACAATTTCATATTTTCACCTCTAAAATATTTTTAGGCATTCTGACCTTTTGGAAATGAAAATTCAGACAGAAAGCAAGTTGACACATCAGAGAGCAAGGCCCAGTTGTAATCCGAGACTAATTAAAATTAGGGGGCCAGATGTTTGCTGCTGTTATTTACTAAGCACATCTCTTTGGCAGTTCAAGCTTCCTGCCAACATTAGACGTTTTCTCTGCCAAATTAAGACATCGCGTCATGACATTTGCTTCACAAATATGGGAGGCATTTTTGAAATATGAAGAGTGAAGGCAGGCATGAACGCAGCTTGCAGTGCTAGCCTGCGGCAGCACTCTCAGTAGTTGAACCAGTGACAACAAGCAAAACAAAATCTATATAAATCCAGGCATCCTTAGTTAATCATACTCAGGATGTTGCCCATTGATGTAGAAAGACAGGATAATCATTATAGACATTCCACAGTTTTGCCTTTTTTTTTGCAAATGTGCCAAATGCTTCCAGAATATGTGTTGTAAGGGAGGAAGCACCGCCTTAGATACTTAAGTAAGAAAACTAAAGTGTATAATCCCCACAGATTACATAAAAAAAAATTATAATACATTTCAAGATGTGCACATTTCCGCATCAGTGACTGTAGTTATGAAAGCACTGCCTGTCAAAAGCAAGATGTATGCTGAGTACATTATGTATTTGTATGATCTATGTTTGCAAATATGCATGATGGTTCAATGGGTCGCTTTGGTTAAAATCCTGGCCTGGGCTTGTTCTGCATGGAGTTTACTTGCTCTTCCCTGTGGATGCATGGCTTCTCTCCCCTACAAAGACTACAGGGTATAGACAATGAATGAATGAAAGTTTGCAAGTATGTTTAGGATTATCTTATTTCATTACGAGTATCCTGCATCAGATGTCAGCAACTTTAAGAATTGTCCATTTTATCCTTGCTCCCCTAGTTGCAAAAACCACAACTCAATTTTAGTAGGCCAACCTTTACCATTAAAGTCATGCACATTGTTCAAAACTAAACTAAAGGTGCTTGTGTATGAGCACTGAAGATAGAGGGACAGTAACAAACTAGATTTTATCAAAACAAAATTCTGAAGACAAAGCTTATCCATCCTTCCTGACAGACTGAGTAAGGAGTTTTATTCGGAGAAGAAGCCAAGAAATCCATGGTAGCTCTGGATCAGGTGTAGAGATCCACAGTTCAGGAGGTTGAATCTTTTGGTGGAACAACTGTTGATTTTACACTCTACAAATCTGGCTTCTATGTGAAAATTGTAAGAAGAAACCCATTTAAATACCATTTATGGGACACAGCAAACATGGAATAAGGTTCTCTGGTCAGGTGAGACAAAAATGTAGCTTTTTGTCAATCATGCAAGAGTCTATGTGTGATGAAAACTCTGAACACGCCATCAACACTCTGAAAGATCATGGTGAATGCATCATCCTGGGTAAATAGATGGAACTTTTAAATACATAAGCTGTAAAGCACCTGAGTCTGGGTAGAGTTTCACCTTCCAGCAAAACAATACAGCAACAGCAACAATGTGAGTGGATCTAGCATATTTATCTATTAGAATGGTCCATTGTGGTACAGCTTGACTGACGGGAGTTTGAATACAAATGCACACCACACTTTTCAATTTTCCATCTGTAAAAAAATGCATAATGCATAATTTCCCAACAAAACAGATTGAGGTTTGTGATATTATAGGATACAAAAAGATAGGGAAGAAGTTCAGGATATGAATACTTTTGCAAGGTACTGCACATGTTATTCTCCATTTGGCAAAGTGTCATAGTTTCCTGTTTTTAGATCTGTTTCTGTCTCAGTGACTCATTGTACTCTACATTAGCAATCAAATTGAATCAGAGAAGAAAGGATGCTAGTCTGCCTCTTACCTAGGAGATGAGCAGTGCTTTTGCTTTACAATTCTTCTGTCCTGTCTGCCTAGCCTTGAGTTCTCAGTATCGTTTTGTTTCCTGCTCACCTACCTGAAGCAACCTCATTTCTCTCTTCAGTCAACCTGAAGCCAGCCGATGCCCTGTGAGGGGGTGTGAAACATCTGCAACAGTGTAGGTGAAAACCACTGGAAGCAAAAGAACATACTGGAAATATGCCTGCACAAAAGTTTATTTAGCAAAAGATGATTTAATTTACAATAGTTGCATGACAGAAATAAAACACCAAACATGTAACACTTCATTTAGCATAATAAATATTCAGCTATTGGGTTTGAGCCAGCTTTTCACAGAGTATTGCGGGGGACACATTACTAGACTATGCTACATATCTGGATTTCTGAAAAACCTGCTTGGCTGGCAGAGGATGGCGATTCTTGCTCCCTGCTCCTCTTCCTTTGCAAATGGCAGAGTGTGAGCATACACACACAGCCAAGGACCAAGGACTCAAGATCATTGCTCAAAGTGGCGTTCATTGTGCTTGTTATATCTGGAAGTGCATGAAATTTTGCCAGTAAGAAAAACTCAATTAGCAATTTATGAAACACCTGTTAGACAACCATAACATCAGGTTACAGAAGTAGATCACCCCCACCCCCTTCAACTAAAATATAGGTAGAATATTGTACGGTTACAGCAACTGCATGCTATAAAAGCAACACATTATATAGAAAATACTTCAAAGTAATGGTAATTATGTGTTGCACAGGGAGAACAGGCCACCTAACTATATAGAGCATGTTTATTGTAAAGGTCACCATTAATTAGCCTAACAGTATACAAGGCTGTAATTTTAGAATCCATGTGCTTGTCTGTCAGAATATAAGGCTTTGGATGAGTACATTAAGTTGAACAGAGGTCAACATGCATCTCTATATGCATTAAATATGATGTACGGAGTTCTAATCTTTAAATTCATATATTTAGTCCAAATATCACTTGTCTTGTTATCAGTGTCATAATCAAAAGAAAACATACCATGTTAATTATGCAGAGTACTCACGGATTTGAAATGCCATCTCAAATGTCCTTTGACTTAATTTACAGATCTGCTGAAAATCAGCGAGTCTAAATATGTTGATTCATTAGGAAATCCATGCGATTTTTACTGGTTCCTTTAGACAAGGAAAAGCAGCATGATCCTGCTTCTACCATGTGACACTGACGGTGTGTTCAAGTTATTGTGTGGTCTCAGATTCCTGCTAGACAGTGGTTTGCATTTATTACATAGAGTTCAATGTTGGCCTCATCTGACCACAGCACTTTCTTTCAAATGTTTACTGTGGTTTGTGGAAAAACTTTAACGTCTTTTTGCTTTCTTTCAAAGAGAGGTTTCTTTCTACTTTTATATAAAGGTCAGATTAATGATGAGCATGACTAAAAAACTCACAATACTGTCAATTTAGACCTCTCACATGATGAAGCTTAATATGTTGGAATAATCACTCAGTTCTAGTTAAAATCTTTTTTTTGGAAGCTTGACTTTTAACTAAAATTGAGCATGAAATTGTATTACATGTTGTGCTTGTTGCTGTGTTACAGGCTATTTTTGTTTGTTGAAGCAAATATTTTACAATTACATGAGTGAGGCAGCCATAGACATATATAAAGAGAAGACCCAGCATTGACAGCCGCATAAATTACGGCCGCCATCACTCCCAAGATGGCCGCTGAGAACAGCACAAGGATATCAGAGGCAGATTCCACAGTCTTCTCAGGATTTTTCATCAACTTGTCGGTAAAATTACACACAATCATGTCATGTTGTTGCTTTGTGTTTAATTCCTTACTAAAAAAAAAATAATAAAAAAGGAAACTTGGTCTTGTGGTGTTTTTTTATTACATTGTTAGGGTTCCAAGCCCGCAGCGCAGGCGAACGGCTATGCCGTTCGTCTGCTCTGTAGCCGTTCGTCTGCTCTGTGAGCAGAGAACCCTATTGTTTTTCGTGTGTTTTTAAATTATTTATTATTAGGGTTCCAAGCCCGCAGCGCAGGCGAACGGCTATGCCGTTCGTCTGCTCTGTGAGCAGAGAACCCTATTGTTTTTCGTGTGTTTTTAAATTATTTATTAGGGTTCCAAGCCCGCAGCGCAGGCGAACGGCTATGCCGTTCGTCTGCTCTGTGAGCAGAGAACCCTATTGTTTTTCGTCTGTTTTTAAATTATTAGGGTTCCAAGCCCGCAGCGCAGGCGAACGGCTATGCCGTTCGTCTGCTCTGTGAGCAGAGAACCCTATTGTTTTTCGTGTGTTTTTAAATTATTTATTATTATTATTACGGAATTAAAACGCGTTGTGCAGCCCAAGCGGATGCAGGCGAACGGCTATGCCGTTCGTCTGCTCTGTGAGCAGAGAACCCTATTGTTTTTCGTGTGTTTTTAAATTATTAGGGTTCCAAGCCCGCAGCGCAGGCGAACGGCTATGCCGTTCGTCTGCTCTGTGAGCAGAGAACCCTATTGTTTTTCTAGTGTTTTTAAATTATTTATTATTACGGGTAATTATTATTCTCCGCTAAAACGCGTTGGGCGGCCCATGCGGATTTGTAACGAACCTATTGAATCAGGTATCCAAGTACAGAATGTGCACCGCTACTGAAACCCAGAAATTCAGACCCCTCAACAACTAGGGGGCGCTATAACAAAGGACAATGCGTTTTGGCCTATAACCACCAAACTACTGGTCCCACACTCAAAAACTTCACATCACTTTGTTTATTGGATGATTCTGCAAAATAAAGGGAATTGGCACACCCTTCGTTTCCCAGCTAGTTTTCGCGCTACATGGCTACAAACGTTAAACCTTTCTTGTTAAACTCCTCCTACATTTTTTATGCAATCCGCGCAAAACTCCATATATAACAGCGTAATGGACAAATAAAAAAAGTTAACGCGCCGGATTTTTGAATTTTGACTTTTTCGAAAAGTAACGCTAAAATAAGTGATTGTTAGCTAGCTAGCTCTAAATGTAATTGCTGATTATTCTAAAACCATAACAGATTTTGACATGTCCTTCATAACACATAGTCCAAATAAGATTTTGCACATGTGACCCGTGTTTGAGGATCGTCCATCACTAGGGGGCGCTGTAATGTCAAGAAATCTACTACGCAAGAATGGCTGATCGGATTTTTACAAAACCTTCTTCATCCCCTTCCAGTCATACCCCTGAACTCAGGTATTAAATATGGTAATGATTAAATCAAGTGGGCGGGGCCTATTTCCAAAAGTGTTAAAACACCTGGAGAATAATAAAAGCAATAAAGTAAAGAATAAAAAATGCTTTAAAATCAATTTTTTGATCCCAGATTTTCAGGATGTATTGCGTGAATAAGGTGTAACAATTCTCTCACTGCATGTATTGTTTTTCTTTGAAGTGCTACACTCTGAATTTTTAAAAGTTTGTAAAATGGAGAAATCAATGTATTTTCCACAAATATTGTTCAACCCCCCAAAATATGGCCTCTATTTGTAAAGCACATGCAGAATAAACATGGATTTCAGTTTGGTAAAAATCCAGGCGAGTTTGACC
The DNA here is from genome assembly GCA_037039145.1 of Fundulus diaphanus. Classification (NCBI taxonomy): domain Eukaryota; kingdom Metazoa; phylum Chordata; class Actinopteri; order Cyprinodontiformes; family Fundulidae; genus Fundulus; species Fundulus diaphanus. The sequence goes on from CM073136.1 coordinate 20,076,748, forward strand.
AATTTACATGACTTTGAAAATAAATGGTACAAGACTATAAAGTTTAATATTTTATTTTTCTGAATCCATTTTTTTAATGACCATAAAAAAAATCCTGTGGTTAGATAAAGCACTCTTTGAGATCCATGAATATTTTCAGAATTTTAGAGCAAACCGTTGATTATTAACGAATTTATGAAGTTTGTGATCAGTTCACAGCTCTCATCCAGAGCTCTAACTCCACAGCTGTGAACAGGGCGGCCATTTTGCCCATATTTGGGCACATCACAGGAAGTGACGTCACATCCCGTGTTTTTTCTAAGCGGAGCAGAAACTTGAAGAGGGAGGATAGCTTTTAGGGTTTTCTAAAGAACACATCATTTAAAAAATTTAATTGAATATAAAAAAGATCAAGCAGAAGACAGGAAAGTTATTTAGAAGGCAAAGAAGACAAAATGGAGAGATTTTTGTGATTCAATAGGCAGAACTAATATAAAGGACTGATAATACTAATATATTCCCCATACCTATAGCTTAGGTATGGGGAATGATTAAGAAAATGAAGGGAAATAGACCAGAGAGAACATATCCAGTTCTAAAACATGAAGAATGAACAGCAGTAACAAATGAAGAAAAACTAGAAGTAATGGCAAGAACATTTGCAAAGATCCATAGTTCAGATAATTTAACAGAAACTGGAAAATTTAGGAGAGAGCAGACAAGAAGGATAAATGATTTTATTTTAGAAGGTGAAACAACTCCAGGAAATGTCATGGATGTTTATTTTTCTATGCAAGAAATGAAGAGAGCGATATTTAGATCAGGATTAACAGCACCAGGAAAACATCAGATATGCTATATTATGTTAAAAAAAACATAGGGAAACAAGCTTAAGAAAAACTTCTAGGTTTATATAATAAGATTTGGAAAGAAGGAAGATTACCTTCTAATTAGAAGGAAGCAATTATTGTGCCAATTATTAAACCAGGAAAGGATCCAACAAACCCTTTAAGTTATAGACCAATTGTACTTACTTAATGTTTAGGAAAGATTATGGAGAGAATGATAACAGAAAGGATTACATATTATGTAGAAAGTAAAAGACTGTTGTCTTCATGTCAAATTGGATTCAGAAAAGGAAGTACAATGGAGCCAGTTGTGTGTTTGGAATCAGATATTAGAAAAGCTCAGATTAATAGGGAAGTAGTAGTAGCAATATTTTTTTGATAATGAGAAAGGATATGACATGGTATGGAAGGATGGGTTGCTTATAAAATTATATAAAATGGGCATAACAGGAAGGGCTTATAATTGGATTGAAGATTTTTTGTTTAATAGTTATACAGGTACAGATGGGAGTAACAAAATCTGATAAATATAAAATTGATAATGGAACTCCACAGGAAAGTATTATCAGTCCTTTATTATTCTCAATTGTAAGTAATGAACAACTGACAACAGCTTAATCGGTAAGTGTATCTGTCGCTGCTCCTGCAGTTAATTAATGAATTATTTCCACCTGTGGCCACGTCACCTGTCAGCGTGTATTCCCTCACTGCCAGTAACTTAGCTGATAAACCAAACAGGGATATCCTCATGATTTGCTATTAGCTCAGGCTAATTTAGCATGATACACTTTTTCTTTTCTTTTTTTTTTTAACAATGGTCGGAATGTGAAACAGTGTCCCGCATTTTAATGGGTCTGATTCAGAAAAAGTGAAAAAATTCCACCTGAGCTTTTCTGTAACAAAGAAGGCAGAGCTGCATCGGCTGTCAGTCAATAAGCAGGGGACACCTGTGAAGGGAAAACCATTTCAGGTGACTATCTCTTGAAGCTCATTAAGAGAATGCCAAGAGTGTACGAAGCAGTAATCAAAGCAAAAGGTGGCTACTTTGAAGAACCTAGAATATAAGACATATTTTCAGTTGTTTCACACTTTTGTGTTAAGTATATAATCCCACGTTTTAATTCATAGTTTTGATGCCTTTAGTGTGAATCTACAATTGTCATAGTTATGAAAATTAAGAAAACTCTTTGAAGGAGAAGGTGTGTCTAAACCACCTCCTCCATTACCATCTGGTACGCTGGTGCCACCGCCAAAGACAAGAGCAGAGTGCAGCGTGTCATCCGGTATGCAGAGAAGGTGATTGGCTGCAATTTTCCATCTCTCCAGGACCTGTAAGCCTCCAGGACTCTGAGGCGTGCAAAAAAGCACAGAAGCACACATTGATCCAGTAATCTGTTCTACATTAGATGGTAATAGCGGGTGATCTGTCTTCTCTGGATGATGTCACAGTTAACAGAATGTCAGATCAGGTGTACCTACTATGAAGAAAAAAGAGAGAGCAAAAAGTTAAAACATGAAATGACAACAGTCATTTCAATGTAATGCAATGCAAAACTGCATTGCATCTACTTTTTTTAGACAAATGCAAGAAAGTAATAAATATTATGACATGCTTAATTGGAAGGGAGTGGGGAGCAGATAGATGGTGCTGCTGTAGAAGGTCGTGAGGATGGGCGGGGACAGGTGGGCTCTCCTCATCCTCCGCAGTAAGTGCAAGCGCTTCTGTGCCCTCTTCTCCAGTGACATGGTGTTCACAAACCAGCTGAGGTTGTGTGTTATGTGCACCCCGAGGAATTTATTGCTGCTGACCACCTCCACAGCTGAGCTGTTAATGAGAAGTGGAGCATGGCGAGGCCATTTCTTCCTGAAGTCCATGATGATCTCCTTCGTTTTCTCTACGTTCAGGATCAGTCCTGGTCCTGGTCCTGGTCCTGGTCGTTGTCGTCTCTAATCAGGCCCACTACCGTCGTGTCATCTGCAAACTTCACAATGTGATTGGTGGTGAACCTGGGGACACAGTCGTGTGTCATCAGGGTGAACAGCAGGGGGCTCAGGACGCAGCCCTGAGGAAAGCCCATGCTGAGGGTGATGACATCAGAGGTGTTCTGTCCGACCCGGACCAACTGAGGTCTGTTGGTGATGAACAAAAAGTTAAAAGCTGAAATGACAACAGTCATGCAAAACTGGAGAACAGTAGACTGGAGAACAATAGAACTCAGTAGAGTGAGAAATATAGGCCCTGATGTCCTCCAGTAGCCTAAGCAGCATAACTATATGGGTAGCTCAGTGTAACATAAGCCACTCTAATTATAAGCTTTGTCAAAAGGGAACGTTTTAAGTCTAGTCTTAAAAGTAGACAGGGTGTCTGCCTCACGGACCAAAATTAGGAGTTGGTTCCACGGGAGAGGAGCCTGATAGCTAAAGGATCTGCCTCCCATTCTACTTTTAGAGACTCTAGGAACCACCAGCAGACCTGAAGTCGAGAGCAAAGTGCTCTGTTAGGAACATACAAGGTAATCAGAGGTCTGATATATGATGGAGCTTGATTATAAAGAGCTTTATATGTTAGAAGAAGAATTTTAAATTATATTCTTGATTTAACAGGAAGCTAATGAAGGGAAGTTAAAATAGGAGAAATATGATCCCTCTTGTTTAATTTCATCAGAACTTTTGCTGCAGCATTTTGGATCAGCTGAAGACTTTGAATTGCATTTTGTGGACTTCCTGATAGTAAAGAATTACAATAGTCCAGCCTTCAAGTAACAAATACATGGACTAGTTTTTCAGCATCGCTCCTGCACAGAATATTTGTAATTCTGGCGATATTCCCGAGGTGAAAAAAGGAAACTCTGGAAACCTGTTTAATATGGGATTTAAATGACATGTCTTGGTCAAAAATAACACCAAGATTTTTTACTTTATTACCAGAGGCCAAGTTAATGTCATCCAGATTAAGTGATTGATGAAGAAGTTTATTTTTTGAGGACTCTGGTTTAAAGATTATAACTTCTGTCTTGTCAGAATTTAAATGCAGAAAATTTAAAGTCATCCAGGTCTTGATGTTATCAAGACATGACTGCAGTCGAAGTAATTGATTGGATTCATTAGGATTTATGGATAAATAAAGCTTAGTCTCATCAGCATAACAGTGGAAATGAATCCCAATCTGTTTGTTAATTTTGCCAGTTGGAAGCATATATATAGTAAAGAGAATTAGTCCAGGCACTGAACCCTGTATAGATATATAAAGATATATTCTATAAATCCACTGGGTTCATTAAATCCATATTCAAAACACGATTTACTACAAGCTTACTAACTATAGCTGAAGGACCTGTGTACATATTAGTTTTATTTTTACTGTTATACTGCTTGATTTATATCACCCATTCAATGTTATAATAATAGATTTATATAAATGTATAATTCCAACTGTTGATAAAGATTTAACAACAATAGTCCACATCCCTTAACTCTTAGGTCATTGTTACTAAATGTCTACCAGGGAATACTTGAAAATTGTTGTTAACTTGTGTGAAAGTAAATGGTTTAGCTCCACAATACAAATATATAGTCAATTTATCAACAGTCTACTGAGGCACTTCAGCCTCCTCACCACACAGAGAGACAGCTGGTCACAATGCTCTTTATGGTGCTTCTGTAGAAGGTCGTGAGGATGGGCCAGGACAGGTGGGCTCTCCTCATCCTCCGCAGGAAGTACAAGCGCTTCTGTGCCCTCCTCCCCAGTGACGTGGTGTTCACAGACCAGGAGAGGTTGTGCGTCATGTGCATCCCGAGGAATTTGGTGCTCCTGACCACCTCCACAGATGAGCTGGTGATGAGCAGTGGAGCGTGGTGAGGCCGGTTCTTCCTGAAGTCCACGATGATCTCCGTTGTTTTCTCCACGTTCAGGATCAGTCCTGGTCGTTGTCGTCTCTAATCAGGCCCACCACCGTTGTGTCGTCTGAAAACTTCACAATGCGATTGGTGGTGAATCTGGGGACGCAGTCGTGTGTCATCAGGGTGAACAGCAGGGGGCTCAAGACACAGCCTTGAGGGGAGCCCGTACTGAGGGTGATGACATCAGAGGTGTTCTGTCTGACCCGGACCAAATGAGGTCAGGAGGTGAGGAAGTCTAGCAGGCAGTTGCGAAGGGGTGTGCTGAAGCCCAGATGTTTCAGTTTTTCCGCCAGATGCTGTAAGATAATGGTGTTGAACGCTGAACTGAAGTCCAGGAACATGCTCAAGGGGGCGGGGCGTGGGTGGGCTTGGAACCCGTTAATAACTGCTTGCAGTTCTAGTTAGGGTTCCAAGCCCGCAGCGCAGGCGAACGGCTATGCCGTTCGTCTGCTCTGTGAGCAGAGAACCCTATTGTTTTTCGTGTGTTTTTAAATTATTTATTAGGGTTCCAAGCCCGCAGCGCAGGCGAACGGCTATGCCGTTCGTCTGCTCTGTGAGCAGAGAACCCTATTGTTTTTCGTCTGTTTTTAAATTATTAGGGTTCCAAGCCCGCAGCGCAGGCGAACGGCTATGCCGTTCGTCTGCTCTGTGAGCAGAGAACCCTATTGTTTTTCGTGTGTTTTTAAATTATTTATTATTATTATTATTATTACGGGTAATTATTATTCTCCGCTAAAACGCGTTGGGCGGCCCATGCGGATTTGTAACGAACCTATTGAATCAGGTATCCAAGTACAGAATGTGCACCGCTACTCAAACCCAGAAATTCAGACCCCTCAACAACTAGGGGGCGCTATAACAAAGGACAATGCGTTTTGGCCTATAACCACCAAACTACTGGTCCCACACTCAAAAACTTCACATCACTTTGTTTATTGGATGATTCTGCAAAATAAAGAGAATTGGCACACCCTTCATTTCCCAGCTAGTTTTCGCGCTACATGGCTACAAAGGTTAAACCTTTCTTGTTAAACTCCTCCTACATTTTTTATGCAATCCGCGCAAAACTCCATATATAACCGCGTAATGGACAAATAAAAAAAGTTAACACGCCAGATTTTTGAATTTTGACTTTTTCGAAAATTATTGTTCAACCCCCCAAAATATGGCCTCTATTTGTAAAGCACATGCAGAATAAACATGGATTTCAGTTTGGTAAAAATCCAGGCGAGTTTGACCAATTTACAAGACTTTGAAAATAAATGGTACAAGACTATAAAGTTTAATATTTTATTTCTCTGAATCCATTTTTTTAATGACCATAGAAAAAATCCTGTGGTTAGATAAAGCACTCTTTGAGATCAATGAATATTTTCAGAATTTTAGAGCAAACCGTTGATTATTAACGAATTTATGAAGTTTGTGATCAGTTCACAGCTCTCATCATCCAGAGGTCTGACTGCAGAGCTTTGAACAGGTCGGCCATTTTGCCCATATTTGGGCACATCACAGGAAGTGACGTCACATCCCGTGTTTTTTCTAAGCGGAGCAGAAACTTGAAGAGGGAGGATAGCTTTTAGGGTTTTCTAAAGAACACATCATTTAAAAAATTTAATTGAATATAAAAAAGATCAAGCAGAAGACAGGAAAGTTATTTAGAAGGCAAAGAAGACAAAACGGAGAGATTTTTGTGATTCAATAGGCAGAACAACCCCTATAGCTTAGGTATGGGGAATGATTAAGAAAATGAAGGGAAATAGAGCAGAGAGAACATATCCAGTTCTAAAACATGAAGAAGGAACAGCAGTAACAAATGAAGAAAAACTAGAAGTAATGGCAAGAACATTTGCAAAGATCCATAGTTCAGATAATTTAACAGAAACGGGAAAATTTAGGAGAGAGCAGACAAGAAGGATAAATGATTTTATTTTAGAAGGTGAAACAACTCCAGGAAATGTCATGGATGTTTATTTTTCTATGCAAGAAATGAAGAGAGCGATATTTAGATCAGGATTAACAGCAGGCACTAATCAGGCCCACCACCGTCGTGTCGTCTGCAAACTTCACAATGTGATTGGTGGTGAACCTGGGGACACAGTCGTGTGTCATCAGGGTGAACAGCAGGGGGCTCAGGACGCAGCCCTGAGGAAAGCCCGTGCTGAGGGTGATGACATCAGAGGTTTTCTGTCCGACCCGGACCAACTGAGGGCTGTTGGTGATGAAGTCTAGCAGGCAGTTGCGAAGGGGTGTCCTGAAGCCCAGATGTTTCAGTTTTTCCGCCAGATGCTGTAAGATAATGGTGTTGAACGCTGAACTGAAGTCCAGGAACATGCTCAAGGGGGCGGGGCGTGGGTGGGCTTGGAACCCGTTAATAACTGCTTGCAGTTCTAGTTTATTATTATTATTATTAGGGTTCCAAGCCCGCAGCGCAGGCGAACGGCTATGCCGTTCGTCTGCTCTGTGAGCAGAGAACCCTATTGTTTTTCGTGTGTTTTTAAATTATTTATTAGGGTTCCAAGCCCGCAGCGCAGGCGAACGGCTATGCCGTTCGTCTGCTCTGTGAGCAGAGAACCCTATTGTTTTTCTAGTGTTTTTAAATTATTTATTATTATTATTATTATTATTATTAGGGTTCCAAGCCCGCAGCGCAGGCGAACGGCTATGCCGTTCGTCTGCTCTGTGAGCAGAGAACCCTATTGTTTTTCTAGTGTTTTTAAATTATTTATTATTATTATTATTATTACGGGTAATTATTATTCTCCGCTAAAACGCGTTGGGCGGCCCATGCGGATTTGTAACGAATCAATTGGATCAGGTATCCAAGTACAGAATGTGCACCGCTACTCAAACCCAGAAATTCAGACCCCTCAACAACTAGGGGGCGCTATAACAAAGGACAATGCGTTTACGCCTGTAACCACCAAACTACTGGTCCTACACTCAAAAACTTGATGGCACTTTGTTTATTGGATGATTCTGCAAAATAAAGTGAATTGGCACACCCTTCGTTTCCCAGCTAGTTTTCGCGCTACATGGCTACAAAGGTTAAACCTTTCTTGTTAAACTCCTCCTACATTTTTTGTGCAATCCGCGCAAAAATTTATATATAAGCGTGTCATGGACAAATAAAAAAAGTTATCGCGGCGGATTTTTGAATTTTGACTTTTTCGAAAAGTAACGCTAAAATAAGTGATTGTTAGCTAGCTAGCTCTAAATGTAATTGCTGATTATTGTAAAACCATAACAGATTTTGACATGTCCTTCATAACCCATAGTACAAATAAGATTTTGCACATGTGACCCGCATTTGAGGATCGTCCATCACTAGGGGGCGCTGTGATGTCAAGAAATCTACTACGCAAGAATGGCTGATCGGAATTTTACAAAACCTTCTTCATTCCCTTCCAGACATTGCCCTTAACTAAAGTATTAAATATGGTATTTATTGAAACAAGTGGGCGGGGCCTATTTCCAAAAGTGTGGAAAAAAACTTGAAAACTTCAAAAATTCACCTAAAATCACTTGTGTGGTGTAACAAGCTCAGATTTTCAGGATGTATTCCTTGAATAAGGTGCAACAATTCTCTCACTGCATGTATTCCAGTGTTTGAAAGTGCCACACTCTGTTTTTTTCAAAGTTTGTAAAATGGAGAAATCAATGTATTTTCCACAAATATTGGTCAATCCCAATAAAAATGGCCTCTATCTGTAAAGCACAGCCAGAATAAACATGTCTTTCAGTTTGGTAAAAATCCAGGCGATTTTGACCAATTTACAAGATTTAAAAAATTAATGATACAAGATTATAAAGTTTAATTTTTTTTCTCTGAATCCATTTTTTTAATGACCATCAAAAAAATCGTGTGGTTAGATAAAACACTCTTGGACATTCATGAATATTTTCAGAATTTTAGAGCAAACCGTTCATTTAATGGGAATATTTATTTAGATAGTTTGACAAAAACCTATTGTAAAGAGCTTTTCAGAAAATTAAGCAAGGGCTCCATCTCGTGGCTTGTTTTTGCAACTACAACAACTCTTACCATTAATAGTCTAAGTAAGGGGTATACAATTAAAACTTAGAAGTCCACTTCAATAATTTTGTATGTATATATGTATGCATCATGTGTATATATATATATATATATATATATATATATATATATAGATATATAGATATATATTTACACTAATGCTTTAATGTGGCGTTGTATGGAATACATTTAAAAATTCCAACAGAGGACAGGATTTGATCATGGATGGATCTCTACAAACACACACACATATTTATTCTAGCAATAAAACATGATAGTAAACAATTATGGAATACACTGAATAATATATTAAGAGGAAATAGTAAATCAATTCCAGCTTATTTAGAACATGAAGGTGAATTTTTTACTAGACCAAGTGATATAGCAAATCATCTTAATGATTATTTCATGAACAAAATAAACAAACTAAAAGATACCACACAGCCATACAAGACAGAGTTATCAAATACACTAATAAATAAGATGATGAAAGACAAAACCTGTAGCTTTAAATTCAAGAGTGTAAGTGTTTCTAAAGTGGAATTACTTCTGATGAATTGTAAAAAAAAACCCACCTGGTGTAGACTACCTTGATCATATGTTGCTTAAACCAATAGTTGCTATTATTGCTCCTATTATTGCTCATATAATTAATTTGTGTTTCATGCACAATATATGTTTGCAAGAATGGAAAATATGTAAAGTAGTGCCAATCCCTACAAATAAGAAAATGCCCTTTTCTGGATCAAACAGTAGACCAATAAGTTTATTACCAATTCTTGGTAAAATAATGGAAAGAATTGTTTATGAACAGATTCAATCTTATTTTAAGAATAATGATTTGATTACGTTTCAGCATGCATATAGAGAAAAACACTCAACAGCCACTGCCCTGACTCAGATGGTTGATGACTGGTTCAAGGATATGGAGGAGAGAAAAATAATAGGTGATGTAATGCTTGATTTCACTGCAGCATTTGATATCATTGACCACAAATTACTGTTAAAAAAACTGGAGTATTATGGCTTTTCACAATGCATTATTATGGATGAAAAGTTATTTGTCGGATAGAAGACAACTAGTTTATTTTAATGGCAGTTTTTCAAATGTAAGGGCTGTGGGACACGGGGTGCCTCAAGGAAGTTGTCTTGGGCCGCTCCTGTACACAATCTTTACAAATGATCTTCCATCTGTTTTAGAAAAGGCAAGCATCTCAATGTTTGCAGATGATTCCACCATATATTTAGCAGAAACTAATATCACTGAGTTAAATACAAAACTACAAAGAGAGCTACAGTTAGTGGTGGACTGGATAAGGAGTAACAAATTGGTTCTCAATGTATCTAAAACTACCTGTTTAGTGGTTGGAACTCCTTTTTCTTTACTTTCCAAACCGAAACTTGAACTCACCATAGAGCAAAATTCTGTGGATCAAAAACAAGAGGCTAAACTGTTGGGAGTGATAATTGATAATAGATTGTGTTGGGATAGACATGTTCAGAACTTGTTAACTAAAATGGGTAATAGTTTATCGGTCATTAAAAGGTGTTCAAAATACTTTACACCGCAGGTTGTTACACAAGTACTTGATGCTTTGTTTTTTTCACATCTTGATTATTGCTCAGTGGTTTGGTCAAATACTTCATCAATTAATATAAAAAAACTACAAGTAATTCAGAATAAAGCTGCACGTGTTGCCCTTTCATGTGGGTTTAGATCAAATGTGGACAAAATGCACGATAGTCTTTTATGGTTAAAAGTTAAAAACAGATTGGTGTATTCAGTAATGGTATTTCTATATAATGTTATAACAAATAAAACGCCTTTCATTTTATATACAAAACTATCCTTTAGTAATGATACACATTATTATCCAACAAGACATGCAGTAGGAGGTAGTTTTATTTTACCTAGAGTTAAAACAAAATCAATTCAACGTTCAGTTAGGTACAGGGCAATGTGTGAATGGAATTCACTCCCAAAGACTATCATACAACAAAACACTCTCTATGGTTTCAAAACTGCACATAAGAAATATTACCTTCAAAGAAATTTGGATAATTAATGTTAATTTTATTGAGGAGATATTGTGTAGGGTTCTTGTTAGCTAGTTCTTTGATATAGATCTATCTGGAGTAGCAAAATTTTATGTTAATCATGTTTATTTATGTTACTTTTTAATGATAAAAGGTGTTAAATGTAAATATGTATTACATTTTGTGTAAATGTCTTGTATGCATAGTGTGTAATGGGATGTAATACATTGTATTGTCACGTGGAAGACTGAAGGACCCCAGGAAGAATAGCTTTTAGCTGATGCTGAAGCTAATGGGGATCCTAATAAAACAAACAAACAAATATATCTATCCGTCCATCCATCCATCCATTTTTTGACCCGCTTAATTCCTCATGGGGTTGCGGGGCTGCTGGTGCCTATCTCCAGCATATAGACCAGTTCACGCGTGACGTCAGCGCTACATCCGGTTCCTGCGGGATAGACAAAAAGCACAGCTGCTCTCGTCTATTACATGACAAAACGGGTGATTTCGAGCGTACTTTTAGTTAGTTTATTTTTGGAATCTAAACAATGCCTACGACTTGTTGTGCTCCCGGTTGCACAGGGAGGCATTCCCAATCGTTGGATGTACGTTTCTGTCGTTTACCGAAGAAAGAAATGGATATTTTCAAAAGAGCGCAGGCAGACACTCCCAATGGACTGGGGGAGACATCAGACTACGACAGAATTTGCAGCCTACACTTCATCTCCGGTAAATACAACTTATTTCTGCTCTAGTCATTGTTCTACTTAAATAGTGGCGGAGGGGAGGTGGCGATCGCTACAGGGGCCGGAGAAGCCGCTTCTGCTGCTGCTACAGCAGCCGCTTCTGCTACCGCTACCGCTTCTACCAGCAGAAGCGGCTGTCTGGAGCAGCAGCCGCTCTATTACGCCCCCGTTCACGGGCGCTAGTACTTCTGTGTTTACGCTGCAATGTCGCCGACACCCCCACCCATTTTAAGAAGACAAAAACACCAAAATAATCCGTAGTGAACAATTTTTTTTAACCTACCGGACGGGTCCAGTGGTTTCATGCTTTCATGCTCTCTTGTCTGTACTGGCCTGGGTCCAATGTAATTCTCCCTGCGCGGTGGGAGACTCGTTTTGAGGAAACTATGGTTGCAGCTCACTGTCTGCCTTGCTGTGGTTACAGAGAGGTGTCTGTTTTGTAGAATAAATCATCCGCCGATGAGTTATTGATCCGGAAAAGCCGAATCTGTGAATATCTTTCTAACTTTACCGAAGTATAAGGCAGCTGTATGTCGCGGTACGGACTCTTGGCCAGCATTTCACAGACTGGCTCCGTCCCTTCAGGCTTTTGCTGTGTGGATCTGGCAATCTGATACCATCAACCATCAACTTACTCTTAAAACGTTATCTAAAGAAGAAAAATACGTGGAGAACTCGTCAGTTTCTCTGTTTGCGTCCGTAATTGTGTTCGCCTTTTGCCTACCAATCCGGCGCGCATGCGCGAAAAACCCGCATCAAAACAATAACAATTAACTGGTCTATATATATATATATATATATATATATATATATATATATATATATATATATATACATTTATACTATGTGATTTTTATATATATATATATATATATATATATATATATATATATATATATATATATATATATATATATATATATATATATATTTATATTTATACTATGTGATTTTTATATATATATATATATATATATATATATATATATATATATATACACTCTTAACAGACTGTTCCTTCAGAGCCAAATCTGCGTGGAGGTCAACTAACTGCAAGCTAACTGACTCAGAAGTAAATCTATGGTTAAGCACTACAATACAAATATACAGTCAGTTTATCAACATCCCACTGTTAATTCTTCTAGTTCAAACATACTTCATGTAAATTAAAATTATGACTGTTCATTAATATCAAACTAAACAGTAGACATTTTAAACCTCGTTTACATCTTAGTTAAATAGCTTGAGGCTGTACATGTGTAAATTCCTACGTTGAGCGAGGTACTTAAACCCATCACACACGCAGTATTTGATCCAGTCCGACATTTCTCTGTGTTCAGAGCTGGGTTTCGTCCATACAATGGATGATGAAGGAGAGTATTGGATGAGGGTGTTGAACGCTAAAGTCCAGGAACATGCTCAAAGGGGGTGCGGCGTAGGTGGGCTTGGATGAGGGTGTTGAATGCTGAAGTCCAGGAACATGCTCAAAGGGGGCGGTGCGTGGGTGGGCTTGGAACCCGTTAATAACTGCTTGCAGTTCTAGTTATTATTATTATTATTACGGGTAATTATTATTCTCCGCTAAAACGCGTTGGGCGGCCCATGCGGATTTGTAACGAATCAATTGGATCAGGTATCCAAGTACAGAATGTGCACCGCTACTCAAACCCAGAAATTCAGACCCCTCAACAACTAGGGGGCGCTATAACAAAGGACAATGCGTTTACGCCTGTAACCACCAAACTACTGGTCCTACACTCAAAAACTTGATGGCACTTTGTTTATTGGATGATTCTGCAAAATAAAGTGAATTGGCACACCCTTCGTTTCCCAGCTAGTTTTCGCGCTACATGGCTACAAAGGTTAAACCTTTCTTGTTAAACTCCTCCTACATTTTTTGTGCAATCCGCGCAAAAATATATATATAAGCGTGTCATGGACAAATAAAAAAAGTTATCACGGCGGATTTTTGAATTTTGACTTTTTCGAAAAGTAACGCTAAAATAAGTGATTGTTAGCTAGCTAGCTCTAAATGTAATTGCTGATTGTTCTAAAACCATAACAGATTTTGACATGTCCTTCATAACCCATAGTACAAATAAGATTTTGCACATGTGACCCGCAGTTGAGGATCGTCCATCACTAGGGGGCGCTGTGATGTCAAGAAATCTACTACGCAAGAATGGCTGATCGGAATTTTACAAAACCTTCTTCATTCCCTTCCAGACATTGCCCTTAACTAAAGTATTAAATATGGTATTTATTGAAACAAGTGGGCGGGGCCTATTTCCAAAAGTGTGGAAAAAAACTTGAAAACTTCAAAAATTCACCTAAAATCACTTGTGTGGTATAACAAGCTCAGATTTTCAGGATGTATTCCTTGAATAAGGTGCAACAATTCTCTCACTGCATGTATTCCAGTGTTTGAAAGTGCCACACTCTGTTTTTTTCAAAGTTTGTAAAATGGAGAAATCAATGTATTTTCCACAAATATTGGTCAATCCCAATAAAAATGGCCTCTATCTGTAAAGCACAGCCAGAATAAACATGTCTTTCAGTTTGGTAAAAATCCAGGCGATTTTGACCAATTTACAAGATTTAAAAAATTAATGATACAAGATTATAAAGTTTAATTTTTTTTTTCTCTGAATCCATTTTTTTAATGACCATCAAAAAAATCGTGTGGTTAGATAAAACACTCTTGGACATTCATGAATATTTTCAGAATTTTAGAGCAAACCGTTCATTTAATAGGAATATTTATTTAGATAGTTTGACAAAAGCCTATTGTAAAGAGCTTTTCAGAAAATTAAGCAAGGGCTCCATCTCGTGGCTTGTTTTTGCAACTACAACAACTCTTACCATTAATAGTCTAAGTAAGGGGTATACAATTAAAACTTAGAAGTCCACTTCAATAATTTTGTATGTATATATGTATGCATCATGTGTGTATGTATATATATATATATATATATATATATATATATATATATATATATATATATATATAGATATAGATATAGATAGATATATATTTACACTAATGCTTTAATGTGGCGTTGTATGGAATACATTTAAAAATTCCAACAGAGGACAGGATTTGATCATGGATGGATCTCTACAAACACACACACATATTTATTCTACCAATAAAACATGATAGTAAACAATTATGGAATACACTGAATAATATATTAAGAGGAAATAGTAAATCAATTCCAGCTTATTTAGAACATGAAGGTGAATTTTTTACTAGACCAAGTGATATAGCAAATCATCTTAATGATTATTTCATGAACAAAATAAACAAACTAAAAGATACCACACAGCCATACAAGACAGAGTTATCAAATACACTAATAAATAAGATGATGAAAGACAAAACCTGTAGCTTTAAATTCAAGAGTGTAAGTGTTTCTAAAGTGGAATTACTTCTGATGAATTGTAAAAAAAAACCACCTGGTGTAGACTACCTTGATAATATGTTGCTTAAACCAATAGTTGCTATTATTGCTCCTATTATTGCTCATATAATTAATTTGTGTTTCATGCACAATATATGTTTGCAAGAATGGAAAATATGTAAAGTAGTGCCAATCCCTACAAATAAGAAAATGCCCTTTTCTGGATCAAACAGTAGACCAATAAGTTTATTACCAATTCTTGGTAAAATAATGGAAAGAATTGTTTATGAACAGATTCAATCTTATTTTAAGAATAATGATTTGATTACGTTTCAGCATGCATATAGAGAAAAACACTCAACAGCCACTGCCCTGACTCAGATGGTTGATGACTGGTTCAAGGATATGGAGGAGAGAAAAATAATAGGTGATGTAATGCTTGATTTCACTGCAGCATTTGATATCATTGACCACAAATTACTGTTAAAAAAACTGGAGTATTATGGCTTTTCACAAACTGCATTATTATGGATGAAAAGTTATTTGTCGGATAGAAGACAACTAGTTTATTTTAATGGCAGTTTTTCAAATGTAAGGGCTGTGGGACACGGGGTGCCTCAAGGAAGTTGTCTTGGGCCGCTCCTGTACACAATCTTTACAAATGATCTTCCATCTGTTTTAGAAAAGGCAAGCATCTCAATGTTTGCAGATGATTCCACCATATATTTAGCAGAAACTAATATTACTGAGTTAAATACAAAACTACAAAGAGAGCTACAGTTAGTGGTGGACTGGATAAGGAGTAACAAATTGGTTCTCAATGTATCTAAAACTACCTGTTTAGTGGTTGGAACTCCTTTTTCTTTACTTTCCAAACCGAAACTTGAACTCACCATAGAGCAAAATTCTGTGGATCAAAAACAAGAGGCTAAACTGTTGGGAGTGATAATTGATAATAGATTGTGTTGGGATAGACATGTTCAGAACTTGTTAACTAAAATGGGTAATAGTTTATCGGTCATTAAAAGGTGTTCAAAATACTTTACACCGCAGGTTGTTACACAAGTACTTGATGCTTTGTTTTTTTCACATCTTGATTATTGCTCAGTGGTTTGGTCAAATACTTCATCAATTAATATAAAAAAACTACAAGTAATTCAGAATAAAGCTGCACGTGTTGCCCTTTCATGTGGGTTTAGATCAAATGTGGACAAAATGCACGATAGTCTTTTATGGTTAAAAGTTAAAAACAGATTGGTGTATTCAGTAATGGTATTTCTATATAATGTTATAACAAATAAAACGCCTTTCATTTTATATACAAAACTATCCTTTAGTAATGATACACATTATTATCCAACAAGACATGCAGTAGGAGGTAGTTTTATTTTACCTAGAGTTAAAACAAAATCAATTCAACGTTCAGTTAGGTACAGGGCAATGTGTGAATGGAATTCACTCCCAAAGACTATCATACAACAAAACACTCTCTATGGTTTCAAAACTGCACATAAGAAATATTACCTTCAAAGAAATTTGGATAATTAATGTTAATTTTATTGAGGAGATATTGTGTAGGGTTCTTGTTAGCTAGTTCTTTGATATAGATCTATCTGGAGTAGCAAAATTTTATGTTAATCATGTTTATTTATGTTACTTTTTAATGATAAAAGGTGTTAAATGTAAATATGTATTACATTTTGTGTAAATGTCTTGTATGCATAGTGTGTAATGGGATGTAATACATTGTATTGTCACGTGGAAGACTGAAGGACCCCAGGAAGAATAGCTTTTAGCTGATGCTGAAGCTAATGGGGATCCTAATAAAACAAACAAACAAATATATCTATCCGTCCATCCATCCATCCATTTTTTGACCCGCTTAATTCCTCATGGGGTTGCGGGGCTGCTGGTGCCTATCTCCAGCATATAGACCAGTTCACGCGTGACGTCAGCGCTACATCCGGGTCCTGCGGGGTAGACAAAAAGCACAGCTGCTCTCGTCTACTACATGACAAAACGGGTGATTTCGAGCGTACTTTTAGTTAGTTTATTTTTGGAATCTAAACAATGCCTACGACTTGTTGTGCTCCCGGTTGCACAGGGAGGCATTCCCAATCGTTGGATGTACGTTTCTGTCGTTTACCGAAGAAAGAAATGGATATTTTCAAAAGAGCGCAGGCAGACACTCCCAATGGACTGGGGGAGACATCAGACTACGACAGAATTTGCAGTCTACACTTCATCTCCGGTAAATACAACTTAATTCTGCTCTAGTCATTGTTCTACTTAAATAGCGGCGGAGGGGAGGTGGCGATCGCTACAGGGGCCGGAGAAGCCGCTTCTGCTGCTGCTACAGCAGCCGCTTCTGCTACCGCTACCGCTTCTACCAGCAGAAGCGGCTGTCTGGAGCAGCAGCCGCTCTATTACGCCCCCGTTCACGGGCGCTAGTACTTCTGTGTTTACGCTGCAATGTCGCCGACACCCCCACCCATTTTAAGAAGACAAAAACACCAAAATAATCCGTAGTGAACAATTTTTTTTAACCTACCGGACGGGTCCAGTGGTTTCATGCTTTCATGCTCTCTTGTCTGTACTGGCCTGGGTCCAATGTAATTCTCCCTGCGCGGTGGGAGACTCGTTTTGAGGAAACTATGGTTGCAGCTCACTGTCTGCCTTGCTGTGGTTACAGAGAGGTGTCTGTTTTGTAGAATAAATCATCCGCCGATGAGTTATTGATCCGGAAAAGCCGAATCTGTGAATATCTTTCTAACTTTACCGAAGTATAAGGCAGCTGTATGTCGCGGTACGGACTCTTGGCCAGCATTTCACAGACTGGCTCCGTCCCTTCAGGCTTTTGCTGTGTGGATCTGGCAATCTGATACCATCAACCATCAACTTACTCTTAAAACGTTATCTAAAGAAGAAAAATACGTGGAGAACTCGTCAGTTTCTCTGTTTGCGTCCGTAATTGTGTTCGCCTTTTGCCTACCAATCCGGCGCGCATGCGCGAAAAACCCGCATCAAAACAATAACAATTAACTGGTCTATATATATATATATATATATATATATATATATATATATATATATATATATATATATATATATATATATATATATAGGATCACTCTTAACAGACTGTTCCTTCAGAGCCAAATCTGCGTGGAGGTCAACTAACTGCAAGCTAACTGACTCAGAAGTAAATCTATGGTTAAGCACTACAATACAAATATACAGTCAGTTTATCAACATCCCACTGTTAATTCTTCTAGTTCAAACATACTTCATGTAAATTAAAATTATGACTGTTCATTAATATCAAACTAAACAGTAGACATTTTAAACCTCGTTTACATCTTAGTTAAATAGCTTGAGGCTGTACATGTGTAAATTCCTACGTTGAGCGAGGTACTTAAACCCATCACACACGCAGTATTTGATCCAGTCCGACATTTCTCTGTGTTCAGAGCTGGGTTTCGTCCATACAATGGATGATGAAGGAGAGTATTGGATGAGGGTGTTGAACGCTAAAGTCCAGGAACATGCTCAAAGGGGGTGCGGCGTAGGTGGGCTTGGATGAGGGTGTTGAATGCTGAAGTCCAGGAACATGCTCAAAGGGGGCGGGGCGTGGGTGGGCTTGGAACCCGTTAATAACTGCTTGCAGTTCTAGTTAGGGTTCCAAGCCCGCAGCGCAGGCGAACGGCTATGCCGTTCGTCTGCTCTGTGAGCAGAGAACCCTATTGTTTTTCGTGTGTTTTTAAATTATTTATTATTATTATTATTATTATTATTATTATTACGGAATTAAAACGCGTTGTGCAGCCCAAGCGGATTTATAACGAACCTATTGAATCAGGTATCTAAGTACAGAATGTGCGCCTCTACTCAAACCCAGAAATTCAGACCCCTCAACAACTAGGGGGCGCTATAACAAAGGACAATGCGTTTCGGCCTATAACCACCAAACTACTGGTCCCACACTCAAAAACTTCACATCACTTTGTTTATTGGATGATTCTGCAAAATAAAGGGAATTGGCACACCCTTCGTTTCCCAGCTAGTTTTCGCGCTACATGGCTACAAAGGTTAAACCTTTCTTGTTAAACTCCCCCTACATTTTTTGTGCAATCTGCGCAAAACTCCATATATAACTGTGTAATGGACAAATAAAAAAAGTTAACGCGGCGGATTTTTGAATTTTGACTTTATCGAAAAGTAACGCTACAATAAGTGATTGTTAGCTAGCTAGCTCTAAATGTAATTGCTGATTATTCTAAAACCATAACAGATTTTGACATGTCCTTCATAACCCATAGTCCAAATAAGATTTTGCACATGTGACCCGCGTTTGAGGATCGTCCATCACTAGGGGGCGCTGTGATGTCAAGAAATCTACTACGCAAGAATGGCTGATCGGATTTTTACAAAACCTTCTTTATTGCCTTCCAGGCATACCCCTGAACTAAAGTATTAAATATGGTAATGATTGAAACAAGTGGGCGGGGCCTATTTCCAAAAGTGTGAAAAAAACCTTCAAAACTTCAAAAAATTACCAAAAATCCATTTTGTGGTGTAACGATCTCAGATTTTCAGGATGTATTCCTTGAATAAGGTGTAACAATTCTCTCACTGCATGTATTGAGGTTTCTGAAAGTTGCACACTCTGATTTTTTAAAAGTTTGTAAAATGGAGAAATCAATGTATTTTCCACAAATATTGTTCAATCCCAATAAAAATGGCCTCTATTTGTAAAGCACATTCAGACTTAATGTGTACTTCAGTTTGGTAAAAATCCAGGCGATTTTGAACTATTTAAAAGACTCTGAAATTCACATGTGCAAGACTATAAAGGTTAATATTTTTTTTCTCTGAAACGCTTTTTTCAATGGGCGTTTAAAAAATCACATAGTTAGATAAAGCACTCTTGGACATACGTGAATATTTTCAGAATTTTAGAGCAAACCGTTGATTTTTAACGATTTAATGAATTTTATGATCTGGTCACAGCTCTCACCATCCAGAGCTCTGACCATCCAGAACTGTGAACAGGGCGGCCATTTTGCCCATATATGGGCACATCACAGGATGTGACGTCACATTCCGTGATTTTCTAAGCTGAGCAGAAACTTGAAGAGGGAGGATAGCTTTTAGAGTTTTGAAAAGAACACATAATTTAAAAAAAAAATATTGAATGTAAAAAAGATCAAGCAGAAGCAAGGAAAGTTATTTAGAAGGCAAAGAAGACAAAATGGAGAGATTTTTGTGATTCAATGGGCAGAACAACTCCTATAGCTAAGGTATGGGGAAAGATTAAGAAAATGAAGGGAAATAGACCAGAGAGAACATATCCAGTTCTAAAACATGAAGAAGGAACAGCAGTAACAAATGAGGAAAAAGTAGAAGTAATGGCAAGAACATTTGCAAAGATCCATAGTTCAGATATGGATCAGACTTATTCCAAAAGTAACACTATGATATAATATGGATAAATAGATAGATAGATAGATAGATAGATAGATAGATAGATAGATAGATAGATATGAAAAGGAGTAATAGCATTAATGGTTTAAAGGTCAATCTAAATGAAGAACATTCATTATATATATATATATATATATAAACACTTTTATTTGGGTGTGATTAATTATTTCACAGTCCTAATTCATTTATATTTACATACATACTTTTATAATATGAATATTACTGTTATAATAAAATATGAAATACTGACAAAAAAGGCTTATTGTGTGGCAACCTCTTGGTGTAGAAGCATAATCCAGGTTTCAAATTAAAGGTAACACTTTGAAGTTTCATGTAGACTATTCGGATTATATATCAGGAGTAATTACACAAAGGTTCCTATTTTTAATCCATTATAAAAGTGAAATTTATTTGCTATTAAAATTGGTACAATAGTCCCCTTCACAAGTATATATAGATGTAGCATGTTGAAATCCCCACCTACACTACTGTGATGGTATACACATGGAAGACAGAGATTTAAAAAATGACCCAAAAAACATAGCTTGGCTAATGCCCTTTGAAAAGGACGGTTTTATTGAGTTTCTGTCGCATGTTGTTGCTCTGTAAGCTAAGGTTAGTTATTTTGGCAATGTGGTGCAGCCTTAACTTAAAAAACAAGGACACAACCAACGTTAACAGCGTATGGTGGTGGCTGTCTATGCCATACTGTGTTTCTCCGATGTGCTCTCTGAGCACAAACACATCCTCTGACCCTATCCTCTTCCTTACAATGTACACGACCTCTAGCACTTTGATGGGCTGTGATCGTCTGGTACATGAGGTCTGACGAATGACCCACTCTGCTGCCCTGACTACCATCACTGTGCCTTGTGATGGAATCACCAGACCTCCATTGTTTTTTAACTTCAGCAGGTGGTAGCCCTGGTCCTTGATGGCAGATGCAGCATCTGTTACCAAGCTGGCACGGCAGACATCACAGGACAGCTTTTTCAGAGCCCGTCGCACAACAAATCCTGAAATAAGAGTTGGTATATTAAAATAATTTATAATAACCATGGGGAGATTAAGGGAACATTTATCTTTTTGGACCATTGTGAGATTGATTTCCCTCAAATTTACACCAAAGATTAATTGTCATACAATCGTTATTGGTGTCAGTAAAACCTATATAATTGACCAGTGGTCTCAGGCTTGATAACTTGCGCAAGTAGCCGTGATGCACAACTATGCTGCATGATTAAGTCATTTTTCGACAAGAAAATCTGCAATTTCGACATGTTCAAGCATCAAGAATTATAGCCACGTTCATAACGTTTGTAAGAAACCAAACTGTTTGTAAATCCGTCAAGAATTCAATGAGATAAGAGTATTTGTGTTCGTGCTGATCACTCACCTTACATTAGGTACCACAGAGCATGCCAGAAAGCTTGTCTGAGGCAAGATGGCCGCCGGTGATGACGTTTGAGACTCCGCCGTAAGACATCTAGCCTTTATTATGGATATCTATGGTCAGAATGCTCTCTATGGTACTTGTGTAGAGGGTTGTGAGGATGGGCGGGGGCTGTTGGGCTCTCCTCATCCTCCGCAGGAAGTACAAGCGCTTCTGTGCCCTCCTCACCAGATGTGGTGTTTACAGACCAGGTGAGGTTGTCCGTGATGTGCACCCCGAGGAATTTGGTGCTGCTAACCACCTCCACAGCTGAGCTGTTGATGAGTTTGTGTCAACTGCGAACTTCATGATGTGATTGGGGGTGAACCTGGGGGTGCAGTCGTGTGTCATCAGAGTAAACAGCAGGGGGCTGCGGACACAGCCCTGAGGGGAGCCCGTGCTAAGGGTGATGACATCAGAGGTGGTCTGTCAGACCCGGACCGACAGTGGTCAGGAGGTGAGGAAGTGATGAGGGGTGTGCTGAAGCCCAGATGTTCCAGTTTTTCAACCAGATGCTGTGGGATGAGGGTGTTGAACGCTGTAGTGCAGGAACATGCTCAAAGGGGGCGGAGCGTAGACGGGCTTGGAACCCGTTAATAACTGCTTGCAGTTCTAGTTATTATTATTATTATTATTATTACGGAATTAAAACGCGTTGTGCAGCCCAAGCGGATTTATAACGAACCTATTGAATCAGGTATCTAAGTACAGAATGTGCGCCTCTACTCAAACCCAGAAATTCAGACCCCTCAACAACTAGGGGGCGCTATAACAAAGGACAATGCGTTTTGGCCTATAACCACCAAACTACTGGTCCCACACTCAAAAACTTCACATCACTTTGTTTATTGGATGATTCTGCAAAATAAAGGGAATTGGCACACCCTTCGTTTCCCAGCTAGTTTTCGCGCTACATGGCTACAAAGGTTAAACCTTTCTTGTTAAACTCCTCCTACATTTTTTGTGCAATCTGCGCAAAACTCCATATATAACTGTGTAATGGACAAATAAAAAAAGTTAACGCGGCGGATTTTTGAATTTTGACTTTATCGAAAAGTAACGCTACAATAAGTGATTGTTAGCTAGCTAGCTCTAAATGTAATTGCTGATTATTCTAAAACCATAACAGATTTTGACATGTCCTTCATAACCCATAGTCCAAATAAGATTTTGCACATGTGACCCGCGTTTGAGGATCGTCCATCACTAGGGGGCGCTGTGATGTCAAGAAATCTACTACGCAAGAATGGCTGATCGGATTTTTACAAAACCTTCTTTATTGCCTTCCAGGCATACCCCTGAACTAAAGTATTAAATATGGTAATGATTGAAACAAGTGGGCGGGGCCTATTTCCAAAAGTGTGAAAAAAACCTTCAAAACTTCAAAAAATTACCAAAAATCCATTTTGTGGTGTAACGATCTCAGATTTTCAGGATGTATTCCTTGAATAAGGTGTAACAATTCTCTCACTGCATGTATTGAGGTTTCTGAAAGTTGCACACTCTGATTTTTTAAAAGTTTGTAAAATGGAGAAATCAATGTATTTTCCACAAATATTGTTCAATCCCAATAAAAATGGCCACTATTTGTAAAGCACATTCAGACTTAATGTGTACTTCAGTTTGGTAAAAATCCAGGCGATTTTGAACTATTTAAAAGACTCTGAAATTCACATGTGCAAGACTATAAAGGTTAATATTTTTTTTCTCTGAAACGCTTTTTTCAATGGGCGTTTAAAAAATCACATAGTTAGATAAAGCACTCTTGGACATACGTGAATATTTTCAGAATTTTAGAGCAAACCGTTGAGTTTTAACGATTTAATGAATTTTATGATCTGGTCACAGCTCTCACCATCCAGAGCTCTGACCATCCAGAACTGTGAACAGGGCGGCCATTTTGCCCATATATGGGCACATCACAGGATGTGACGTCACATTCCGTGATTTTCTAAGATGAGCAGAAACTTGAAGAGGGAGGATAGCTTTTAGAGTTTTGAAAAGAACACATAATTTTAAAAAAAAATATTGAATGTAAAAAAGATCAAGCAGAAGCAAGGAAAGTTATTTAGAAGGCAAAGAAGACAAAATGGAGAGATTTTTGTGATTCAATGGGCAGAACAACTCCTATAGCTAAGGTATGGGGAAAGATTAAGAAAATGAAGGGAAATAGACCAGAGAGAACATATCCAGTTCTAAAACATGAAGAAGGAACAGCAGTAACAAATGAGGAAAAAGTAGAAGTAATGGCAAGAACATTTGCAAAGATCCATAGTTCAGATATGGTTCAGACTTATTCCAAAAGTAACACTATGATATAATATGGATAGATAGATAGATAGATAGATAGATAGATAGATAGATAGATAGATAGATAGATAGATAGATAGATAGATAGATAGATAGATAGATAGATATGAAAAGGAGTAATAGCATTAATGGTTTAAAGGTCAATCTAAATGAAGAACATTCATTATATATATATATATATAAACACTTTTATTTGGGTGTGATTAATTATTTCACAGTCCTAATTCATTTATATTTACATACATACTTTTATAATATGAATATTACTGTTATAATAAAATATGAAATACTGACAAAAAAGGCTTATTGTGTGGCAACCTCTTGGTGTAGAAGCATAATCCAGGTTTCAAATTAAAGGTAACACTTTGAAGTTTCATGTAGACTATTCGGATTATATATCAGGAGTAATTACACAAAGGTTCCTATTTTTAATCCATTATAAAAGTGAAATTTATTTGCTATTAAAATTGGTACAATAGTCCCCTTCAAAAGTATATATAGATGTAGCATGTTGAAATCCCCACCTACACTACTGTGATGGTATACACATGGAAGACAGAGATTTAAAAAATGACCCAAAAAACATAGCTTGGCTAATGCCCTTTGAAAAGGACGGTTTTATTGAGTTTCTGTCGCATGTTGTTGCTCTGTAAGCTAAGGTTAGTTATTTTGGCAATGTGGTGCAGCCTTAACTTAAAAAACAAGGACACAACCAACGTTAACAGCGTATGGTGGTGGCTGTCTATGCCATACTGTGTTTCTCCGATGTGCTCTCTGAGCACAAACACATCCTCTGACCCTATCCTCTTCCTTACAATGTACACGACCTCTAGCACTTTGATGGGCTGTGATCGTCTGGTACATGAGGTCTGACGAATGACCCACTCTGCTGCCCTGACTACCATCACTGTGCCTTCTGATGGAATCACCAGACCTCCATTGTTTTTTAACTTCAGCAGGTGGTAGCTCTGGTCCTTGATGGCAGATGCAGCATCTGTTACCAAGCTGGCACGGCAGACATCACAGGACAGCTTTTTCAGAGCCCGTCGCACAACAAATCCTGAAATAAGAGTTGGTATATTAAAATAATTTATAATAACCATGGGGAGATTAAGGGAACATTTATCTTTTTGGACCATTGTGAGATTGATTTCCCTCAAATTTACACCAAAGATTAATTGTCATACAATCGTTATTGGTGTCAGTAAAACCTATATAATTGACCAGTGGTCTCAGGCTTGATAACTTGCGCAAGTAGCCGTGATGCACAACTATGCTGCATGATTAAGTCATTTTTCGACAAGAAAATCTGCAATTTCGACATGTTCAAGCATCAAGAATTATAGCCACGTTCATAACGTTTGTAAGAAACCAAACTGTTTGTAAATCCGTCAAGAATTCAATGAGATAAGAGTATTTGTGTTCGTGCTGATCACTCACCTTACATTAGGTACCACAGAGCATGCCAGAAAGCTTGTCTGAGGCAAGATGGCCGCCGGTGATGACGTTTGAGACTCCGCCGTAAGACATCTAGCCTTTATTATGGATATCTATGGTCAGAATGCTCTCTATGGTACTTGTGTAGAGGGTTGTGAGGATGGGCGGGGGCTGTTGGGCTCTCCTCATCCTCCGCAGGAAGTACAAGCGCTTCTGTGCCCTCCTCACCAGATGTGGTGTTTACAGACCAGGTGAGGTTGTCCGTGATGTGCACCCCGAGGAATTTGGTGCTGCTAACCACCTCCACAGCTGAGCTGTTGATGAGTTTGTGTCAACTGCGAACTTCATGATGTGATTGGGGGTGAACCTGGGGGTGCAGTCGTGTGTCATCAGAGTAAACAGCAGGGGGCTGCGGACACAGCCCTGAGGGGAGCCCGTGCTAAGGGTGATGACATCAGAGGTGGTCTGTCAGACCCGGACCGACAGTGGTCAGGAGGTGAGGAAGTGATGAGGGGTGTGCTGAAGCCCAGATGTTCCAGTTTTTCAACCAGATGCTGTGGGATGAGGGTGTTGAACGCTGTAGTGCAGGAACATGCTCAAAGGGGGCGGAGCGTAGACGGGCTTGGAACCCGTTAATAACTGCTTGCAGTTCTAGTTATTATTATTATTACGGGTAATTATTATTCTCCGCTAAAACGCGTTGGGCGGCCCATGCGGATTTGTAACGAACCTATTGAATCAGGTATCCAAGTACAGAATGTGCACCGCTACTCAAACCCAGAAATTCAGACCCCTCAACAACTAGGGGGCGCTATAACAAAGGACAATGCGTTTTGGCCTATAACCACCAAACTACTGGTCCCACACTCAAAAACTTTACATCACTTTGTTTATTGGATGATTCTGCAAAATAAAGGGAATTGGCACACCCTTCGTTTCCCAGCTAGTTTTCGCGCTACATGGCTACAAAGGTTAAACATTTCTTGTTAAACTCCTCCTACATTTTTTATGCAATCCGCGCAAAACTCCATATATAACCGCGTAATGGACAAATAAAAAATGTTAACACGCCGGATTTTTGAATTTTGACTTTTTCGAAAAGTAACGCTAAAATAAGTGATTGTTATCTAGCTAGCTCTAAATGTAATTGCTGATTATTCTAAAACCATAACAGATTTTGACATGTCCTTCATAACCCAGAGTCCAAATAAGATTTTGCACATGTGACCCGCGTTTGAGGATCGTCCGTCACTAGGGGGCGCTGTGATGTCAAGAAATCTACTACGCAAGAATGGCTGATCGGATTTTTACAAAACCTTCTTCATCCCCTTCCAGTCATACCCCTGAACTCAGGTATTAAATATGGTAATGATTAAAACAAGTGGGCGGGGCCTATTTCCAAAAGTGTTAAAAAACCTGGAGAATAATAAAAACAATAAAGTAAAGAATAAAAAATGCTTTAAAATCAATTTTTTGATCCCAGATTTTCAGGATGTATTCTGTGAATAAGGTGTAACAATTCTCTCACTGCATGTATTGTTTTTTTTTGAAGTGCTACACTCTGAATTTTTAAAAGTTTGTAAAATGGAGAAATCAATGTATTTTCCACAAATATTGTTCAACCCCCCAAAATATGGCCTCTATTTGTAAAGCACATGCAGAATAAACATGGATTTCAGTTTGGTAAAAATCCAGGCGAGTTTGACCAATTTACAAGACTTTGAAAATAAATGGTACAAGACTATAAAGTTTAATATTTTATTTCTCTGAATCCATTTTTTTAATGACCATGAAAAAAAATCCTGTGGTTAGATAAAGCACTCTTTGAGATCCATGAATATTTTCAGAATTTTAGAGCCAACCGTTGATTATTAACGAATTTATGAAGTTTGTGATCAGTTCACAGCTTTCATCATCCAGAGCTCTGACTGCAGAGCTTTGAACAGGGCAGCCATTTTGCCCATATTTGGGCACATCACAGGAAGTGACGTCAAAGCAGCCATCTTAGGTCAGACCAAGCTGCCATCTTAGGTCAGACCATAGAGAATACAAGTCAATTGAGGAAAATGTACTTTATGTTTCAGACACTCTGAATCCGGTGAATTCTCACCCGATTTCCATTAAATCAACTGACTGAAAACGTCACCCCTTTAGGGGCTACATGGGACCAATTGATTGAATTAAACGATTGTCTAACTTAATAAATAATTTCGGTTTTGTATTGAAAGTAAGCAAACTTCCAGAGCTACGTCCCAGGAAGCCAGACTTTTACTCCGCTTATGGGTGCGCATATAAAAGGACACCAGGAACCAGATCCTGGGGAATTACCTTCCATAAGTAAGATTTTATGATAGATAATCCTCATGCTTTACAGTTACAGTGTTTCCGGCATAAACACAATATGTGCTAATGGGTACAGCGATGGAAGTAGAGAAAAGTACATTAAACACCAAAAACAAACAAAATGGTCCTAAATTACTGGATAAACATGATTTGTGGGGAGGTGGGGGGGGGGGGAAGCCCGTGCTGAGGGTGATTAGGTTTTTTGTTGATTTCTTTTTGTTGATAATTGCTGTTGTCTGTAGATCGGTGTCTGTGTATATAGCTTATATATATATATTTATATTTAAGCTCCCTGTGGCTCTACGGTTCCCCAGGAGTGAATGCTGCTTGTCGGGACTTTGATGCAATCAACTGGTTTCCTTATATAGGACATTTTGACCAATCTGTATAATATGATTGAACTTGATTTTGTAAAGTGCCTTGAGATGACATGTTTCATGATTTGGCGCTATATAAATAAAATTGAATTGAATTGAATATATATATATATATATATATATATATATATATATATATATATATATATATATATATATATATATATATATATAACATTGAAAGAATTTTAGAGCAAACTGTTGATTTTTAAAGAATTTATTTATGAATTTAAAGAGAATAACATTTCCGAAATGTGCCCATGTAGGGATTTAAAATTTCCAGTAGATGGCAGTATTTGATTATGTATGGATTTTTTACACACACACACTTATATACATAAGCTTTACATTGAATGTAGCTAGTTGCGGAGCCAGAGGGGTGGCAGGGGTTGCATTTTCCACCCCCAACAGAGCCCTTGCCACCCCCTACTGCCACCCCACTGGAAATGGTAATTTTAACATATAATACTTATGAGATCGGCAAAGATTTGCCAGGAAAACTGTAATTTCTGACTGTCCCTGAAGGCAGCCCATGCAGTAGCAGCCTACATGCTGCGCACTGACGCTGTTCATTGGTTAAGCTGACATGTGGTTCCTGCTTGATCCAAAACACACCCGCGGCTTTAGAGTACACCGTTGAGGAGTTTTGCAGGTATTTACAACATTTTACAGCTCAGCGGTAACCGCTGTGTTACCTTCCTAATGAGAGGCGGCACTTGTCATACATTTCTAAAAAGAAAAAAAAATGGTTGTGCACCGCTCCGTCCGTAGTGCCTCGTTTATTATATTAGCCATGATAGTGCTGATAGATCGTGTTTTAGACAGATTCTTTTAACATATGTTTCAGTGCACATGCTGCCCTGTAATGTTTTATTAATTTGGCCAGGATATATCTCCCAGCTCTTGCTTGAAATGTGTGTGGTAAGAATATGTGAAAAACCATTGTTAAGTTTATAATGACTGAAATGTAAATAGGCTATGTCATATGAAAGCTTTGAATTATAACCTAACTAGTTATATTAATTAATTTAATTAATCTATTTTTAATTTAGTATTATTTTAGCTAGCTACAGAAAACTAAAAACTATTGTTTAAATAATATTTAAAATAGTGTTGTCTTTGCCATACAGTCATGGAGTCTAAATACCAGGCTGCCTTATTTTGTGTAGAGCCCAAATGAAGAGAAAAGAGAATATCTCACAGTTCTTCTTAAAGAGGCAAAAACCAGGGCCAGACCAGGACCAGACAGAACCCTGCAGCAGTGACCAACCTGGAGAAGCCAGCCAGGAGACACCAGGCCCAAGTGTATCACCAGCAGGTTAGAGGCTGTGACAGAGAGTTATTAAGTAGTAAAATCCAATAAGCCTAATTCTAAAGGTTAGCATGATGCTTTTTGCATTTTTTATTGTGTCTGTTTATGAACACAATTGAAACAAGTGGGCAGGGCCTATTTGCAAAAGTGTGAGAGTAGGGAGTAGCAAGATGGCGGCCAGTCACTAGGAGAGGTCACTGGCCACCATCTTGCTACTCCGTTCTCACACAGAACCCCATAGCATTTGGTTGCAACAACAAGCAGTTTGGCTGTGAGAAAACGTTTCACAGGTAACTTTACAGTCAGTGGATGTTATACTTACTATACAAATTACTTTTGATTTAGGTAACACTTTATTTGTGACTAAGATTTACATGATACTGTCATAAACAGAGGCTGCACAGTGAAGCAGTGAGAAGTGTTGTTGCCTTCTGGATTCAATCACCTGGGTCTTTCAAATCCTCCCGGGTCTTTCAAATCCTCCCGGGTCTTTCAAATCCTCCTGGGTCTTTCAAATCCTCCCGGGTCTTTCAAATCCTCCTGGGTCTTTCAAATCCTCCCGGGTCTTTCAAATCCTCTGGGTCTTTCTGCATGGAGTTTGAATGTTCTACCTGTGCATGCGTAGGTTCACTCCGGGTACGCCGGCTTCCTCCCACAGTTCAAAAACATGACTGTTAGTTTAATTGGCTTCTCTAAATTGTCCTTAGGTGTAAGTGTGTGCAAGAATGGTTGTTTGTCCTGTCTGTCTCTGTGTTGCCCTGTGACAGATTGCCGACCTGTCCAGGGTGTAACCTGCCTCTCGCTCAGTGAACACTGTGTATATATATATATATATATATATATATATATATACACACAGAAAGCTATATACACGGTAGACTGTGCGTTAATGTAACGCAGAAGGTCTGGAGATGCTACGTTGGTGTAGCTTGTAGGACCTGAACAGGGGAGAGAGGCAGAGTCAATTGTCACGGGGCCTCTGGGCCGTGTTAATAAGGCTGGTAGCAAATGGGAAAAAACTGTTTTTGTGTCATGAGGTTTTGGTCCTGATGGACCGCTGCCTCCTGCCAGAAGGAAGTGTCTGAAATATTTTGTGACTGGGGTGTCACAAAATCGGCCACAATCTTCCCTGCACGCCTCAGAGTCCTGGAGGCTTACAGGTCCTGGAGAGATGGAAAATTGCAGCCAATCACCTTCTCTGCAGACCGGATGACACGCTGCAGTCTGCTCTTGTCTTTGGCGGACTGCCAAAGACAAGAGCTTCTTCATCAATTAAGTGATTGATGAAGAAGTTTATTTTTTGAGGACTCTGGTTTAAAGATTATAACTTCTGTCTTGTCAGAATTTAAATGCAGAAAATTTAAAGTCATCCAGGTTTTGATGTTATCAAGACATGACTGCAGTCGAAGTAATTGATTGGATTCATTAGGATTAGGATGGTTTAGCTCCACAATACAAATATATAGTCAATTTATCAACAGTCTACTGAGGCACTTCAGCCTCCACACCACACAGAGAGACAGCTGGTCACAATGCTCTTTATGGTGCTTCTGTAGAAGGTCGTGAGGATGGGCCAGGACAGGAGGGCTCTCCTCATCCTCCGCAGGAAGTACAAGCGCTTCTGTGCCCTCCTCCCCAGTGACGTGGTGTTCACAGACCAGGAGAGGTTGTGCGTCATGTGCACCCCGAGGAATTTGGTGCTCCTGACATACTCCACAGATGAGCTGGTGATGAGCAGTGGAGCGTGGTGAGGCCGGTTCTTCCTGAAGTCCACGATGATCTCCGTCGTTTTCTCCACGTTCAGGATCAGTCCTGGTCCTGGTCCTTGTCGTCTCTAATCAGGCCCACCACCGTCGTGTCGTCTGCAAACTTCACAATGTGATTGGTGGTGAACCTGGGGACACAGTCGTGTGTCATCAGGGTGAACAGCAGTGGGCTCAGGACGCAGCCCTGAGGAAAGCCCGTGCTGAGGGTGATGACATCAGAGGTTTTCTGTCCGACCCGGACCAACTGAGGGCTGTTGGTGATGAAGTCTAGCAGGCAGTTGCGAAGGGGTGTGCTGAAGCCCAGATGTTTCAGTTTTTCCGCCAGATGCTGTAAGATAATGGTGTTGAACGCTGAACTGAAGTCCAGGAACATGCTCAAGGGGGCGGGGCGTGGGTGGGCTTGGAACCCGTTAATAACTGCTTGCAGTTCTAGTTTATTAGGGTTCCAAGCCCGCAGCGCAGGCGAACGGCTATGCCGTTCGTCTGCTCTGTGAGCAGAGAACCCTATTGTTTTTCTAGTGTTTTTAAATTATTTATTATTATTAGGGTTCCAAGCCCGCAGCGCAGGCGAACGGCTATGCCGTTCGTCTGCTCTGTGAGCAGAGAACCCTATTGTTTTTCTAGTGTTTTTAAATTATTTATTATTATTATTATTACGGGTAATTATTATTCTCCGCTAAAACGCGTTGGGCGGCCCATGCGGATTTGTAACGAATCCATTGAATCAGGTATCCAAGTACAGAATGTGCACCGCTACTCAAACCCAAAAATTCAGACCCCTCAACAACTAGGGGGCGCTATAATAAAGGACAATGCGTTTACGCCTGTAACCACCAAACTACTGGTCCTACACTCAAAAACTTGATGGCACTTTGTTTATTGGATGATTCTGCAAAATAAAGAGAATTGGCACACTCTTCGTTTCCCAGCTAGTTTTCGCGCTACATGGCTACAAAGGTTAAACCTTTCTTGTTAAACTCCTCCAACATTTTTTGTGCAATCCGCACAAAACTTTATATATAAGTGTGTCATGGACAAATAAAAAAAGTTATCGCGGCGGATTTTTGAATTTTGACTTTTTCGAAAAGTAACGCTAAAATAAGTGATTGTTAGCGAGCTAGCTCTAAATGTAATTGCTGATTATTCTAAAACCATAACAGATTTTGACATGTCCTTCATAACCCATAGTCCAAATAAGATTTTGCACATGTGACCCGCATTTGAGGATCGTCCATCACTAGGGGGCGCTGTGATGTCAAGAAATCTACTACGCAAGAATGGCTGATCGGATTTTTACAAAACCTTCTTCATTCCCTTCTAGACATTGCCCTTAACTAAAGTATTAAATATGGTAATGATTGAAACAAGTGGGCGGGGCCTATTTCCAAAAGTGTGAAAAAAACTTGAAAACTTCAAAAATTCACCTAAAATCACTTGTGTGGTGTAACAAGCTCAGATTTTAAGGATGTATTCCTTGAATAAGGTGCAACAATTCTCTCACTGCATGTATTCCAGTTTTTGAAAGTTGCACACTCTGTTTTTTTCAAAGTTTGTAAAATGGAGAAATCAATGTATTTTCCACAAATATTGGTCAATGCCAATAAAAATGGCTTCTATCTGTAAAGCACAGCCAGAATAACCATGTCTTTCAGTTTGATAAAAATCCAGGCGATTTTGACCAATTTACAAGATTTTAAAAATTAATGATACAAGATTATAAAGTTTAATTTTTTCTTTCTCTGAATCCATTTTTTTAATGACCATCAAAAAAATTGTGTGGTTAGATAAAACACTCTTGGACATTCATGAATATTTTCAGAATTTTAGAGCAAACCGTTGATTTAAAATAAATATTTATTTAGATAGTTTGACAAAAACCTATTGTAAAGAGCTTTTCAGAAAATGAAGCAAGGGCTCCATCTCGTGGCTTGTTTTTGCAACTACAACAACTCTTACCATTAATAGTCTAAGTAAGGGGTATTCAATTAAAACTTAGATGTCCACTTCAATAATTTTGTATGTATCCATGTATCCATGTATCCATATATATATATATATATATATATATATATATATATATATATATATATATATATATATATATATATTTACACTAATGCTTTAAAAAATTCCAGCAGAGGACCGCATTTGATCATGAATGGATCTCTACAAACACACACACATCGGACACACGCAACTTTGGGCTTCTTTTTTCTAAAAGCGCTTCTAAATTTCATGAGTCACGGGTTGCGTTTTTTTTGGGCAGGTTTCTGAAAGTGAAATCGCTTATTTGGGGTCTTAAATAAGTGACGAAATAGGGGTTATTAAGTGGCCTGCCTGCACTACATTTGAGTGTATCCAGCTGAAATATCCCTCCGCCATAGGAGCCGACGGTAGTAAAGGCAGACAGAGCAACTCTGCACGTATTTTCTGCAGTTTACGGTGCAATAACCGGTGATAACTGCTGAAAGTAGATTACTTGGTGCAGATCACCATTTTAAGCAGAGATTGGTTCTGAAGATGAGCTTTTACACGTTGATAACATTGCAGAAACCCAACCCATAAACCGTTCTTTAATGCTTATTAATTTGTTGTCTCTGTATTTGACAACCCAGGGATGAATCACGTTTCCAAACGAAGGACCTGGAGTTACTAACAGTTGCTAAACAGTCTCATTCAGGGTATTAAGCTCCTGCCCAGTTGCAAGCAAAGTGTAAGGCTGGAATGACCTGGAGATTTAAAACCTTTTTCCAGGCTTAAACTCTATGAATATGGATAGAAACAGCAAGCAAAAATATTCAAAGAAATTATTGTTGTTGGTGTGAAAGCTCAGAATTAGATGTGTGTGTGTGAGAGAGAGAGAGTGAAGAAATGAACAAAACTTATGACTTTATCGAAATGTTCAATTTTTATTAATTTATATGTATGCATAATAACTTTTGTTTAAGAGGCAAAAAAAAAATATCGGCATGAAAACAGGTATTTACACATTTGTTTACACATGGTGTAAACATCAGGGTATCATGATTAGTCATATAGCCATTATAGTCCAGAGTTTAACATTTGGCACCAGGATGTTTTCATACCAATTCTGAAAAGTGCTTGAAAAATAACAAAAATATTTTTTGTACAAGCATGTATTTTATTAGTGTCATTTATTGCAAAATTGCATATTAAAATGCCCAAATAGGCTATTACACTTTCAGAAATAAAAGGATAAAATATGCGATTAATTTGCGATTAATCTCGAGTTAACTATCGACATCATAGGATTATTCGGGATTAAAATTTTTAATCGTTTGACAGCACTAATATATATATATATATATATATATATATATATATATATATATATATATATATATATATATATATATATATATATATAGGATCACTCTTAACAGACTGTTCCTTCAGAGCCAAATCTGCGTGGAGGTCAACTAACTGCAAGCTAACTGACTCAGAAGTAAATCTATGGTTCAGCACTACAATACAAATATACAGTCAGTTTATCAACATCCCACTGTTAATTCTTCTAGTTCAACCATACTACATGTAAATTAAAATTATGACTGTTCATTAATATCAAACTAAACAGTAGACATTTTAAACCACGTTTACATCTTAGTTAAATAGCTTGAGGCTGTACATGTGTAAATTCCTACGTTGAGCGAGGTACTTGAACCCATCACACACGCAGTATTTGATCCAGTCCGACATTTCTCTGTGTTCAGCGCTGGGTTTCGTCCATACAATGGATGATGGAGAGTATTGGATGTAGAAGGATTTCATGCTCTTTGGTAAGGTGATAACTGTATTTCATCTCATGATTTACAAAGACTTGGAAGAGGATTAAAAAAACCTATGCTGTAATTTGTTAAATTACAGGTCATAGTTTCATAATTAAAAAGGATTTTATATTTTTGTTTTACATGGGTTAAAGATGATTCCGGTGTTTTGAGTTGGGAAAATTTTTTAAAGTGCATGTAAAACATCGCAATGGAAATGTGAGGAATGAAGAAAAAACAATGCTGTAAAAATTGATAAAGTGAGTTTATTTAGCTGAATGCAATAATAATATTATCGTGTGCAGGCTAGGTTTTTTTGTTGTTGCTGATCAAAAATCTGGATCAGACTACTGGATCAGATTCCATGGATTCTCTCTGAAAGGACATGGCGAGCCTGTGCCCCAAGCAGAACTGAACCTCCATTGACAAACTTCATTCTTCTTACTGACATGAACTTGCCAGTGGTAACAACACAAACCACTGAACAAAGAAAAGGAAAAAAAACAACTGAACTCGCAACATAACTTGACTTGACTGACGACTGAAATATATTATATATAGTCACAGAGGGTGTTGGGGTAGCTGGGGCTGAGTTCTTCCTGAAGTCCACAACCATCTCCACTATTTTTACAGCATTGAGTTCTAAGTTGTTCTCCCTGCACCAGGTCACCAGATGGTCACCCTCCCACCTGTAGGCAAACTCGTCACCATCAGAGATAAATCCCATGAGTGGTGTCGTGCGCAAACTTCAGAAGCTTGACAACCGTTGTTTTCCACCAGTCGGACGTGCTGCCGCCTCGACACCACACAGAGAGACAGCTGGTCAGAATGCTCTCTTTGGTACTTGTGTAGAGGGTTGTGAGGATGGGCGGGGGCAGTTGGGCTCTCCTCATCCTCCACAGGAAGTACAAGCGCTTCTGTGCCCTCCTCACCAGATGTGGTGTTCACAGAGCAGGTGAGGTTGTCCGTGATGTGCACCCTGATGAATTTGGTGCTGCTAACCACCTCCACAGCTGAGCTGTTGATGAGTTTGTGTCATCTGCAAACTTCATGATGTGATTGGGTGTGAACCTGGGGGTGCAGTCGTGTGTCATCAGAGTAAACAGCAAGGGGCTCCGGATGCAGCCCTGAGGGAAGCCTGTGCTGAGGGTGATGACATCAGAGGTGGTCTGTCAGACCCGGACCGACAGTGGTCAGGAGGTGAGGAAGTGGTGAAGGGGTGTGCTGAAGCCCAGATGTTCCAGTTGTTCCACCAGATGCTGTGGGATGAGGGTGTTGAACGCTGAAGTCCAGGAACATGCTCAAAGGGGGCGCGGCGTAGGTGGGCTTGGATGAGGGTGTTGAATGCTGAAGTCCAGGAACATGCTCAAAGGGGGCGGTGCGTGGGCTTGGAACCCGTTAATAACTGCTTGCAGTTCTAGTTATTATTATTATTATTACGGGTAATTATTATTCTCCGCTAAAACGCGTTGGGCGGCCCATGCGGATTTGTAACGAACCTATTGAATCAGGTATCCAAGTACAGAATGTGCACCGCTACTCAAACCCAGAAATTCAGACCCCTCAACAACTAGGGGGCGCTATAACAAAGGACAATGCGTTTTGGCCTATAACCACCAAACTACTGGTCCCACACTCAAAAACTTCACATCACTTTGTTTATTGGATGATTCTGCAAAATAAAGGGAATTGGCACACCCTTCGTTTCCCAGCTAGTTTTCGCGCTACATGGCTACAAAGGTTAAACCTTTCTTGTTTAACTCCTCCTACATTTTTTATGCAATCCGCGCAAAACTCCACATATAACAGCGTAATGGACAAATAAAAAAAGTGAACGCGCCGGATTTTTGAATTTTGACTTTTTCGAAAAGTAACGCTAAAATAAGTGATTGTTAGCTAGCTAGCTCTAAATGTAATTGCTGATTATTCTAAAACCATAACAGATTTTGACATGTCCTTCATAACACATAGTCCAAATAAGATTTTGCACATGTGACCCGCGTTTGAGGATCGTCCATCACTAGGGGGCGCTGTGATGTCAAGAAATCTACTACGCAAGAATGGCTGATCGGATTTTTACAAAACCTTCTTCATCCCCTTCCAGTCATACCCCTGAACTCAGGTATTAAATATGGTAATTATTAAAACAAGTGGGCGGGGCCTAT
Organism: Fundulus diaphanus; assembly: GCA_037039145.1. Classification (NCBI taxonomy): domain Eukaryota; kingdom Metazoa; phylum Chordata; class Actinopteri; order Cyprinodontiformes; family Fundulidae; genus Fundulus; species Fundulus diaphanus. Next base: position 20,114,112 of record CM073136.1, read on the forward strand.
TTCCAAAAGTGTTAAAAAACCTGGAGAATAATAAAAACAATAAAGTAAAGAATAAAAAATGCTTTAAAATCAATTTTTTGATCCCAGATTTTCAGGATGTATTCTGTGAATAAGGTGTAACAATTCTCTCACTGCATGTATTGTTTTTTTTTGAAGTGCTACACTCTGAATTTTTAAAAGTTTGTAAAATGGAGAAATCAATGTATTTTCCACAAATATTGTTCAACCCCCCAAAATATGGCCTCTATTTGTAAAGCACATGCAGAATAAACATGGATTTCAGTTTGGTAAAAATCCAGGCGAGTTTGACCAATTTACAAGACTTTGAAAATAAATGGTACAAGACTATAAAGTTTAATATTTTATTTCTCTGAATCCATTTTTTTAATGACCATAAAAAAAATCCTGTGGTTAGATAAAGCACTCTTTGAGATCCATGAATATTTTCAGAATTTTAGAGCCAACCGTTGATTATTAACGAATTTATGAAGTTTGTGATCAGTTCGCAGCTTTCATCATCCAGAGCTCTGACTGCAGAGGTTTGAACAGGGCGGCCATTTTGCCCATATTTGGGCACATCACAGGAAGTGACGTCAAAGCAGCCATCTTAGGTCAGACCAAGCTGCCATCTTAGGTCAGACCATAGAGAACACAGACATGAATACGTAGACGCCGCGTCCTCGGTTGAGAGGCGTGCCGACAGAGCGGCCATCTTAGGTCAGACCAAGCTGCAGTCAGACAGAATACAAGTCATTACAGGAAAATGTACTTTATGTTTTCAGACACTCTGAATCCGGTGAATTCTCACCCGATTTCCAGATAAATCAACTGACTGAAAACGTCACCCCTTTAGGGGCTACATGGGACCAATTGATTGAATTAAATTATTGTCTAACTTAATAAATAATTTCGATTTTGTATTGAAAGTAAGCAAACTTCCAGAGCTACGTCCCAGGAAGCCCGACTTTTACTCCGCTTATGGGTGCGCAAATAAAAGGACACTAGGAACCAGATCCTGGGGAATTACCTTCCATAAGTAAGATTTTATGATAGATCATCCTCATGCTTTACAGTTACAGTTTTCCGGCATAAACACAATATGTGCTAATGGGTACAGCGATGGAAGTAGAGAAAAGTACATTAAACACCAAAAACAAACAAAATGGTCCTAAATTACTGGATAGACATGATTTGTGGGGAGTGGGGGGGGGAAGCCCGTGCTGAGGGTGATTAGGTTTTTTGTTGATTTCTTTTTGTTGATAATTGCTGTTGTCTATAGATCGGTGTCTGTGTATATAGCTTAATATATATATATATATATATATATATATATATATATATATATATATATATATATATATATATATATATATATGCTTGTCGGGACTTTGATGCAATCAACTGGTTTCCTTATATAGGACATTTTATTCAATCTGTATAATCTGACCCAATCTGTATAATATGATTGAACTTGATTTTGTAAAGTGCCTTGAGATGACATGTTTCATGATTTGGCGCTATATAAATAAATAAATTGAATATATATATAATATTGGAAGAATTTTAGAGCAAACTGTATATTTTTAAAGAATTTATTTATGAATTTAAAGAGAATAACATTTCCGAAATGTGCCCATGTAGGGATTTAAAATTTCCAGTAGATGGCAGTATTTGATTATATATGGATTTTTTACACACACACACACTTATATACATAAGCTTTACATTGAATGTAGCTAGTTGCGGAGCCAGAGGGGTGGCAGGGGTGGCATTTGCCACCCCCAACAGAGCCCTTGCCACCCCCTACTGCCACCCCACTGGAAATGGTAATTTTAACATATAATACTTATGAGATCGGCAAAGATTTGCCAGGAAAACTGTAATTTCCGACTGTCCCTGAAGGCAGCCCATGCAGTAGCAGCCTACATGCTGCGCACTGACGCTGTTCATTGGTTAAGCTGACATGTGGTTCCTGCTTGATCCAAAACACACCCGCGGCTTTAGAGTACACCGTTGAGGAGTTTTGCAGGTATTTACAACATTTTACAGCTCAGCGGTAACCGCTGTGTTACCTTCCTAATGAGAGGCGGCACTTGTCATACATTTCTAAAAAGAAAAAAAAAATGGTTGTGCACCGCTCCGTCCGTAGTGCCTCGTTTATTATATTAGCCATGCTAGTGCTGATAGATCGTGTTTTAGACAGATTCTTTTAACATATGTTTCAGTGCACATGCTGCCCTGTAATGTTTTATTAATTTGGCCAGGATATATCTCCCAGCTCTTGCTTGAAATGTGTGTGGTAAGAATATGTGAAAAACCATTGTTAAGTTTATAATGACTGAAATGTAAATAGGCTATGTCGTATGAAAGCTTTGAATTATAACCTAACTAGTTATATTAATTAATTTAATTAATCTATTTTTAATTTAGTATTATTTTAGCTAGCTACAGAAAACTAAAAACTATTGTTTAAATAATATTTAAAATAGTGTTGTCTTTGCCATACAGTCATGGAGTCTAAATACCAGGCTGCCTTATTTTGTGTAGAGCCCAAATGCAGAGAAAAGAGAATATCTCACAGTTCTTCTTAAAGAGGCAAAAACCAGGGCCAGACCAGGACCAGACAGAACCCTGCAGCAGTGACCAACCTGGAGAAGCCAGCCAGGAGACACCAGGCCCAAGTGTATCACCAGCAGGTTAGAGGCTGTGACAGAGAGTTATTAAGTAGTAAAATCCAATAAGCCTAATTGTAAAGGTTAGCATGATGCTTTTTGCATTTTTTATTGTGTCTGTTTATGAACACAATTGAAACAAGTGGGCAGGGCCTATTTGCAAAAGTGTGAGAGTAGGGAGTAGCAAGATGGCGGCCAGTCACTAGGGGAGGTCACTGGCCGCCATCTTGCTACTCCGTTCTCACACAGAACCCCATAGCATTTGGTTGCAACAACAAGCAGTTTGGCTGTGTGAAAACGTTTCACAGGTAACTTTAAAGTCAGTGGTTGTTATACTTACTATACAAATTACTTTTGTTTTGGTAACACTTTATTTGTGCCTAAGATTTACATGATACTGTCATAAACAGAGGCTGCACAGTGAAGCAGTGAGAAGTGTTGTTGCCTTCTGGGTTCAATCACCTGGGTCTTTCAAATCCTCCCGGGTCTTTCAAATCCTCCCGGGTCTTTCAAATCCTCCTGGGTCTTTCAAATCCTCTGGGTCTTTCTGCATGAAGTTTGAATGTTCTACCTGTGCATGCGTAGGTTCACTCCGGGTACGCTGGCTTCCTCCCACAGTTCAAAAACATGACTGTTAGTTTAATTGGCTTCTCTAAATTGTCCTTAGGTGTGAGTGTGTGCAAGAATGGTTGTTTGTCCTGTCTGTCTCTGTGTTGCCCTGTGACAGATTGCCAGGGTGTAACCCGCCTCTCGCTCAGTGAACGCTGTGTGTGTATATATATATATATATATATATATATATATATATATATATATATATATATATATATATATACACACAGAAAGCTATATACACGGTAGACTGTGCGTTAATGTAACGCAGAAGGTCTGGAGATGCTACGTTGGTGTAGCTTGTAGGACCTGAACAGGGGAGAGAGGCAGAGTCAAGTGTCACGGGGCCTCTGGGCCGTGTTAATAAGCCTGGTAGCGGATGGGAAAAAACTGTTTTTGTGTCGTGAGGTTTTGGTCCTGATGGACTGCTGCCTCCTGCCAGAAGGAAGTGTCTGAAATATTTTGTGACTGGGGTGTCACAAAATCGGCCACAATCTTCCCTGCACGCCTCAGAGTCCTAGAGGCTTACAGGTCCTGGAGAGATGGAAAATTGCAGCCAATCACCTTCTCTGCAGACCGGATGACACGCTGCAGTCTGCTCTTGTCTTTGGCGGTGGCACCAGCGTACCAGATGGTAATGGAGGAGGTGGTTTAGACACACCTTCTCCTTCAAAGAGTTTTCTTAATTTTCATAACTATGACAATTGTAGATTCACACTAAAGGCATCAAAACTATGAATTAACACATGTGGAATTATATACTTAACAAAAAAGTGTGAAACAACTGAAAATATGTCTTATATTCTAGGTTCTTCAAAGTAGCCACCTTTTGCTTTGATTACTGCTTCGTACACTCTTGGCATTCTCTTAATGAGCTTCAAGAGATAGTCACCTGAAATGGTTTTCCCTTCACAGGTGTCCCCTGTCAGGTTTAATAAGTGGGATGTCTTGCCTCTTATATGGGGTTGGGACCATCAGTTGTGTTGTGCAGAAGTCAAGTGGATACACAGCTTATAGTCCTACTGAATAAACTGTTAGAATTTGTATTATGGCAAGAAAAAAGCAGCTAAGTAAAGAAAAACAAGTGGCCATAATTACTTTAAGAACTGAAGGTCATTCAGTCCGAAAAATTGGGAAAACTTTGAAAGTGTCCCCAAGTGCAGTCGCAAAAACCATCAAGCGCTACAAAGAAACTGGCTCACACGAGGACCGCCCCAGGAAAGGAAGACCAAGAGTCACCTCTGCTGTGGAGGATAAATTCATCCTAGTCACCAGCCTCAGAAATCGCAGGTTGACAGCAGCTCAGATTAGAGACCAGGTCAATGCCACACAGAGTTCTAGCAGCAGACACATCTCTAGAACAACTGTTAGGAGACTGTGTGAATCAGGCCTTCATGGTAAAACAGCTGCTAAGGACAGGCAACAAGTAGAAGAGAATTGTTTGGGCTAAAGAACACAAGGAATGGACATTAGACCAGTGGAAATCTGTGCTTTGGTCTGATGAGTCCAAAGTTGAGATCTTTGGTTCCAACCATCGTGTCTTTGTGCGACGCAGAAAAGGTTTAACAGATGGACTCTATTCAATTCAATTCAATTGTATTTATATAGCGCCAATTCATGAAACATGTCATCTCGAGGCACTTTACAAAGTCAAAATCAATCATATTATACAGATTGGTCAAAAATTTCCTATATAAGGGAACCAGTTGATTGCTTCAAAATCCCGACAAGCAGCATTCACTCCTGGAGAAGCATAGAGCTACAGGGAGAGACGTCTGCATTGTCCATGGCTTTGCAGCAATCCCTCATACTGAGCAAGCATGAAGCGACAGTCGAAAAAAAAAACCACCCATTAGCGGGAAGGAAAAACCTCCAGCAGAACCGGGCTCAGTATGAACGGTCATCTGCCTCGACCGACTGGGGGTTAAAGAATACAGAGCAGAGACACAACAAGAGAGACAAACATGCACAGAAGCACACATTGATCCAGTAATCTGTTCTACATTAGATAGTAATAGCGGGTGATCTGTCTTCTCTGGATGATGTCACAGTTAACAGAACGTCAGATCAGGTGTACCTACTATGAAGAAAAAAGAGAGAGCAAAAAGTTAAAAGCTGAAATGACAACAGTCATTTCAATGTAATGCAATGCAAAACTGCATTGCATCTACTTTTTTTAGACAAATGCAAGAAAGTAATAAATATTATGACATGCTTAATTGGAAGGGAGTGGGGAGCAGATAGATGGTGCTGCTGTAGAAGGTCGTGAGGATGGGCGGGGACAGGTGGGCTCTCCTCATCCTCCGCAGTAAGTGCAAGCGCTTCTGTTCCCTCTTCTCCAGTGACATGGTGTTCACAAACCAGCTGAGGTTGTGTGTTATGTGCACCCCGAGGAATTTATTGCTGCTGGCCACCTCCACAGCTGAGCTGTTAATGAGAAGTGGAGCATGGCGAGGCCATTTCTTCCTGAAGTCCATGATGATCTCCTTCGTTTTCTCCACGTTCAGGATCAGTCCTGGTCCTGGTCCTGGTCGTTGTTGTCTCTAATCAGGCCCACCACCGTCGTGTCGTCTGCAAACTTCACGATGTGATTGGTGGTGAACCTGGGGACACAGTCGTGTGTCATCAGGGTGAACAGCAGGGGGCTCAGGACGCAGCCCTGAGGAAAGCCCGTGCTGAGGGTGATGACATCAGAGGTTTTCTGTCCGACCCAGACCAACTGAGGTCTGTTGGTGATGAAGTCTAGTAGGCAGTTGCGAACAGGTGTGCTGAAGCCCAGATGTTCCAGTTTTGATGGTGTTGAACGCTGAACTGAAGTCCAGGAACATGCTCAAGGGGGCGGTGCGTGGGTGGGCTTGGAACCCGTTAATAACTGCTTGCAGTTCTAGTTATTATTATTATTATTACGGAATTAAAACGCGTTGTGCAGCCCAAGCGGATTTATAACGAACCTATTGAATCAGGTATCTAAGTACAGAATGTGCGCCTCTACTGAAACCCAGAAATTCAGACCCCTCAACAACTAGGGGGCGCTATAACAAAGGACAATGCGTTTCGGCCTATAACCACCAAACTACTGGTCCCACACTCAAAAACTTCACATCACTTTGTTTATTGGATGATTCTGCAAAATAAAGGGAATTGGCACACCCTTCGTTTCCCAGCTAGTTTTCGCGCTACATGGCTACAAAGGTTAAACCTTTCTTGTTAAACTCCTCCTTCATTTTTTGTGCAATCCGCGCAAAACTCCATATATAACCGTGTAATGGACAAATAAAAAAAATTAACGCGGCGGATTTTTGAATTTTGACTTTTTCGAAAAGTAACGCTAAAATAAGTGATTGTTAGCTAGCTAGCTCTAAATGTAATTGCTGATTGTTCTAAAACCATAACAGATTTTGACATGTCCTTCATAACACATAGTCCAAATAAGATTTTGCACATGTGACCCACGTTTGAGGATCGTCCATCACTAGGGGGCGCTGTGATGTCAAGAAATCTACTACGCAAGAATGGCTGATCGGATTTTTACAAAACCTTCTTTATTGCCTTCCAGGCATACCCCTGAACTAAAGTATTAAATATGGTAATGATTGAAACAAGTGGGCGGGGCCTATTTCCAAAAGTGTGGAAAAAAACTTGAAAACTTCAAAAATTCACCTAAAATCACTTGTGTGGTGTAACAAGCTCAGATTTTCAGGATGTATTCCTTGAATAAGGTGCAACAATTCTCTCACTGTGTGTATTCCAGTTTCTGAAAGTGCCACACTCTGTTTTTTTCAAAGTTTGTAAACTGGAGAAATCAATGTATTTTCCACAAATATTGGTCAATGCCAATAAAAATGGCCTCTATCTGTAAAGCACAGCCAGAATAAACATGTGTTTCAGTTTGGTAAAAATCCAGGCGAATTAGACCAATTTACAAGAAATTTAAATTTACATGTATAGGACTATAAAGTTTAATGTTTTTTTTCTCTGAAACCGTTTCATTAATGACCATATTAAAAATCAAGGACTTAGATAAAGCCCTCTTGGACATACGTAAATATTTTCAGAATTTTAGAGCAAACCGTTGATTTATAACAAATATATGAATTTTGTGATCAGTTCGCAGCTCTCATCATCCAGAGCTCTTACTCTCCAGACAACAACATGGCGGCCATTTTGTCCATATTTGGGCACATCACAGGAAATGACGTCACATCCCGTGCTGTTTCTAAGCAGAGCAGAAACTTGAAGAGGGAGAAATTGGAATTTGAAATCAGAAAAGCTCAAATTAATAAAGTATTTTAGAAGTGTTTTTTGATATTGCAAATGCATATGATATATTGTGGAAAGAAGGTTTATTAATTAAAATTATAAAGATGGGTATTACAGGTATTACAGGTAAGGGACCATTATAACTCCCCCCACCCCAACATAAAATGGTTTGACCACTAGGACAACGGCTGGCTGCAGCTCTGAATGTTCGTTTTGAAAAATAAAAAAAAAGTTTTTTTCAGGAAAGGTATGAACACAATGGATCCTATTTTATTATTGGAACATGAAATAAGAAAGGCACAAGTTAATAAAGAGAATGTGATAGCTGTATTCTTTGACATTGAAAAAGCTTACGACATGATGTGGAAAGAAGGATTTTTGATAAAATTAAAGAAGATGGGAATTGGGGGTTCAATGTTTAATTGGATAAATGATTTTCTCAATAATAGATCTATACAAGTAAGAATAGGAAATCAATTATCAGAAAATCTTTATGTTGAAAATGGTATTCCTCAAGGAAGCATAGTTAGTCCATTATTTTTTTCTATTATGATTAATGATATGTTTGAGGATGTGGAAAATAAAATGGGTGTTTCTTTATTTGCTAATGATGGAGCAATTCAACCCCAAGTTTCATCGTTAAAAAAGTTCAAGAAGCCATTAATAAAATAGAAGATTGGTCTTTTAGATGGGGATTCAAGATTTCTGTAGATAAAACAAAGATTTTGTTTTTTACAAGGAAAAAAGTTTCTGAAGAATTAAAGTTACAAATTTATAAATATGATTTGGAAAGGGTAAAACAATTTTAGTTTTTGGGTATATGGTTGGATGAAAGGCTTACTTGGAAAGTTCAAATTGAGAAGATGATTGATAAATGCAAAAGAGTTATAAATATTATGAGATGTTTGGTTGGGAATGAATGGGGAGGTGAGAGGAAGGAATTGAAATCAATTTATACAGGTTTAATTAGGTTTGTTTTTATTATGGATGTATAGCTTTTGGTTCAGCATCAGTTTCATTACTTAAAAAATTGGATATTGTTCAGTATCAAGCTTTGAGATTATGTACAGGGGCCATAAGAACTACACAAACTTCAGCATTACAAGTAGAAATGGGAGAAATGCCACTAAAATTGAGATTACAATTACTTTCCACTTACTGGTTTCAGTTTAAGAATCATTGTGAAAATCATCCATGTCAGGAAATTTTAAAACCAAGTTGGGAAAAGGGGAAGAAGAAATTAAATTCTTTTGGGTGGATAGCAGATTCTAATATAACAGATCTTGAATTATCTCAAATAAATGGCCGTAAAACAGTTATTAGATCAATACTTCATTCATCTATGTTGCCTGAAATTGATGCAGATTTAACCTTGTTGTATAAACGGAAAAATAAACAGGATATTTCAGATTCAAATAAGGTTGAGCAATATATAGATAAAGAATATTGTGGATATGTAAAAATTTATACAGATGCTTCACAAGATTCAAATAATAGGAATAGTGTTTCGTTTGTAGTTCCAGAATTTAATTTTAAATCAGGTAAAAGAATTAGTAATGAAATTTCAGTTTATACAGGAGAAATGTTTGGTATCATGTTAGCATTAGAATGGATTGAAGAAATTAGACCATTAAGAAGTGTAGTTTGTTCAGATTCTAGTTCAACATTATATTCATTTAAAAACAATCATTCAGATAGCAGACCGGATTTATTGGTCGAAATTCAGCAATTATTATTCAGAATTCAAGCAATGGGATTAATTGTTTCTTTTATATGGATTCCTTCTCATATAGGAATAAAAGGGAATGAGATGGCAGATAAATATGCAAAAAGAGCAAGTAAATACAGTTTAATTGATATAATAATTCCATTTAGTAAAGGTGAAATAAAATCAGTAATTAAGAAAAGGATTAGAGCAAGGTGGCAGAAACAGTGGGAAGAAGAAAGAACTGGTATATGGTTTTATAATATTCAAAGAAAAGTAGGATTAATGAGGATTACATGAAGGAATAGAAGGGAAGAAACAGTAATGTCAAGATTACGTTTTGTACATACAGGGTTAAATAGCACATTATTTAAAATGGGTATTCATGATACAGGAAAGTGTGATTTTTGTTTTGTTGAAGAAATAGTGGAACATGTTATATTAGTTTGCAGTAAATATTATATTGAGAGAAATGAATTGATAAATAGATTACAAATCAGTAAATTAAAGTTAAACATAAAATATCTTTTAGACATGAACACCAAATCAGAGGGTTATTCTTTATAATTAAGATATCTTAAAAAGACTAATTTGATAAAACGGATTTAGTTATTAATTTCTGTATTTATTTATTTATTTATTTTTTTTTTTATTTTATTTTATTTTTTATTATTATTTATAGTAGTAGGATATTAGAGTAGGTCATCCCGATTCACACTCCATTTCAGTTGGTGGCGGTAATGCACCAAAAGTTGTTTTTCCAACCGCCATTAAACAGAAGAAGAAGAAGAAAAAAAAAGTTTGTTTCGCTGCAAACATGTCTGGTTTTCAGAAGTCCGGCGCACAGAAAATAAAAAATAAGAGAAAAAGAGAAGACGAAACCTAAGGCTTGAGGATTTTGATGGCCAAATATCTAAAAAAAACTGAGGATGAGTCCGGAACGGAATTGCAGAGGGATGGTGCACATTCAGAGCCAGGTAAGAAGCAATGCGTTTATCAATGTGATTTTAAAGTAAAGCGTCCGTTAGCTAGTGTAAGGGGGAAAACATCTTTTCTTTTACATAAATACTTGAGCTTAGCGAAAGGGTTGAAAGCAGACAGAGTGCAGAGGTCCAGATGCAGGCTGAAAGACAGGTAAGAGTAGTATCTGTTGTAGTAGTAGTATTAATATCAGTTGTATCAGAAGAATTAGAAGGAATTTGAAAAATTTGAAGAATTAGAAAAATTTGAAGAATTTGAAGTATTTGAAATATTTGAAAAATTTGAAAAAAATTGAAAAATTTGAAAAAATTTGAAAAATCTGAAAGATTTGAACCATTTGAACCATTTGAACAATTTGAATAATAAGAATGATTACAAGAATTTGAAGGAATTTGAAGGAATATGAAAAATTTGAAGAATTTGAAGGATTTTGCATTGATTTCAATGGGAGCAACACAAAACGCACAAAAAGTGAAATATTTTAAAAAGTATAAAAGTTAGCATAACCATGAGATATAGCAGGCATGCCGGGAACGAGCCGAACGTTTTGACACCAAAATTGTTGAAATTGGTTGAAGTATGCGGGAGTAGTTAGACGCCGACGGAATGATAATAATAATAACTAGAAAAAGCTGTTCCTACGCAACAGCGAGTGAGAATGCTAATCTGCAGAATGATTTGAGGAGAAGATGCAGAAGATCCATGCAGAAGAGAAAAAATAGCTGAAAACATTGAAGAATTTGAAAAATTTGAAGAATTTGAACAATTTGAAGTAATTTGTAGTAGTAGTAGTACTAGTATCAGTAGTAGTAGTAGTATTAGTAGTATCAGTAGTAGTAGTAGTAGTAGTAGTAGTAGTACTAGTAGTAGTAGCAGTAGTAGTAGTAGTATCAGTAGTAGTAGTATCGGTTTTTAAAGAATTTGAAGGAATTTGAAGAATTAGAAGGAATTTGTAGTAGTAGTAGTAGTATCAGTACTAGTAATAGTTGTAGTTGTATTATTAGTAGTAATAGTAGTAGTATCAGTAGTAGTAGTAGTAGTATCAGTAGTAGTAGTAGTATCAGTTTTTAAAGAATTTGTAGGAATTTGTAGTAGTAGTAGTAGTATCAGTAGTACTACTAGTAGTAGTAGTTGTATTAGTAGTAGTAATAGTAGTAGTATCAGTATTAGTAGGAGTAGTATCAGTAGTAGTAGTAGTAGTATCAGTTTTTAAAGAATTTGAAGGAATTTGTAGTAGTAGTAGTATCAGTAGTACTAGTAGTAGTAGTAGTTGTATTAGTAGTAGTAATAGTAGTAGTAGCAGTAGTAGTTGTTGTAGTAGCAGTAGTAGTAGCAGTAGCAGCAGTAGTATCATTAGTAGTAGTAGTAGTGTCAGTAGTAGTAGTAGTATCAGCAGCAGTAGTAGTAGTAGTAGTAGTAGTAGTATCAGTAGTAGCAGTAGTAGTATCAGTAGTAGTAGTAGAAGTATCAGTAGTAGTAGTAGTATCAGTTTTTAAAGAATTTGAAGGAATTTGAAGAATTTGAAGGAATTTGTAGTAGTAGTAGTAGTAGTAGTATCAGTAGTACTAGTAGTAGTAGTAGTTTTATTAGTAGTAGTAATAGTAGTAGTATCAGTAGTAGTAGTAGTAGTATCAGTAGTAGTAGTAGTATCAGTTTTTAAAGAATTTGAAGGAATTTGTAGTAGTAGTAGTAGTAGTCGTAGTAGTAGTAGTATCAGTAGTACTAGTAGTAGTAGTTTTTGTATTAGTAGTAGTAATAGTAGTAGTAGCAGTAGTAGTTGTTGTAGTAGCAGTAGCAGCAGTAGTATCATTAGTAGTAGTAGTAGTAGTAGTATCAGTAGTAGTAGTAGTATCAGCAGCAGTAGTAGTAGTAATAGTAGTAGTAGTAGTAGTAGTAGAAGTATCAGTAGTAGTAGTAGAGACGGAGAGAGCCATCCCTACCGATACAAGAGACAGGGCAGGTGGAGGGGCTTGCTGCCCGATCGGAGAGTCTGAGCACAGTGGCTTAGAGACGGATCATAATTTTAATGATCCCGCGTCATGGCCAACACAGATGACAGATTCTGATGGAGTGAATGTTGTGCGTTTTATGGCAACAAGGAAGCCTTTTTCAGAGATGGCAAGTGAACTGCCAGCAGATTCAGAGGGCAGAGAATTCCCAAAATATCTAGCATATTCTGCCTCCCACAATGGAAGGGAAAAATTGTTAGGGACTGGCTAATATATAGCAGGTCAAAAAAAGCCATATTGTGCCTGCCGTGCTTGCTTTTCTCTTATGAAGTAGAGAAAAGATCAACTAGTGCACTAAATTCAACAGATGGGATGAAAATATCCAACATAAAATACAGAAAGCTTTATGAAAGATTTCCAGGGCATGAAAGAAACCATGCACACAAACATTGTTATTGGAAATGGAAGAACCTACAGCATTCTGTCTTGCAGAGTTCTGGAATCGACAGCAAAGAACAAAAACTGATCGAGACAGAATTTGAAAAAAACAAATTTACTACTGAAGCGAATTTTGGATGTGACGCTGTATTTGGCCTTCAGGAATCTGCCTTTCAGGGGAAGCACAAATACACTCGATGAACCAGACAATGGAAATTTTCTTGGTTTATTTAAATATATATATATACATATATATATATATATATATATATATATATATATATATATATATATATATATATATACACACATATACATATACACATACTTATCTCTCTCTCTCACTCTCTCTCTCTCTCTATATATATATATATATATATATATATATATATATATATTTTTATTTTTTATTTTATTTTTTTTTTTTATGAATAACATTAAAATATTTCAGCATCTAATTTCCTAGTAGTTGATAGTGTTAGTACATCCACGGACAGTAGAATTACCTATGAAACGTTTTCACACAGCCAGAAAACTGCTTGTTGTTGCAACCAAATCCTATGGAATTCTGTGAGAGTAGGGAGTAGCAAGATGGCGACCAGTGACTTCAGTTTTTCGGCAAAATCAGCACTCCAGTGTATAATGTATCTCATTGTGTCGCTCTTAAGCTGTGGTTTCACCAAAGTATATTTAAGTTTAGGAAGTATTTTAAGTTCTTTTTACATTATTTTTATTTGTTCAATGTGGTGTTTGTTGATGTTAAGTGTACCTTTTCCTGGGTTATCATGGGGAATTTAAAGTAGTTTGTGACTACAGATGAATGCAGTATCTCAGATAGAGTTTACTGATATAAAGGATGATGAAGGAGAGTATTGGATCATGCTGTTTGGTAAGGTGATAATTGTATTTCATGTCATGATATACAAAGCTTTGGAAGATGATTTAAAAGCCTATGCTGTAATTTGTTAAATTACAAATCATAGTTTCATAATTGAAAAGGATTTTATATTTTTTTTACATGGTTTAAAGATGGTTCCAGGGTTTTGAGTAGGGCAAAAAAATGTAAAATGCATGTAAAACCATGTTAATGTAAGGAATGAAGAAAAAACAATAGCTATAGCTGTAAAAATTGATAAGAAAGTGAGTTTATTTAGCTGAATGCAATAATAATATTATTGTGTGCAGGCTAGGTTTTTTGTTGTTGCTGATCAAAAATCTGGATCAGACTACTGGATCAGATTCCATTGATTCTCTCTGAAAGGAGATGGTGAGCCTGTGCCCCGAGCAGAACTGAACCTCCGTTGAAGAACTCCATTCTTCTCACTGACATGAACTTCCCAGTGGTAACAACACGAACAAAGAAAAGAAAAAAGAACTGAACTCGCAAGATAATTTGACTTGACTGACGACTGAAATATATTATATATAGTCACAGAGGGTGGTGGGGGTAGTTGGGGCTGAGTTCTTCCTGAAGTCCACAACCATCTCCACTATTTTTACAGCGTTGAGCTCCAGGTTGTTCTCCCTGCACCAGGTCACCAGATGGTCAGCCTCCCACCTGTAGCCGGACTCGTCACCATCAGAGATAAGTCCGATGAGAGTATTGTCGTCAGCAAACTTCAGAAGCTTGACAACCATTGTTTATATGCAAAAATAATGGTGCAAAAGGCATTTGTGCAAAAATGCATTAATGTTCAGTTGTGTATTTTTAAAAGGATAACACATTGGTAATGCCAGATATGATGCAAATGTGCAAATATAGTGTAGAGTCCAGTTTAGAGTTGAACAGTCTGATGCCAATGGCAAAAAAGCTGTTGCAGAACCTGGTGGACCTGCAGCGGATGCTGAGGAAAATCTTCCGAGAGGACAGCAGGGAGAAGAGTCCATGGTGGGGGTGTGAGGGGTCTATGATGATGTTATGGGGTCGGGACACGCAGCGCTGGGATGAAATATCCTTAATTGAGGGAAGATGAGCCCCAATAATCTCTTTTGCTGTCCTCACCACTCTCCTCACGTTCCTCCGGTCAGAGGCGCTGCAGCCTCTACACCACACAGAGAGACAACTGTTAAGAATGCTCTCTATCGTGCTTCTGTAGAAGGTTGTGAGGATGGGCGGGGGCAGGTGGGCTCTCCTCATCCTGCGCAGGAAGCACTTCTGTGCCCTCTTCACCAGTGACGTAGTGTTGAAAGACCAAGTGAGGTTGTCTGTGATGTGCACCCCCAGGAATTTGGTGCTGCTAACCACCTCCACAGCTGAGCTGTTGATGAGAAGTGGAGCGTGGTGAGGCCGGTTCTTCCTGAAGTCGATGATGATCTCCTTCGTCTTCTCCACATTCAGGATCAGGCTGTTGTCTCTGCACAGGCCCACCAGCTGCTCCACCTCCTCTCTGTAGTCCTGGGGTCCGTTCTTCGTACGTTGCTTAAAACATCCAAGATCAAATGAGACATCCGAGATGACTTCATCCGGCTAATCATGATCCGGCTAATTGGGTTCTTCGAACACACCTGTTGTTTATGATTAGTATCACTGGATTGAGTTATCTGAGACAACTGCGCGTTCATGCATTTGTTTAAAAGGGGAAATGTATCGATAGTAGAAACATTGATCAGCAACGCTGCTATTGGCTGTTCAGCATGGCCAAAGAACGCCCACAGTTTTTCTCCCAAGCAGAAAAAGAGCTTTTAATGGAAGGTTATGCCGAATTTCAGTCATTAATTAAAACACCTCAAAATCTGTTAAAGCCAGGAGAGAGGGCTGGCAAAAAGCAGCAGACAAATTAATGCGTAACTACTGTCCATGGTAGATGTTTCTATCACTTTCTGCAGTATCAATTTTTGCATTTTAATAATCTGATATTTACTTTGTTCTTTTATGTCAGAGCCTCCACGGGACCCACTAGAACATGGGGACAAGTAAAAGTGAAATACAAGAATATTCTACAAAATGGTAGCCTTTAATTATTATACTGTATTTTAAAAAGGCACTTGTTATGTCAAGAGATCCAAATTTCAGTGTCATTCCTTAGACACGGGAAGTAAAGGACATGTGCAAACTGGGAATTTTAACAAAAAAAATCTTTATCCATAAAAAATGAAAATTTTCCTTTTCCAAGTCATCCACAGTTTACACGGTAAAACTGTATTGCTCCGTGGCTAGATAATCCATCCATAGTTTTTTCTAATACAATAAACGGCTCGACAGGAAGCAAGCCTTTCAAAGTAAACTAAACTTCACAATAAAATGGCCCGAACAAATCTTCTTACTGAATAGGATAAAAATAAAAAGCAAACCATCATACAAATAACTTAAATATTTTAGATTTATGGCTCCAACACCACTTTTTCCTCTTTAAAAGCCACTGTTAAATGATGTGTTTGTTTATAACAGCCAGCAAGAAAACCTCTCTACAATTACACTGTCGCACTGCGCTAAAGGATCCTGTCTATTGCGCAATACGCGATTAATTCGAAAAAACTCTGCAAATTATTCTTGCACCTTCCGCAACAGGTTGCAGTCGTAAAAATGGACATGGCTACGGCAGACTTCCCTATCTCCTCCGCTTATACAGCCATGATCTAATCTTGTTTACATGAAATAAGCCTGCTCTCGAGCAGGTTTAAGCTGGCGCACATGTTGCTATGACAACAAGTGCAGGATGTCTTTCGAAGAACCAAACGATCCAAGATCATGCCAAATCGTCAACAATGAAATCCTGCTAACTGAGTTAGCGACGTACGAAGAACGGACCCCTGGTCGTTGTCGTCTCTGATCAGGCCCACCATCGTCTTGTCGTCTGCAAACTTCACGATGTGATTGGTCGTGAACCTGGGGACGCAGTCGTGTGTCATCAGAGTGAACAGCAGGGGGCTCAGGACGCAGCCCTGAGGGGAGCCCGTGCTGAGGGTGATGTCATCAGAGGTGTTCTGTCCCACACGGACCGACTGAGGTCAGGAGGTGAGGAAGTCTAGCAGCCAGTTGAAGAGGTGTGCTGAAGCCCAGATGTTCCAGTTTTTCCACCAGATGCTGTGGGATGATGGTGTTGAACACTGAACTGAAGTCCAGGAGCATGCTAAAAGGGGCGGGGCGTGGGTGGGCTTGGAACCCGTTAATAACTGCTTGCAGTTCTAGTTAGGGTTCCAAGCCCGCAGCGCAGGCGAACGGCTATGCCGTTCGTCTGCTCTGTGAGCAGAGAACCCTATTGTTTTTCTAGTGTTTTTAAATTATTTATTATTATTATTATTATTATTATTATTACGGGTAATTATTATTCTCCGCTAAAACGCGTTGGGCGGCCGATGCGGATTTGTAACGAACCTATTGAATCAGGTATCCAAGTACAGAATGTGCACCGCTACTCAAACCCAGAAATTCAGACCCCTCAACAACTAGGGGGCGCTATAACAAAGGACAATGCGTTTTGGCCTATAACCACCAAACTACTGGTCCCACACTCAAAAACTTCACATCACTTTGTTTATTGGATGATTCTGCAAAATAAAGGGAATTGGCACACCCTTCGTTTCCCAGCTAGTTTTCGCGCTACATGGCTACAAAGGTTAAACCTTTCTTGTTTAACTCCTCCTACATTTTTTATGCAATCCGCGCAAAACTCCACATATAACAGCGTAATGGACAAATAAAAAAAGTGAACGCGCCGGATTTTTGAATTTTGACTTTTTCGAAAAGTAACGCTAAAATAAGTGATTGTTAGCTAGCTAGCTCTAAATGTAATTGCTGATTATTCTAAAACCATAACAGATTTTGACATGTCCTTCATAACCCATAGTCCAAATAAGATTTTGCACATGTGACCCGCGTTTGAGGATCGTCCATCACTAGGGGGCGCTGTGATGTCAAGAAATCTACTACGCAAGAATGGCTGATCGGATTTTTACAAAACCTTCTTCATCCCCTTCCAGTCATACCCCTGAACTCAGGTATTAAATATGGTAATTATTAAAACAAGTGGGCGGGGCCTATTTCCAAAAGTGTTAAAAAACCTGGAGAATAATAAAAACAATAAAGTAAAGAATAAAAAATGCTTTAAAATCAATTTTTTGATCCCAGATTTTCAGGATGTATTCTGTGAATAAGGTGTAACAATTCTCTCACTGCATGTATTGTTTTTTTTTGAAGTGCTACACTCTGAATTTTTAAAAGTTTGTAAAATGGAGAAATCAATGTATTTTCCACAAATATTGTTCAACCCCCCCAAATATGGCCTCTATTTGTAAAGCACATGCAGAATAAACATGGATTTCAGTTTGGTAAAAATCCAGGCGAGTTTGACCAATTTACAAGACTTTGAAAATAAATGGTACAAGACTATAAAGTTTAATATTTTATTTCTCTGAATACATTTTTTTAATGACCATAAGAAAGATCCTGTGGTTAGATAAAGCACTCTTTGAGATCCATGAATATTTTCAGAATTTTAGAGCCAACCGTTGATTATTAACGAATTTATGAAGTTTGTGATCAGTTCACAGCTTTCATCATCCAGAGCTCTGACTGCAGAGCTTTGAACAGGGCGGCCATTTTGCCCATATTTGGGCACATCACAGGAAGTGACGTCAAAGCAGCCATCTTAGGTCAGACCAAGCTGCCATCTTAGGTCAGACCATAGAGAACACAGACATGAATACGTAGACGCCGCGTCCTCGGTTGAGAGGCGTGCCGACAGAGCGGCCATCTTAGGTCAGACCAAGCTGCAGTCAGACAGAATACAAGTCATTACAGGAAAATGTACTTTATGTTTTCAGACACTCTGAATCCGGTGAATTCTCACCCGATTTCCAGATAAATCAACTGACTGAAAACGTCACCCCTTTAGGGGCTACATGGGACCAATTGATTGAATTAAATTATTGTCTAACTTAATAAATAATTTCGATTTTGTATTGAAAGTAAGCAAACTTCCAGAGCTACGTCCCAGGAAGCCCGACTTTTACTCCGCTTATGGGTGCGCAAATAAAAGGACACTAGGAACCAGATCCTGGGGAATTACCTTCCATAAGTAAGATTTTATGATAGATCATCCTCATGCTTTACAGTTACAGTTTTCCGGCATAAACACAATATGTGCTAATGGGTACAGCGATGGAAGTAGAGAAAAGTACATTAAACACCAAAAACAAACAAAATGGTCCTAAATTACTGGATAGAAATGATTTGTGGGGAGTGGGGGGGGAAGCCCGTGCTGAGGGTGATTAGGTTTTTTGTTGATTTCTTTTTGTTGATAATTGCTGTTGTCTGTAGATCGGTGTCTGTGTATATAGCTTAAATATATATATATATATATATATATATATATATATATATATATATATATATATATATATATATATATATATATACACAGAGAGCTATATACACGGTAGACTGTGCGTTAATGTAACGCAGAAGGTCTGGAGATGCTACGTTGGTGTAGCTTGTAGGACCTGAACAGGGGAGAGAGGCAGAGTCAAGTGTCACGGGGCCTCTGGGCCGTGTTAATAAGGCTGGTAGCGGATGGGAAAAAACTGTTTTTGTGTCGTGAGGTTTTGGTCCTGATGGACCGCTGCCTCCTGCCAGAGGGAAGTGTCTGAAATATTTTGTGACTGGGGTGTCACAAAATCGGCCACAATCTTCCCTGCACGCCTCAGAGTCCTAGAGGCTTACAGGTCCTGGAGAGATGGAAAATTGCAGCCAATCACCTTCTCTGCAGACCGGATGACACGCTGCAGTCTGCTCTTGTCTTTGGCGGTGGCACCAGCGTACCAGATGGTAATGGAGGAGGTGGTTTAGACACACCTTCTCCTTCAAAGAGTTTTCTTAATTTTCATAACTATGACAATTGTAGATTCACACTAAAGGCATCAAAACTATGAATTAACACATGTGGAATTATATACTTAACAAAAAAGTGTGAAACAACTGAAAATATGTCTTATATTCTAGGTTCTTCAAAGTAGCCACCTTTTGCTTTGATTACTGCTTCGTACACTCTTGGCATTCTCTTAATGAGCTTCAAGAGATAGTCACCTGAAATGGTTTTCCCTTCACAGGTGTCCCCTGTCAGGTTTATTAAGTGGGATGTCTTGCCTCTTATATGGGGTTGGGACCATCAGTTGTGTTGTGCAGAAGTCAAGTGGATACACAGCTTATAGTCCTACTGAATAAACTGTTAGAATTTGTATTATGGCAAGAAAAAAGCAGCTAAGTAAAGAAAAACAAGTGGCCATAATTACTTTAAGAACTGAAGGTCATTCAGTCCGAAAAATTGGGAAAACTTTGAAAGTGTCCCCAAGTGCAGTCGCAAAAACCATCAAGCGCTACAAAGAAACTGGCTCACACGAGGACCGCCCCAGGAAAGGAAGACCAAGAGTCACCTCTGCTGTGGAGGATAAATTCATCCTAGTCACCAGCCTCAGAAATCGCAGGTTGACAGCAGCTCAGATTAGAGACCAGGTCAATGCCACACAGAGTTCTAGCAGCAGACACATCTCTAGAACAACTGTTAGGAGACTGTGTGAATCAGGCCTTCATGGTAAAACAGCTGCTAGGAAACCACTGCTAAGGACAGGCAACAAGTAGAAGAGAATTGTTTGGGCTAAAGAACACAAGGAATGGACATTAGACCAGTGGAAATCTGTGCTTTGGTCTGATGAGTCCAAAGTTGAGATCTTTGGTTCCAACCATCGTGTCTTTGTGCGACGCAGAAAAGGTTTAACAGATGGACTCTATTCAATTCAATTCAATTGTATTTATATAGCGCCAATTCATGAAACATGTCATCTCGAGGCACTTTACAAAGTCAAAATCAATCATATTATACAGATTGGTCAAAAATTTCCTATATAAGGGAACCAGTTGATTGCTTCAAAGTCCCGACAAGCAGCATTCACTCCTGGAGAAGCATAGAGCTACAGGGAGAGACGTCTGCATTGTCCATGGCTTTGCAGCAATCCCTCATACTGAGCAAGCATGAAGCGACAGTCGAAAAAAAACCCCACCTATTAGCGGGAAGGAAAAACCTCCAGCAGAACCGGGCTCAGTATGAACGGTCATCTGCCTCGACCGACTGGGGGTTAAAGAATACAGAGCAGAGACACAACAAGAGAGACAAACATGCACAGAAGCACACATTGATCCAGTAATCTGTTCTACATTAGATAGTAATAGCGGGTGATCTGTCTTCTCTGGATGATGTCACAGTTAACAGAACGTCAGATCAGGTGTACCTACTATGAAGAAAAAAGAGAGAGCAAAAAGTTAAAAGCTGAAATGACAACAGTCATTTCAATGTAATGCAATGCAAAACTGCATTGCATCTACTTTTTTTAGACAAATGCAAGAAAGTAATAAATATTATGACATGCTTAATTGGAAGGGAGTGGGGAGCAGATAGATGGTGCTGCTGTAGAAGGTCGTGAGGATGGGCGGGGACAGGTGGGCTCTCCTCATCCTCCGCAGTAAGTGCAAGCGCTTCTGTTCCCTCTTCTCCAGTGACATGGTGTTCACAAACCAGCTGAGGTTGTGTGTTATGTGCACCCCGAGGAATTTATTGCTGCTGGCCACCTCCACAGCTGAGCTGTTAATGAGAAGTGGAGCATGGCGAGGCCATTTCTTCCTGAAGTCCATGATGATCTCCTTCGTTTTCTCCACGTTCAGGATCAGTCCTGGTCCTGGTCCTGGTCGTTGTTGTCTCTAATCAGGCCCACCACCGTCGTGTCGTCTGCAAACTTCACGATGTGATTGGTGGTGAACCTGGGGACACAGTCGTGTGTCATCAGGGTGAACAGCAGGGGGCTAAGGACGCAGCCCTGAGGAAAGCCCGTGCTGAGGGTGATGACATCAGTGGTTTTCTGTCCGACCCAGACCAACTGAGGTCTGTTGGTGATGAAGTCTAGTAGGCAGTTGCGAACAGGTGTGCTGAAGCCCAGATGTTCCAGTTTTAATGGTGTTGAACGCTGAACTGAAGTCCAGGAACATGCTCAAGGGGGCGGTGCGTGGGTGGGCTTGGAACCCGTTAATAACTGCTTGCAGTTCTAGTTATTATTATTATTATTACGGGTAATTATTATTCTCCGCTAAAACGCGTTGGGCGGCCCATGCGGATTTGTAACGAACCTATTGAATCAGGTATCCAAGTACAGAATGTGCACCGCTACTCAAACCCAGAAATTCAGACCCCTCAACAACTAGGGGGCGCTATAACAAAGGACAATGCGTTTTGGCCTATAACCACCAAACTACTGGTCCCACACTCAAAAACTTCACATCACTTTGTTTATTGGATGATTCTGCAAAATAAAGGGAATTGGCACACCCTTCGTTTCCCAGCTAGTTTTCGCGCTACATGGCTACAAAGGTTAAACCTTTCTTGTTTAACTCCTCCTACATTTTTTATGCAATCCGCGCAAAACTCCACATATAACAGCGTAATGGACAAATAAAAAAAGTGAACGCGCCGGATTTTTGAATTTTGACTTTTTCGAAAAGTAACGCTAAAATAAGTGATTGTTAGCTAGCTAGCTCTAAATGTAATTGCTGATTATTCTAAAACCATAACAGATTTTGACATGTCCTTCATAACCCATAGTCCAAATAAGATTTTGCACATGTGACCCGCGTTTGAGGATCGTCCATCACTAGGGGGCGCTGTGATGTCAAGAAATCTACTACGCAAGAATGGCTGATCGGATTTTTACAAAACCTTCTTCATCCCCTTCCAGTCATAACCCTTAACTCAGGAATTAAATATGGTACTGATTGAAACAAGTGGGCGGGGCCTATTTCCAAAAGTGTGAAAAAAACCTTCAAAATTTCAAAAAATTACCAAAAATCCATTTTGTGGTGTAACGATCTCAGATTTTCAGGATGTATTCCTTGAATAAGGTGTAACAATTCTCTCACTGCATGTATTGAGGTTTCTGAAAGTTGCACACTCTGATTTTTTAAAAGTTTGTAAAATGGAGAAATCAATGTATTTTCCACAAATATTGTTCAATCCCAATAAAAATGGCCACTATTTGTAAAGCACATTCAGACTTAATGTGTACTTCAGTTTGGTAAAAATCCAGGCGATTTTGAACTATTTAAAAGACTTTGAAATTCACATGTGCAAGACTATAAAGGTTAATATTTTTTTTCTCTGAAACGCTTTTTTCAATGGGCGTTTAAAAAAATCACATAGTTAGATAAAGCACTCTTGGACATATGTGAATATTTTCAGAATTTTAGCGCAAACCGTTGATTTTTACCGATTTAATGAATTTTATGATCTGGTCACAGCTTTCACCATCCAGAGCTCTGACCATCCAGAACTGTGAACAGGGCAGCCATTTTGCCCATATATGGGCACATCACAGGATGTGACGTCACATCCCGTGATTTTCTAAGCGGAGCAGAAACTGGAAGAGGGAGGATAGCTTTTAGAGTTTTGAAAAGAACACATAATTTAAAAAAAATATTGAATGTAAAAAAGATCAAGCAGAAGCAAGGAAAGTTATTTAGAAGGCAAAGAAGACAAAATGGAGAGATTTTTGTGATTCAATGGGCAGAACAACTCCTATAGCTAAGGTATGGGGAATGATTAAGAAAATGAAGGGAAATAGACCAGAGAGAACATATCCAGTTCTAAAACATGAAGAAGGAACAGCAGTAACAAATGAGGAAAAAGTAGAAGTAATGGCAAGAACATTTGCAAAGATCCATAGTTCAGATATGGATCAGACTTATTCCAAAAGTAACACTATGATATAATATGGATAGATAGATAGATAGATAGATAGATAGATAGATAGATAGATAGATAGATAGATAGATAGATAGATAGATAGATAGATAGATAGATAGATAGATAGATAGATAGATAGATAGATAGATAGATAGATAGATAGATATGAAAAGGAGTAATAGCATTAATGGTTTAAAGGTCAATCTAAATGAAGAACATTCATTATATATATATATATAAACACTTTTATTTGGGTGTGATTAATTATTTCACAGTCCTAATTTATTTATATTTACATACATACTTTTATAATATGAATATTACTGTTATAATAAAATATGAAGTACTGACAAAAAAGGCTTATTGTGTGGCAACCTCTTGGTGTAGAAGCATAATCCAGGTTTCAAATTAAAGGTAACACTTTGAAGTTTCATGTAGACTATTCGGATTATATATCAGGAGTAATTACACAAAGGTTCCTATTTCTAATCCATTATAAAAGTGAAATTTATTTGCTATTAAAATTGGTACAATAGTCCCCTTCACAAGTATATATAGATGTAGCATGTTGAAATCCCCACCTACACTACTGTGATGGTATACACATGGAAGACAGAGATTTAAAAAAATGACCCAAAAACATAGCTTGGCTAATGCCCTTTGAAAAGGACGGTTTTATTGAGCTTCTGTTGCATGTTGTTGCTCTGTAAGCTAAGGTTAGTTATTTTGGCAATTTGGTGCAGCCTTAACTTAAAAAACAAGGACACAACCAACGTTAACAGCATATGGTGGTGGCTGTCTATGCCATACTGTGTTTCTCCGATGTGCTCTCTGAGCACAAACACATCCTCTGACCCTATCCTCTTCCTTACAATGTACACGACCTCTAGCACTTTGATGGGCTGTGATCGTCTGGTACATGAGGTCTGACGAATGACCCACTCTGCTGCCCTGACTACCATCACTGTGCCTTCTGATGGAATAACCAGACCTCCATTGTTTTTTAACTTCAGCAGGTGGTAGCTCTGGTCCTTGATGGCAGATGCAGCATCTGTTACCAAGCTGGCACGGCAGACATCACAGGACAGCTTTTTCAGAGCCTGTCGCACAACAAATCCTGAAATAAGAGTTGGTATATTAAAATAATGTATAATAACCATGGGGAAATTAAGGGAACATATATCTTTTTGGACCATTGTGAGATTGATTTCCCTCAAATTTACACCAAAGATTAATTGTCATACAATCGTTATTGGTGTCAGTAAAACCTATATAATTGACCAGTGGTCTCAGCCTTGATAACTTGCGCAAGTAGCCGTGATGCACAACTATGCTGCATGATTAAGTCATTTTTCGACAAGAAAATCTGCAATTTCGACATGTTCAAGCATCAAGAATTATAGCCACGTTCATAACGTTTGTAAGAAACCAAACTGTTTGTAAATCCGTCAAGAATTCAATGAGATAAGAGTATTTGTGTTCGTGCTGATCACTCACCTTACATTAGGTACCACAGAGTACGCCAGAAAGCTTGTCTGAGGCAAGATGGCCGCCGGTGATGACGTTTGAGACTCCGCCGTAAGACATCTAGCCTTTATTATGGATATCTATGGTCAGAATGCTCTCTATGGTACTTGTGTAGAGGGTTGTGAGGATGGGCGGGGGCAGTTGGGCTCTCCTCATCCTCCGCAAGAAGTACAAGCGCTTCTGTGCCCTCCTCACCAGATGTGGTGTTTACAGACCAGGTGAGGTTGTCCGTGATGTGCACCCCGAGGAATTTGGTGCTGCTAACCACCTCCAAAGCTGAGCTGTTAATGAGTTTGTGTCAACTGCGAACTTCATGATGTGATTGGGGGTGAACCTGGGGGTGCAGTCGTGTGTCATCAGAGTAAACAGCAGGGGGCTGCGGACACAGCCCTGAGGGGAGCCCGTGCTGAGGGTGATGACATCAGAGGTGGTCTGTCAGACCCGGACCGACAGTGGTCAGGAGGTGAGGAAGTGATGAGGGGTGTGCTGAAGCCCAGATGTTCCAGTTTTTCAACCAGATGCTGTGGGATGAGGGTGTTGAACGCTGTAGTCCAGCAACATGCTCAAAGGGGGCGGAGCGTAGACGGGCTTGGAACCCGTTAATAACTGCTTGCAGTTCTAGTTTATTATTATTATTATTACGGGTAATTATTATTCTCCGCTAAAACGCGTTGGGCGGCCCATGCGGATTTGTAACGAACCTATTGAATCAGGTATCCAAGTACAGAATGTGCACCGCTACTCAAACCCAGAAATTCAGACCCCTCAACAACTAGGGGGCGCTATAACAAAGGACAATGCGTTTTGTTCTATAACCACCAAACTACTGGTCCCACACTCAAAAACTTCACATCACTTTGTTTATTGGATGATTCTGCAAAATAAAGGGAATTGGCACACCCTTCGTTTCCCAGCTAGTTTTCGCGCTACATGGCTACAAAGGTTAAACCTTTCTTGTTAAACTCCTCCTACATTTTTTATGCAATCCGCGCAAAACTCCATATATAACCGCGTAATGGACAAATAAAAAAAGTTAACACGGCGGATTTTTGAATTTTGACTTTTTCGAAAAGTAACGCTAAAATAAGTGATTGTTAGCTAGTTAGCTCTAAATGTAATTGCTGATTATTCTAAAACCATAACAGATTTTGACATGTCCTTCATAACCCATAGTCCAAATAAGATTTTGCACATGTGACCCGCGTTTGAGGATCGTCCATCACTAGGGGGCGCTGTGTTGTCAAGAAATCTACTACGCAAGAATGGCTGATCGGATTTTTACAAAACCTTCTTCATCCCCTTCCAGTCATACCCCTGAACTCAGGTATTAAATATGGTAATAATTAAAACAAGTGGGCGGGGCCTATTTCCAAAAGTGTTAAAAAACCTGGAGAATAATAAAAACAATAAAGTAAAGAATAAAAAATGCTTTAAAATCAATTTTTTGATCCCAGATTTTCAGGATGTATTCCGTGAATAAGGTGTAACAATTCTCTCACTGCATGTATTGTTTTTTTTTGAAGTGCTACACTCTGAATTTTTAAAAGTTTGTAAAATGGAGAAATCAATGTATTTTCCACAAATATTGTTCAACCCCCCAAAATATGGCCTCTATTTGTAAAGCACATGCAGAATAAACATGGATTTCAGTTTGGTAAAAATCCAGGCGAGTTTGACCAATTTACAAGACTTTGAAAATAAATGGTACAAGACTATAAAGTTTAATATTTTATTTCTCTGAATCCATTTTTTTAATGACCATAAAAAATATCCTGTGTTTAGATAAAGCACTGTTTGAGATCCATGAATATTTTCAGAATTTAAGAGCAAACCGTTGATTATTAACGAATTTATGAAGTTTGTGATCAGTTCACAGCTCTCCTCATCCAGCGCTCTGACTCCACAGCTGTGAACAGGGCGGCCATTTTTCCCATATTTGGGCACATCACAGGAAGTGATGTCACAGCGGCCATCTTAGGTCAGACAAAGCTGCGCTCAGAGAGAATAAAAGTCAATTCAGGAAAACGTACTTTATGTTTCAGACACTCTGAATCCGGTGAATTCTAACCCGATTTCCAGCTAAATCAACTGACTGAAAACGTCACCCCTTTAGGGGCTACATGGGACCAATTGATTGAATTAAATGATTGTCTAACTTAATAAATAATTTCGGTTTTTGTATTGAAAGTAAGCAAACTTCCAGAGCTACGTCCCAAGGAGCCAGACTTTTACTCCGCTTATTATCCTTTTTATCCTGGGGAATTACCTTCAATAAGTAAGATTTTATGATAGATAATCCTCATGCTTTAACACAATATGTGCTAATGGGTACAGGGATGGAAGTAGAGAAAAGTACATTAAACACCAAAAACAAACAAAATGGTCCTAAATTACTGGATAGACATGATTTGTGGGGAGGGGGGGGGGGGGGGGGAGCCCGTGCTGAGGGTGATTAGGTTTTTTGTTGATTTCTTTCCCCCAGATCGCGGTTTGTATTATATCATTTTTAAATGCTGTTATGAGCACCTTTGCTCTCACCTGTC
This sequence comes from Fundulus diaphanus, assembly GCA_037039145.1. Lineage (NCBI taxonomy): Eukaryota > Metazoa > Chordata > Actinopteri > Cyprinodontiformes > Fundulidae > Fundulus > Fundulus diaphanus. The sequence goes on from CM073136.1 coordinate 20,141,520, forward strand.
TGTATATAGTTTTGCTCATATGTGTCATGTTTCGGATGTATTTGGCCCACATGCAGAGAGACACCTGGGACAACAATGAGCAGTTCAAAGGTTTTATTTACAGGAGCGGAGTTGGCTGATCTCTGAATCTAAGAATCTGGGTTCAAGGCTGAACGGAGCCGCGGTGAGACGATCTAGGGAGAAAAACAAGAGGTTTAGGTTGGGTTGCGGTGAGGGGAATAATGGACTGAGGGGTGGGGCGCTTACCACAAGGCTCGGGAACCGGACCGGGGGAAGTGGAGCGGAGCAGGAACTTAGCGCTTTCAGCTCAGATGGAGGTTGGTGACTGAGCGACGGTGAGCTGCAGGAGCAAGGAGGGGTCCGAGCAGCGCCCGAGGTGGTCGAAGACAGCCGGTGGAATCTGGTGAGTCTGACTGACTGGTTTTCATCCGAAGTCTGGCAAGTCAAGTCAAGTGCATAGGCGCCACGGCTGGATCAAGGCACGGGGAACCACTGATGCTAACACTCTGGCATCCACCGGCTGTCTGAGCGCTGACTCGCAGAACGAGCCGCAGGTGTGCGTGCCCCGCCCACCAGTCAGCTGCAGTCACCTGTGGAGAGAGCAGCGGGGACAGCGCCAGCAGAGAACTGCATGGTGCTGTCTGCTAAGTTCTGACAATATGTAGATAATTGTTGTTGTCTGTAGATTGGTGTCTGTGTATATAGCTTATATATATATATATATATATATATATATATATATATATATATATATATATATATATATATATATATATATATATATATTTGTGTGTATATTAGATAAATATTTAACTGCAAAATGTGTAAGTGCGTGTACATTTTTCATCCAGTTTGACTTCAGTTTAAATAGTTTTGGTTCTGAATAAATATGTGTAATCTGTCTGAAAGGTCACGATCACTGGGAACATATGATTAAAATGAGATCTGAGGTGCCTCCTATTCATTTTGACAGCAGCTGTCTGATCTGTGGTCTGACCCAAGATGGTCACCCTGTAGGCACGTCAGCCTAGTGGCTGGCAGCGTCCAATGGGGCGTCTACGTATATAATGTCTATGTTTCTAAGCGGAGCAGAACCTGAAGAGGGAGGAATTGGAATTTGAAATCAGAAAAGCTCAAATTAATAAAGGAAGTATTGTAGCAGTGTTTTGGATATTGAAAATGCATATGACATGTTGTGGAAAGAAGGTTTATTAATTAAAATTATAAAGATGGGTATTACAGGTAGGATGTATTGGTGGATCAAAGATTTTCTAACTTAAAGACAAATACAAGTTCAAATAGGTAATTATCATTCTGAGAAATATACACACACACGCACCCCCCCCCCCCACACACACATACACACAGGGTCCGAAATTAACTCGCCAGTTGCCAAATGCAAGTAAATTTCCCGTTTGGCGAGTGAATTTCAGAGGGCAAAACAAACAATACATTTATATAAATGTATAATTCCAGCTGTTGCTAAAATTTTAATAAGAGTCCACAGCCCTTAACTCTAAAGTCATTGTTACCAAATGTCTATCAGGGAATACTTGAAAATTGTTGTTAACTTGTATCTAACTGAATGGATGCACACATCGCAATGTCCTGCTTTGGATTCTAAGCATGTGGTGCGTTCAAGAACTTCACTCAACATAGGAATTTGCAAATTCGAGGATTATCTTTTGTACAGTAATATCTGTACAGCCTAAATTGACTCAGAAGTAAATCTATGGTTTAGCACTACAATACAAATATACAGTCAATTTATCAACATCCCACAGTTCTTAATTCTTCTAGTTCAAACATACTTCACTTAAATTTAAATTATGATTTTTCATTAACATTAAACGAAACAGTAGACATTTTAAACCTCATTTCCATTCGAGTCATTTAGCTTTAGGCTCAACATATATTACTGTATTAAAGATAATCCCCGCATGTGCAAATTCCTACGTTGAGCAAGGTACTTGAACTCATCACATACGCAGCAGTCAGACTGATTCAGTCAGACATTTCTCTGGTGTTCTGCGCTGGGTTTCGTCCATACAACTGTAAGTTATCATGTTTATGTGTATTATACTCTGTTTGGGGTCATGTTAACCCCTCGTTTTTATTGAGAACTTAGCAGTAGTTTTTCTCTTTGTAGTGTGGAGTCTAGTTACCTACAAATGAGCAACTTGATGTTAGCAGCTGCTTAGCATTAGGCTTGTAGCTCTGTTGTGGTTAGCAGCTAATTAGCAATCGGCTCAAAACTCTGTGGTGTCGCTCCACTGAGCTATATTATACACTAGAGTGCTAATCATAGACATTATAAACGTAGACGCATCGTTGGGCGGGTTCTGCCTATGCTGGGATGCGTCAGAGCGTCCGCCATGTTAAATGTGGCAAATCTGCAGTTACTCAGTCACTTAAACAGTATCAGGGGGACTTTAATCTCACAATATACTTTGTATTCGTAATATTTTTATTTTTGTAATATTACAAGTTTATTTTCGTATCCCTTTAACTTCATTCTCCCGACTTTATACTCGTAAAGAATAAAAATAATTAAAATAATCTCACCTGGCCCTATTACTCCAGGAGTGAAACAATTCTGCAAACTGTGACTATTCTGGAAATTTTCCCTCTTAATTCTCATAACATTACCACTTTTGTCTTTTTTTTTTAATTTTTTTTTTAAACTTTGTCCTAGGTTTTTTTTTTCCTCATATTAGTAATTTTACCTCTTTAATACTCCCCCAAAAAGTCTGTTCCTAAAGGTTCACATGTGATACGGTTTTATGAAATAATGAAGACCACAATGTTTAGATTTAACAAATTCATCCTTATATTCATAACACATACACATATACACACACAAATATATATATATATATATATATATATATATATATATATATATATATATATATATATATATATATTTATATTTATTTATTTAGAAACATATAGATATAGATATGTATAGACAGCTATAATCTTGACCTATAGTGATATATAATCACACAGCTATTTATTTGGCTTATTTATAATACTTGAAAATCTATATATGCACATCTATGTCTAAATACAATAGTCTGTACTGTATGCAAGCTAAAAACCTTGAAAAAGAATGGTCTTGCACAGCTTTTTCCTAGTGTTGCCACTCTGCAGCTTTAGTGTGTCCAGCTTTGCAGCATGGTGCAGCCTTAGTTTATAGAAGGCAGATACAAGTAGTGAAATCAGCCCGAATACATTTCCATGCAGCACAGGAATGAGGCATCTTCTCTGATCCACGTTCACTACAACAGAACTTAACTTGCCACATACAATATGGCGGTGACGTTGATGTGCGAACCTGCGCCTAATGACGCGTCTACGTATATAATGTCTATGGTGCTAATAGCCCGCTGTTAGAACAAGTCGCTTTGAAGCCACCAGCCGCCATATTGGTACTCCCTATTTTCCCCCAGTAACTAGGGAGAATGTGCGCTACAGCATCGAATAACGAGGATTTTCTCATGTTCAGAGGGGGCTTAAAATTTGAAAATGTCAAATGCCGTATACTTTTATGCTATGTTCTAAAACTATCAAGTACTGAGAAAGTCATGTGCTGAAATATTTTCCATTTTATTTATTTAAATATATATAATAATAATAATAATACATTTAATTTATACTGCACTTTCCATCAAAAGATCTCCAAGTGCTACAGGTAAAAATTAAAAAAAGCATAAAAAAATTAAAAAAGCTTTTTTAGAAGAAAAAAAAGAATAAAACATCTAAAGGGGACCAAAAGCTTTGCTAAAAAGAAATGTTTTAAGGCCTTTTTTAAAACACTCAGTGGATTGAGGTGCCCTCAAGATGTCAGGGAGGGCATTCCACAGATGCGGGGCAGCAGCACTACATGCCCGATCTCCCATTGTCCTGAGTCTGGTTCTGGGAATGTGGAGGAGGTTTGAGTGAGTGGAGCGAAGGGAGCGGGTTGTCTTCTGTGGGCTGATAAGGCGGGGGCATGTCCATGGATGCATTGATGTGTGAGGAGGGAAACCTTGTACTCAAACCTGGTGGAGATGGGAAGCCAGTGTAGTGAATGGAGGATGGGGGTAATGTGCTCATGTTTCCGCACTCTCATCAGGATCCTAGCTGCAGAGTTTTGAAAATACTGAAGCCTCTGCAGACTTTTTCTAAGGATCCCAATGAGAAGTGCGTTGCAATAGTCCAGTCTGGAGGAGACAAAGGCATGAACCAGCTTTTCTGCGTCTGGGAGGGAGAGAATGGGACGAAGTTTGGAAATATTTCGGAGGTGGTAGAAAGAGGTCTTGCATAGGTGATTTATATGTGCTTCAAAAGTGAGTTGGGAGTCCATTTTTGCACCAAGATTTCTAACTGTTGATGAAAGCGGGATGTTAGTGCCAGAAAAGGTGATGCTGGTTATGGATAATGATTTGGTTTGATGAGGAGTTCCAACCAGGATGGCTTCGGTTTTTGCTCCATCCATACCTTTATCTCCTCCAGACAGGTGGTGAGTTTTGATGGGGATGACTGTGAGGGTGGGGTGTCAGCTGTGACATTTACATAGAGCTGTATGTCATCAGCATAGCAGTGGAATGAAATATTGTGGCAGCTGATGATTTGGCCAAGAGGAGTGAGGTAAAGGATGAAGAGGATGGGGCCAAGGACTGACCCCTGGGGGACACCACATGTAACTGTGTGTGGATGTGATTTGGAGTGTCCCAGGGAGATGTATTCTGTCCGGTTTGTGAGATATGATCTGAACCAACTGAGAGCAGTGTCATTTAGTCCAGTAGTGAGGTGGAGCCGGTTTAAGAGAATGCCGTGGTCGACAGTATCAAATGCAGCAGAAAGGTCAAGAAGGATGAGGAGGGATATATAAAACATTTATAAATATATAAATAACATACAAACACATATATGTATACATATATATACATATACACATACTTATACATATACACATACTTAGGGGTTTTCAATAGGTGAGGCGTGCCTCCCCTGGGGGGCGCCAAAGAGTCACAGGGGAGGCACATGAAGACAGAGAAGAAGACAGCGCTGCCGCTCAACTCTGTGAAACAAAAGTAGCGATATCCGTGCCTTCTGTTTGAGCGCGCAGGAACCAATCCAAGCGCACAGTGAAACAACTCAACGCTCAAAACCGGTCTGGCACGGTCTGAAAAACTCTTCTCAACCCGCTGTCCTCGCGGTGAGTTCCATCTCTGCTCGCGCGCTACTTTGCTCGCGCACACCTGCTCGTTTCACACTCAACACCAGCTGTGCACTCGCTCGGCTGTTAAAGCCAATCACGACTGGGGGTTAAAGAAGACAGAGCAGAGACACAACAAGACAGACAAAGAAGCACAGAAGCACACATTGATCCAGTAATCTGTTCTACATTAGATGGTAATAGCGGGTGATCTGTCTTCTCTGGATGATGTCACAGTTAACAGAACGTCAGATCAGGTGTACCTACTATGAAGAAAAAAGAGAGAGCAAAAAGTTAAAAGATGAAATGACAACAGTCATTTCAATGTAATGCAATGCAAAACTGCATTGCATCTACTTTTTTAAGACAAATGCAAGAAAGTAATAAATATTATGACATGCTTAATTGGAAGGGAGTGGGGAGCAGATAGATGGTGCTGCTGTAGAAGGTCGTGAGGATGGGCGGGGACAGGTGCGCTCTCCTCATCCTCCGCAGTAAGTGCAAGCGCTTCTGGGCCCTCTTCTCCAGTGACATGGTGTTCACAAACCAGCTGAGGTTGTGTGTTATGTGCACCCCGAGGAATTTATTGCTGCTGACCACCTCCACAGCTGAGCTGTTAATGAGAAGGGGAGCATGGCGAGGCCATTTCTTCCTGAAGTCCATGATGATCTCCTTCGTTTTCTCCACGTTCAGGATCAGTCCTGGTCCTGGTCCTGGTCGTTGTCGTCTCTAATCAGGCCCACCACCGTTGTGTCGTCTGAAAACTTCACAATGCGATTGGTGGTGAATCTGGGGACGCAGTCATGTGTCATCAGGGTGAACAGCAGGGGGCTCAAGACACAGCCTTGAGGGGAGCCCGTGCTGAGGGTGATGACATCAGAGGTGTTCTGTCTGACCCGGACCAAATGAGGTCAGGAGGTGAGGAAGTCTAGCAGGCAGTTGCGAAGGGGTGTGCTGAAGCCCAGATGTTTCAGTTTTTCCGCCAGATGCTGTAAGATAATGGTGTTGAACGCTGAACTGAAGTCCAGGAACATGCTCAAGGGGGCGGGGCGTGGGTGGGCTTGGAACCCGTTAATAACTGCTTGCAGTTCTAGTTAGGGTTCCAAGCCCGCAGCGCAGGCGAACGGCTATGCCGTTCGTCTGCTCTGTGAGCAGAGAACCCTATTGTTTTTCTAGTGTTTTTAAATTATTTATTAGGGTTCCAAGCCCGCAGCGCAGGCGAACGGCTATGCCGTTCGTCTGCTCTGTGAGCAGAGAACCCTATTGTTTTTCTAGTGTTTTTAAATTATTTATTATTAGGGTTCCAAGCCCGCAGCGCAGGCGAACGGCTATGCCGTTCGTCTGCTCTGTGAGCAGAGAACCCTATTGTTTTTCTAGTGTTTTTAAATTATTTATTATTAGGGTTCCAAGCCCGCAGCGCAGGCGAACGGCTATGCCGTTCGTCTGCTCTGTGAGCAGAGAACCCTATTGTTTTTCTAGTGTTTTTAAATTATTTATTATTATTATTATTATTATTACGGGTAATTATTATTCTCCGCTAAAACGCGTTGGGCGGCCCATGCGGATTTGTAACGAACCTATTGAATCAGGTATCCAAGTACAGAATGTGCACCGCTACTCAAACCCAGAAATTCAGACCCCTCAACAACTAGGGGGCGCTATAACAAAGGACAATGCGTTTTGGCCTATAACCACCAAACTACTGGTCCCACACTCAAAAACTTCACATCACTTTGTTTATTGGATGATTTTGCAAAATAAAGGGAATTGGCACACCCTTCGTTTCCCAGCTAGTTTTCGCGCTACATGGCTACAAAGGTTAAACCTTTCTTGTTTAACTCATCCTACATTTTTTATGCAATCCGCGCAAAACTCCACATATAACAGCGTAATGGACAAATAAAAAAAGTGAACGCGCCGGATTTTTGAATTTTGACTTTTTCGAAAAGTAACGCTAAAATAAGTGATTGTTAGCTAGCTAGCTCTAAATGTAATTGCTGATTATTCTAAAACCATAACAGATTTTGACATGTCCTTCATAACCCATAGTCCAAATAAGATTTTGCACATGTGACCCGCGTTTGAGGATCGTCCATCACTAGGGGGCGCTGTGATGTCAAGAAATCTACTACGCAAGAATGGCTGATCGGATTTTTACAAAACCTTCTTCATCCCCTTCCAGTTATACCCCTGAACTCAGGTATTAAATATGGTAATTATTAAAACAAGTGGGCGGGGCCTATTTCCAAAAGTGTTAAAAAACCTGGAGAATAATAAAAACAATAAACTAAAGAATAAAAAATGCTTTAAAATCAATTTTTTGATCCCAGATTTTCAGGATGTATTCTGTGAATAAGGTGTAACAATTCTCTCACTGCATGTATTGTTTTTTTTTGAAGTGCTACACTCTGAATTTTTAAAAGTATGTAAAATGGAGAAATCAATGTATTTTCCACAAATATTGTTCAACCCCCCAAAATATGGCCTCTATTTGTAAAGCACATGCAGAATAAACATGGATTTCAGTTTGGTAAAAATCCAGGCGAGTTTGACCAATTTACAAGACTTTGAAAATAAATGGTACAAGACTATAAAGTTTAATATTTTATTTCTCTGAATCCATTTTTTTAATGACCATAAAAAAAATCCTGTGGTTAGATAAAGCACTCTTTGAGATCCATGAATATTTTCAGAATTTTAGAGCCAACCGTTGATTATTAACGAATTTATGAAGTTTGTGATCAGTTCACAGCTTTCATCATCCAGAGCTCTGACTGCAGAGCTTTGAACAGGGCGGCCATTTTGCCCATATTTGGGCACATCACAGGAAGTGACGTCAAAGCAGCCATCTTAGGTCAGACCAAGCTGCCATCTTAGGTCAGACCATAGAGAACACAGATATCAATACGTAGACGCCGCGTCCTCGGTTGAGAGGCGTGCCGACAGAGCGGCCATCTTAGGTCAGACCAAGCTGCAGTCAGACAGAATACAAGTCATTACAGGAAAATGTACTTTATGTTTTCAGACACTCTGAATCCGGTGAATTCTCACCCGATTTCCAGATAAATCAACTGACTGAAAACGTCGCCCCTTTAGGGGCTACATGGGACCAATTGATTGAATTAAATTATTGTCTAACTTAATAAATTATTTCGATTTTGTATTGAAAGTAAGCAAACTTCCAGAGCTACGTCCCAGGAAGCCCGACTTTTACTCCGCTTATGGGTGCGCAAATAAAAGGACACTAGGAACCAGATCCTGGGGAATTACCTTCCATAAGTAAGATTTTATGATAGATCATCCTCATGCTTTACAGTTACAGTTTTCCGGCATAAACACAATATGTGCTAATGGGTACAGCGATGGAAGTAGAGAAAAGTACATTAAACACCAAAAACAAACAAAATGGTCCTAAATTACTGGATAGACATGATTTGTGGGGAGTGGGGGGGGAAGCCCGTGCTGAGGGTGATTAGGTTTTTTGTTGATTTCTTTTTGTTGATAATTGCTGTTGTCTATAGATCGGTGTCTGTGTATATAGCTTAAATATATATATATATATATATATATATATATATATATATGCTTGTCGGGACTTTGATGCAATCAACTGGTTTCCTTATATAGGACATTTTATTCAATCTGTATAATCTGACCCAATCTGTATAATATGATTGAACTTGATTTTGTAAAGTGCCTTGAGATGACATGTTTCATGATTTGGCGCTATATAAATAAATAAATTGAATATATATATAATATTGGAAGAATTTTAGAGCAAACTGTTGATTTTTAAAGAATTTATTTATGAATTTAAAGAGAATAACATTTCCGAAATGTGCCCAAGTAGGGATTTAAAATTTCCAGTAGATGGCAGTATTTGATTATATATGGATTTTTTACACACACACACACTTATATACATAAGCTTTACATTGAATGTAGCTAGTTGCGGAGCCAGAGGGGTGGCAGGGGTGGCATTTGCCACCCCCAACAGAGCCCTTGCCACCCCCTACTGCCACCCCACTGGAAATGGTAATTTTAACATATAATACTTATGAGATCGGCAAAGATTTGCCAGGAAAACTGTAATTTCCGACTGTCCCTGAAGGCAGCCCATGCAGTAGCAGCCTACATGCTGCGCACTGACGCTGTTCATTGGTTAAGCTGACATGTGGTTCCTGCTTGATCCAAAACACACCCGCGGCTTTAGAGTACACCGTTGAGGAGTTTTGCAGGTATTTACAACATTTTACAGCTCAGCGGTAACCGCTGTGTTACCTTCCTAATGAGAGGCGGCACTTGTCATACATTTCTAAAAAGAAAAAAAAAATGGTTGTGCACCGCTCCGTCCGTAGTGCCTCGTTTATTATATTAGCCATGCTAGTGCTGATAGATCGTGTTTTAGACAGATTCTTTTAACATATGTTTCAGTGCACATGCTGCCCTGTAATGTTTTATTAATTTGGCCAGGATATATCTCCCAGCTCTTGCTTGAAATGTGTGTGGTAAGAATATGTGAAAAACCATTGTTAAGTTTATAATGACTGAAATGTAAATAGGCTATGTCATATGAAAGCTTTGAATTATAACCTAACTAGTTATATTAATTAATTTAATTAATCTATTTTTAATTTAGTATTATTTTAGCTAGCTACAGAAAACTAAAAACTATTGTTTAAATAATATTTAAAATAGTGTTGTCTTTGCCATACAGTCATGGAGTCTAAATACCAGGCTGCCTTATTTTGTGTAGAGCCCAAATGAAGAGAAAAGAGAATATCTCACAGTTCTTCTTAAAGAGGCAAAAACCAGGGCCAGACCAGGACCAGACAGAACCCTGCAGCAGTGACCAACCTGGAGAAGCCAGCCAGGAGACACCAGGCCCAAGTGTATCACCAGCAGGTTAGAGGCTGTGACAGAGAGTTATTAAGTAGTAAAATCCAATAAGCCTAATTGTAAAGGTTAGCATGATGCTTTTTGCATTTTTTATTGTGTCTGTTTATGAACACAATTGAAACAAGTGGGCAGGGCCTATTTGCAAAAGTGTGAGAGTAGGGAGTAGCAAGATGGCGGCCAGTCACTAGGGGAGGTCACTGGCCGCCATCTTGCTACTCCGTTCTCACACAGAACCCCATAGCATTTGGTTGCAACAAGCAGTTTGGCTGTGTGAAAACGTTTCACAGGTAACTTTAAAGTCAGTGGTTGTTATACTTACTATACAAATTACTTTTGTTTTGGTAACACTTTATTTGTGCCTAAGATTTACATGATACTGTCATAAACAGAGGCTGCACAGTGAAGCAGTGAGAAGTGTTGTTGCCTTCTGGGTTCAATCACCTGGGTCTTTCAAATCCTCCCGGGTCTTTCAAATCCTCCCGGGTCTTTCAAATCCTCCTGGGTCTTTCAAATCCTCTGGGTCTTTCTGCATGAAGTTTGAATGTTCTACCTGTGCATGCGTAGGTTCACTCCGGGTACGCTGGCTTCCTCCCACAGTTCAAAAACATGACTGTTAGTTTAATTGGCTTCTCTAAATTGTCCTTAGGTGTGAGTGTGTGCAAGAATGGTTGTTTGTCCTGTCTGTCTCTGTGTTGCCCTGTGACAGATTGCCGACCTGTCCAGGGTGTAACCCGCCTCTCGCTCAGTGAACGCTGTGTATATATATATATATATATATATATATATATATATATATATATATATATATATATATACACACAGAAAGCTATATACACGGTAGACTGTGCGTTAATGTAACGCAGAAGGTCTGGAGATGCTACGTTGGTGTAGCTTGTAGGACCTGAACAGGGGAGAGAGGCAGAGTCAAGTGTCACGGGGCCTCTGGGCCGTGTTAATAAGGCTGGTAGCGGATGGGAAAAAACTGTTTTTGTGTCGTGAGGTTTTGGTCCTGATGGACCGCTGCCTCCTGCCAGAAGGAAGTGTCTGAAATATTTTGTGACTGGGGTGTCACAAAATCGGCCACAATCTTCCCTGCACGCCTCAGAGTCCTAGAGGCTTACAGGTCCTGGAGAGATGGAAAATTGCAGCCAATCACCTTCTCTGCAGACCGGATGACACGCTGCAGTCTGCTCTTGTCTTTGGCGGTGGCACCAGCGTACCAGATGGTAATGGAGGAGGTGGTTTAGACACACCTTCTCCTTCAAAGAGTTTTCTTAATTTTCATAACTATGACAATTGTAGATTCACACTAAAGGCATCAAAACTATGAATTAACACATGTGGAATTATATACTTAACAAAAAAGTGTGAAACAACTGAAAATATGTCTTATATTCTAGGTTCTTCAAAGTAGCCACCTTTTGCTTTGATTACTGCTTCGTACACTCTTGGCATTCTCTTAATGAGCTTCAAGAGATAGTCACCTGAAATGGTTTTCCCTTCACAGGTGTCCCCTGTCAGGTTTAATAAGTGGGATGTCTTGCCTCGTATATGGGGTTGGGACCATCAGTTGTGTTGTGCAGAAGTCAAGTGGATACACAGCTTATAGTCCTACTGAATAAACTGTTAGAATTTGTATTATGGCAAGAAAAAAGCAGCTAAGTAAAGAAAAACAAGTGGCCATAATTACTTTAAGAACTGAAGGTCATTCAGTCCGAAAAATTGGGAAAACTTTGAAAGTGTCCCCAAGTGCAGTCGCAAAAACCATCAAGCGCTACAAAGAAACTGGCTCACACGAGGACCGCCCCAGGAAAGGAAGACCAAGAGTCACCTCTGCTGTGGAGGATAAATTCATCCTAGTCACCAGCCTCAGAAATCGCAGGTTGACAGCAGCTCAGATTAGAGACCAGGTCAATGCCACACAGAGTTCTAGCAGCAGACACATCTCTAGAACAACTGTTAGGAGACTGTGTGAATCAGGCCTTCATGGTAAAACAGCTGCTAGGAAACCACTGCTAAGGACAGGCAACAAGTAGAAGAGAATTGTTTGGGCTAAAGAACACAAGGAATGGACATTAGACCAGTGGAAATCTGTGCTTTGGTCTGATGAGTCCAAAGTTGAGATCTTTGGTTCCAACCATCGTGTCTTTGTGCGACGCAGAAAAGGTTTAACAGATGGACTCTATTCAATTCAATTCAATTGTATTTATATAGCGCCAATTCATGAAACATGTCATCTCGAGGCACTTTACAAAGTCAAAATCAATCATATTATACAGATTGGTCAAAAATTTCCTATATAAGGGAACCAGTTGATTGCTTCAAAATCCCGACAAGCAGCATTCACTCCTGGAGAAGCGTAGAGCTACAGGGAGAGACGTCTGCATTGTCCATGGCTTTGCAGCAATCCCTCATACTGAGCAAGCATGAAGCGACAGTCGAAAAAAAAAACCACCCATTAGCGGGAAGGAAAAACCTCCAGCAGAACCGGGCTCAGTATGAACGGTCATCTGCCTCGACCGACTGGGGGTTAAAGAATACAGAGCAGAGACACAACAAGAGAGACAAACATGCACAGAAGCACACATTGATCCAGTAATCTGTTCTACATTAGATAGTAATAGCGGGTGATCTGTCTTCTCTGGATGATGTCACAGTTAACAGAACGTCAGATCAGGTGTACCTACTATGAAGAAAAAAGAGAGAGCAAAAAGTTAAAAGCTGAAATGACAACAGTCATTTCAATGTAATGCAATGCAAAACTGCATTGCATCTACTTTTTTTAGACAAATGCAAGAAAGTAATAAATATTATGACATGCTTAATTGGAAGGGAGTGGGGAGCAGATAGATGGTGCTGCTGTAGAAGGTCGTGAGGATGGGCGGGGACAGGTGGGCTCTCCTCATTCTCCGCAGTAAGTGCAAACGCTTCTGTTCCCTCTTCTCCAGTGACATGGTGTTCACAAACCAGCTGAGGTTGTGTGTTATGTGCACCCCGAGGAATTTATTGCTGCTGGCCACCTCCACAGCTGAGCTGTTAATGAGAAGTGGAGCATGGCGAGGCCATTTCTTCCTGAAGTCCATGATGATCTCCTTCGTTTTCTCCACGTTCAGGATCAGTCCTGGTCCTGGTCCTGGTCGTTGTCGTCTCTAATCAGGCCCACCACCGTCGTGTCGTCTGCAAACTTCACGATGTGATTGGTGGTGAACCTGGGGACACAGTCGTGTGTCATCAGGGTGAACAGCAGGGGGCTCAGGACGCAGCCCTGAGGAAAGCCCGTGCTGAGGGTGATGACATCAGTGGTTTTCTGTCCGACCCAGACCAACTGAGGTCTGTTGGTGATGAAGTCTAGTAGGCAGTTGCGAACAGGTGTGCTGAAGCCCAGATGTTCCAGTTTTGATGGTGTTGAACGCTGAACTGAAGTCCAGGAACATGCTCAAGGGGGCGGTGCGTGGGTGGGCTTGGAACCCGTTAATAACTGCTTGCAGTTCTAGTTATTATTATTATTATTATTATTATTACGGGTAATTATTATTCTCCGCTAAAACGCGTTGGGCGGCCCATGTGGATTTGTAACGAATCAATTGGATCAGGTATCCAAGTACAGAATGTGCACCGCTACTCAAACCCAGAAATTCAGACCCCTCAACAACTAGGGGGCGCTATAACAAAGGACAATGCGTTTACGCCTGTAACCACCAAACTACTGGTGCTACACTCAAAAACTTGATGGCACTTTGTTTATTGGATGATTCTGCAAAATAAAGTGAATTGGCACACCCTTCGTTTCCCAGCTAGTTTTCGCGCTACATGGCTACAAAGGTTAAACCTTTCTTGTTAAACTCCTCCTACATTTTTTGTGCAATCCGCGCAAAAATTTATATATAAGCGTGTCATGGACAAATAAAAAAAGTTATCGCGGCGGATTTTTGAATTTTGACTTTTTCGAAAAGTAACGCTAAAATAAGTGATTGTTAGCTAGCTAGCTCTAAATGTAATTGCTGATTATTGTAAAACCATAACAGATTTTGACATGTCCTTCATAACCCATAGTACAAATAAGATTTTGCACATGTGACCCGCATTTGAGGATCGTCCATCACTAGGGGGCGCTGTGATGTCAAGAAATCTACTACGCAAGAATGGCTGATCGGAATTTTACAAAACCTTCTTCATTCCCTTCCAGACATTGCCCTTAACTAAAGTATTAAATATGGTATTTATTGAAACAAGTGGGCGGGGCCTATTTCCAAAAGTGTGGAAAAAAACTTGAAAACTTCAAAAATTCACCTAAAATCACTTGTGTGGTGTAACAAGCTCAGATTTTCAGGATGTATTCCTTGAATAAGGTGCAACAATTCTCTCACTGCATGTATTCCAGTGTTTGAAAGTGCCACACTCTGTTTTTTTCAAAGTTTGTAAAATGGAGAAATCAATGTATTTTCCACAAATATTGGTCAATCCCAATAAAAATGGCCTCTATCTGTAAAGCACAGCCAGAATAAACATGTCTTTCAGTTTGGTAAAAATCCAGGCGATTTTGACCAATTTACAAGATTTAAAAAATTAATGATACAAGATTATAAAGTTTAATTTTTTTTTCTCTGAATCCATTTTTTTAATGACCATCAAAAAAATCGTGTGGTTAGATAAAACACTCTTGGACATTCATGAATATTTTCAGAATTTTAGAGCAGACCGTTCATCAAATAGGAATATTTATTTAGATAGTTTGACAAAAACCTATTGTAAAGAGCTTTTCAGAAAATTAAGCAAGGGCTCCATCTCGTGGCTTGTTTTTGCAACTACAACAACTCTTACCATTAATAGTCTAAGTAAGGGGTATACAATTAAAACTTAGAAGTCCACTTCAATAATTTTGTATGTATATATGTATGCATCATGTGTGTATATATATATATATATATATATATATATATATATATATATATATATATATATTTACACTAATGCTTTAATGTGGCGTTGTATGGAATACATTTAAAAATTCCAACAGAGGACAGGATTTGATCATGGATGGATCTCTACAAACACACACACATATTTATTCTAGCAATAAAACATGATAGTAAACAATTATGGAATACACTGAATAATATATTAAGAGGAAATAGTAAATCAATTCCAGCTTATTTAGAACATGGGGATCCTAATAAAACAAACAAACAAATATATCTATCCGTCCATCCATCCATCCATTTTTTGACCCGCCTAATTCCTCATGGGGTTGCGGGGCTGCTGGTGCCTATCTACAGCATATAGACCAGTTCACGCGTGACGTCAGCGCTACATCCGGGTCCTGCGGGGTAGACAAAAAGCACAGCTGCTCTCGTCTACTACATGACAAAACGGGTGATTTCGAGCGTACTTTTAGTTAGTTTATTTTTGGAATCTAAACAATGCCTACGACTTGTTGTCCTCCCGGTTGCACAGGGAGGCATTCCCAATCGTTGGATGTACGTTTCTGTCGTTTACCGAAGAAAGAAATGGATATTTTCAAAAGAGCGCAGGCTGGGTTTCGTCCATACAATGGATGATGAAGGAGAGTATTGGATGAGGGTGTTGAACGCTAAAGTCCAGGAACATGCTCAAAGGGGGTGCGGCGTAGGTGGGCTTGGATGAGGGTGTTGAATGCTGAAGTCCAGGAACATGCTCAAAGGGGGCGGTGCGTGGGCTTGGAACCCGTTAATAACTGCTTGCAGTTCTAGTTATTATTATTATTATTATTATTATTATTATTATTATTATTACGGGTAATTATTATTCTCCGCTAAAACGCGTTGGGCGGCCCATGCGGATTTGTAACGAATCAATTGGATCAGGTATCCAAGTACAGAATGTGCACCGCTACTCAAACCCAGAAATTCAGACCCCTCAACAACTAGGGGGCGCTATAACAAAGGACAATGCGTTTACGCCTGTAACCACCAAACTACTGGTCCTACACTCAAAAACTTGATGGCACTTTGTTTATTGGATGATTCTGCAAAATAAAGTGAATTGGCACACCCTTCGTTTCCCAGCTAGTTTTCGCGCTACATGGCTACAAAGGTTAAACCTTTCTTGTTAAACTCCTCCTACATTTTTTGTGCAATCCGCGCAAAAATTTATATATAAGCGTGTCATGGACAAATAAAAAAAGTTATTGCGGCGGATTTTTGAATTTTGACTTTTTCGAAAAGTAACGCTAAAATAAGTGATTGTTAGCTAGCTAGCTCTAAATGTAATTGCTGATTATTGTAAAACCATAACAGATTTTGACATGTCCTTCATAACCCATAGTACAAATAAGATTTTGCACATGTCACCCGCATTTGAGGATCGTCCATCACTAGGGGGCGCTGTGATGTCAAGAAATCTACTACGCAAGAATGGCTGATCGGAATTTTACAAAACCTTCTTCATTCCCTTCCAGACATTGCCCTTAACTAAAGTATTAAATATGGTATTTATTGAAACAAGTGGGCGGGGCCTATTTCCAAAAGTGTGGAAAAAAACTTGAAAACTTCAAAAATTCACCTAAAATCACTTGTGTGGTGTAACAAGCTCAGATTTTCAGGATGTATTCCTTGAATAAGGTGCAACAATTCTCTCACTGCATGTATTCCAGTGTTTGAAAGTGCCACACTCTGTTTTTTTCAAAGTTTGTAAAATGGAGAAATCAATGTATTTTCCACAAATATTGGTCAATCCCAATAAAAATGGCCTCTATCTGTAAAGCACAGCCAGAATAAACATGTCTTTCAGTTTGGTAAAAATCCAGGCGATTCTGACCAATTTACAAGATTTAAAAAATTAATGATACAAGATTATAAAGTTTAATTTTTTTTTTCTCTGAATCCATTTTTTTAATGACCATCAAAAAAATCGTGTGGTTAGATAAAACACTCTTGGACATTCATGAATATTTTCAGAATTTTAGAGCAAACCGTTCATTTAATAGGAATATTTATTTAGATAGTTTGACAAAAACCTATTGTAAAGAGCTTTTCAGAAAATTAAGCAAGGGCTCCATCTCGTGGCTTGTTTTTGCAACTACAACAACTCTTACCATTAATAGTCTAAGTAAGGGGTATACAATTAAAACTTAGAAGTCCACTTCAATAATTTTGTATGTATATATGTATGCATCATGTGTATATATATATATATATATATATATATATATATATATATATATATATATTTACACTAATGCTTTAATGTGGCGTTGTATGGAATACATTTAAAAATTCCAACATAGGACAGGATTTGATCATGGATGGATCTCTACAAACACACACACATATCTATTCTAGCAATAAAACATGATAGTAAACAATTATGGAATACACTGAATAATATATTAAGAGGAAATAGTAAATCAATTCCAGCTTATTTAGAACATGAAGGTGAATTTTTTACTAGACCAAGTGATATAGCAAATCATCTTAATGATTATTTCATGAACAAAATAAACAAACTAAAAGATACCACACAGCCATACAAGACAGAGTTATCAAATACACTAATAAATAAGATGATGAAAGACAAAACCTGTAGCTTTAAATTCAAGAGTGTAAGTGTTTCTAAAGTGGAATTACTTCTGATGAATTGTAAAAAAAAACCACCTGGTGTAGACTACCTTGATCATATGTTGCTTAAACCAATAGTTGCTATTATTGCTCCTATTATTGCTCATATAATTAATTTGTGTTTCATGCACAATATATGTTTGCAAGAATGGAAAATATGTAAAGTAGTGCCAATCCCTACAAATAAGAAAATGCCCTTTTCTGGATCAAACAGTAGACCAATAAGTTTATTACCAATTCTTGGTAAAATAATGGAAAGAATTGTTTATGAACAGATTCAATCTTATTTTAAGAATAATGATTTGATTACGTTTCAGCATCCATATAGAGAAAAACACTCAACAGCCACTGCCCTGACTCAGATGGTTGATGACTGGTTCAAGGATATGGAGGAGAGAAAAATAATAGGTGATGTAATGCTTGATTTCACTGCAGCATTTGATATCATTGACCACAAATTACTGTTAAAAAAACTGGAGTATTATGGCTTTTCACAAACTGCATTATTATGGATGAAAAGTTATTTGTCGGATAGAAGACAACTAGTTTATTTTAATGGCAGTTTTTCAAATGTAAGGGCTGTGGGACACGGGGTGCCTCAAGGAAGTTGTCTTGGGCCGCTCCTGTACACAATCTTTACAAATGATCTTCCATCTGTTTTAGAAAAGGCAAGCATCTCAATGTTTGCAGATGATTCCACCATATATTTAGCAGAAACTAATATTACTGAGTTAAATACAAAACTACAAAGAGAGCTACAGTTAGTGGTGGACTGGATAAGGAGTAACAAATTGGTTCTCAATGTATCTAAAACTACCTGTTTAGTGGTTGGAACTCCTTTTTCTTTACTTTCCAAACCGAAACTTGAACTCACCATAGAGCAAAATTCTGTGGATCAAAAACAAGAGGCTAAACTGTTGGGAGTGATAATTGATAATAGATTGTGTTGGGATAGACATGTTCAGAACTTGTTAACTAAAATGGGTAATAGTTTATCGGTCATTAAAAGGTGTTCAAAATACTTTACACCGCAGGTTGTTACACAAGTACTTGATGCTTTGTTTTTTTCACATCTTGATTATTGCTCAGTGGTTTGGTCAAATACTTCATCAATTAATATAAAAAAACTACAAGTAATTCAGAATAAAGCTGCACGTGTTGCCCTTTCATGTGGGTTTAGATCAAATGTGGACAAAATGCACGATAGTCTTTTATGGTTAAAAGTTAAAAACAGATTGGTGTATTCAGTAATGGTATTTCTATATAATGTTATAACAAATAAAACGCCTTTCATTTTATATACAAAACTATCCTTTAGTAATGATACACATTATTATCCAACAAGACATGCAGTAGGAGGTAGTTTTATTTTTCCTAGAGTTAAAACAAAATCAATTCAACGTTCAGTTAGGTACAGGGCAATGTGTGAATGGAATTCACTCCCAAAGACTATCATACAACAAAACACTCTCTATGGTTTCAAAACTGCACATAAGAAATATTACCTTCAAAGAAATTTGGATAGTTAATGTTAATTTTATTGAGGAGATATTGTGTAGGGTTCTTGTTAGCTAGTTCTTTGATATAGATCTATCTGGAGTAGCAAAATTTTATGTTAATCATGTTTATTTATGTTACTTTTTAATGATAAAAGGTGTTAAATGTAAATATGTATTACATTTTGTGTAAATGTCTTGTATGCATAGTGTGTAATGGGATGTAATACATTGTATTGTCACGTGGAAGACTGAAGGACCCCAGGAAGAATAGCTTTTAGCTGATGCTGAAGCTAATGGGGATCCTAATAAAACAAACAAACAAATATATCTATCCGTCCATCCATCCATCCATTTTTTGACCCGCTTAATTCCTCATGGGGTTGCGGGGCTGCTGGTGCCTATCTCCAGCATATAGACCAGTTCACGCGTGACGTCAGCGCTACATCCGGGTCCTGCGGGGTAGACAAAAAGCACAGCTGCTCTCGTCTACTACATGACAAAACGGGTGATTTCGAGCGTACTTTTAGTTAGTTTATTTTTGGAATCTAAACAATGCCTACGACTTGTTGTGCTCCCGGTTGCACAGGGAGGCATTCCCAATCGTTGGATGTACGTTTCTGTCGTTTACCGAAGAAAGAAATGGATATTTTCAAAAGAGCGCAGGCAGACACTCCCAATGGACTGGGGGAGACATCAGACTACGACAGAATTTGCAGCCTACACTTCATCTCTGGTAAATACAACTTAATTCTGCTCTAGTCATTGTTCTACTTAAATAGCGGCGGAGGGGAGGTGGCGATCGCTACAGGGGCCGGAGAAGCCGCTTCTGCTGCTGCTACAGCAGCCGCTTCTGCTACCGCTACCGCTTCTACCAGCAGAAGCGGCTGTCTGGAGCAGCAGCCGCTCTATTACGCCCCCGTTCACGGGCGCTAGTACTTCTGTGTTTACGCTGCAATGTCGCCGACACCCCACCCATTTTAAGAAGACAAAAACACCAAAATAATCCGTAGTGAACAATTTTTTTTAACCTACCGGACGGGTCCAGTGGTTTCATGCTTTCATGCTCTCTTGTCTGTACTGGCCTGGGTCCAATGTAATTCTCCCTGCGCGGTGGGAGACTCGTTTTGAGGAAACTATGGTTGCAGCTCACTGTCTGCCTTGCTGTGGTTACAGAGAGGTGTCTGTTTTGTAGAATAAATCATCCGCCGATGAGTTATTGATCCGGAAAAGCCGAATCTGTGAATATCTTTCTAACTTTACCGAAGTATAAGGCAGCTGTATGTCGCGGTACGGACTCTTGGCCAGCATTTCACAGACTGGCTCCGTCCAGGCTTTTGCTGTGTGGATCTGGCAATCTGATACCATCAACCATCAACTTACTCTTAAAACGTTATCTAAAGAAGAAAAATACGTCGAGAACTCGTCAGTTTCTCTGTTTGCGTCCGTAATTGTGTTCGCCTTTTGCCTACCAATCCGGCGCGCATGCGCGAAAAACCCGCATCAAAACAATAACAATTAACTGGTCTATATATATATATATATATATATATATATATATATATATATATATATATATATATATATATAGGATCACTCTTAACAGACTGTCCCTTCAGAGCCAAATCTGCGTGGAGGTCAACTAACTGCAAGCTAACTGACTCAGAAGTAAATCTATGGTTAAGCACTACAATACAAATATACATTCAGTTTATCAACATCCCACTGTTAATTCTTCTAGTTCAAACATACTTCATGTAAATTAAAATTATGACTGTTCATTAATATCAAACTAAACAGTAGACATTTTAAACCTCGTTTACATCTTAGTTAAATAGCTTGAGGCTGTACATGTGTAAATTCCTACGTTGAGCGAGGTACTTAAACCCATCACACACGCAGTATTTGATCCAGTCCGACATTTCTCTGTGTTCAGAGCTGGGTTTCGTCCATACAATGGATGATGAAGGAGAGTATTGGATGAGGGTGTTGAACGCTAAAGTCCAGGAACATGCTCAAAGGGGGTGCGGCGTAGGTGGGCTTGGATGAGGGTGTTGAATGCTGAAGTCCAGGAACATGCTCAAAGGGGGCGGTGCGTGGGCTTGGAACCCGTTAATAACTGCTTGCAGTTCTAGTTATTATTATTATTATTACGGGTAATTATTATTCTCCGCTAAAACGCGTTGGGCGGCCCAAGCGGATTTGTAACGAACCTATTGAATCAGGTATCCAAGTACAGAATGTGCACCGCTACTCAAACCCAGAAATTCAGACCCCTCAACAACTAGGGGGCGCTATA
This sequence comes from Fundulus diaphanus, assembly GCA_037039145.1. Lineage (NCBI taxonomy): Eukaryota > Metazoa > Chordata > Actinopteri > Cyprinodontiformes > Fundulidae > Fundulus > Fundulus diaphanus. Next base: position 20,163,015 of record CM073136.1, read on the forward strand.
ACAAAGGACAATGCGTTTTGGCCTATAACCACCAAACTACTGGTCCCACTCTCAAAAACTTCACATCACTTTGTTTATTGGATGATTCTGCAAAATAAAGGGAATTGGCACACCCTTCGTTTCCCAGCTAGTTTTCGCGCTACATGGCTACAAAGGTTAAACCTTTCTTGTTTAACTCCTCCTACATTTTTTATGCAATCCGCGCAAAACTCCACATATAACAGCGTAATGGATAAATAAAAAAAGTGAACGCGCCGGATTTTTGAATTTTGACTTTTTCGAAAAGTAACGCTAAAATAAGTGATTGTTAGCTAGCTAGCTCTAAATGTAATTGCTGATTATTCTAAAACCATAACAGATTTTGACATGTCCTTCATAACCCATAGTCCAAATAAGATTTTGCACATGTGACCCGCGTTTGAGGATCGTCCATCACTAGGGGGCGCTGTGATGTCAAGAAATCTACTACGCAAGAATGGCTGATCGGATTTTTACAAAACCTTCTTCATCCCCTTCCAGTCATACCACTGAACTCAGGTATTAAATATGGTAATTATTAAAACAAGTGGGCGGGGCCTATTTCCAAAAGTGTTAAAAAACCTGGAGAATAATAAAAACAAATAAAGTAAAGAATAAAAAATGCATTAAAATCAATTTTTTGATCCCAGATTTTCAGGATGTATTCTGTGAATAAGGTGTAACAATTCTCTCACTGCATGTATTGTTTTTTTTTGAAGTGCTACACTCTGAATTTTTAAAAGTTTGTAAAATGGAGAAATCAATGTATTTTCCACAAATATTGTTCAACCTCCCAAAATATGGCCTCTATTTGTAAAGCACATGCAGAATAAATATTGATTTCAGTTTGGTAAAAATCCAGGCGAGTTTGACCAATTTACAAGACTTTGAAAATAAATGGTACAAGACTATAAAGTTTAATATTTTATTTCTCTGAATCCATTTTTTTAATGACCATAAAAATAATCCATGAATATTTTCAGAATTTTAGAGCCAACCGTTGATTATTAACGACTTTATGAAGTTTGTGATCAGTTCACAGCTTTCATCATCCAGAGCTCTGACTGCAGAGCTTTGAACAGGGCGGCCATTTTGCCCATATTTGGGCACATCACAGGAAGTGACGTCAAAGCAGCCATCTTAGGTCAGACCAAGCTGCCATCTTAGGTCAGACCATAGAGAATACAGGAAAATGTACTTTATGTTTCAGACACTCTGAATCCGGTGAATTCTCACCCGATTTCTAGCTAAATCAACTGACTGAAAACGTCACCCCTTTAGGGGCTACATGGGACCAATTGATTGAATTAAACGATTGTCTAACTTAATAAATAATTTTGGTTTTGTATTGAAAGTAAGCAAACTTCCAGAGCTACGTCCCAGGAAGCCAGACTTTTACTCCGCTTATGGGTGCCAGATCCTGGGGAATTACCTTCCATAAGTAAGATTTTATGATAGATAATCCTCATGCTTTACAGTTAGTGTTTCCGGCATAAACACAATATGTGCTAATGGGTACAGGGATGGAAGTAGAGAAAAGTACATTAAACACCAAAAACAAACAAAATGGTCCTAAATTACTGGATAGACATGATTTGTGGGGAGGAGGGGGGGAAGCCCGTGCTGAGGGTGATTAGGTTTTTTGTTGATTTCTTTCCCCCAAATTGCGGTTTGTATTATATAATTTTTAAATGCTGTTATGAGCACCTTTGCTCTCACTTGTCTGTATATAGTTTTGCTCATATGTAGATAATTGCTGTTGTCTGTAGATCGGTGTCTGTGTATATAGCTTATATATATATATATATATATATATATATATATATATATATATATTGGAAGAAAGAGAGAGAGATTTATGTTTATAATTTGCGTGTATATTAGATTAATATTTAACTGCAAAATGTGTAAGTGCGTGTACATTTTTCATCCAGTTTGACTTCAGTTTAAATAGTTTTGGTTCTGAATAAATATGTGTAATCTGTCTGAAAGGTCACGATCACTGTGAACCTTTAGATGGGGATTCAATATTTCTGTAGATAAAACAAAGGTTTTGTTTTTTACAAGGAAATAAGTTTCTGAAGAAATAAAGTTACAAATTTATAGATATGACTTGGAAAGAGTAAACCAATTTAAAGTTTTTGGTATATGGTTGGATGAAAGGCTTACTTGGAAAGTTCATATTGAGAAGATGATTGATAAATGCAAAAGAGTTATAAATGTTATGAGGTGTTTGGTCTGGAATGAGTGGGGAGCTGAGAAGAATGCATTGAAATCAATTTATACAGGTTTGATTAGGTCTGTTTTTGATTATGGATGTAATGCTTTTGGTTCAGCATCAGTATCCTTACTTAAAAATTGGATATTGTTCAGTATCAAGCATTGAGATTATGCACAGGGGCCATAAGAACAACACCAACAACATCAGCATTACAAGTAGAAATGGGAGAAATGCCACTACAGTTGAGGAGATTACAATTACTTTCCACTTACTGGTTTCGGTTAAAGAATCATTGTGAAACTCATCCATGTCAGGAAATTCTAATACCAAGTTGGGAAAAAGGGAAGAAAAAATTAAATTCTTTTGGATGGATAGCAGATTCTACTATAATAGATCTTGAACTATCTCAAACAAATGTTAGTAAAACAGTTATTAGATCATTACTTCATCCATCTATGTTGCCTGAAATTCATACGGATCTAACTTTGTTTTATGAACAAAGAGGATATTTCAGATTCAATTATGGTTCAACAATATATAGACAAAGAATATTATGGATATGTAAACATTTTTACGGATGCTTCAGAAGATTCACATAATAGGAATGGTGTTTCGTTTGTAGTCCCACAATTTAATTTTAAACCAGGTAAAAGAATCAGTGATGAAATTTCAATTTGCACAGGAGAAATGTTTGGTATCATGTTGGTAAAGATCTTAGGATGGATTGAAGAAATTACACCATTAAGAAGTTTAGTTTGCTCTGACTCAGAATCATATTCATTTAAACACAATCATTCAAACAGTAGACCTGATTTATTAGTAGAAATTCAGAAATTATTATTAATAGTTTATTTTTTATGGCTACCTTCTCATATTGGAATAAAGGGGAATGAGATGGCAGATGAATATGCAAAAAAAGAAAGTAAATGTTGTCTAATTGATATGATAGTTCCATTTAGTAAAGGTGAAATAAAATCAGTAATTAAGAAAAGGATTAAAGCAAGATGGCAGAAACAGTGGGAAGAAGAAAGAACTGGAAGATGGTTTTATTATCAAAGAAAAGTGGGCTTTATGAGAAACACATCAAGGAAAAGAAAGGAGAAAATGGTGATATCAAGATTACGCTTTGGTCATGCAGGTTAAAATAGCATGTTATTTAAAATAGGGAAAAATGCTACAGGAAAATTTAATTTTTCTTTTGAAGAAGAAACAGTGCAGCATTTTAGATTATTTTGCAGTAAATATGCAATTGAGAGAAATTAATTGGTAAATAGATTACAAAACAGTAAATTAAAGTTAAATATAAAATACCTTTTAGACGTGGACTGTAAATCAGAGGGTTATTCTTTATTATTGAGATTTCTCAAAAAGACTGATTTGATAAAGAGTATTTAGGTTTTTTGTTTTGTTTTTTTTTCTTGTTTGTGTAGTAATAGTAGGATATTGGACTAGTTCAATCCCGATCCACACTCCATTTCAGTTGTTAGCAGTAATGCACCAAAAGTTGTTTGCCAGCCCCCATAAAACACAAGAAGAAGAAGAAGAAGAAGACTTTTGACTTTTAACAAAACTTTATTAACAAAAGAGATCAAACAGTTAAACAATTTAGTTAAAAACAAGTGTCATTTATATAAAATACTTAAATAAGGAGCTTGTTAAATTTAAGCTCTCCTCTTTCAGACACTAAACATAAAATCTTGTTAAAACCCCACAACTGCATAAAAGCCTCCATGTTCTGCGTGGCTCTGTGGAAGTGAACTCCAGCCGAATCCTGGCTTTCATGTTGTACTTCCACAGAGCCACAGCATCAAGGTGAGGTCCCCCCTGCAGTCTGTCTCTACGGGACAAATAAATAGTCATTTTTGCCTTACTGATTAAAATGTTTAAGAGTCGGGCCTTTGCCTTATTACTTTTGTTTTGGCACACTCCTCCAATAAATAAAGAAGTTGTAAAAACAGTGCCAAAAAGACTAAAAACATTCGTTAAAAGGCTAAAAACGGTCTTTAGTCTTGTGCAGTCCATAAAAACATGAAAAACATTTTCAGACAGACTGTAGAAAGGACACTTGTTTAAAATACTCTGATTAATAACCGATAAAAACGAGTTTGTAGCGATGGCACCATGTAAAATTCTCCATTGGAGATCACCGGTTCGCTTCTTAATTGGAAGCTTGTTTAAAGTCCTCCATGGGGGTGCTCTACCAGCAAGTTTATCCGTCCATACACAGACTGTGCGGTTCTTGAGGTGTCTTTGAGTCATTACAGACTCCATAAACAGTTTTCTGGTCCATAGTGAATAAAACCACCAAAAGAAGAAGAAGAAGAAGCAGTAATCCCTCCCTGGATCATACCTGAAACTACAGTAGATTTGACATGGTTAGAAAGGAAAAAAGAAGGTAATATTAATCATAAACTGATACAGGAATATTTTAATAGTTTTTATGGCTATATTCAAATATATAAAGATGCATCTAAAAGTGTGAGTGATGGGTTAGGTATTGCATTTTATGTTCCAGATTTCAATATCAAAGCAAATAAGAGAATAAATAATGAATTGGCTACTAGAACATATAGTGATGTATTGTAAGAAATATGAAGAAGAAAGAAGGAATTTGGTTAGAGATCTTAATAAGGAGAAACTTAAATTTAGATATCGTAGATATTCTGCAAAAAAGTAAAAAAAATAAATGTTATAAATATTTATTTAAATATTTAATAACAGGAATAATTAGAAAGATTTACCATTTGTAAATTAATATTATAGATATAGACATATAGATACATACATATAAGTATATTTGGCAATAGGGCCATTTTGCCCCAAACTCCTCACCAGTTGGTGGCGGTAATGCACACCGGAAAGCTGTTTGCCAACCGCCAATAAACACAAGAAGAAGAAGAAGAAGAAGAAGAAGAAGAAACCGGAAGCCGACGGCCGTTATAAGGTGAAGGTGAAACCTCTCGTTTCATTCTCTACAGACATAACATCTGAACATTAAGGATTATCCAGCCTTGAGCATAAGAAGAATCAGCATTTCTGAAGGTTGTTCAAAGAACGTGGAACAATTGTAAAGGTAAGTGAATTTGATCAATATTATAGTCTGCAATTGTCACGTAGTGCATGTTACGATCGGCTTTTACTGCTGCCGTTTTAATGAAAAAATCTTGCAGGTTGCACAGCTAAAACAAACTTTTTAAAGACAGAAAAAATATTGTTGTGTTGTTGCTTAGATATTTTCTTTCTGATACGTAGGGAGGTATGGTAGATTTTTCGGGTCCGTTCCTCGTTCCAAAACACCGCGTGTTGGTTTGTAAACAAAGCCTCACCCTTCCCCCACTCCGACACAACGCGGTAAAGCCGGGCGTACACTGTACGAGTTTTTGCCCTTTTCGGGCCGATTCTTCAGTCATGCGGGCATTTTTTGAATCGGGCCGAATTTCAGCTTGATCGTAGAGGGGACTGGCTTCTCACGACTACCTCCCGATCAGGAATTGGACGATCGGTGAAAATCAAACATGTTTGAAATTCAGTCGGCTGTCGTGAGGTTTTCGTGAGCGCATCCTGCTGTTCAAGCAGAGCTACGAGGGGGCGCCCTCCCCTCCTCTCCGTCCCCGCCAGCGGAGGGAGGTGAGCGGGCGTCCCTGAAGCAACCTCCGCCCGGTGTTGGGGAGGGCGCGCCGTCCGGTCCGCGCAACCCGCTGGCCGCCTGTTTCGGCACTCCTCCGCGGTCCGCGCAACGTGCTGGCCGCCTGTTTCGGCACTCCTCCGCTCGCGGGGGGGCGGGCGACCTGTCGTGCCGATGCGTCTCCTCTCTCTCCCCTCCGTTCCCCCGACGCCCGGTGCCTCCTGCGGGCCTCGCCAGAGCTGGGCTCGAACCCCTGCTCTGGGTCCCTGTCACCTACCGTCGCTCGCCTGTCTCTGCCACCACAGCGAGCGGTCCCAGAGGGGACACGACATACAGTGTGAGCAGTCCGAGCGCCGCGCCGCACAGATCTTGAGCATTGCACTTTTTAAACCCCGCGGTTCCGTCGCACAGTTTGAGATGTATATAAGTACCACGACTGAAAAACTCGTACAGTGTATGCCCGGCTTAAAGGCTACAAGGTTTAGTTGGTCTGAGTTGAAGCGTTTTTAACTTGTAGCAACAATGCTGTAAGTTGGAGCTTTCTGTGAAAGTAAAGTAACTTCTAAAATAATGTGAAGGTTTAAAGCTTGAATATCTGTTTGGTTAATTAAAATATGGCCCGGTAGTCATAGGCAGTAGTCTGAGTAGCGGAGGCAGTCAACATGGCGGCCACCGAAAAGTAATACGTCATGACGCCCAAGCCCTATTCAAAAACTCCTCGGCCTTGTTCTTGCTGGAGGTCAAACAGGCTCCCGGCCTGTGTTTGTTTTAATTCCAAACCTCCCGCTGTTTTCCCTGCCAAATTAGAGGTGAACTAATTCGGCCAAATATGTTGATGTTTGGTTGAATTCTTATTGTGCTGTATAAATCAATTAATTGTTTTTGGAGGTGAAGTTAATAGTTTACTGAGTTAAACAAATTCAATTTGTCATCAGTTTGTTAAAGGTTACATTTTTACATGAACATCTCAGAGTATTAACCTTAAGACATTCATCTTTAAAGCTTTGCTTCACACTCTCGAGCTTGTTAGAATATAGGAGAAATATTTAAGTGTGAGGATTGTTTAATTCGTCTACTTTCATCTACTAGAATTAAAGTTACAAACGTCATTGTCCTATTTTACAGCTTTTACTCGTTTCTTTACTCATTTCTGGGATATATTTTTTGTTTTCTTTAAGTAATCAGTAATCAAAGTAATTGCAGGAGCTGTTTGATACAACAACAAAATAACAAATGAATTGGAGATGTTTCAGTGTGGTGAAGAAAAGCTTAAATTTTAATATTTAAGTTATTAACTTCAATTAGGACAATGCACATTCATCAACATGTCGGTTTAAAGCAACAATGTCCCCCAGTTTTACAGTGGATGGGGATTTCCTTGTTACAGTTTTTAAAACATTTGACCTCCACTTAGCTATCTGTGGTTGCAGGCCAACAGGTTGTGGTAGACTTTCAGGTACCTGTGGTTTTGGCCCATCTGCTGGCCCAGGTAGCTGCAGACTGAAGTTGTTGTAGTTTATAGTATGCTGATCTTATTTTTCTTTATTTTTAGATGCCTCGCGGCAAAGGTTTTCGCCGTACACAAGCCTTTAAAAGGAAGATGGAAGACCCCAAACCACTGGATGTGGAAATCAAAGTTCAAGAAAGCACGTTTGTGGCTTGTATGTGTGTTTAATAGATACTTGTGACATTTGTGCTTTGGTTGCATACTGTTGATTTAACAAGCTTAAACTAAAATATTTGTTGTTGAAGGTCAAGGAACAGGAACGCGGCATAGAAGTAGACCTTGGCCGACCTCTTCTGCCAACAATACCTGCAAACTGGTCATTCCACCAGAATCAAAAGACAAGAAAGTAGGTTTATTTTACACATAAATTGACTTAATAATAATAATAATAAGCAGTGTTATAATACTATTTTGTATTTCTTTTAGTTTGTCTTTCTTATAGGAGACTCTCATCTAAGGGCTATTGTGGATGGATTTGCTCCTATTAAAGAAGAGAGTCTTTACTTTGGTTTCTTGGCCGTCCCTGGAGGAGCAGCGTTGGACCTGAGAACCGAAATCTTGAATGCTGTGATACCACGAATGCCTGATTTAGTCTGTTTGTTAGCTCCAAGCAACACTTTGAAGAGAAGCACCGTTGTCAGTGAAGCTGGGAAACAGTTTAAAAAGCTCCTAACAACTGTTTGCACACTTTTTCCGAAGGTAAGCTGTTGTGTTGGTTTATGATACAAATTTGTAAGCAGTAATTTGGTAACAAAAAATACAAGTATATGTAGCACCATAAATACATGCAAGTAAAACAATTGCTTGACATTTTTAATAAAAACATGCACTCTATATAACTTAAGTGTTTAAAGGCATGGGTATGATTTAGTGTTCTGTAAGGTTCTCATAACAATACCATAAATATAAGTGTTTATAAGATTTTTTTAGGGACTGTTAAGTAATTTCCTACCATATCTTTTTAAAGGTGTTTGTGTTGGATTTCCCTCCAAGACTTAACATGGATCCTCAGGTTCAGTCTCTTTTACGACAAGAATTCCACAGAGTATCGGTGCAATTGGGTAAATACTGACAATATAGCCTTTTGCTTTGTAAAAATATCACATTTTAAGTATTTCTGAATTAAATGCCTCAATTTGTAACTTACTATTTTAAGAAGTATTTAACACTTGTCTATTTTCTGCATTTCAAGGTGTGTCATACAAATCAGTTGCTGAGCTGTTTCCAATGAGAAAACTGCACCTGTGGAGCAGAGATGGGGTAATGAATTCAAAAAGTTTCATAAAGTATAACTTTAACAAAATTAATTGATTATTAATATGTACCGTTTTTATTTTGTTAAAAGGTACACCTAAGTGACGATGATGGGATGAAAATCCTAAATAAAGCGATATATGAGGCCTCACATGAGCAGATTCACAAGCCAACTGCAGAGACGGAGGTGATGCCCGTCAGGTCATGCTCTCCTCCAAAGTTGCTTGAGCAGGTTCCCAAGCCAACTGCTGAAAAAGTCTCAAAGTTGCTTTGTACACCTGAGGTTCCAGTTGTGGCACCACAAAATCCCTTTGAATGGAACATTGTCGGATCTCACAATAAGGTAAAGTAGTTTACTGTTTTTCACTTAACATTTATTAGATTTATGATTGTCATTCTTTTCTGCCAAACTATAGACCTTTCCAACTTCAAGTAAACAAGAAAGCTGTACTTCGCCAAAGAGAGTACTCCATTTAAAGGTTAGTATTTGTAAAACATTTTTATTTAACCGTCTTCTTCCTCTTATCCACGGTCGGGTCGCAGGGGTAGGAGCTTCAATAGGGCCAGCTCCTCCAGGGGAACCCCAAGGCATTCCCAGACCAGCTGAGAGACATAGTCCCTCCAGCGTGTCCTTTGTCTTCGTCTGGGTCTCCTCCCGGTGGGAGGAGCTCTATGACTGAGCTCCTCACCCTATCTCTGAGGGAGAGCCCAGACACACTACAGAGAAAACTAATTTCGGCCGCTTCTACCAAGATCTTGTTCTAATTTTTATTTAAACTTTTTAATTATATTCTTAATGAAACCAAAAGGTGTAATAAACTGTTTGCTATTGTTTACAGGTGGAAGAACAAATGGAGTTTTCTGTGGAGCTCAATCCAAAGTGGTTTGATGGTGAAATGCTGGAAATTTTGGGGGATGGCAACACACCAACTTTTGGAGATGCTTCTATTGCGCCATTTCAAAAAACAAAGGTAATACTGATTGGGAGTGGTGTTTTGTTAATATGTGCAATGTGTTAATATGTATAATGTATAATTTTGATCCCAAACATTTTTGGCACTGTCTTTAAATGAATTGGCTATTAAAATTTGAAGGAATGCCATGTATTAAAAAAGTATAAATTATTGACAAGACTTTTAATCATTTAGAACAAGGAATATAACAAAGTAAATCATATTTTTTTTTCTTTTGTAAAGTGAAATTCATGTCTATTTCATTTAGACATAAATACTTTAATGTTATGTGATGTATTAACTCACTATATCTATGACATGTATACATATTTTTGTTTCACTTTCTAAATTGGCTACTAAAACATGAAATTATTCTTCACTTCTTCTGAACTTTAGGCTTCTCCAACTTCAAGCCAACATCAAAGCTGTGCTTCACCAAAGAAAGCACCACATCTACAGGCTAGTATTTGTTAACCTATTTAAGATTGTCAATTGTTTCTCAATGAAATCATGTAATAAACTGTTTCCTATTATTTACAGGTGGAAGAAGAATTGGAGCAGTTTTCGGTGGAGCTGAATCCAACTGCACCATTTCAAAAAACAAAGGTAATCCTGTTGTGTTAACATGCATAATGTATACTTTTGGTCCCAAACAAATTGTTGGCACTGTTTTTTTTTTTTTTTAAATTGCCTGTTAAAATTTGAAGGAATGTCATGTCTGAAAAAAGCAAATTGTTGAGAAGACGTCTGATCTTCTAGAAAAAATATTATAATGAAGTAAAGAATATTGTTTTTATTTGTATGTATTTGTTGATTTAGCCATAAATACTTTAAGCTTCAATCATGGGTTGTCTCACTGTATACATGGATACATAGTGTTTCACTTCTAAATTGGCTATTAAAACATTAAACTACTATGTGAAACGTTTTAACTTTGTGTTTAACTTGATTCACACAAACAGCAAAGAAGTTAAATAAACTTATCACAACTCTAATTGTACTCTTGTGTTTTTGTATTAGGGCTGTGACAGACTAGTGGCTGGTGGGGAAACTGTCACCAAAAACGGTAAGAGAAGTCTTCCTGATCACACGCTAATTACAAGAGGTTCATTTCACCAGGGCCATGACTACTTTGGTTCAAATAAATCAAAACAGTGTGCCACCAATAGTACTACTGCTATCATGACTAATGCCATTCACAATGCAAGAACCTGGTCAACAAATGATATTGATAGACTGTTGATAAATGGTGATAAAATGTACACTTTCATGAAGCAGCATGACATGATTAGTGATGTCAATGGTAGTGGATACGTTTTTGTCAGGGAATTACCCACAAAATACACATTGGACGGAAACACATTCACCCTACAATATTTAGACACATTTACTGGACATGTTAACATCCAAGAATATGATCGGGATCTTGCCAATGTTGCTATGCCTCTAGATAAGGCTTTACAAAGAGCACTCGATGACAACGACGCCTGCCTAATCACAATTATGAATAGCACATGTGCAGTTTTGAAGCATGAGTCTGGGTTTTCGGTCTTTGATCCACATGCACGCGGTGATGATGGTGGTCTGGATTTAAATGGCTCCAGTATTCTTGCACACCATGCCACAGTTGATTCATTGAACATGCACATCACAAACCTAGTTCAGTCTTTATGTGGTGATGATAAGCTGCATAATGCATACCACTTGTTTGAAGCTACTGGTGTTAAGGTTGTTAGTGATGGAACATTTTCTGCTAGGACTGGTGGAATGGATACTGACAGTGTAGCATTGCATGACAGTTTTGCAAATATAGCAAGCCCAGATGAGAATATGCACAGTGTTTCTTTGGAACCAGGTCATGTAACTGAAGACTCTGTGAAGATAGTGTCTCAAAGTAATTGCAACAGCCTCACATTTAGTCCACTGACACTGACTGAAAAAAGGAGAATATGCACAAAGCTTAACCTTGTCCCAAGTTTTCAGGAAGAGAAGACTGTTTCCAGCATTACTTTAGATCAACCTGTGCCTTGTGCCGCCACAAGTATAAGGTCAGATGGGAATTGCTTTTTCCGTGCTCTGTCCTATGTTTTTAGCGGATCTGAAGAAAAGCATAGGTGTGTTCGTTATGCTATTGTAAAACAGATGCTTGCAAATCCAGAGATGTACTCAAAAATTATTAGACCTCAGTACACATCTGTGCAACAATATGTAACTGCTTCAAAAATGAAGTATGTGGGAACTTGGGCCACTGAAGTGGAAATTCAGGCGGCGGCAGATTTCTTTCATGTGGACATATACACATATACTTCCGAAAAATGGTTAAGATATCCTTCCAACAACACAGATGGCCATTGCAAGGGACTCTACCTTAATCATTACAACAATTGTCATTATGAACCCATAACCTGTGTAACAGATAAAGTCTCTAATGAGTGTATCGGTTTCACTTCATGTCATGTAAAACACCATACCATTAACAAAGACAAAATCACAAGCTGTAAAAAAGGGGATACAAGAGAAAAAAGACAAAAGAGAAAGAGGTACAATTTGGATGACTTACACCGACAGATCAAGAAGACTAAAATCAAGGACTGTTATGACAAAGACCAAGACTACAGAACTTACATGCAACAACAGAGTGTTAAGAACTATGCAACAAAACCAGATTTCAAAGAAAAGGTTAAAAGGTCCAGTAGAGATAAGCATGCTAGTGACCCTAGTTTTCGGGAACACCTCAAACAATACAAAAAACACAAATATGCCAATGATCCTAAGGTTAGGGAAAAGGTCAAACAATACAGCAAAAACAGGTATGCCAATAATCCTGGGTTTCAGGAAAACATGAAACAGTACAGCAAAGATAAATATGCGAATGATCCTGAGTTTCAGGAGAACGTGAAACAGCACAGCAAAGATAAATATGCGAATGATCCCGAGTTTCAGGAGACCGTGAAACAGCACAGCAAAGATAAATATGCGAATGATCCCGAGTTTCAGGAGACCGTGAAACAGCACAGCAAAGATAAATATGCGAATGATCCCGAGTTTCAGGAGACCGTGAAACAGCACAGCAAAGATAAATATGCGAATGATCCCGAGTTTCAGGAGACCGTGAAACAGCACAGCAAAGATAAATATGCGAATGATCCCGAGTTTCAGGAGACCGTGAAACAGCACAGCAAAGATAAATATGCGAATGATCCTGAGTTTCAGGAAAACGTGAAACAGTACAGCAAAGCTATAAATGTATATAAATATAAACATCAAACAGACTTTAAAGAAGCTGTCAAACAGAGAAGCAAAGACCATTATGCATCCATGAGTAAAGAATCTAAATTGGAGATACAAGCCAAGAATGTTGAAAGGTATAGAAACAATTCTCCCCATCGTAAACGAATAAAACTTTACCACAAGGAATTGTATAATATCAGTATCGATCATGCTATATCTATTAAAGATGCTGTTATTAAAAGAAGGAATACTATATTCCTCCAAAAACACAACATAGACTTTGTTATCAATCAGTTTAAGATAAAAGTCCAGTCAGGTCCAACCTATGTCTGTTGTGTTTGCCACAAGTTATTGTTTAAACATCAAGTTGTAAAATGTAACTTAAACCAATACAGAAAAAGTGCTTTGGCAGAATCTGTAGCAAAGAAATGCATCACTTATACATATGTCCACACTTGTGGAAATTCTTGTGAAGTAAATTGCCATCTGCAAAAAACCACTGCAAGCATGTTATGGATTTGTCACACCTGCAATAACAAAATTCTTAGAGGTGTAGTACCAGAAGACAGTGCTGTAAATAATCTCCACCCAGATCCTATTCCTGAAGAACTTGATGCACTAAATTCATTAGAACAACATTTGATTGCACAACACATTCCCTTTATGAAGCTTTTAGCTTTACCAAAGGGAGGCCAAAACGGGGTTCATGGGCCTGTGACATGCGTGCCATCAAGCAGTGATGCTGTTTGTAATATTCTTCCAAGATTAGATGATCAAGATCTGATGATTAGAGTTAAACTAAAACGTAAACTAACATTCAAGGGTCACTATGAGTATCAGTATGTGAACACGCAAAAAGTTCATAATGCTCTGAACTTTTTAAAAGCCCAGAACAAGTGGTACACTGATGTACATATCAACAACGAGTGGTCTAATCCGTTGGAAAAGGTTACAATTGAAGAGGCTGGCCAGCCTGCTTTTGCCTCTGGGCCTGGCCAGCCTGCTTTTGCCTCTGGGCCTGGCCAGCCTGCTTGTGCCTCTGGGCCTGGCCAGCCTGCTTGTGCCTCTGGGCCTGGCCAGCCTGCTTGTGCCTCTGGGCCTGGCCAGCCTGCTTGTGCCTCTGGGCCTGGCCAGCCTGCTTGTGCCTCTGGGCCTGGCCAGCCTGCTTGTGGCTCAGTTGATGTTCCAGAACATTACACTGATAACCAGCACCATGGAATGTATTTGGATACATGCTTGCAACCTGTTGACATCGCACAAGAAATTCTGGACAATCACTTTGAAAGTATTTTATCTGTTGCTCCTGCTGAAGGAAATAGCCCTGTAAGATTGCTAAGTGACATTGCTAATGAGGCAAAGTGTTTTCCTGTCCTTTTTCCAAAAGGAACAGGCACATTCCACGAACAGAGAGATCACAGAATTACACTTGCTAAATATCTAAAAAGCAGAATATTAAATGCGGATGGCAGATTTGGAAAGAATTTGGAATATATTTTCTATGCACAATACTTGTCTGAAATTAATCAAGTGGTTTCCAATGTATCAATAGCTTTGAGAAAAGGATATCAGGGACAGCATAACACTGATGTTGCGTCATCTTCATCTAACAACCCAGACTTTTTGAAAGACCTCTTAAACTATGATATGGGCTACAAGTTTTTGAAACCAATTAGAGGCACACCTGTATTTTGGCAAGGTGTTCAGAAGGACTTGATGGCCATGGTGAGAACTCTTGGAATTCCCACATTCTTTATGTCATTTTCTTCTGCTGATTTACGCTGGCCAGAATTTATGGAAGCATTTATGTTTGCAGACAATGTCATAGGCAATATTGCTGACATGGAATGGACCCAAAAGTGTGACTTGTTAAAAAATAATCCTGTAACAGCAGCTAGAATGTTTGACCATAGGTTTCATTGTTTGTTAAAAGAAGTCATAATGTCTCCAGCTCAACCTATTGGAAAGGTCATTGATTACTTTTACAGAGTAGAATTCCAGCAACGTGGCAGTTGTCACACACACTGCCTTTTTTGGGTGGAGTCACCTAAAATTGGTGTAAACACCAATGAAGAAGTTATCACATTTATTGACAAATATGTGACTTGTGAGCTTCCACCTGAAAGTGACCCCATGCATGAAGTTGTCTCTAGTGTTCAGATGCACAGCAGAAAACATTCTAAAACGTGTAAAAAGAAGGGCACACCATGTAGGTTCAATTTTCCTAGACCACCTAGTAACCAAACCTTTATTTCAAAACCACAGCCAAATGTCTCTTGTAAAAATTCAAAAAAAACATCAGCTAAAAAACAAAACCAGCCTAACAACACAGATCAGCAAAAACTACAAAGTCTAGCGCCACCAGATGAAACCGTGGTTGCCAAACAAATGATGGCCAAAGTTAAAGAAGCACTGACAAATGAAAATGCAACCTATAACACCATTGATGATCTTTTCGATTCCATTGGCGTCAATCAATCAATATTTGAAAAAGCTTATCAATTAACTGCACACAAACTAAGTGTTGTCCACAAACGCAATGTAAATGATGTGTGGGTTAATCAATACAATAGAGACCTTCTTCGTTGCTGGAATGCAAATATGGACATTCAATTTGTCTGTGACGCCTATGCCTGTGTGGTTTATATAATTTCATACATTTCAAAAGCTGAAAGGGAAATGGGTTTATTGTTAAAACATGCCCAGAATGAAATAAAAAATCAAGGTAATTTGGCAGCAAAAGAATCCCTAAACAAGTTGGGCAGCATATTCTTACACAACCGAGAGGTTTCTGCTCAAGAAAGTGTTTACAGAGTAACAAACATGAGATTGAAAGAAGGATCAAGGAAAGTGGTTTTTGTGCCAACAGGAGACAACATTGTTAAAATGAGCCTTCCACTCAGTGTAATACAGAGCAGGGCTCAAAACCTTGACCCAACCAATAACCAGATATGGATGACCAATATCACAGATAGATACAAAAATAGACCCAAAACACCTGAATTTAGAGACATGTGTTTAGCAACCTTTGCCTCTGAATACAGATGTGTTCCCAAAAGTCAAAAATCCTCTGTTATATCACTTGATAACAAATGTGGCTATGTTCAAAAAAGGACCAGGTCAGATGCAGCTGTTGTCAGATATGCTCGTTTCTCCCCAACACAAGAGCCTGAAAAACATTATCAAAGCTTGCTTCAGTTGTTCTTGCCCTATTACTCAAATGATGAGATTAAACCATCAGATTTTTTAACTTTCCAAGAGTTTTATACTGAAGGTTCCTTTACAACTGCTTCCAAACAAATACAACCTGTCAAAGATGTTGTCGAACATAACAGATCAAAATTTGAAATTAAAGCAGAGGAATTGCAACACTGTCAAGATCATGTCGAAGACCATGGATTTCAGGAGGATGGTTGGGCTAACTTGTGTCCTGAGTCTGAATTAGATCGACTGGAATGCCAAGCAGAAAGTGCTTTAAACAACAATAAAAACCCTGATGAAAGGGAAGAAATTCCAGATCTTGAACTAGTAGAAAAAACACCTTTTGCAGTAGAGTTCAGAAAGCAAAACATCACACACGAGGAAGGCCAATCACTCATGCGTTCTTTAAATGAACAACAGGCTGAAGTGTTCTACAAGATACGACAGTGGTGCGTTGATAAGGTTAATGGAAAAAACCCTAACCCATTTCATGTTTTCATTTCTGGAGGAGCAGGTACAGGAAAGTCGCATTTGATAAAGGCGGTGTATTATGAATCAAACAGAATACTTGCACGACTATCAGACTATCCAGATGATACTCATGTTTTGCTAACTGCTCCAACTGGTGTTGCTGCATTAAACATAAATGCAACCACAATACACAACAGTTTTGCAATAGGTAACCAAATTTCCCTACCATATCAACCATTAAGGGAAGAGAAAATAAATACATTGAGAGCCAACTTACACAATTTGCAGATACTAGTCATAGATGAAATCTCAATGGTTGACAACAAGATATTAACATACATTCATGGTAGACTGCGACAAATAAAACAATCATCAGACTTTTCACCTTTTGGTAATGTTTCAGTGATTGCTGTCGGAGATTTTTTTCAGCTGCCACCTGTCAAAGGGAAGCCTCTTTACAAAGAAGAGGCTGGCTTCTGCTTATGGCATAACACTTTTACCCACATTGAGTTAACTGAAATTGTTCGACAAAAGCATCAACAGTTTGCCATGACACTAAACCGCATTAGGAAACACAAAAAAGGCATGAAGCTTAATGAAAATGACGAAAGACTATTGAAACAACGTGAAACAGGTACGTCTGACTTTACAGAAGACCTTCACATTTTTGCAACAAATTCTGACGTGCATACCCATAACTTTAACATGCTGCACAAGATTTGCACAGACATTGTTCAAATTAAAGCACAGGACTTCAAAAAAAATCAGCAAACAGGTACTTGTATTAGATTATCTCAAACACAAGCTACTCATGAAAACACATATTTGGAAAAACTATTAAGTGTTGGGACAAAAGCTAGAGTGATGCTGATCAAAAACTTGGACATTTCAGACGGTCTGGTTAATGGAGTGTTTGGTACTGTAATTCAAATCAAGTTTTCTGAAAAACGCATTGCACATACGATTTATGTACACTTTGATGACAAGAGAATAGGCACAAAACTGAGACATAAATTCCCCTGTTCTGATCCAGAACTTAAATATGCAACTCCAATACATCAAGATGAAGACAAATTGGCATACACTGGAGGCATTAGAAGACAGTTTCCATTACGACTTGCTTGGGCATGCACAATTCACAAGGTGCAAGGCCTAACATTAGACAGAGCTGTGGTATCATTCAAAAAAATCTTTGCTGCTGGCCAAGCTTATGTAGCATTAAGTCGAGTCAAATCAGTTGACAACCTTGTCATACAAGATTTCAAACCCACTGCAATTTATGCAAAGCCTGACATAGAAGACAATCTAAAAGTAATGACTAGCTTCATTAGCCCTTCATTAAACCCAGTACCCAACAGCAATCTATCTCTCAGTCTACACAACATCCAAGGGTTACCAAATCATATAAAAGATCTTAAAAGTAACCTTAAGATGTTGGATACAGACATAATATGTCTAACAGAGACATGGCTTGAAGACAATAAACCGCTCAACTTTGTAGAAATGCCAGGTTGGATATTCAAACACAAAACAAGATCCCAATCATACATTGACACAGCTAACACTTGCAGCTTGAAAAATAGAAATCATGGTGGTATTGGTGTTTTCTACAAAAATACGATTGCTTGCAATGTTCTTGATGTACAGTATGACGATTTAGAAGCAATTGTATTTAATGTACAACCTCATGACTACAACGTGTTACTGTTGTACCGTCCACCATCATATAACATCTCTCATTTTAAGATGCGCTTGGGTAGTGCTTTAAGCCTTTTCGATACCCTTTCTGGACCAAAGATAGTTCTGGGTGACTTCAATGACAATGCTCTGACTTCTAATTCCATACTGGATTTCATGGGTCAAAGATTATACAATCAAATAGTAACCACACCAACAACTGACGGTGAGACTTTAATCGACCACATTTACATTAAGGACTTTGGTCCAACAACAGTCAGTGCTACAGTTATACCGACATACTACAGCTACCACAACAGCATCTTCATGACTTTCATTTGACCAAAAATAATCTTATATTTTAGATATGCAGAAAGCCCCCCTTTTTTTAGATCATTACTAAAAAGGTAAAACGCATATCATGAAGTTCTGATACATTCAACCTCAGACCCATAAAACAAAAATATAACTGTATTCACTTTTCTAATATCTTCAACAACAGTCAATATTTTTTGTGCTCCAAAAACCTTATTGACCTGAATGGATCTGCCTACCAATTCTATCATTGATAATAAATGCCAACCTATGATAAACACACATAATGGAAGGAACAGAACAACAGAGAAGAAACACCAATTCAATTAACCAAAAAATTGCCATACATGGATACAAAATAGGTATGGATAATCAAGAACAAGGGTCCCCTAAGACCAACTTGCACACATTACATAAACAAATTACTTCAGTCACATTTGCTTCCACAGGTTTTGATAACTCTTGATTTTTGTTTGCTTTATTTTTGTATATTGTATTCGCATTTATGCTTTTTTTTTTCTAAACTTCATTTTTTTTCTGCACATTTGTGTTAATTTTTTTACTTCAGTCTTTTTTTGCAACTTTTTTTAAGTTTGCAAATGTATCGTTTTGTGCCACATTTTGCAATTTTTGATTACTTAAAATTTACACTTTTTTCAATCTTTTTACAGATTGAAATCTTTTGTATACTTGTTCTCATTTATTTAAGACAACTTTTGACAATCTAATTTTTTTTTCCCACAATTTCTTTTATTTTTTCCAAATTTTATTATTGATTTTTGTTTTTGTTTAATTGCTTTTTAATTTTAAAATGTTTTGCATGTTTACAGTGATGCTTTTTCCAATTTGGGTATTTAAGTTTTTTTTAGAAATGTTTTGTTTATTTTAAAGCATCTCCTTACCAAGTGTATATAACAACTTTATGGTAAAAGTCATATGTTGTTCCACTGGTAAAAGCAAAACTGTTCGGCTCTCAATGGCAATCAGACAACAATTCTAACTGCCACCATGCCAAACAGGACACAGGAAAAACGGAATTTTGCTCAAATGTGTTAAGTTTACTTGTATCTTTTACTGAATTATTTTTTGTGCTTCTTTACATTGTTTTTATTGTTTTCAATAAAATTGTGGTGAAACAAATACACAAATTTGTCCTCATTGATATTCTGTGCACAATAACATTTCCTGACAAAATGTATTTACCAAAGGCTTTGTCACAGTGATCAAAATGTAAACAATGCAGGAGACAGTGTGTAGAAAAATGTTCAACTGTTGTTTATGTACAAAAATTATGCAAAAGGAATTTGTGCAAAAATGAGTTAACGTTGTGTATTTTTTTTAAAAGGATAATAAAAGTTGGGCAACATTGGTAATGAGGAAAATGTGCAAAGTGGTGTAGAGTTCAGTTTAGAGTTTAACAGTACAACAGACTGATGGCAACGGGGAGAAAGCTGTTGCAGAACCTGGTGGACCTGTAGTGGATGCTGCAAAACCTTTTCCCATTCCCACAGTCCACGGTGGGGGTGTGAGGGGTCTCCGATGATATGTGCTTGGGACATGCAGCGCTGGGATGCAATGTCCTTAATGGAGGGGAGAGAAGCCCCGATGATCCCTTCTGCTGTCCTCACCACTCTCCACCAGAATCTGTGGGATGAGGGTGTTGAACGCTGAAGTCCAGGAACATGCTCAAAGGGGGCTTGGAACCCGTTAATAACTGCTTGCAGTTCTAGTTTATTATTATTATTACGGAATTAAAACGCGTTGTGCAGCCCAAGCGGATTTATAACGAACCTATTGAATCAGGTATCTAAGTACAGAATGTGTGCCTCTACTTAAACCCAGAAATTCAGACCCCTCAACAACTAGGGGGCGCTATAACAAAGGACAATGCGTTTTGGCCTGTAACCACCAAACTACTGGTCCCACACTCAAAAATTTGATAGCACTTTGTTTATTGGATGTTTCTGCATCAAAAAGGGAATTGGCACACCTTTCGTTTCCTAGCTACTTTTCGCGCTACATGGCTACAAAGGTTAAACCTTTCTTGTTAAACTCCTCCTACATTTTTTGTGCGATCTGCGCAAAACTTCATATATAAGCGTGTCATGGAAAAATAAAAAAAGTTAATGCGGCAGATTTTTGAATTTTGACTTTTTCAATAGGTAACGCTAAAATAAGTGATTGTTAGCTAGCTAGCTCTAAATGTAATTGCTGATTATTCTAAAACCATAACAGATTTTTACATGTCCTTCATAACACATAGTCCATATAAGATTTTGCACATGTGACCCGCGTTTGAGGATCGTCCTTCACTAGGGGGCGCTGTGATGTCAAGAAATCTACTACGCAAGAATGGCTGATCGGATTTTTACAAAACCTTCTTCATCCCCTTCCAGTCATAACCCTTAACTCAGGAATTAAATATGGTACTGATTGAAACAAGTGGGCGGGGCCTATTTCCAAAAGTGTGAAAAAAGCCTTCAAAATTTCAAAAAATTACCAAAAATCCATTTTGTGGTGTAACGATCTCAGATTTTCAGGATGTATTCCTTGAATAAGGTGTAACAATTCTCTCACTGCATGTATTGAGGTTTCTGAAAGTTGCACACTCTGATTTTTTAAAAGTTTGTAAAATGGAGAAATCAATGTATTTTCCACAAATATTGTTCAATCCCAATAAAAATGGCCACTATTTGTAAAGCACATTCAGACTTAATGTGTACTTCAGTTTGGTAAAAATCCAGGCGATTTTGAACTATTTAAAAGACTTTGAAATTCACATGTGCAAGACTATAAAGGTTAATATTTTTTTTCTCTGAAACGCTTTTTTCAATGGGCGTTTAAAAAATCACATAGTTAGATAAAGCACTCTTGGACATATGTGAATATTTTCAGAATTTTAGCGCAAACCGTTGATTTTTACCGATTTAATGAATTTTATGATCTGGTCACAGCTTTCACCATCCAGAGCTCTGACCATCCAGAACTGTGAACAGGGCGGCCATTTTGCCCATATATGGGCACATCACAGGATGTGACGTCACATCCCGTGATTTTCTAAGCGGAGCAGAAACTGGAAGAGGGAGGATAGCTTTTAGAGTTTTGAAAAGAACACATAATTTAAAAAAAATATTGAATGTAAAAAAGATCAAGCAGAAGCAAGGAAAGTTATTTAGAAGGCAAAGAAGACAAAATGGAGAGATTTTTGTGATTCAATGGGCAGAACAACTCCTATAGCTAAGGTATGGGGAATGATTAAGAAAATGAAGGGAAATAGACCAGAGAGAACATATCCAGTTCTAAAACATGAAGAAGGAACAGCAGTAACAAATGAGGAAAAAGTAGAAGTAATGGCAAGAACATTTGCAAAGATCCATAGTTCAGATATGGATCAGACTTATTCCAAAAGTAACACTATGATATAATATGGATAGATAGATAGATAGATAGATAGATAGATATGAAAAGGAGTAATAGCATTAATGGTTTAAAGGTCAATCTAAATGAAGAACATTCATTATATATATATATATAAACGCTTTTATTTGGGTGTGATTAATTATTTCACAGTCCTAATTTATTTATATCTACATACATACTTTTATAATATGAATATTACTGTTATAATAAAATATGAAGTACTGACAAAAAAGGCTTATTGTGTGGCAACCTCTTGGTGTAGAAGCATAATCCAGGTTTCAAATTAAAGGTAACACTTTGAAGTTTCATGTAGACTATTCGGATTATATATCAGGAGTAATTACACAAAGGTTCCTATTTCTAATCCACTATAAAAGTGACATTTATTTGCTATTAAAATTGGTACAATAGTCCCCTTCACAAGTATATATAGATGTAGCATGTTGAAATCCCCACCTACACTACTGTGATGGTATACACATGGAAGACAGAGATTTAAAAAATGACCCAAAAACATAGCTTGGCTAATGCCCTTTGAAAAGGACGGTTTTATTGAGCTTCTGTTGCATGTTGTTGCTCTGTAAGCTAAGGTTAGTTATTTTGGCAATTTGGTGCAGCCTTAACTTAAAAAACAAGGACACAACCAACGTTAACAGCATATGGTGGTGGCTGTCTATGCCATACTGTGTTTCTCCGATGTGCTCTCTGAGCACAAACACATCCTCTGACCCTATCCTCTTCCTTACAATGTACACGACCTCTAGCACTTTGATGGGCTGTGATCGTCTGGTACATGAGGTCTGACGAATGACCCACTCTGCTGCCCTGACTACCATCACTGTGCCTTCTGATGGAATAACCAGACCTCCATTGTTTTTTAACTTCAGCAGGTGGTAGCTCTGGTCCTTGATGGCAGATGCAGCATCTGTTACCAAGCTGGCACGGCAGACATCACAGGACAGCTTTTTCAGAGCCTGTCGCACAACAAATCCTGAAATAAGAGTTGGTATATTAAAATAATGTATAATAACCATGGGGAAATTAAGGGAACATATATCTTTTTGGACCATTGTGAGATTGATTTCCCTCAAATTTACACCAAAGATTAATTGTCATACAATCGTTATTGGTGTCAGTAAAACCTATATAATTGACCAGTGGTCTCAGCCTTGATAACTTGCGCAAGTAGCCGTGATGCACAACTATGCTGCATGATTAAGTCATTTTTCGACAAGAAAATCTGCAATTTCGACATGTTCAAGCATCAAGAATTATAGCCACGTTCATAACGTTTGTAAGAAACCAAACTGTTTGTAAATCCGTCAAGAATTCAATGAGATAAGAGTATTTGTGTTCGTGCTGATCACTCACCTTACATTAGGTACCACAGAGTACGCCAGAAAGCTTGTCTGAGGCAAGATGGCCGCCGGTGATGACGTTTGAGACTCCGCCGTAAGACATCTAGCCTTTATTATGGATATCTATGGTCAGAATGCTCTCTATGGTACTTGTGTAGAGGGTTGTGAGGATGGGCGGGGGCAGTTGGGCTCTCATCCTCCGCAAGAAGTACAAGCGCTTCTGTGCCCTCCTCACCAGATGTGGTGTTTACAGACCAGGTGAGGTTGTCCGTGATGTGCACCCCGAGGAATTTGGTGCTGCTAACCACCTCCACAGCTGAGCTGTTGATGAGTTTGTGTCAACTGCGAACTTCATGATGTGATTGGGGGTGAACCTGGGGGTGCAGTCGTGTGTCATCAGAGTAAACAGCAGGGGGCTGTGGACACAGCCCTGAGGGGAGCCCGTGCTGAGGGTGATGACATCAGAGGTGGTCTGTCAGACTCGGACCGACAGTGGTCAGGAGGTGAGGAAGTGATGAGGGGTGTGCTGAAGCCCAGATGTTCCAGTTTTTCAACCAGATGCTGTGGGATGAGGGTGTTGAACGCTGTAGTCCAGGAACATGCTCAAAGGGGGCGGAGCGTAGACGGGCTTGGAACCCGTTAATAACTGCTTGCAGTTCTAGTTATTATTATTATTACGGGTAATTATTATTCTCCGCTAAAACGCGTTGGGCGGCCCATGCGGATTTGTAACGAACCTATTGAATCAGGTATCCAAGTACAGAATGTGCACCGCTACTCAAACCCAGAAATTCAGACCCCTCAACAACTAGGGGGCGCTATAACAAAGGACAATGCGTTTTGGCCTATAACCACCAAACTACTGGTCCCACACTCAAAAACTTCACATCACTTTGTTTATTGGATGATTCTGCAAAATAAAGGGAATTGGCACACCCTTCGTTTCCCAGCTAGTTTTCGCGCTACATGGCTACAAAGGTTAAACCTTTCTTGTTAAACTCCTCCTACATTTTTTATGCAATCCGCGCAAAACTCCATATATAACCGCGTAATGGACAAATAAAAAAAGTTAATGCGCCGGATTTTTGAATTTTGACTTTTTCGAAAAGTAACGCTAAAATAAGTGATTGTTAGCTAGCTAGCTCTAAATGTAATTGCTGATTATTCTAAAACCATAACAGATTTTGACATGTCCTTCATAACCCATAGTCCAAATAAGATTTTGCACATGTGACCCGCGTTTGAGGATCGTCCATCACTAGGGGGCGCTGTGATGTCAAGAAATCTACTACGCAAGAATGGCTGATCGGATTTGTACAAAACCTTCTTCATCCCCTTCCAGTCACACCCCTGAACTCAGGTATTAAATATGGTAATGATTAAGACAAGTGGGCGGGGCCTATTTCCAAAAGTGTTAAAAAACCTGGAGAATAATAAAAACAATAAACTAAAGAATAAAAAATGCTTTAAAATCAATTTTTTGATCCCAGATTTTCAGGATGTATTCCGTGAATAAGGTGTAACAATTCTCTCACTGCATGTATTGTTTTTTTTTGAAGTGCTACACTCTGAATTTGTAAAAGTTTGTAAAATGGAGAAATCAATGTATTTTCCACAAATATTGTTCAACCCCCCAAAATATGGCCTCTATTTGTAAAGCACATGCAGAATAAACATGGATTTCAGTTTGGTAAAAATCCAGGCGAGTTTGACCAATTTACAAGACTTTGAAAATAAATGGTACAAGACTATAAAGTTTAATATTTTATTTCTCTGAATCAATTTTTTTAATGACCATAAAAAAATCCTGTGGTTAGATAAAGCACTTTTTGAGATCCATGAATATTTTCAGAATTTTAGAGCAAACCGTTGATTATTAACGAATTTATGAAGTTTGTGATCAGTTCACAGCTCTCATCCAGAGCTCTGACTCCACAGCTGTGAACAGGGCGGCCATTTTGCCCATATTTGGGCACATCACAGGAAGTGATGTCACAGCGGCCATCTTAGGTCAGACAAAGCTGCGCTCAGAGAGAATATAGTCAATTCAGGAAAATGTACTTTATGTTTCAGACACTCTGAATCCGGTGAATTCTAACCCGATTTCCAGCTAAATCAACTGACTGAAAATGTCACCCCTTTAGGGGCTACATGGGACCAATTGATTGAATTAAATGATTGTCTAACTTAATAAATAATTTCGGTTTTGTATTGAAAGTAAGCAAACTTCCAGAGCTACGTCCCAAGGAGCCAGACTTTTACTCCGCTTATGGGTGCGCATATAAAAGGACACCAGGAACCAGATCCTGGGGAATTACCTTCAATAAGTAAGATTTTATGATAGATAATCCTCATGCTTTACAGTTACAGTGTTTCCGGCATAAACACAATATGTGCTAATGGGTACAGCGATGGAAGTAGAGAAAAGTACATTAAACACCAAAAACAAACAAAATGGTCTTAAATTACTGGATAGACATGATTTGTGGGGAGTGGGGGGGGAAGCCCGTGCTGAGGGTGATGAGGTTTTTTGTTGATTTCTTTTTGTTGATAATTGCTGTTGTCTGTAGATCGGTGTCTGTGTATATAGCTTAAATATATATATATATATATATATATATATATATATATATATATATATATATATAACATTGGAAGAATTTTAGAGCAAACTGTTGATTTTTAAAGAATTTATTTATGAATTTAAAGAGAATAACATTTCCGAAATGTGCCCATGTAGGGATTTAAAATTTCCAGTAGATGGCAGTATTTGATTATATATGGATTTTTTACACACACACACTTATATACATAAGCTTTACATTGAATGTAGCTAGTTGCGGAGCCAGAGGGGTGGCAGGGGTTGCATTTTCCACCCCCAACAGAGCCCTTGCCACCCCCTACTGCCACCCCACTGGAAATGGTAATTTTAACATATAATACTTATGAGATCGGCAAAGATTTGCCAGGAAAACTGTAATTTCCGACTGTCCCTGAAGGCAGCCCATGCAGTAGCAGCCTACATGCTGCGCACTGACGCTGTTCATTGGTTAAGCTGACATGTGGTTCCTGCTTGATCCAAAACACACCCGCGGCTTTAGAGTACACCGTTGAGGAGTTTTGCAGGTATTTACAACATTTTACCGCTCAGCGGTAACCGCTGTGTTACCTTCCTAATGAGAGGCGGCACTTGTCATACATTTCTAAAAAGAAAAAAAAATGGTTGTGCACCGCTCCGTCCGTAGTGCCTCGTTTATTATATTAGCCATGCTAGTGCTGATAGATCGTGTTTTAGACAGATTCTTTTAACATATGTTTCAGTGCACATGCTGCCCTGTAATGTTTTAATAATTTGGCCAGGATATATCTCCCAGCTCTTGCTTGAAATGTGTGTGGTAAGAATATGTGAAAAACCATTGTTAAGTTTATAATGACTGAAATGTAAATAGGCTATGTCATATGAAAGCTTTGAATTATAACCTAACTAGTTATATTAATTAATTTAATTAATCTATTTTTAATTTAGTATTATTTTAGCTAGCTACAGAAAACTAAAAACTATTGTTTAAATAATATTTAAAATAGTGTTGTCTTTGCCATACAGTCATGGAGTCTAAATACCAGGCTACCTTATTTTGTGTAGAGCCCAAATGAAGAGAAAAGAGAATATCTCACAGTTCTTCTTAAAGAGGCAAAAACCAGGGCCAGACCAGGACCAGACAGAACCCTGCAGCAGTGACCAACCTGGAGAAGCCAGCCAGGAGACACCAGGCCCAAGTGTATCACCAGCAGGTTAGAGGCTGTGACAGAGAGTTATTAAGTAGTAAAATCCAATAAGCTTAATTCTAAAGGTTAGCATGATGCTTTTTGCATTTTTTATTGTGTCTGTTTATGAACACAATTGAAACAAGTGGGCAGGGCCTATTTGCAAAAGTGTGAGAGTAGGGAGTAGCAAGATGGCGGCCAGTCACTAGGAGAGGTCACTGGCCGCCATCTTGCTACTCCGTTCTCACACAGAACCCCATAGCATTTGGTTGCAACAACAAGCAGTTTGGCTGTGTGAAAACGTTTCACAGGTAACTTTACAGTCAGTGGATGTTATACTTACTATACAAATTACTTTTGATTTAGGTAACACTTTATTTGTGACTAAGATTTACATGATACTGTCATAAACAGAGGCTGCACAGTGAAGCAGTGAGAAGTGTTGTTGCCTTCTGGGTTCAATCACCTGGGTCTTTCAAATCCTCCCGGGTCTTTCAAATCCTCCCGGGTCTTTCAAATCCTCCCGGGTCTTTCAAATCCTCCTCGGGTCTTTCAAATCCTCCCGGGTCTTTCAAATCCTCCTGGGTCTTTCAAATCCTCCCGGGTCTTTCAAATCCTCTGGGTCTTTCTGCATGGAGTTTGAATGTTCTACCTGTGCATGCGTAGGTTCACTCCGAGTACGCCGGCTTCCTCCCACAGTTCAAAAACATGACTGTTAGTTTAATTGGCTTCTCTAAATTGTCCTTAGGTGTGAGTGTGTGCAAGAATGGTTGTTTGTCCTGTCTGTCTCTGTGTTGCCCTGTGACAGATTGCCGACCTGTCCAGGGTGTAACCCGCCTCTCGCTCAGTGAACGCTGTGTATATATATATATATATATATATATATATATATATATATATATATATATATATATATATATATACACACACAGAAAGCTATATACACGGTAGACTGTGCGTTAATGTAACGCAGAAGGTCTGGAGATGCTACGTTGGTGTAGCTTGTAGGACCTGAACAGGGGAGAGAGGCAGAGTCAAGAGTACATTTTTTATGCAATCCGCGCAAAACTCCATATATAACCGCGTAATGGACAAATAAAAAAACTGAACGCGCCGGATTTTTGAATTTTGACTTTTTCGAAAAGTAACGCTAAAATAAGTGATTGTTAGCTAGCTAGCTCTAAATGTAATTGCTGATTATTCTAAAACCATAACAGATTTTGACATGTCCTTCATAACCCATAGTCCAAATAAGATTTTGCACATGTGACCCGCGTTTGAGGATCGTCCATCACTAGGGGGCGCTGTGATGTCAAGAAATCTACTACGCAAGAATGGCTGATCGGATTTTTACAAAACCTTCTTTATTGCCTTCCAGGCATACCCCTGAACTAAAGTATTAAATATGGTAATGATTGAAACAAGTTGGAAGGGCATATTTGCAAAAGTGTGAGAGTAGGGAGTAGCAAGATGGCGGCCAGTCACTAGGAGAGGTCACTGGCGGCCATCTTGCTACTCCCTTCTCACACAGAACCCCATAGCATTTGGTTGCAACAACAAGCAGTTTGGCTGTGTGAAAACGTTTCACAGGTAATTTTAGTCAGTGGATATTATACTTACTATACAAATTACTTTTGTTTAGGTAACACTTTATTTGTGCCTAAGATTTACATGATACTGTCATAAACAGAGGCTGCACAGTGAAGCAGTGAGTAGTGTTGTTGCCTTCTGGGTTCAAATCCTCCTGGGTCTTTCAAATCCTCCTGGGTTTTTCAAATTCTCCTGGGTCTTTCAAATCCTCTGGGTCTTTCTGCATGGAGTTGAATAGAATGTTCTACCTGTGCATGCGTGGGTTCACTCCGGGTACTCCGGCTTACTCCCACAATTCAAAAACATGACTGTTAGTTTAATTGTCCTTAGGTGTGAGTGTGTGCAACAATGGTTGTTTGCCCTGTCTGTCTCTGTGTTGCCCTGTGACAGATTGCCAACCTGTACAGGGTGTAACCCGCCTCTCACCCAGTGAACGCTGTATATATATATATATATATATATATATATCCTCCTGAGAACCAAAGAAAAAAAGGGTGTTACAATTTCTTTTTTTGTGTGATTTCCCATGTATTTGGACCTAAAAAAACACATTACAATTTTAATTTTTTTAAATATATTTTTAATTTTAATTTTATAGCATGTCCACTGTGGAGGACAACAGGACGATTTGCATGGGGAAATAGAACAGGCTTTAGAAAATAAAAAAATGAAAAAAGATTGTCTTGAAAGTGATATTTACCTAAGAACTTTGACATTTGATAAAAACAAATAAAATTCTGTAACTTTGTTCTGTTGTTTGATACTTGCAACAGAAAAAATACATGTATTTAGTTCAACAATAAACTATAAGACATAGAACTAAGCAGTTCTGCATTTCATCTTCCTCTGGATATTTTAGCTGTGATAATCCTGTCTGACTGGGAAATGGCCTGTGAAAGGGATGATTTGCTTATCAATGCACACTTTGTCACACCTTGGAAGGCTGAGACAACCTTGCCTCACACGGTCAAGCAATGGTCTGACTCTCCAAAGAATGTCTGACTTCTTTGTCTCTTCAGTCACATCCAGGTCATTCAAAATCTTAAGTGAGCTTCTTAGCTTGTAGAACCTGTCCCTTGTCATCTTCTTGCTAATGACTGGTAGCCTACAAAATGCATTTGAAGGATGCATTTGAAGGATGCAAGTACCCGGTTTGATCCCCAGTGCCTACATTCAGGGTCCCTGAGCAAGACCCTTAACCCCCGATTGCTCCCCGGGCGCCGCATATGGCAGCCCACTGCTCCCCAAGGGTGATGGGTTAAAAGCAGAGAACAAATTTTGTTGTAATGTAGGTTTCAATGTATGTTTCAATGACAATAAAGATGATATTACTATTATTACTATTACTAGTAGTATTCAGAGACACTCCTGTAGTTTGCAGCTGTCTTTAATTTGTAAAAGCTGCCAGATCTTCAAAGATTTTGTCATCGATGTACTGTGAAAAGTACTGGATTGGACTCCAGTATTCACAGATTTTAGGATCATTGTGATAGGCAGGAAGCTCAGGTAGCACAGGTGTGAATCTATTATAATGGGATGGGATGAGGGAAAAAATAAAGTTAACAAGTTAATAAAAAAAACTAAATTTTTTACACATCAA
Organism: Fundulus diaphanus; assembly: GCA_037039145.1. Taxonomy (NCBI): domain Eukaryota; kingdom Metazoa; phylum Chordata; class Actinopteri; order Cyprinodontiformes; family Fundulidae; genus Fundulus; species Fundulus diaphanus. The sequence goes on from CM073136.1 coordinate 20,193,218, forward strand.
TTTTGATTAATGCCATAATTTCAATGTCATGGGTATAATATTGACCAATCTCACGAGCATTTCTTTAGGCAACGTGCATACATTTAACATCTGTTATAAAGACTACAAACTGTACAGTAACATGATAATAAATTTTAAAACATTAGCTTGAAACTAAGTAAAACATACAAGTTTGTCCTGGCCCACAGAGGACGACGACTTTCCCGCTCCCTCTCTGGCTCTTACTCTGTCTCATCAGATTCTCCTGCATTTTCTTCCTCTCCTTCTTCGTCACTATCTTCCCCTATCACAGGCTGATACTCATTCTCATCCTTTTCCTCATCTGACAGCTCCAAATCTGAATCTCCCTCTATTATCTGGTACTGAATCCTCTCTGCTTCGCTTCTGTCTCCTACAACAATGTGCAGTCATTAAATAAATTGAAATGGTCCCGGTGTCCACTACAGTTGACATTCATTAAATGACTGTTATTTCAAAACATAAATAATTAAAGTGTTTTCAGATGTAATAATATTGTTGATGACACATTAATAAACAAGAATATATATAATTATCATGGTAAAAATAGCAATAGATAAAGAATTTTTGACTTACCTTTCCTCTTTCCATAAAATGTGGTTTTTATTATGGCGACCATCTTGTGAGGGGAAAAAAGTAAAGTTCCTAGCTTGCAAACCTATCACATGACACATCACTGGAAAGCCCAGGATGTCCTCTACAGAACACTATAGGGCTTGATAGGGTATCTCCAGATACTTAAGGGAAATACAGGTGGACAAAATGTCCACTACAATGGACATAAATGAATGAGCCGGTCTCAGTGTGTATATACATATATACACAGAAAGCTATATACACGGTAAACTGTGTGTTAATGTAACGCAGAAGGTCTGGAGATGCTACGTTGGTGAAGCTTGTAGGACCTGAACAGGGGAGAGAGGCAGAGTCAAGTGTCACGGGGCCTCTGGGCCGTGTTAATAAGGCTGGTAGCGGATGGGAAAAAACTATTTTTGTGCCGTGAGGTTTTGGTCCTCATTGACCGCTGCCTCCTGCCAGAGGGAAGTGTCTGAAATATTTTGTGACTGGGGTGTCACAAAATCGGCCACAATCTTCCCTGCACGCCTCAGAGTCCTGGAGGCTTACAGGTCCTGGAGAGATGGAAAATTGCAGCCAATCACCTTCTCTGCAGACCGGATGACACGCTGCAGTCTGCTCTTGTCTTTGGCGGTGGCACCAGCGTACCAGATGGTAATGGAGGAGGTGGTTTAGACACACCTTCTCCTTCAAAGAGTTTTCTTAATTTTCATAACTATGACAATTGTAGATTCACACTAAAGGCATCAAAACTATGAATTAACACATGTGGAATTATATACTTAACAAAAAAGTGTGAAACAACTGAAAATATGTATTATATTCTAGGTTCTTCAAAATAGCCACCTTTTGCTTTGATTACTGCTTCGTACACTCTTGGCATTCTCTTAATGAGCTTCAAGAGATAGTCACCTGAAATGGTTTTCCCTTCACAGGTGTCCCCTGTCAGGTTTAATAAGTGGGATGTCTTGCCTCTTAAATGGGGTTGGGACCATCAGTTGTGTTGTGCAGAAGTCAAGTGGACACACAGCTGATAGTCCTACTGAATAAACTGTTAGAATTTGTATTATGGCAAGAAAAAAGCAGCTAAGTAAAGAAAAACGAGTGGCCATAATTACTTTAAGAACTGAAGGCCATTCAGTCCGAAAAATTGGGAAAACTTTGAAAGTGTCCCCAAGTGCAGTCGCAAAAACCATCAAGCGCTACAAAGAAACTGGCTCACACGAGGACCGCCCCAGGAAAGGAAGACCAAGAGTCACCTCTGCTGTGGAGGATAAATTCATCCTAGTCACCAGCCTCAGAAATCGCAGGTTGACAGCAGCTCAGATTAGAGACCAGGTCAATGCCACACAGAGTTCTAGCAGCAGACACATCTCTAGAACAACTGTTAGGAGACTGTGTGAATCAGGCCTTCATGGTAAAACAGCTGCTAGGAAACCACTGCTAAGGACAGGCAACAAGTAGAAGAGAATTGCTTGGGCTAAAGAACACAAGGAATGGACATTAGACCAGTGGAAATCTGTGCTTTGGTCTGATGAGTCCAAAGTTGAGATCTTTGGTTCCAACCATCGTGTCTTTGTGCGACGCAGAAAAGGTTTAACAGATGGACTCTATTCAATTCAATTCAATTGTATTTATATAGCGCCAATTCATGAAACATGTCATCTCGAGGCACTTTACAAAGTCAAAATCAATCATATTATACAGATTGGTCAAAAATTTCCTATATAAGGGAACGAGTTGATTGCTTCAAAGTCCCGACAAGCAGCATTCACTCCTGGAGAAGCATAGAGCTACAGGGAGAGACGTCTGCATTGTCCATGGCTTTGCAGCAATCCCTCATACTGAGCAAGCATGAAGCGACAGTGGAAAGAAAAACCACCCATTAGCGGGAAGGAAAAACCTCCAGCAGAACCGGGCTCAGTATGAACGGTCATCTGCCTCAACCGACTGGGGGTTAAAGAAGACAGAGCAGAGACACAACAAGACAGACAAAAAAGCACAGAAGCACACATTGATCCAGTAATCTGTTCTACATTAGATGGTAATAGCGGCTGATCTGTCTTCTCTGGATGATGTCACAGTTAACAGAACGTCAGATCAGGTGTACCTACTATGAAGAAAAAAGAGAGAGCAAAAAGTTAAAAGATGAAATGACAACAGTCATTTCAATGTAATGCAATGCAAAACTGCATTGCATATACTTTTTTTAGACAAATGCAAGAAAGTAATAAATATTATGACATGCTTAATTGGAAGGGAGTGGGGAGCAGATAGATGGTGCTGCTGTAGAAGGTCGTGAGGATGGGCGGGGACAGGTGGGCTCTCCTCATCCTCCGCAGTAAGTGCAAGCACTTCTGTGCCCTCTTCTCCAGTGACATGGTGTTCACAAACCAGCTGAGGTTGTGTGTTATGTGCACCCCGAAGAATTTATTGCTGCTGACCACCTCCACAGCTGAGCTGTTAATGAGAAGTGGAGCATGGCGAGGCCATTTCTTCCTGAAGTCCATGATGATCTTCGTTTTCTCCACGTTCAGCATCAGTCCTGGTCCTGGTCCTGGTCGTTGTCGTCTCTAATCAGGCCCACCACCGTCGTGTCGTCTGCAAACTTCACAATGTGATTGGTGGTGAACATGGGGACACAGTCGTGTGTCATCAGGGTGAACAGCAGGGGGCTCAGGACGCAGCCCTGAGGAAAGCCCGTGCTGAGGGTGATGACATCAGAGGTTTTCTGTCCGACCCGGACCAACTGAGGTCTGTTGGTGATGAAGTCTAGTAGGCAGTTGCGAACAGGTGTGCTGAAGCCCAGATGTTCCAGTTTTGATGGTGTTGAACGCTGAACTGAAGTCCAGGAACATGCTCAAGGGGGTGGTGCGTGGGTGGGCTTGGAACCCGTTAATAACTGCTTGCAGTTCTAGTTATTATTATTATTACGGGTAATTATTATTCTCCGCTAAAACGCGTTGGGCGGCCCATGCGGATTTGTAACGAACCTATTGAATCAGGTATCCAAGTACAGAATGTGCACCGCTACTCAAACCCAGAAATTCAGACCCCTCAACAACTAGGGGGCGCTATAACAAAGGACAATGCGTTTCGGCCTATAACCACCAAACTACTGGTCCCACACTCAAAAACTTCACATCACTTTGTTTATTGGATGATTCTGCAAAATAAAGGGAATTGGCACACCCTTCGTTTCCCAGCTAGTTTTCGCGCTACATGGCTACAAAGGTTAAACCTTTCTTGTTAAACTCCTCCTACATTTTTTATGCAATCCGCGCAAAACTCCATATATAACCGCGTAATGGACAAATAAAAAAACTGAATGCGCCGGATTTTTGAATTTTGACTTTTTCGAAAAGTAACGCTAAAATAAGTGATTGTTAGCTAGCTAGCTCTAAATGTAATTGCTGATTATTCTAAAACCATAACAGATTTTGACATGTCCTTCATAACCCATAGTCCAAAAAAAGATTTTGCACATGTGACCCGCGTTTGAGGATCGTCCATCACTAGGGGGCGCTGTGATGTCAAGAAATCTACTACGCAAGAATGGCTGATCAGATTTTTACAAAACCTTCTTCATCCCCTTCCAGTCATACCCCTGAACTCAGGTATTAAATATGGTAATGATTAAAACAAGTTGGCGGGGCCTATTTCCAAAAGTGTTAAAAAACCTGGAGAATAATAAAAGCAATAAAGTAAAGAATAAAAAAATGCTTTAAAATAAATTTTTTGATCCCAGATTTTCAGGATGTATTCCGTGAATAAGGTGTAACAATTCTCTCACTGCATGTATTGTTTTTTTTTGAAGTGCTACACTCTGAATTTTTAAAAGTTTGTAAAATGGAGAAATCAATGTATTTTCCACAAATATTGTTCAACCCCCCAAAATATGGCCTCTATTTGTAAAGCACATGCAGAATAAACATGGATTTCAGTTTGGTAAAAATCCAGGCGAGTTTGACCAATTTACAAGACTTTGAAAATAAATGGTACAAGACTATAAAGTTTAAAATTTTATTTCTCTGAATCCATTTTTTTAATGACCATAAAAAAATCTTGTGGTTAGATAAAGCACTCTTTGAGATCCATGAATATTTTCAGAATTTTAGAGCAAACCGTTGATTATTAACAAATTTATGAAGTTTGTGATCAGTTCACAGCTCTCATCCAGAGCTCTGACTCCACAGCTGTGAACAGGGCGGCCATTTTGCCCATATTTGGTCACGTCACAGGAAGTGATGTCACAGCGGCCATCTTAGGTCAGACAAAGCTGCGCTCAGAGAGAATATAAGCCAATTCAGGAAAATGTACTTTATGTTTCAGACACTTTGAATCCGGTGAATTCTAACCCGATTTCCAGCTAAATCAACTGACTGAAAATGTCATCCCTTTAGGGGCTACATGGGACCAATTGATTGAATTAAATGATTGTCTAACTTAATAAATGATTTCGGTTTTGTATTGAAAGTAAGCAAACTTCCAGAGCTACGTCCCAAGGAGCCAGACTCTTACTCCGCTTATGGGTGCACATATAAAAGGACACCAGGAACCAGATCCTGGGGAATTACCTTCAATAAGTAAGATTTTATGATAGATAATCCTCATGCTTTAACACAATATGTGCTAATGGGTACAGGGATGGAAGTAGAGAAAATTACATTAAACACCAAAAACAAACAAAATGGTCCTAAATTACTGGATAGACATGATTTGTGGGGAGGGGGGGGAAGCCCGTGCTGAGGGTGATTAGGTTTTTTGTTGATTTCTTTCCCCCAGATTTGTATTATATAATTTTTAAATGCTGTTATGAGCACCTTTGCTCTCACTTGTCTGTATATAGTTTTGCTCATATGTAGATAATTGCTGTTGTCTGTAGATCGGTGTCTGTGTATATAGCTTATATATATATATATATATATATATATATATATATATATATATATATATATATATATATATATATATATATATATTGGAAGAAAGAGAGAGAGATTTATGTTTATAATTTGTGTGTATATTAGATTAATATTTAACTGCAAAATGTGTAAGTGCGTGTACATTTTTCATCCAGTTTGACTTCAGTTTAAATAGTTTTGGCTCTGAATAAATATGTGTAATCTGTCTGAAAGGTCACGATCACTGTGAACCTTTAGATGGGGATTCAATATTTCTGTAGATAAAACAAAGGTTTTGTTTTTTACAAGAAAATAAGTTTCTGAAGAAATAAAGTTACAAATTTATAGATATGACTTGGAAAGAGTAAACCAATTTAAAGTTTTTGGTATATGGTTGGATGAAAGGCTTACTTGGAAAGTTCATATTGAGAAGATGATTGATAAATGCAAAAGAGTTATAAATGTTATGAGGTGTTTGGTCTGGAATGAGTGGGGAGCTGAGAAGAATGCATTGAAATCAATTTATACAGGTTTGATTAGGTCTGTTTTTGATTATGGATGTAATGCTTTTGGTTCAGCATCAGTATCCTTACTTAAAAATTGGATATTGTTCAGTATCAAGCATTGAGATTATGCACAGGGGCCATAAGAACAACACCAACAACATCAGCATTACAAGTAGAAATGGGAGAAATGCCACTACAGTTGAGGAGATTACAATTACTTTCCACTTACTGGTTTCGGTTAAAGAATCATTGTGAAACTCATCCATGTCAGGAAATTCTAATACCAAGTTGGGAAAAAGGGAAGAAAAAAATAAATTCTTTTGGATGGATAGCAGATTCTACTATAATAGATCTTGAACTATCTCAAATAAATGTTAGTAAAACAGTTATTAGATCATTACTTCATCCATCTATGTTGCCTGAAATTGATACGGATCTAACTTTGTTTTATAAACAAAGAGGATATTTCAGATTCAATTATGGTTCAACAATATATAGACAAAGAATATTATGGATATGTAAACATTTTTACGGATGCTTCAGAAGATTCACATAATAGGAATGGTGTTTCGTTTGTAGTCCCACAATTTAATTTTAAACCAGGTAAAAGAATCAGTGATGAAATTTCAATTTGCACAGGAGAAATGTTTGGTATTATGTTGGTAAAGATCTTAGGATGGATTGAAGAAATTACACCATTAAGAAGTTTAGTTTGCTCTGACTCAGAGTCATATTCATTTAAACACAATCATTCAAACAGTAGACCTGATTTATTAGTAGAAATTCAGAAATTATTATTAATAGTTTATTTTTTATGGCTACCTTCTCATATTGGAATAAAGGGGAATGAGATGGCAGATGAATATGCAAAAAAAGAAAGTAAATGTTGTCTAATTGATATGATAGTTCCATTTAGTAAAGGTGAAATAAAATCAGTAATTAAGAAAAGGATTAAAGCAAGATGGCAGAAACAGTGGGAAGAAGAAAGAACTGGAAGATGGTTTTATTATCAAAGAAAAGTGGGCTTTATGAGAAACACATCAAGGAAAAGAAAGGAGAAAATGGTGATATCAAGATTACGCTTTGGTCATGCAGGTTAAAATAGCATGTTATTTAAAATAGGGAAAAATGCTACAGGAAAATTTAATTTTTCTTTTGAAGAAGAAACAGTGCAGCATTTTAGATTATTTTGCAGTAAATATGTAATTGAGAGAAATTAATTGGTAAATAGATTACAAAACAGTAAATTAAAGTTAAATATAAAATACCTTTTAGACGTGGACTGTAAATCAGAGGGTTATTCTTTATTATTGAGATTTCTCAAAAAGACTGATTTGATAAAGAGTATTTAGTTTTTTTTTTTTTTTTTTTTTTCTTGTTTGTGTAGTAATAGTAGGATATTGGACTAGTTCAATCCCGATCCACACTCCATTTCAGTTGTTAGCAGTAATGCACCAAAAGTTGTTTGCCAGCCCCCATAAAACACAAGAAGAAGAAGAAGAAGACTTTTGACTTTTAACAAAACTTTATTAACAAAAGAGATCAAACAGTTAAACAATTTAGTTAAAAACAAGTGTCATTTACATAAAATACTTAAATAAGGAGCTTGTTAAATTGAAGCTCTCCTCTTTCAGACACTAAACATAAAATCTTGTTAAAACCCCACAACTGCATAAAAGCCTCCATGTTCTGCGTGGCTCTGTGGAAGTGAAACTCCAGCCGAATCCTGGCTTTCATGTTGTACTTCCACAGAGCCACAGCATCAAGGTGAGGTCCCCCCTGCAGTCTGTCTCTACGGGACAAATAAATAGCCATTTTTGCCTTACTGATTAAAATGTTTAAGAGTTGGGCCTTTGCCTTATTACTTTTGTTTTGGCACACTCCTCCAATAAATAAAGAAGTTGTAAAAACAGTGCCAAAAAGACTAAAAACATTCGTTAAAAGGCTAAAAACGGTCTTTAGTCTTGTGCAGTCCATAAAAACATGAAAAACATTTTCAGACAGACTGTAGAAAGGACACTTGTTTAAAATACCCTGATTAATACCCGATAAAAACGAGTTTGTAGCGATGGCACCATGTAAAATTCTCCATTGGAGATCACCGGTTCGCTTCTTAATTGGAAGCTTGTTTAAAGTCCTCCATGGGGGTGCTCTACCAGCAAGTTTATCCGTCCATACACAGACTGTGCGGTTCTTGAGGTGTCTTTGAGTCATTACAGACTCCATAAACAGTTTTCTGGTCCATAGTGAATAAAACCACCAAAAGAAGAAGAAGAAGAAGCAGTAATCCCTCCCTGGATCATACCTGAAACTACAGTAGATTTGACATGGTTAGAAAGGAAAAAAAGAAGGTAATATTAATCATAAACTGATACAGGAATATGTTAATAGTTTTTATGGCTATATTCAAATATATAAAGATGCATCTAAAAGTGTGAGTGATGGGTTAGGTATTGCATTTTATGTTCCAGATTTCAATATCAAAGTAAATAAGAGAATAAATAATGAATTGGCTACTAGAACATATAGTGATGTATTGTAAGAAATATGAAGAAGAAAGAAGGAATTTGGTTAGAGATCTTAATAAGGAGAAACTTAAATTTTGATATCGTAGATATTCTGCAAAAAAGTAAAAAAAATAAATGTTATAAATATTTATTTAAATATTTAATAACAGGAATAATTAGAAAGATTTACCATTTGTAAATTAATATTATAGATATAGACATATAGATACATACATATAAGTATATTTGGCAATAGGGCCATTTTGCCCCAAACTCCTCACCAGTTGGTGGCGGTAATGCACACCGGAAAGCTGTTTGCCAACCGCCAATAAACACAAGAAGAAGAAGAAGAAGAAGAAACCGGAAGCCGACGGCCGTTATAAGGTGAAGGTGAAACCTCTCGTTTCATTCTCTACAGCGACAACATCTGAGCATTAAGGATTATCCAGCCTCGAGCATAAGAAGAATCAGCATTTCTGAAGGTTGTTCAAAGAACGTGGAACAATTGTAAAGGTAAGTGAATTTGATCAATATTATAGTCTGCAATTGTCACGTAGTGCATGTTACGATCGGCTTTTACTGCTGCCGTTTTAATGAAAAAATCTTGCAGGTTGCACAGCTAAAACAAACTTTTTAAAGACAGAAAAAATATTGTTGTGTTGTTGCTTAGATATTTTCTTTCTGATATGTAGGGAGGTATGGTAGATTTTTCGGGTCCGTTCCTCGTTCCAAAACACCGCGTGTTGGTTTGTAAACAAAGCCTCACCCTTCCCCCACTCCGACACAACGCGGTAAAGCCGGGCGTACACTGTACGAGTTTTGGCCCTTTTCGGGCCGATTCTTCAGTCGTGCGGGCATTTTTTGAATCGGGCCGAATTTCAGCTTGATCGTAGAGGGGACTGGCTTCTCACGACTACCTCCCGATCAGGAATTGGACGATCGGTGAAAATCAAACATGTTTGAAATTCAGTCGGCTGTCGTGAGGTTTTCGTGAGCGCATCCTGCTGTTCAAGCAGAGCTACGAGGGGGCGCCCTCCCCTCCTCTCCGTCCCCGCCAGCGGAGGGAGGTGAGCGGGCGTCCCTGAAGCAACCTCCGCCCGGTGTTGGGGAGGGCGCACCGTCCGGTCCGCGCAACGCGCTGGCCGCCTGTTTCGGCACTCCTCCGCGGTCCGCGCAACGTGCTGGCCGCCTGTTTCGGCACTCCTCCGCTCGCGGGGGTGCGGGGGGTGCGGGCCGGGCGACCTGCCCTGCCGATGCGTCTCGTCTCTCCTCTCTCTCTCCCCTCCGTTCCCCCGACGCCCGGTGCCTCCTGCGGGCCTCGCCAGAGCTGGGCTCGAACCCCTGCTCTGGGTCCCTGTCACCTACCGTCGCTCGCCTGCCTCTGCCACCACAGCAAGCGGTCCCAGAGGGGACACGACATACAGTGTGAGCAGTCCGAGCGCCGCGCCGCACAGATCTTGAGCAGTGCACTTTTTAAACCCCGCGGTTCCGTCGCACAGTTTGAGATGTATATAAGTACCACGACTGAAAAACTCGTACAGTGTATGCCCGGCTTAAAGGCTACAAGGTTTAGTTGGTCTGAGTTGAAGCGTTGTTAACTTGTAGCAGCAATGCTGTAAGTTGGAGCTTTCTGTGAAAGTAAAGTAACTTCTAAAATAATGTGAAGGTTTAAAGCTTGAATATCTGTTTGGTTAATTAAAATATGGCCCGGTAGTCATAGGCAGTAGTCTGAGTAGCGGAGGCAGGCAACATGGCGGCCACCGAAAAGTAATACGTCATGACGCCCAAGCCCTATTCAAAAACTCCTCTGCCTTGTTCTTGCTGGAGGTCAAACAGGCTCCCGGCCTGTGTTTGTTTTAATTCCAAACCTCCCGCTGTTTTCCCTGCCAAATTAGAGGTGAACTAATTCGGCCAAATATGTTGATGTTTGGTTGAATTCTTATTGTGCTGTATAAATCAATTAATTGTTTTTGGAGGTGAAGATAATAGTTTACTGAGTTAAACAAATTCAATTTGTCGTCAGTTTGTTAAAGGTTACATTTTTACATGAACATCTCAGAGTATTAACCTTAAGACATTCATCTTTAAAGCTTTGCTTCACACTCTCGAGCTTGTTAGTATATAGGAGAAATATTTAAGTGTGAGGATTGTGTTTAATTCGTCATCTACTAGAATTAAAGTTACAAACGTCATTGTCCTATTTTACAGCTTTTACTCATTTCTTTACTCATTTCTGGGATATATTTTTTGTTTTCTTTAAGTAATCAGTAATCAAAGTAATTGCAGGAGCTGTTTGATACAACAACAAAATAACAAATGAATTGGAGATGTTTCAGTGTGGTGAAGAAAAGCTTAAAATTTAATATTTAAGTTATTAACTTCAATTAGGACAATGCACATTCATCAACATGTCGGTTTAAAGCAACAATGTCCCCCAGTTTTACAGTGGATGGGGATTTCCTTGTTACAGTTTTTAAAACATTTGACCTCCACTTAGCTATCTGTGGTTGCAGGCCAACAGGTTGTGGTAGACTTTCAGGTACCTGTGGTTTTGGCCCATCTGCTGGCCCAGGTAGCTGCAGACTGAAGTTGTTGTAGTTTATAGTATGCTGATCTTATTTTTCTTTATTTTTAGATGCCTCGCGGCAAAGGTTTTCGCCGTACACAAGCCTTTAAAAGGAAGATGGAAGACCCCAAACCACTGGATGTCGAAATCAAAGTTCAAGAAAGCACGTTTGTGGCTTGTATGTGTGTTTAATAGATACTTGTGACATTTGTGCTTTGGTTGCATACTGTTGATTTAACAAGCTTAAACTAAAATATTTGTTGTTGAAGGTCAAGGAACAGGAACGTGGCATAGAAGTAGACCTTGGCCGACCTCTTCTGCCAACAATACCTGCAAACTGGTCATTCCACCAGAATCAAAAGACAAGAAAGTAAGTTTATTTTACACATAAATTGACTTAATAATAATAATAATAATAATAAGCAGTGTTATAATACTATTTTGTATTTCTTTTAGTTTGTCTTTCTTATAGGAGACTCTCATCTAAGGGCTATTGTGGATGGATTTGCTCCTATTAAAGAAGAGAGTCTTTACTTTGGTTTCTTGGCCGTCCCTGGAGGAGCAGCGTTGGACCTGAGAACCGAAATCTTGAATGCTGTGATACCACGAATGCCTGATTTAGTCTGTTTGTTAGCTCCAAGCAACACTTTGAAGAGAAGCACCGTTGTCAGTGAAGCTGGGAAACAGTTTAAAAAGCTCCTAACAACTGTTTGCACACTTTTTCCGAAGGTAAGCTGTTGTGTTTGTTTATGATACAAATTTGTAAGCAGTAATTTGGTAACAAAAAATACAAGTATATGTAGCACCATAAATACATGCAAGTAAAACAATTGCTTGACATTTTTAATAAAAACATGCACTGTATATAACTTAAGTGTTTAAAAGCATGGGTATGATTTAGTGTTCTGTAAGGTTCTCATAACAATACCATAAATATAAGTTTTTATAAGATTTTTTTAGGGACTGTTAAGTAATTTCCTACCATATCTTTTTAAAGGTGTTTGTGTTGGATTTCCCTCCAAGACTTAACATGGATCCTCAGGTTCAGTCTCTTTTACGACAAGAATTCCACAGAGTATCGGTGCAATTGGGTAAATACTGACAATATAGCCTTTTGCTTTGTAAAAATATCACATTTTAAGTATTTCTGAATTAAATGCCTCAATTTGTAACTTACTATTTTAAGAAGTATTTAACACTTGTCTATTTTCTGCATTTCAAGGTGTGTCATACAAATCAGTTGTTGAGCTGTTTCCAATGAGAAAACTGCACCTGTGGAGCAGAGATGGGGTAATGAATTCAAAAAGTTTCATAAAGTATAACTTTAACAAAATTAATTGATTATTAATATGTACCGTTTTTATTTTGTTAAAAGGTACACCTAAGTGACGATGATGGGATGAAAATCCTAAATAAAGCGATATATGAGGCCTCACATGAGCAGATTCACAAGCCAACTGCAGAGACGGAGGTGATGCCCGTCAGGTCATGCTCTCCTCCAAAGTTGCTTGAGCAGGTTCCCAAGCCAACTGCTGAAAAAGTCTCAAAGTTGCTTTGTACACCTGAGGTTCCAGTTGTGGCACCACAAAATCCCTTTGAATGGAACATTGTCGGATCTCACAATAAGGTAAAGTAGTTTACTGTTTTTCACTTAACATTTGAATGTATTATAAATATTTATTTATTAGATTTATGATTGTCATTCTTTTCTGCCAAACTATAGACCTTTCCAACTTCAAGTAAACAAGAAAGCTGTACTTCGCCAAAGAGAGTACTCCATTTAAAGGTTAGTATTTGTAAAACATTTTTATTTAACCGTCTTCTTCCTCTTATCCACGGTCGGGTCGCAGGGGTAGGAGCTTCAATAGGGCCAGCTCCTCCAGGGGAACCCCAAGGCATTCCCAGACCAGCTGAGAGACATAGTCCCTCCAGCGTGTCCTGTGTCTTAGTCTGGGTCTCCTCCCGGTGGGAGGAGCTCTATGACTGAGCTCCTCACCCTATCTCTGAGGGAGAGCCCAGACACACTACAGAGAAAACTAATTTCGGCCGCTTCTACCAAGATCTTGTTCTAATTTTTATTTAAACTTTTTAATTATATTCTTAATGAAACCATAAGGTGTAATAAACTGTTTGCTATTGTTTACAGGTGGAAGAACAAATGGAGTTTTCTGTGGAGCTCAATCCAAAGTGGTTTGATGGTGAAATGCTGGAAATTTTGGGGGATGGCAACACACCAACTTTTGGAGATGCTTCTATTGCGCCATTTCAAAAAACAAAGGTAATACTGATGGGGAGTGGTGTTTTGTGCAATGTGTTAATATGTATAATGTATAATTTTGATCCCAAACATTTTTGGCACTGTCTTTAAATGAATTGGCTATTAAAATTTGAAGGAATGCCATGTATTAAAGAAGTATAAATTATTGACAAGACTTTTAATCATTTAGAACAAGGAATATAACAAAGTAAATCTTTTTTTTTTTTTCTTTTGTAAAGTGAAATTCATGTCTATTTCATTTAGACATAAATACTTTAATGTTATGTGATGTATTAACTCACTATATCTATGACATGTATACATATTTTTGTTTCACTTTCTAAATTGGCTACTAAAACATGAAATTATTCTTCACTTCTTCTGAACTTTAGGCTTCTCCAACTTCAAGCCAACATCAAAGCTGTGCTTCACCAAAGAAAGCACCACATCTACAGGCTCGTATTTGTTAACCTATTTAAAATTGTCAATTGTTTCTCAATGAAATCATAATTTGTAATAAACTGTTTCCTATTATTTACAGGTGGAAGAAGAATTGGAGCAGTTTTCGGTGGAGCTGAATCCAATTGCACCATTTCAAAAAACAAAGGTAATCCTGTTGTGTTAACATGCATAATGTATACTTTTGGTCCCAAACACATTGTTGGCACTGTTGTGTGTTTTTTTTTTTTTTTAATTGCCTGTTAAAATTTGAAGGAATGTCATGTCTGAAAAAAGCAAATTGTTGAGAAGACGTCTGATCTTCTAGAAAAAATATTATAATGAAGTAAAGAATATTGTTTTTATTTGTATGTATTTGTTGATTTAGCCATAAATACTTTAAGCTTCAATCATGGGTTGTCTCACTGTATACATGGATACATAGTGTTTCACTTCTAAATTGGCTATTAAAACATTAAACTACTATGTGAAATGTTTTAACTTTGTGTTTAACTTGATTCACACAAACAGCAAAGAAGTTAAATAAACTTCTTATCACAACTCTAATTGTACCCTTGTGTTTTTGTATTAGGGCTGTGACAGACTAGTGGCTGGTGGGGAAACTGTCACCAAAAACGGTAAGAGAAGTCTTCCTGATCACACGCTAATTACAAGAGGTTCATTTCACCAGGGCCATGACTACTTTGGTTCAAATAAATCAAAACAGTGTGCCACCAATAGTACTACTGCTATCATGACTAATGCCATTCACAATGCAAGAACCTGGTCAACAAATGATATTGATAGACTGTTGATAAATTGTGATAAAATGTACACTTTCATGAAGCAGCATGACATGATTAGTGATGTCAATGGTAGTGGATACGTTTTTGTCAGGGAATTACCCACAAAATACACATTGGACGGAAACACATTCACCCTACAATATTTAGACACATTTACTGGACATGTTAACATCCAAGAATATGATCGGGATCTTGCCAATGTTGCTATGCCTCTTGATAAGGCTTTACAAAGAGCACTCGATGACAACGACGCCTGCCTAATCACAATTATGAATAGCACATGTGCAGTTTTGAAGCATGAGTCTGGGTTTTCGGTCTTTGATCCACATGCACGCGGTGATGATGGTGGTCTGGATTTAAATGGCTCCAGTATTCTTGCACACCATGCCACAGTTGATTCATTGAACATGCACATCACAAACCTAGTTCAGTCTTTATGTGGTGATGATAAGCTGCATAATGCATACCACTTGTTTGAAGCTACTGGTGTTAAGGTTGTTAGTGATGGAACATTTTCTGCTAAAACTGGTGGAATGGATACTGACAGTGTAGCATTGCATGACAGTTTTGCAAATATAGCAAGCCCAGATGAGAATATGCACAGTGTTTCTTTGGAACCAGGTCATGTAACTGAAGACTCTGTGAAGATAGTGTCTCAAAGTAATTGCAACAGCCTCACATTTAGTCCACTGACACTGACTGAAAAAAGGAGAATATGCACAAAGCTTAACCTTGTCCCAAGTTTTCAGGAAGAGAAGACTGTTTCCAGCATTACTTTAGATCAACCTGTGCCTTGTGCCGCCACAAGTATAAGGTCAGATGGGAATTGCTTTTTCCGTGCTCTGTCCTATGTTTTTAGTGGATCTGAAGAAAAGCATAGGTGTGTTCGTTATGCTATTGTAAAACAGATGCTTGCAAATCCAGAGATGTACTCAAAAATTATTAGACCTCAGTACACATCTGTGCAACAATATGTAACTGCTTCAAAAATGAAGTATGTGGGAACTTGGGCCACTGAAGTGGAAATTCAGGCGGCGGCAGATTTCTTTCATGTGGACATATACACATATACTTCCGAAAAATGGTTAAGATATCCTTCCAACAACACAGATGGCCATTGCAAGGGACTCTACCTTAATCATTACAACAATTGTCATTATGAACCCATAACCTGTGTAACAGATAAAGTCTCTAATGAGTGTATCGGTTTCACTTCATGTCATGTAAAACACCATACCATTAACAAAGACAAAATCACAAGCTGTAAAAAAGGGGATACAAGAGAAAAAAGACAAAAGAGAAAGAGGTACAATTTGGATGACTTACACCGACAGATCAAGAAGACTAAAATCAAGGACTGTTATGACAAAGACCAAGACTACAGAACTTACATGCAACAACAGAGTGTTAAGAACTATGCAACAAAACCAGATTTCAAAGAAAAGGTTAAAAGGTCCAGCAGAGATAAGCATGCTAGTGACCCTAGTTTTCGGGAACACCTCAAACAATACAAAAAACACAAATATGGCAATGATCCTAAGGTTAGGGAAAAGGTCAAACAATACAGCAAAAACAGGTATGCCAATAATCCTGGGTTTCAGGAAAACATGAAACAGTACAGCAAAGATAAATATGCGAATGATCCTGAGTTTCAGGAGACCGTGAAACAGCACAGCAAAGATAAATATGCGAATGATCCCGAGTTTCAGGAGACCGTGAAACAGCACAGCAAAGATAAATATGCGAATGATCCCGAGTTTCAGGAGACCGTGAAACAGCACAGCAAAGATAAATATGCGAATGATCCCGAGTTTCAGGAGACCGTGAAACAGCACAGCAAAGATAAATATGCGAATGATCCCGAGTTTCAGGAGACCGTGAAACAGCACAGCAAAGATAAATATGCGAATGATCCCGAGTTTCAGGAGAACGTGAAACAGCACAGCAAAGATAAATACGCGAATGATCCTGAGTTTCAGGAAAACGTGAAACAGTACAGCAAAGCTATAAATGTATATAAATATAAACATCAAACAGACTTTAAAGAAGCTGTCAAACAGAGAAGCAAAGACCATTATGCATCCATGAGTAAAGAATCTAAATTGGAGATACAAGCCAAGAATGTTGAAAGGTATAGAAACAATTCTCCCCATCGTAAACGAATAAAACTTTACCACAAGGAATTGTATAATATCAGTATCGATCATGCTATATCTATTAAAGATGCTGTTATTAAAAGAAGGAATACTATATTCCTCCAAAAACACAACATAGACTTTGTTATCAATCAGTTTAAGATAAAAGTCCAGTCAGGTCCAACCTATGTCTGTTGTGTTTGCCACAAGTTATTGTTTAAACATCAAGTTGTAAAATGTAACTTAAACCAATACAGAAAAAGTGCTTTGGCAGAATCTGTAGCAAAGAAATGCATCACTTATACATATGTCCACACTTGTGGAAATTCTTGTGAAGTAAATTGCCATCTGCAAAAAACCACTGCAAGCATGTTATGGATTTGTCACACCTGCAATAACAAAATTCTTAGAGGTGTAGTACCAGAAGACAGTGCTGTAAATAATCTCCACCCAGATCCTATTCCTGAAGAACTTGATGCACTAAATTCATTAGAACAACATTTGATTGCACAACACATTCCCTTTATGAAGCTTTTAGCTTTACCAAAGGGAGGCCAAAACGGGGTTCATGGGCCTGTGACCTGCGTGCCATCAAGCAGTGATGCTGTTTGTAATATTCTTCCAAGATTAGATGATCAAGATCTGATGATTAGAGTTAAACTAAAACGTAAACTAACATTCAAGGGTCACTATGAGTATCAGTATGTGAACACGCAAAAAGTTCATAATGCTCTGAACTTTTTAAAAGCCCAGAACAAGTGGTACACTGATGTACATATCAACAACGAGTGGTCTAATCCGTTGGAAAAGGTTACAATTGAAGAGGCTGGCCAGCCTGCTTGTGCCTCTGGGCCTGGCCAGCCTGCTTGTGCCTCTGGGCCTGGCCAGCCTGCTTGTGCCTCTGGGCCTGGCCAGCCTGCTTGTGCCTCTGGGCCTGGCCAGCCTGCTTGTGGCTCAGTTGATGTTCCAGAACATTACACTGATAACCAGCACCATGGAATGTATTTGGATACATGCTTGCAACCTGTTGACATCGCACAAGAAATTCTGGACAATCACTTTGAAAGTATTTTATCTGTTGCTCCTGCTGAAGGAAATAGCCCTGTAAGATTGCTAAGTGACATTGCTAATGAGTGTTTTCCTGTCCTTTTTCCAAAAGGAACAGGCACATTCCACAAACAGAGAGATCACAGAATTACACTTGCTAAATATCTAAAAAGCAGAATATTAAATGCGGATGGCAGATTTGGAAAGAATTTGGAATATATTTTCTATGCACAATACTTGTCTGAAATTAATCAAGTGGTTTCCAATGTATCAATAGCTTTGAGAAAAGGATATCAGGGACAGCATAACACTGATGTTGCATCATCTTCATCTAACAACCCAGACTTTTTGAAAGACCTCTTAAACTATGATATGGGCTACAAGTTTTTGAAACCAATTAGAGGCACACCTGTATTTTGGCAAGGTGTTCAGAAGGACTTGATGGCCATGGTAAGAACTCTTGGAATTCCCACATTCTTTATGTCATTTTCTTCTGCTGATTTACGCTGGCCAGAATTTATGGAAGCATTTATGTTTGCAGACAATGTCATAGGCAATATTGCTGACATGGAATGGACCCAAAAGTGTGACTTGTTAAAAAATAATCCTGTAACAGCAGCTAGAATGTTTGACCATAGGTTTCATTGTTTGTTAAAAGAAGTCATAATGTCTCCAGCTCAACCTATTGGAAAGGTCATTGATTACTTTTACAGAGTAGAATTCCAGCAACGTGGCAGTTGTCACACACACTGCCTTTTTTGGGTGGAGTCACCTAAAATTGGTGTAAACACCAATGAAGAAGTTATCACATTTATTGACAAATATGTGACTTGTGAGCTTCCACCTGAAAGTGACCCCATGCATGAAGTTGTCTCTAGTGTTCAGATGCACAGCAGAAAACATTCTAAAACGTGTAAAAAGAAGGGCACACCATGTAGGTTCAATTTTCCTAGACCACCTAGTAACCAAACCTTTATTTCAAAACCACAGCCAAATGTCTCTTGTAAAAATTCAAAAAAAACATCAGCTAAAAAACAAAACCAGCCTAACAACACAGATCAGCAACAACTACAAAGTCTAGCGCCACCAGATGAAACCGTGGTTGCCAAACAAATGATGGCCAAAGTTAAAGAAGCACTGACAAATGAAAATGCAACCTATAACACCATTGATGATCTTTTCGATTCCATTGGCGTCAATCAATCAATATTTGAAAAAGCTTATCAATTAACTGCACACAAACTAAGTGTTGTCCACAAACGCAATGTAAATGATGTGTGGGTTAATCAATACAATAGAGACCTTCTTCGTTGCTGGAATGCAAATATGGACATTCAATTTGTCTGTGACGCCTATGCCTGTGTGGTTTATATAATTTCATACATTTCAAAAGCTGAAAGGGAAATGGGTTTATTGTTAAAACATGCCCAGAATGAAATAAAAAATCAAGGTAATTTGGCAGCAAAAGAATCCCTAAACAAGTTGGGCAGCATATTCTTACACAACCGAGAGGTTTCTGCTCAAGAAAGTGTTTACAGAGTAACAAACATGAGATTGAAAGAAGGATCAAGGAAAGTGGTTTTTGTGCCAACAGGAGACAACATTGTTAAAATGAGCCTTCCACTCAGTGTAATACAGAGCAGGGCTCAAAACCTTGACCCAACCAATAACCAGATATGGATGACCAATATCACAGATACAAAAATAGACCCAAAACACCTGAATTTAGAGACATGTGTTTAGCAACCTTTGCCTCTGAATACAGATGTGTTCCCAAAAGTCAAAAATCCTCTGTTATATCACTTGATAACAAATGTGGCTATGTTCAAAAAAGGACCAGGTCAGATGCAGCTGTTGTCAGATATGCTCGTTTCTCCCCAACACAAGAGCCTGAAAAACATTATCAAAGCTTGCTTCAGTTGTTCTTGCCCTATTACTCAAATGATGAGATTAAACCATCAGATTTTTTAACTTTCCAAGAGTTTTATACTGAAGGTTCCTTTACAACTGCTTCCAAACAAATACAACCTGTCAAAGATGTTGTTGAACATAACAGATCAAAATTTGAAATTAAAGCAGAGGAATTGCAACACTGTCAAGATCATGTCGAAGACCATGGATTTCAGGAGGATGGTTGGGCTAACTTGTGTCCTGAGTCTGAATTAGATCGACTGGAATGCCAAGCAGAAAGTGCTTTAAACAACAATAAAAACCCTGATGAAAGGGAAGAAATTCCAGATCTTGAACTAGTAGAAAAAACACCTTTTGCAGTAGAGTTCAGAAAGCAAAACATCACACACGAGGAAGGCCAATCACTCATGCGTTCTTTAAATGAACAACAGGCTGAAGTGTTCTACAAGATACGACAGTGGTGCGTTGATAAGGTTAATGGAAAAAACCCTAACCCATTTCATGTTTTCATTTCTGGAGGAGCAGGTACAGGAAAGTCGCATTTGATAAAGGCAGTGTATTATGAATCAAACAGAATACTTGCACGACTATCAGACTATCCAGATGATACTCATGTTTTGCTAACTGCTCCAACTGGTGTTGCTGCATTAAACATAAATGCAACCACAATACATAACAGTTTTGCAATAGGTAACCAAATTTCCCTACCATATCAACCATTAAGGGAAGAGAAAATAAATACATTGAGAGCCAACTTACACAATTTGCAGATACTAGTCATAGATGAAATCTCAATGGTTGACAACAAGATATTAACATACATTCATGGTAGACTGCGACAAATAAAACAATCATCAGACTTTTCACCTTTTGGTAATGTTTCAGTGATTGCTGTCGGAGATTTTTTTCAGCTGCCACCTGTCAAAGGGAAGCCTCTTTACAAAGAAGAGGCTGGCTTCTGCTTATGGCATAACACTTTTACCCACATTGAGTTAACTGAAATTGTTCGACAAAAGCATCAACAGTTTGCCATGACACTAAACCGCATTAGGAAACACAAAAAAGGCATGAAGCTTAATGAAAATGACGAAAGACTATTGAAACAACGTGAAACAGGTACGTCTGACTTTACAGAAGACCTTCACATTTTTGCAACAAATTCTGACGTGCATACCCATAACTTTAACATGCTGCACAAGATTTACACAGACATTGTTCAAATTAAAGCACAGGACTTCAAAAAAAATCAGCAAACAGGTACTTGTATTAGATTATCTCAAACACAAGCTACTCATGAAAACACATATTTGGAAAAACTATTAAGTGTTGGGACAAAAGCTAGAGTGATGCTGATCAAAAACTTGGACATTTCAGACGGTCTGGTTAATGGAGTGTTTGGTACTGTAATTCAAATCAAGTTTTCTGAAAAACGCATTGCACATACGATTTATGTACACTTTGATGACAAGAGAATAGGCACAAAACTGAGACATAAATTCCCCTGTTCTGATCCAGAACTTAAATATGCAACTCCAATACATCAAGATGAAGACAAATTGGCATACACTGGAGGCATTAGAAGACAGTTTCCATTACGACTTGCTTGGGCATGCACAATTCACAAGGTGCAAGGCCTAACATTAGACAGAGCTGTGGTATCATTCAAAAAAATCTTTGCTGCTGGCCAAGCTTATGTAGCATTAAGTCGAGTCAAATCAGTTGACAACCTTGTCATACAAGATTTCAAACCCACTGCAATTTATGCAAAGCCTGACATAGAAGACAATCTAAAAGTAATGACTAGCTTCATTAGCCCTTCATTAAACCCAGTACCCAACAGCAATCTATCTCTCAGTCTACACAACATCCAAGGGTTACCAAATCATATAAAAGATCTTAAAAGTAACCTTAAGATGTTGGATACAGACATAATATGTCTAACAGAGACATGGCTTGAAGACAATAAACCGCTCAACTTTGTAGAAATGCCAGGTTGGATATTCAAACACAAAACAAGATCCCAATCATACATTGACACAGCTAACACTTGCAGCTTGAAAAATAGAAATCATGGTGGTATTGGTGTTTTCTACAAAAATACGATTGCTTGCAATGTTCTTGATGTACAGTATGACGATTTAGAAGCAATTGTATTTAATGTACAACCTCATGACTACAACGTGTTACTGTTGTACCGTCCACCATCATATAACATCTCTCATTTTAAGATGCGCTTGGGTAGTGCTTTAAGCCTTTTCGATACCCTTTCTGGACCAAAGATAGTTCTGGGTGACTTCAATGACAATGCTCTGACTTCTAATTCCATACTGGATTTCATGGGTCAAAGATTATACAATCAAATAGTAACCACACCAACAACTGACGGTGAGACTTTAATCGACCACATTTACATTAAGGACTTTGGTCCAACAACAGTCAGTGCTACAGTTATACCGACATACTACAGCTACCACAACAGCATCTTCATGACTTTCATTTGACCAAAAATAATCTTATATTTTAGATATGCAGAAAGCCCCCCTTTTTTTAGATCATTACTAAAAAGGTAAAACGCATATCATGAAGTTCTGATACATTCAACCTCAGACCAATAAGACAAAAATATAACTGTATTCACTTTTCTAATATCTTCAACAACAGTCAATATTTTTTGTGCTCCAAAAACCTTATTGACCTGAATGGATCTGCCTACCAATTCTATCATTGATAATAAATGCCAACCTATGATAAACACACATAATGGAAGGAACAGAACAACAGAGAAGAAACACCAATTCAATTAACCAAAAAATTGCCATACATGGATACAAAATAGGTATGGATAATCAAGAACAAGGGTCCCCTAAGACCAACTTGCACACATTACATAAACAAATTACTTCAGTCACATTTGCTTCCACAGGTTTTGATAACTCTTGATTTTTGTTTGCTTTATTTTTGTATATTGTATTCGCATTTATGCTTTTTTTTTCTAAACTTCATTTTTTTTCTGCACATTTGTGTTAATTTTTTTACTTCAGTCTTTTTTTGCAACTTTTTTTAAGTTTGCAAATGTATCGTTTTGTGCCACATTTTGTAATTTTTGATTACTTAAAATTTACACTTTTTTCAATCTTTTTACAGATTGAAATCTTTTGTATACTTGTTCTCATTTATTTAAGACAACTTTTGACAATCTAATTTTTTTTCCCACAATTTCTTTTATTTTTTCCAAATTTTATTATTGATTTTTGTTTTTGTTTAATTGCTTTTTAATTTTCAAATGTTTTGCATGTTTACAGTGATGCTTTTTCCAATTTGGGTATTTAAGTTTTTTTAGAAATGTTTTGTTTATTTTAAAGCATCTCCTTACCAAGTGTATATAACAACTTTATGGTAAAAGTCATATGTTGTTCCACTGGTAAAAGCAAAACTGTTCGGCTCTCAATGGCAATCAGACAACAATTCTAACTGCCACCATGCCAAACAGGACACAGGAAAAACGGAATTTTGCTCAAATGTGTTAAGTTTACTTGTATCTTTTACTGAATTATTTTTTGTGCTTCTTTACATTGTTTTTATTGTTTTCAATAAAATTGTGGTGAAACAAATACACAAATTTGTCCTCATTGATATTCTGTGCACAATAACATTTCCTGACAAAATGTATTTACCAAAGGCTTTGTCACAGTGATCAAAATGTAAACAATGCAGGAGACAGTGTGTAGAAAAATGTTCAACTGTTGTTTATGTACAAAAATTATGCAAAAGGAATTTGTGCAAAAATGAGTTAACGTTGTGTATTTTTTTTAAAAGGATAATAAAAGTTGGGCAACATTGGTAATGAGGAAAATGTGCAAAGTGGTGTAGAGTTCAGTTTAGAGTTTAACAGTACAACAGACTGATGGCAACGGGGAGAAAGCTGTTGCAGAACCTGGTGGACCTGTAGTGGATGCTGCAAAACCTTTTCCCATTCCCACAGTCCATGGTGGGGTTGTGAGGGGTCTCTGATGATATGTGCTTGGGACATGCAGCGCTGGGATGCAATGTCCTTAATGGAGGGGAGAGAAGCCCCGATGATCCCTTCTGCTGTCCTCACCACTCTCCACCAGAATCTGTGGGATGAGGGTGTTGAACGCTGAAGTCCAGGAACATGCTCAAAGGGGGCTTGGAACCCGTTAATAACTGCTTGCAGTTCTAGTTATTATTATTATTATTATTATTATTATTACGGGTAATTATTATTCTCCGCTAAAACGCGTTGGGCGGCCCATGCAGATTTGTAACGAACCTATTGAATCAGGTATCCAAGTACAGAATGTGCACCGCTACTCAAACCCAGAAATTCAGATCCCTCAACAACTAGGGGGCGCTATAACAAAGGACAATGCGTTTTGGCCTATAACCACCAAACTACTGGTCCCACACTCAAAAACTTCACATCACTTTGTTTATTGGATGATTCTGCAAAATAAAGGGAATTGGCACACCCTTCGTTTCCCAGCTAGTTTTCGTGCTACATGGCTACAAAGGTTAAACCTTTCTTGTTAAACTCCTCCTACATTTTTTATGCAATCCGCGCAAAACTCCATATATAACCGCGTAATGGACAAATAAAAAAAGTTAACGTGCCGGATTTTTGAATTTTGACTATTTCGAAAAGTAACGCTAAAATAAGTGATTGTAAGCTAGCTAGCTCTAAATGTAATTGCTGATTATTCTAAAACCATAACAGATTTTGACATGTCCTTCATAACCCATAGTCCAAATAAGATTTTGCACATGTGACCCGCGTTTGAGGATCGTCCGTCACTAGGGGGCGCTGTGATGTCAAGAAATCTACTACGCAAGAATGGCTGATCGGATTTTTACAAAACCTTCTTCATCCCCTTCCAGTCATACCCCTGAACTCAGGTATTAAATATGGTAATGATTAAAACAAGTGGGCGGGGCCTATTTCCAAAAGTGTTAAAAAACCTGGAGAATAATAAAAACAATAAAGTAAAGAATAAAAAATGCTTTAAAATCAATTTTTTGATCCCAGATTTTCAGGATGTATTCTGTGAATAAGGTGTAACAATTCTCTCACTGCATGTATTGTTTTTTTTTGAAGTGCTACACAAAAGTTTGTAAAATGGAGAAATCAATGTATTTTCCACAAATATTGTTCAACCCCCCAAAATATGGCCTCTATTTGTAAAGCACATGCAGAATAAACATGGATTTCAGTTTGGTAAAAATCCAGGCGAGTTTGACCAATTTACAAGACTTTGAAAATAAATGGTACAAGACTATAAAGTTTAATATTTTATTTCTCTGAATCCATTTTTTTAATGACCATAAAAAAAATCCTGTGGTTAGATAAAGCACTCTTTGAGATCCATGAATATTTTCAGAATTTTAGAGCCAACCGTTGATTATTAACGAATTTATGAAGTTTGTGATCAGTTCACAGCTTTCATCATCCAGAGCTCTGACTGCAGAGCTTTGAACAGGGCGGCCATTTTACCCATATTTGGGCACATCACAGGAAGTGACGTCAAAGCAGCCATCTTAGGTCAGACCAAGCTGCCATCTTAGGTCAGACCATAGAGAATACAAGTCAATTCAGGAAAATGTACTTTATGTTTCAGACACTCTGAATCCGGTGAATTCTCACCCGATTTCCAGCTAAATCAACTGACTGAAAACGTCACCCCTTTAGGGGCTACATGGGACCAATTGATTGAATTAAACGATTGTCTAACTTAATAAATAATTTCGGTTTTGTATTGAAAGTAAGCAAACTTCCAGAGCTACGTCCCAGGAAGCCAGACTTTTACTCCGCTTATGGGTGCGCATATAAAAGGACACCAGGGACCAGATCCTGGGGAATTACCTTCCATAAGTAAGATTTTATGATAGATAATCCTCATGCTTTACAGTTACAGTGTTTCCGGCATAAACACAATATGTGCTAATGGGTACAGCGATGGAAGTAGAGAAAAGTACATTAAACACCAAAAACAAACAAAATGGTCCTAAATTACTGGATAGACATGATTTGTGGGGAGGGGGGGGGAAGCCCGTGCTGAGGGTGATTAGGTTTTTTGTTGATTTCTTTTTGTTGATAATTGCTGTTGTCTGTAGATCGGTGTCTGTGTATATAGCTTAAATATATATATATATATATATATATATATATATATATATATATATATATATATATATATATATATATATATATAATATTGGAAGAATTTTAGAGCAAACTGTTGATTTTTAAAGAATTTATTTATGAATTTAAAGAGAATAACATTTCCGAAATGTGCCCATGTAGGGATTTAAAATTTCCAGTAGATGGCAGTATTTGATTATATATGGATTTTTTACACACACACACTTATATACATAAGCTTTACATTGAATGTAGCCAGTTGCGGAGCCAGAGGGGTGGCAGGGGTGGCATTTGCCACCCCCAACAGAGCCCTTGCCACCCCCTACTGCCACCCCACTGGAAATGGTAATTTTAAAATATATTACTTATGAGATCGGCAAAGATTTGCCAGGAAAACTGTAATTTCTGACTGTCCCTGAAGGCAGCCCATGCAGTAGCAGCCTACATGCTGCGCACTGACGCTGTTCATTGGTTAAGCTGACATGTGGTTCCTGCTTGATCCAAAACACACCCGCGGCTTTAGAGTACACCGTTGAGGAGTTTTGCAGGTATTTACAACATTTTACCGCTCAGCGGTAACCGCTGTGTTACCTTCCTAATGAGAGGCGGCACTTGTCATACATTTCTAAAAAGAAAAAAAAAAATGGTTGTGCACCGCTCTGTCCGTAGTGCCTCGTTTATTATATTAGCCATGCTAGTGCTGATAGATCGTGTTTTAGACAGATTCTTTTAACATATGTTTCAGTGCACATGCTGCCCTGTAATGTTTTATTAATTTGGCCAGGATATATCTCCCAGCTCTTGCTTGAAATGTGTGTGGTAAGAATATGTGAAAAACCATTGTTAAGGCCCAAGTGTATCACCAGCAGGTTAGAGGCTGTGACAGAGAGTTATTAAGTAGTAAAATCCAATAAGCCTAATTCTAAAGGTTAGCATGATGCTTTTTGCATTTTTTATTGTGTCTGTTTATGAACACAATTGAAACAAGTGGGCAGGGCCTATTTGCAAAAGTGTGAGAGTAGGGAGTAGCAAGATGGCGGCCAGTCACTAGGAGAGGTCAATGGCCGCCATCTTGCTACTCCGTTCTCACACAGAACCCCATAGCATTTGGTTGCAACAACAAGCAGTTTGGCTGTGTGAAAACGTTTCACAGGTAACTTTACAGTCAGTGGATGTTATACTTACTATACAAATTACTTTTGTTTAGGTAACACTTTATTTGTGCCTAAGATTTACATGATACTGTCATAAACAGAGGCTGCACAGTGAAGCAGTGAGAAGTGTTGTTGCCTTCTGGGTTCAATCACCTGGGTCTTTCAAATCCTCCCGGGTCTTTCAAATCCTCCCGGGTCTTTCCAATCCTCCCGGGTCTTTCAAATCCTCTGGGTCTTTCTGCATGGAGTTTGAATGTTCTACCTGTGCATGCGTAGGTTCACTCCGGGTACGCCGGCTTCCTCCCACAGTTCAAAAACATGACTGTTAGTTTTATTGGCTTCTCTAAATTGTCCTTAGGTGTGAGTGTGTGCAAGAATGGTTGTTTGTCCTGTCTGTCTCTGTGTTGCCCTGTGACAGATTGCCGACCTGTCCAGGGTGTAACCCGCCTCTCGCTCAGTGAACGCTGTGTATGTATATATATATATATATATATATATATATATATATATATATATATATATATATATATATATACACACAGAAAGCTATATACATGGTAGACTGTGCGTTAATGTAACGCAGAAGGTCTGGAGATGCTACGTTGGTGTAGCTTGTAGGACCTGAACAGGGGAGAGAGGCAGAGTCAAGTGTCACGGGGCCTCTGGGCCGTGTTAATAAGGCTGGTAGCGGATGGGAAAAAACTGTTTTTGTGTCGTGAGGTTTTGGTCCTGATGGACCGCTGCCTCCTGCCAGAAGGAAGTGTCTGAAATATTTTGTGACTGGGGTGTCACAAAATCGGCCACAATCTTCCCTGCACGCCTCAGAGTCCTGGAGGCTTACAGGTCCTGGAGAGATGGAAAATTGCAGCCAGTCACCTTCTCTGCAGACCGGATGACACGCTGCAGTCTGCTCTTGTCTTTGGCGGTGGCACCGGCGTACCAGATGGTAATGGAGGAGGTGGTTTAGACACACCTTCTCCTTCAAAGAGTTTTCTTAATTTTCATAACTATGACAATTGTAGATTCACACTAAAGGCATCAAAACTATGAATTAACACATGTGGAATTATATACTTAACAAAAAAGTGTGAAACAACTGAAAATATGTCTTATATTCTAGGTTCTTCAAAGTAGCCACCTTTTGCTTTGATTACTGCTTCGTACACTCTTGGCATTCTCTTAATGAGCTTCAAGAGATAGTCACCTGAAATGGTTTTCCCTTCGCAGGTGTCCCCTGTCAGGTTTAATAAGTGGGATGTCTTGCCTCTTATATGGGGTTGGGACCATCAGTTGTGTTGTGCAGAAGTCAAGTGGATACACAGCTGATAGTCCTACTGAATAAACTTAGAATTTGTATTATGGCAAGAAAAAAGCAGCTAAGTAAAGAAAAACGAGTGGCCATAATTACTTTAAGAACTGAAGGTCATTCAGTCCGAAAAATTGGGAAAACTTTGAAAGTGTCCCCAAGTGCAGTCGCAAAAACCATCAAGCGCTACAAAGAAACTGGCTCACACGAGGACCGCCCCAGGAAAGGAAGACCAAGAGTCACCTCTGCTGTGGAGGATAAATTCATCCTAGTCACCAGCCTCAGAAATCGCAGGTTGACAGCAGCTCAGATTAGAGACCAGGTCAATGCCACACAGAGTTCTAGCAGCAGACACATCTCTAGAACAACTGTTAGGAGACTGTGTGAATCAGGCCTTCATGGTAAAACAGCTGCTAGGAAACCACTGCTAAGGACAGGCAACAAGTAGAAGAGAATTGTTTGGGCTAAAGAACACAAGGAATGGACATTAGACCAGTGGAAATCTGTGCTTTGGTCTGATGAGTCCAAAGTTGAGATCTTTGGTTCCAACCATCGTGTCTTTGTGCGACGCAGAAAAGGTTTAACAGATGGACTCTATTCAATTCAATTCAATTGTATTTATATAGCGCCAATTCATGAAACATGTCATCTCGAGGCACTTTACAAAGTCAACATCAATCATATTATACAGATTGGTCAAAAATGTCCTATATAAGGGAACCAGTTGATTGCTTCAAAGTCCCGACAAGCAGCATTTACTCCTGGAGAAGCATAGAGCTACAGGGAGAGACGTCTGCATTGTCCATGGCTTTGCAGCAATCCCTCATACTGAGCAAGCATGAAGCGACAGTCGAAAAAAAAACCCACCCATTAGCGGGAAGGAAAAACCTCCAGCAGAACCGGGCTCAGTATGAACGGTCATCTGCCTCGACCGACTGGGGGTTAAAGAATACAGAGCAGAGACACAACAAGAGAGACAAACAAGCACAGAAGCACACATTGATCCAGTAATCTGTTCTGCATTAGATAGTAATAGCGGGTGATCTGTCTTCTCTGGATGATGTCACAGTTAACAGAACGTCAGATCAGGTGTACCTACTATGAAGAAAAAAGAGAGCAAAAAGTTAAAAGCTGAAATGACAACAGTCATTTCAATGTAATGCAATGCAAAACTGCATTGCATCTACTTTTTTTAGACAAATGCAAGAAAGTAATAAATATTATGACATGCTTAATTGGAAGGGAGTGGGGAGCAGATAGATGGTGCTGCTGTAGAAGGTCGTGAGGATGGGCGGGGACAGGTGGGCTCTCCTCATCCTCCGCAGTAAGTGCAAGCGCTTCTGTTCCCTCTTCTCCAGTGACATGGTGTGACATTTTCTGTCCGACCCAGACCAACTGAGGTCTGTTGGTGATGAAGTCTAGTAGGCAGTTGCGAACAGGTGTGCTGAAGCCCAGATGTTTCAGTTTTGATGGTGTTGAATGCTGAACTCAAGTCCAGGAAGATGCTCAAGGGGGCAGTGCGTGGGTGGGCTTGGAACCCGTTAATAACTGCTTGCAGTTCTAGTTATTATTATTATTATTATTACGGAATTAAAACGCGTTGTGCAGCCCAAGTGGATTTATAACGAACCTATTGAATCAGGTATCTAAGTACAGAATGTGTGCCTCTACTCAAACCCAGAAATTCAGACCCCTCAACAACTAGGGGGCGCTATAACAAAGGACAATGCGTTTCGGCCTGTAACCACCAAACTACTGGTCCCACACTCAAAAACTTGATAGCATTTTGTTTATTGGATGTTTCTGCATCAAAAAGGGAATTGGCACACCTTTCGTTTCCCAGCTACTTTTCGCGCTACATGGCTACAAAGGTTAAACCTTTCTTGTTAAACTCCTCCTACATTTTTTGTGCGATCTGCGAAAAACTTCATATATAAGCGTGTCATGGACAAATAAAAAAAGTTAACGCGGCAGATTTTTGAATTTTGACTTTTTCGAAAAGTAACGCTAAAATAAGTGATTGTTAGCTAGCTAGCTCTAAATGTAATTGCTGATTATTCTAAAACCATAACAGATTTTGACATGTCCTTCATAACACATAGTCCAAATAAGATTTTGCACATGTGACCCGCGTTTGAGGATCGTCCATCACTAGGGGGCGCTGTGATGTCAAGAAATCTACTACGCAAGAATGGCTGATCGGATTTTTACAAAACCTTCTTCATCCCCTTCCAGTCATAACCCTTAACTCAGGAATTAAATATGGTACTGATTGAAACAAGTGGGCGGGGCCTATTTCCAAAAGTGTGAAAAAAAACTTCAAAAAATTACCAAAAATCCATTTTGTGGTGTAACGATCTCAGATTTTCAGGATGTATTCCTTGAATAAGGTGTAACAATTCTCTCACTGCATGTATTGAGGTTTCTGAAAGTTGCACACTCTGATTTTTTAAAAGTTTGTAAAATGGAGAAATCAATGTATTTTCCACAAATATTGTTCAATCCCAATAAAAATGGCCACTATTTGTAAAGCACATTCAGACTTAATGTGTACTTCAGTTTGGTAAAAATCCAGGCAATTTTGAACTATTTAAAAGACTTCACATGTGCAAGACTATAAAGGTTAATATTTTTTTTCTCTGAAACACTTTTTTCAATGGGCGTTTAAAAAATCACATAGTTAGATAAAGCACTCTTGGACATACGTGAATATATTCATAATTTTAGAGCAAACCGTTGATTTTTAACAATTTAATGAATTTTATGATCTGGTCACAGCTCTCACCATCCAGAGCTCTGACCATCCAGAACTGTGAACAGGGCGGCCATTTTGCCCATATATGGGCACATCACAGGATGTGACGTCACATCCCGTGATTTTCTAAGCGGAGCAGAAACTTGAAGAGGGAGGGTAGCTTTTAGAGTTTTGAAAAGAACACATAATTTAAAAAAAAATATTGAATGTAAAAAAGATCAAGCAGAAGCAAGGAAAGTTATTTAGAAGGCAAAGAAGACAAAATGGAGAGATTTTTGTGATTCAATGGGCAGAACAACTCCTATAGCTAAGGTATGGGGAATGATTAAGAAAATGAAGGGAAATAGACCAGAGAGAACATATCCAGTTCTAAAACATGAAGAAGGAACAGCAGTAACAAATGAGGAAAAAGTAGAAGTAATGGCAAGAACATTTGCAAAGATCCATAGTTCAGATATGGATCAGACTTATTCCAAAAGTAACACTATGATATAATATGGATAAATAGACAGATAGATAGATAGATAGATAGATAGATAGATAGATAGATAGATATGAAAAGGAGTAATAGCATTAATGGTTTAAAGGTCAATCTAAATGAAGAACATTCATTATATATATATATATATATATATATATATATATATATATATATATATATATATATATATAAACACTTTTATTTGGGTGTGATTAATTATTTCACAGTCCTAATTTATTTATATTTACATACATACTTTTATAATATGAATATTACTGTTATAATAAAATATGAAATACTGACAAAAAAGGCTTATTGTGTGGCAACCTCTTGGTGTAGAAGCATAATCCAGGTTTCAAATTAAAGGTAACACTTTGAAGTTTCATGTAGACTATTCGGATTATATATCAGGAGTAATTAGACAAAGGTTCCTATTTTTAATCCATTATAAAAGTGACATTTATGTGCTATTAAAATTGGTACAATAGTCCCCTTCACAAGTATATATAGATGTAGCATGTTGAAATCCCCACCTACACTACTGTGATGGTATACACATGGAAGACAGAGATTTAAAAAAATGACCCAAAAAACATAGCTTGGCTAATGCCCTTTGAAAAGGACGGTTTTAATTGAGCTTCTGTTGCATGTTGTTGCTCTGTAAGCTAAGGTTAGTTATTTTGGCAATTTGGTGCAGCCTTAACTTAAAAAACAAGGACACAACCAACGTTAACAGCGTATGGTGGTGGCTGTCTATGCCATACTGTGTTTCTCCGATGTGCTCTCTGAGCACAAACACATCCTCTGACCCTATCCTCTTCCTTACAATGTACACGACCTCTAGCACTTTGATGGGCTGTGATCGTCTGGTACATGAGGTCTGACGAATGACCCACTCTGCTGCCCTGACTACCATCACTGTGCCTTCTGATGGAATCACCAGACCTCCATTGTTTTTTAACTTCAGCAGGTGGTAGCTCTGGTCCTTGATGGCAGATGCAGCATCTGTTACCAAGCTGGCACGGCAGACATCACAGGACAGCTTTTTCAGAGCCCGTCGCACAACAAATCCTGAAATAAGAGTTGGTATATTAAAATAATTTATAATAACCATGGGGAAATTAAGGGAACATTTATCTTTTTGGACCATTGTGAGATTGATTTCCCTTAAATTTACACCAAAGATTAATTGTCATACAATCGTTATTGGTGTCAGTAAAACCTATATAATTGACCAGTGGTCTCAGGCTTGATAACTTGTGCAAGTAGCCGTGATGCACAACTATGCTGCATGATTAAGTCATTTTTCGACAAGAAAATCTGCAATTTCGACATGTTCAAGCATCAAGAATTATAGCCACGTTCATAACGTTTGTAAGAAACCAAACTGTTTGTAAATCCGTCAAGAATTCAATGACATAAGAGTATTTGTGTTCGTGCTGATCACTCACCTTACATTAGGTACCACAGAGCATGCCAGAAAGCTTGTCTGAGGCAAGATGGCCGCCGGTGATGACGTTTGAGACGCCGCCGTAAGACATCTAGCCTTTATTATGGATATCTATGGTCAGAATGCTCTCTATGGTACTTGTGTAGAGGGTTGTGAGGATGGGCGGGGGCAGTTGGGCTCTCCTCATCCTCCGCAGGAAGTACAAGCGCTTCTGTGCCCTCCTCACCAGATGTGGTGTTTACAGACCAGGTGAGGTTGTCCGTGATGTGCACCCCGAGGAATTTGGTGCTGCTAACCACCTCCACAGCTGAGCTGTTGATGAGTTTGTGTCAACTGCGAACTTCATGATGTGATTGGGGGTGAACCTGGGGGTGCAGTCGTGTGTCATCAGAGTAAACAGCAGGGGGCTGCGGACACAGCCCTGAGGGGAGCCCGTGCTGAGGGTGATGACATCAGAGGTGGTCTGTCAGACTCGGACCGACAGTGGTCAGGAGGTGAGGAAGTGATGAGGGGTGTGCTGAAGCCCAGATGTTCCAGTTTTTCAACCAGATGCTGTGGGATGAGGGTGTTGAACGCTGTAGTCCAGGAACATGCTCAAGGGGGCGGGGCGTGGGTGGGCTTGGAACCCGTTAATAACTGCTTGCAGTTCTAGTTTATTATTATTACGGGTAATTATTATTCTCCGCTAAAACGCGTTGGGCGGCCCATGCGGATTTGTAACGAACCTATTGAATCAGGTATCCAAGTACAGAATGTGCACCGCTACTCAAACCCAGAAATTCAGACCCCTCAACAACTAGGGGGCGCTATAACAAAGGACAATGCGTTTTGGCCTATAACCACCAAACTACTAGTCCCACACTCAAAAACTTCACATCACTTTGTTTATTGGATGATTCTGCAAAATAAAGGGAATCGGCACACCCTTCGTTTCCCAGCTAGTTTTCGCGCTACATGGCTTCAAAGGTTAAACCTTTCTTGTTAAACTCCTCCTACATTTTTTATGCAATCCGTGCAAAACTCCATATATAACAGCGTAATGGACAAATAAAAAAAGTGAACACGCCGGATTTTTGAATTTTGACTTTTTCGAAAACTAACACTAAAATAAGTGATTGTTAGCTAGCTAGCTCTAAATGTAATTGCTGATTATTCTAAAACCATAACAGATTTTGACATGTCCTTCATAACCCATAGTCCAAATAAGATTTTGCACATGTGACCCACGTTTGAGGATCGTCCATCACTAGGGGGCGCTGTAATGTCAAGAAATCTACTACACAAGAATGGCTGATCGGATTTTTACAAAACCTTCTTCATCCCCTTCCAGTCATACCCCTGAACTCAGGTATTAAATATGGTAATGATTAAAACAAGTGGGCGGGGCCTATTTCCAAAAGTGTTAAAAAACCTGGAGAATAATAAAAGCAATAAAGTAAAGAATAAAAAATGCTTTAAAATCAATTTTTTGATCCCAGATTTTCAGGATGTATTCCGTGAATAAGGTGTAACAATTATCTCACTGCATGTATTGTTTTTTTTTGAAGTGCAACACTCTGAATTTTTAAAGGTTTGTAAAATGGAGAAATCAATGTATTTTCCACAAATATTGTTCAACCCCCCAAAATATGGCATCTATTTGTAAAGCACATGCAGAATAAACATGGATTTCAGTTTGGTAAAAATCCAGGCGAGTTTGACCAATTTACAAGACTTTGAAAATAAATGGTACAAGACTATAAAGTTTAATATTTTATTTCTCTGAATCCATTTTTTTAATGACCATAAAAAAATCCTGTGGTTAGATAAAGCACTCTTTGAGATCCATGAATATTTTCAGAATTTTAGAGCAAACCGTTGATTATTAACGAATTTATGAAGTTTGTGATCAGTTCACAGCTCTCATCCAGAGCTCTGACTCAACAGCTGTGAACAGGGCGGCCATTTTGCCCATATTTGGGCACATCACAGGAAGTGATGTCACAGCGGCCATCTTAGGTCAGACAAAGCTGCGCTCAGAGAGAATATAAGTCAATTCAGGAAAATGTACTTTATGTTTCAGACACTCTGAATCCGGTGAATTCTAACCCGATTTCCAGCTAAATCAACTGACTGAAAATGTCACCCCTTTAGGGGCTACGTGGGACCAATTGATTGAATTAAATGATTGTCTAACTTAATAAATAATTTCGGTTTTGTATTGAAAGTAAGCAAACTTCCAGAGCTACGTCCCAAGGAGCCAGACTTTTACTCCGCTTATGGGTGCGCATATAGAAGGACACCAGGAACCAGATCCTGGGGAATTACCTTCAATAAGTAAGATTTTATGATTGATAATCCTCATGCTTTAACACAATATGTGCTAATGGGTACTGGGATGGAAGTAGAGAAAAGTACATTAAACACCAAAAACAAACAAAATGGTCCTAAATTACTGGATAGACATGATTTGTGGGGAGGGGGGGGGGAAGCCCGTGCTGAGGGTGATTAGGTTTTTTGTTGATTTCTTTCCCCCAGATCGCGGTTTGTATTATATCATTTTTAAATGCTGTTATGAGCACCTTTGCTCTCACTTGTCTGTATATAGTTTTGCTCATATGTAGATAATTGCTGTTGTCTGGAGATCAGTGTCTGTGTATATAGCTTATATATATGTATATATGTATATATATATATATATATATATATATATATATATATATATATATATTGGAAGAAAGAGAGAGAGATTTATGTTTATAATTTGTGTGTATATTAGATTAATATTTAACTGCAAAATGTGTAAGTGCGTGTACATTTTTCATCCAGTTTGACTTCAGTTTAAATAGTTTTGGTTCTGAATAAATATGTGTAATCTGTCTGAAAGGTCACGATCACTGTGAACATATGATTAAAATGAGATCTGAGCTGCCTCCTATTCATTTTGACAGCAGCTGTCTGATCTGTGGTCTGACCCAAGATGGCCGCCCTGTAGGCACGTCAGCCTAGTGGCCGGCAGCGTCCAATGGGGCGTCTACGTATATAATGTCTATGTTTCTAAGCGGAGCAGAAACTTGAAGAGGGAGGAATTGGAATTTGAAATCAGAAAAGCTCCAATTAATAAAGGAAGTATTGTAGCAGTGTTTTTGGATATTGAAAATGCATATGATATGTTGTGGAAAGAAGGTTTATTAATTAAAATTATAAAGATGGGTATTACAGGTAGGATGTATTGGTGGATCAAAGATTTTCTAACTAAAAGACAAATACAAGTTCAAATAGGTAATTATCATTCTGAGAAATATATTGTTGAAAATGGTACTCCACAGGGAAGTATAATAAGTCCTTTATTATTTTCGATAATGATAGATGATGTGTTTCAAAATATAGATAATGGAATGGGTTTTTCTCTTTTTGCTGATGATGGAGCTATGTGGAAGAGAGGAAGGAATTTGAGAATTTGAGTTTAAAAATAGCTTCTTGCATCTTTTTAGTAATAAAGTTGAAGAATGGTCATTAAAATGGGGATTTAAATTCTCAGTGGATAAGACTAAATCAATGCTCTTTTCAAGGAAGAAAATTAATGATGATAAATTAAAATTATATAATCAAGAAATAGAGTGAAAAAAATCAAATTTTTAGGGGTTTGGTTTGACGAAAGAATAACATAGAATATACACATTCAAAGAGTCTTAATTCAATTCAATTTAATTTTATTTATATAGCGCCAATTCATGAAACATGTCATCTCAAGGCACTTTACAAAGTCAAAATCAATCATATTATACAGATTGGTCAAAAATTTCATATATAAGGAAACCAGTTGATTGCTTCAAAGTCCTGACAAGCAGCATTCACTCCTGGAGAACCATAGAGCTACAGGGAGAGTGGTCCGCATTATCCATGGCTTTGTAGCAATCCCTCATACTGAGCAAGCATGAAGCGACAGTCGAAAGAAAAACCACCCATTAGCTGGAAGGAAAAACCTCCAGCAGAACCGGGCTCAGTATGAACGGTCATCTGCCTCGACCGACTGGGGGTTAAAGAAGACAGAGCAGAGACACAAGACAGACAAAAAAGCACAGAAGCACACATTGATCCAGTAATCTGTTCTACATTAGATGGTAATAGCGGGTGATCTGTCTTCTCTGGATGATGTCACACTTAACAGAACGTCAGATCAGGTGTACCTACTATGAAGAAAAAAGAGAGAGCAAAAAGTTAAAAGATGAAATGACAACAGTCATTTCAATGTAATGCAATGCAAAACTGCATTGCATCTACTTTTTTTAGACAAATGCAAGAAAGTAATAAATATTATGACATGCTTAATTGAAAGGGAGTGGGGAGCAGATAGATGGTGCTGCTGTAGAAGGTCGTGAGGATGGGCGGGGACAGGTGGGCTCTCCTCATCCTCCGCAGTAAGTGCAAGCGCTTCTGTGCCCTCTTCTCCAGTGACATGGTGTTCACAAACCAGCTGAGGTTGTGTTATGTGCACCCCGAGGAATTTATTGCTGCTGACCACCTCCACAGCTGAGCTGTTAATGAGAAGTGGAGCATGGTGAGGCCATTTCTTCCTGAAGTCCATGATGATCTCCTTCGTTTTCTCCACGTTCAGGATCAGTCCTGGTCCTGGTCCTGGTCCTGGTCGTTGTCGTCTCTAATCAGGCCCACCACCGTCGTGTCGTCTGCAAACTTCACAATGTGATTGGTGGTGAACCTGGGGACACAGTCGTGTGTCATCAGGGTGAACAGCAGGGGGCTCAGGACGCAGCCCTGAGGAAAGCCCGTGCTGAGGGTGATGACATCAGAGGTTTTCTGTCCGACCCGGACCAACTGAGGTCTGTTGGTGATGAAGTCTAGTAGGCAGTTGCGAACAGGTGTGCTGAAGCCCAGATGTTCCATTTTTCATGGTGTTGAACGCTGAACTGAAGTCCAGGAACATGCTCAAGGGGGCGGTGCGTGGGTGGGCTTGGAACCCGTTAATAACTGCTTGCAGTTCTAGTTAGGGTTCCAAGCCCGCAGCGCAGGCGAACGGCTATGCCGTTCGTCTGCTCTGTGAGCAGAGAACCCTATTGTTTTTCGTGTGTTTATAAATTATTTATTATTAGGGTTCCAAGCCCGCAGCGCAGGCGAACGGCTATGCCGTTCGTCTGCTCTGTGAGCAGAGAACCCTATTGTTTTTCGTCTGTTTTTAAATTATTTATTATTATTATTACGGAATTAAAATGCGTTGTGCAGCCCAAGCGGATTTATAACGAACCTATTGAATCAGGTATCTAAGTACAGAATGTGTGCCTCTACTCAAACCCAGAAATTCAGACCCCTCAACAACTAGGTGGCGCTATAACAAAGGACAATGCGTTTTGGCCTGTAACCACCAAACTACTGGTCCCACACTCAAAAATTTGATAGCACTTTGTTTATTGGATGTTTCTGCATCAAAAAGGGAATTGGCACACCTTTCGTTTCCTAGCTACTTTTCGCGCTACATGGCTACAAAGGTTAAACCTTTCTTGTTAAACTCCTCCTACATTTTTTGTGCGATCTGCGCAAAACTTCATATATAAGCGTGTCATGGACAAATAAAAAAGTTAATGCGGCAGATTTTTGAATTTTGACTTTTTCAATAAGTAACGCTAAAATAAGTGATTGTTAGCTAGCTAGCTCTAAATGTAATTGCTGATTATTCTAAAACCATAACAGATTTTAACATGTCCTTCATAACACATAGTCCAAATAAGATTTTGCACATGTGACCCGTGTTTGAGGATCGTCCTTCACTAGGGGGCGCTGTGATGTCAAGAAATCTACTACGCAAGAATGGCTGATCGGATTTTTACAAAACCTTCTTCATCCCCTTCCAGTCATAACCCTTAACTCAGGAATTAAATATGGTACTGATTGAAAAAAGTGGGCGGGGCCTATTTCCAAAAGTGTGAAAAAAACCTTCAAAACTTCAAAAAATTACCAAAAATCCATTTTGTGGTGTAACGATCTCAGATTTTCAGGATGTATTCCTTGAATAAGGTGTAACAATTCTCTCACTGCATGTATTGAGGTTTCTGAAAGTTGCACACTCTGATTTTTTAAAAGTTTGTAAAATGGAGAAATCAATGTATTTTCCACAAATATTGTTCAATCCCAATAAAAATGGCCACTATTTGTAAAGCACATTCAGACTTAATGTGTACTTCAGTTTGGTAAAAATCCAGGCGATTTTGAACTATTTAAAAGACTTTGAAATTCACATGTGCAAGACTATAAAGGTTAATATTTTTTTTCTCTGAAACGCTTTTTTCAATGGGCGTTTAAAAAATCACATAGTTAGATAAAGCACTCTTGGACATACGTGAATATTTTCAGAATTTTAGAGCAAACCGTTGATTTTTAACGATTTAATGAATTTTATGATCTGGTCACAGCTCTCACCATCCAGATCTCTGACCATCCAGAACTGTGAACAGGGCGGCCATTTTGCCCATATAAGGGCACATCACAGGATGTGACGTCACATCCCGTGATTTTCTAAGCGGAGCAGAAACTTGAAGAGGGAGGATAGCTTTTAGAGTTTTGAAAAGAACACATAATTTAAAAAAAATATATTGAATGTAAAAAAGATCAAGCAGAAGCAAGGAAAGTTATTTAGAAGGCAAAGAAGACAAAATGGAGAGATTTTTGTGATTCAATGGGCAGAACAACTCCTATAGCTAAGGTATGGGGAATGATTAAGAAAATGAAGGGAAATAGACCAGAGAGAACATATCCAGTTCTAAAACATGAAGAAGGAACAGCAGTAACAAATGAGGAAAAAGTAGAAGTAATGGCAAGAACATTTGCAAAGATCCATAGTTCAGATATGGATCAGACTTATTCCAAAAGTAACACTATGATATAATATGGATAAATAGACAGATAGATAGATAGATATGAAAAGGAGTAATAGCATTAATGGTTTAAAGGTCAATCTAAATGAAGAACATTCATTATATATATATATATATATATATATATATATATATATATAAACACTTTTACTTGGGTGTGATTAATTATTTCACAGTCCTTATTTATTTATATTTACATACATACTTTTATAATATGAATATTACTGTTATAATAAAATATGAAATACTGACAAAAAAGGCTTATTGTGTGGCAACCTCTAAGTGTAGAAGCATAATCCAGGTTTCAAATTAAAGGTAACACTTTGAAGTTTCATGTAGACTATTCGGATTATATATCAGGAGTAATTACACAAAGGTTCCTATTTTTAATCCATTATAAAAGTGAAATTTATTTGCTATTAAAATTGGTACAATAGTCCCCTTCACAATTATATATAGATGTAGCATGTTGAAATCCCCACCTACACTACTGTGATGGTATACACATGGAAGACAGAGATTTAAAAAATGACCCAAAAAACATAGCTTGGCTAATGCCCTTTGAAAAGGACGGTTTTATTGAGCTTCTGTTGCATGTTGTTGCTCTGTAAGCTAAGGTTAGTTATTTTGGCAATTTGGTGCAGCCTTAACTTAAAAAACAAGGACACAACCAACGTTAACAGCGTATGGTGGTGGCTGTCTATGCCATACTGTGTTTCTCCGATGTGCTCTCTGAGCACAAACACATCCTCTGACCCTATCCTCTTTTTACAATGTACACGACCTCTAGCACTTTGATGGGCTGTGATCGTCTGGTACATGAGGTCTGACGAATGACCCACTCTGCTGCCCTGACTACCATCACTGTGCCTTCTGATGGAATCACCAGACCTCCATTGTTTTTTAACTTCAGCAGGTGGTAGCTCTGGTCCTTGATGGCAGATGCAGCATCTGTTACCAAGGTGGCACGGCAGACATCACAGGACAGCTTTTTCAGAGCCTGTCGCACAACAAATCCTGAAATAAGAGTTGGTATATTAAAATAATTTATAATAACCATGGGGAAATTAAGGGAACATATATCTTTTTGGACCATTGTGAGATTGATTTCCCTCAAATTTACACCAAAGATTAATTGTCATACAATCGTTATTGGTGTCAGTAAAACCTATATAATTGACCAGTGGTCTCGGGCTTGATAACTTGCGCAAGTAGCCGTGATGCACAACTATGCTGCATGATTAAGTCATTTTTCGACAAGAAAATCTGCAATTTCGACATGTTCAAGCATCAAGAATTATAGCCACGTTCATAACGTTTGTAAGAAACCAAACTGTTTGTAAATCCGTCAAGAATTCAATGAGATAAGAGTATTTGTGTTCATGCTGATCACTCACCTTACATTAGGTACCACAGAGCATGCCAGAAA
This sequence comes from Fundulus diaphanus, assembly GCA_037039145.1. Classification (NCBI taxonomy): domain Eukaryota; kingdom Metazoa; phylum Chordata; class Actinopteri; order Cyprinodontiformes; family Fundulidae; genus Fundulus; species Fundulus diaphanus. The sequence continues at coordinate 20,234,487 of CM073136.1, forward strand.
GCTTGTCTGAGGCAAGATGGCCGCCGGTGATGACGTTTGAGACTCCGCCGTAAGACATCTAGCCTTAATTATGGATATCTATGGTCAGAGTGCTCTCTATGGTACTTGTGTAGAGGGTTGTGAGGATGGACGGGGGCAGTTGGGCTCTCCTCATCCTCCGCAGGAAGTACAAGCACTTCTGAGCCCTCCTCACCAGATGTGGTGTTTACAGACCAGGTGAGGTTGTCCGTGATGTGCACCCCGAGGAATTTGGTGCTGCTAACCACCTCCACAGCTGAGCTGTTGATGAGTTTGTGTCAACTGCGAACTTCATGATGTGATTGGGGGTGAACCTGGGGGTGCAGTCGTGTGTCATCAGAGTAAACAGCAGGGGGCTGCGGACACAGCCCTGAGGGGAGCCCGTGCTGAGGGTGATGACATCAGAGGTGGTCTGTCAGATCCGGACCGACAGTGGTCAGGAGGTGAGGAAGTGATGAGGGGTGTGCTGAAGCCCAGATGTTCCAGTTTTTCAACCAGATGCTGTGGGATGAGGGTGTTGAACGCTGTAGTCCAGGAACATGCTCAAAGGGGGCGGAGCGTAGACGGGCTTGGAACCCGTTAATAACTGCTTGCAGTTCTAGTTATTATTATTATTACGGAATTAAAACGCGTTGTGCAGCCCAAGCGGATTTATAACGAACCTACTGAATCAGGTATCTAAGTACAGAATGTGCGCCTCTACTCAAACCCAAAAAGTCAGACCCCTCAACAACTAGGGGGCGCTATAACAAAGGACAATGCGTTTTGGCCTATAACCACCAAACTACTGGTCCCACACTCAAAAACTTCACATCACTTTGTTTATTGGATGATTCTGCAAAATAAAGGGAATTGGCACACCCTTCGTTTCCCAGCTAGTTTTCGCGCTACATGGCTACAAAGGTTAAACCTTTCTTGTTAAACTCCTCCTACATTTTTTGTGCGATCTGCGCAAAACTTCATATATAAGCGTGTCATGGACAAATAAAAAAAGTTAACTTGGTGGATTTTTGAATTTTGACTTTTTCAATAAGTAACGCTAAAATAAGTGATTGTTAGCTAGCTAGCTCTTAATGTAATTGCTGATTATTCTAAAACCATAACAGATTTTGACATGTCCTTCATAACACATAGTCCAAATAAGATTTTGCACATGTGACCCGCGTTTGAGGATCGTCCATCACTAGGGGGCGCTGTGATGTCAAGAAATCTACTACGCAAGAATGGCTGATCGGATTTTTACAAAACCTTCTTCATCCCCTTCCAGTCATAACCCTTAACTCAGGAATTAAATATGGTACTGATTGAAACAAGTGGGCGGGGCCTATTTCCAAAAGTGTGAAAAAAACCTTCAAAACTTCAAAAAATTACCAAAAGTCCATTTTGTGGTGTAACGATCTCAGATTTTCAGGATGTATTCCTTGAATAAGGTGTAACAATTCTCTCACTGCATGTATTGAGGTTTCTGAAAGTTGCACACTCTGATTTTTTAAAAGTTTGTAAAATGGAGAAATCAATGTATTTTCCACAAATATTGTTCAATCCCAATAAAAATGGCCACTATTTGTAAAGCACATTCAGACTTAATGTGTACTTCAGTTTGGTAAAAATCCAGGCGATTTTGAACTATTTAAAAGACTTTGAAATTCACATGTGCAAGACTATAAAGGTTAATATTTTTTTTCTCTGAAACGCTTTTTTCAATGGGCGTTTAAAAAATCACATAGTTAGATAAAGCACTCTTGGACATACGTGAATATTTTCAGAATTTTAGAGCAAACCGTTGATTTTTAACGATTTAATGAATTTTATGATCTGGTCACAGCTCTCACCATCCAGAGCTCTGACCATCCAGAACTGTGAACAGGGCGGCCATTTTGCCCATATATGGGCACATCACAGGATGTGACGTCATATCCCGTGATTTTCTAAGCGGAGCAGAAACTTGAAGAGGGAGGATAGCTTTTAGAGTTTTGAAAAGAACACATAATTTAAAAAAAAAATATTGAATGTAAAAAAGATCAAGCAGAAGCAAGGAAAGTTATTTAGAAGGCAAAGAAGACAAAATGGAGAGATTTTTGTGATTCAGGGCAGAACAACTCCTATAGCTAAGGTATGGGGAATGATTAAGAAAATGAAGGGAAATAGACCAGAGAGAACATATCTAGTTCTAAAACATGAAGAAGGAACAGCAGTAACAAATGAGGAAAAAGTAGAAGTAATGGCAAGAACATTTGCAAAGATCCATAGTTCAGATATGGATCAGACTTATTCCAAAAGTAACACTATGATATAATATGGATAAATAGATAGATAGATAGATAGATAGATAGATAGATAGATAGATAGATAGATAGGAAAAGGAGTAATAGCATTAATGGTTTAAAGGTCAATCTAAATGAAGAACATTCATTATATATATATATATATATATATATATATATATATATATATATAAACACTTTTATTTGGGTGTGATTAATTATTTCACAGTCCTAATTTATTTATATTTACATACATACTTTTATAATATGAATATTACTGTTATAATAAAATATGAAATACTGACAAAAAAGGCTTATTGTGTGGCAACCTCTTGGTGTAGAAGCATAATCCAGGTTTCAAATTAAAGGTAACACTTTGAAGTTTCATGTAGACTATTCGGATTATATATCAGGAGTAATTAGACAAAGGTTCCTATTTTTAATCCATTATAAAAGTGAAATTTATTTGCTATTAAAATTGGTACAATAGTCCCCTTCACAAGTATATATAGACGTAGCATGTTGAAATCCCCACCTACACTACTGTGATGGTATACACATGGAAGACAGAGATTTAAAAAATGACCCAAAAAACATAGCTTGGCTAATGCCCTTTGAAAAGGACGGTTTTATTGAGCTTCTGTTGCATGTTGTTGCTCTGTAAGCTAAGGTTAGTTATTTTGGCAATTTGGTGCAGCCTAACAAGAACACAACCAACGTTAACAGCGTATGGTGGTGGCTGTCTATGCCATACTGTGTTTCTCCGATGTGCTCTCTGAGCTCAAACACATCCTCTGACCCTATCCTCTTCCTTACAATGTACACGACCTCTAGCACTTTGATGGGCTGTGATCGTCTGGTACATGAGGTCTGACGAATGACCCACTCTGCTGCCCTGACTACCATCACTGTGCCTTGTGATGGAATCACCAGACCTCCATTGTTTTTTAACTTCAGCAGGTGGTAGCTCTGGTCCTTGATGGCAGATGCACCATCTGTTACCAAGGTGGCACGGCAGACATCACAGGACAGCTTTTTCAGAGCCCGTCGCACAACAAATCCTGAAATAAGAGTTGGTATATTAAAATAATTTATAATAACCATGGGGAAATTAAGGGAACATTTATCTTTTTGGACCATTGTGAGATTGATTTCCCTCAAATTTACACCAAAGATTAATTGTCATACAATCGTTATTGGTGTCAGTAAAACCTATATAATTGACCAGTGGTCTCGGGCTTGATAACTTGCGCAAGTAGCCGTGATGCACAACTATGCTGCATGATTAAGTCATTTTTCGACAAGAAAATCTGCAATTTCGACATGTTCAAGCATCAAGAATTATAGCCACGTTCATAACGTTTGTAAGAAACCAAACTGTTTGTAAATCCGTCAAGAATTCAATGAGATAAGAGTATTTGTGTTCGTGCTGATCACTCACCTTACATTAGGTACCACAGAGCACGCCAGAAAGCTTGTCTGAGGCAAGATGGCCGCCGGTGATGACGTTTGAGACTCCGCCGTAAGACATGTAGCCTTTATTATGGATATCTATGGTCAGAATGCTCTCTATGGTACTTGTGTAGAGGGTTGTGAGGATGGGCGGGGGCAGTTGGGCTCTCCTCATCCTCCGCAGGAAGTACAAGCGCTTCTCTGCCCTCCTCACCAGATGTGGTGTTTACAGACCAGGTGAGGTTGTCCGTGATTTTCACCCCGAGGACTTTGGTGCTGCTAACCACCTCCACAGCTGAGCTGTTGATGAGTTTGTGTCAACTGCGAACTTCATGATGTGATTGGGGGTGAACCTGGGGGTGCAGTCGTGTGTCATCAGAGTAAACAGCAGGGGGCTGCGGACACAGCCCTGAGGGGAGCCCGTGCTGAGGGTGATGACATCAGAGGTGGTCTGTCAGACCCGGACCGACAGTGGTCAGGAGGTGAGGAAGTGATGAGGGGTGTGCTGAAGCCCAGATGTTCCAGTTTTTCAACCAGATGCTGTGGGATGAGGGTGTTGAACGCTGTAGTCCAGGAACATGCTCAAAGGGGGCGGAGCGTAGACGGGCTTGGAACCCGTTAATAACTGCTTGCAGTTCTAGTTATTAGGGTTCCAAGCCCGCAGCGCAGGCGAACGGCTATGCCGTTCGTCTGCTCTGTGAGCAGAGAACCCTATTGTTTTTCGTGTGTTTTTAAATTATTTATTATTATTACGGCTAAAACGCGTTGGGCGGCCCATGCGGATTTGTAACGAATCAATAGGATCAGGTATCTAAGTACAGAATGTGCGCCTCTACTCAAACCCAGAAATTCAGACCCCTCAACAACTAGGGGGCGCTATAATAAAGGACAACGCGTTTACGCCTGTAACCACCAAACTACTGGTCCTACACTCAAAAACTTTACATCACTTTGTTTATTGGATGATTCTGCAAAATAAAGCAATTTGGAACACCCTTCGTTTCCCAGCTAGTTTTCGCGCTACATGGCTACAAAGCTTAAACCTTTCTAGTTAAACTCCTCCTACATATTTTGTGCAATCTGCGCAAAACTCCATATATAACCATGTAATGGACAAATAAAAAAAGTTAACACGGCGGATTTTTGAATTTTGACTTTTTCGAAAAGTAACGCTAAAATAAGTGATTGTTAGCTAGCTAGCTCTAAATGTAATTGCTGATTATTGTAAAACCATAACAGATTTTGACATGTCCTTCATAACCCATAGTCCAAATAAGATTTTGCACATGTGACCCGCATTTGAGGATCGTCCATCACTAGGGGGCGCTGTGATGTCAAGAAATCTACTACGCAAGAATGGCTGATCGGATTTTTACAAAACCTTCTTCATTCCCTTCCAGACATTGCCCTTAACTAAAGTATTAAATATAGTATTTATTGAAACAAGTGGGCGGGGCCTATTTCCAAAAGTGTGGAAAAAAACTGGAAAACTTCAAAAATTCACCAAAAATCACTTGTGTGGTGTAACAAGCTCGGATTTTCAGGATGCATTCCTTGAATAAGGTGCAACAATTCTCTCACTGCATGTATTCCAGTTTTTGAAAGTTGCACACTCTGATTTTTTAAAAGTTTGTAAAATGGAGAAATCAATGTATTTTCCACAAATATTGGTCAATCCCAATAAAAATGGCCTCTATCTGTAAAGCACAGCCAGAATAACCATGTCTTTCAGTTTGGTAAAAATCCGGGCGATTTTGACCAATTTACAAGATTTTAAAAATTAATGATACAAGATTATAAAGTTTAATATTTTTTTTCTCTGAATCCATTTTTTTAATGACCATCAAAAAAATCGTGTGGTTAGATAAAACACTCTTGGCCATTCATGAATATTTTCAGAATTTTAGAGCAAACCGTTGAATTTTAAGACATTTATGAAGTTTGTGATCAATTTACAGCTCTCATCATCGAGAGCTCTGCCATCCAGAACTGTGAACAGGGCGGCCATTATGCCCATATTTGGGCACATCACCGGAAGTGACGTCACATCCTGTGTATTTTCTAAGCGGAGCAGAGACTTGAAATGGGAGGATAGCTTTTAGAGTTTTGAGAAGAACACATAATTTAAAATTTTTTATTGAATATAAAAAAGATCAAGCAGAAGCAAGGAAAGTTATTTAGAAGGCAAAGAAGACAAAATGGAGAGATTTTTGTGATTCAATAGGCAGAACAACTTCTATAGCTGAGGTATGGGGAATGAAGAAGAAAATGAAGGGAAATAGATCAGAGAGAACATATCCAGTTCTAAAACATGAAGAAGGAACAGCATTAACAAATGAATAAAAAGTAGAAGTAATGGCAAGAACATTTGCAAAGATCCATAGTTCAGATATGGATCAGACTTATTCAAAAAGTAACGCTATAATATAATATGGATAGATAGATAGATAGACTTAGAGAGAATTAGAAAACTTTATTTGTCATTTTGTATGCACAGAGTGCGTACAGAACGAAATTCTGTTGCATACAGCTTGTAAATTGCAGTAAAATAAATTACAGTATAAGGTGCAGCAGTGATTTGAAGTAAACAATTGAAATGCAAACAAATCAGGAGAAGTCACAGTGTACAGGTGTGTATTTTTAAAAAACATTTGTATATGCAGAATTGATTGTGCAGAGGGCAATTTGTGCAAAAATACAGCTTGTAAATTACAGTCAATTTAAATTACAGTATAAGGTGCAGCAGTGATTTAAAAGTAAACAATTGAAGTGTAAATGCATGAGAAAGTCACAGTGTACAGGTAAGGATTTTTAAAACCATTTGTATGTACTGAATTGATTGTGCAAAGGGCATTTGTGCGAGAATGCATTTAGAAACTGAGAGTTCGACAGCATTTGTAATGCTAGTTGGAGATGCAATGATGCAAAATGAGCAAATATGCAAATGTTGTGCAAAGTTTATGGGTTATAGTTATAGATAGCAGTGACATGCATTCAGGGGAGGCAATCATGGAAAGAAAGAAAATATAGAATAATGATAACAATATATATTGTGATTCACTCAGTCATTTGTAATAATAATTGTTTTTTTAATCTAATTTCCTTATTTTTTTATGATATTCTCTTTAAAATCGAAGACTTTTGGCTATTTTAAACGTAAATCCTTGGTGGTGCTTGATAGTGAAGCGCCACCAAGCCAGCGATCTTGGTCTCCCCAGGGATTGCGCAATCCCATGTTAACTGCGCTGACTTCCATTCCGTGAATGCATCTTCCTGTCTCTAGATCATAAATTCAATTGTTCAAACACTGATGAACTGATTTTCCACAATTTAATATATGTGGATTACGAATTCTGTTTTGGTCATTAAACTATGTGTTTTCGTGTGCTGCTGGGCGATCATAAAAGCCAAAGAGCTGGTTGTATGTGAGGCCGGCAGTTCCTTGGCCTCTAGGCAGGGGGCGCTCAAGGGGCACCGCTCTTATCCCAAAATAGTAGAGTCAAAGCAAGTTATGGATGTGTTATTAGCGAGTTTTGCTAAACAAGTAAAGCACTAAAAAGACTCTAAACATACAGCTGGAACAGGACTGATGAAGGAAGGCTTTCCTCCCTGGCAGTGAGCTCCACTGAGACTGAGAAACTTTTAAAACTGAAGAAGATAAAAAGAACTTTTACCGGAAAGTGACCGATATTTTTGTTCAGAAAGAGCGCAGCTGGACTTCATTTCTAAGTAGAAGTAAGACAGCAATAATTATTCATGTTTTGTTTTTGTAATGAAATGTGCGTAATGTAGGTTAGTTTTTGAATGTGTTACAAATGTAGAAATCCATCATAACTCATAAACTGCTACCAATCAAATGACAAATAATTTAGTTTTATTTATTTTTTAAACAAATAATCAATATTTTTTCCATGTCTCTTGGTTAATTGATTTGGCTCAACCAGTCCCCTTCAGCACTTTGCAATGAGTCTACTCTGTAGAGTGTATATATTTGTAAATCTGACTGATGACGTCAGTGCTTCACCAGCTATGAACCCTACCGCACGTCACTGATAGATATATATATCTATCAACATCTGCATACCTTGATTCAAATGAAACGATTTTAGTCTTATTTAACACTACAAGCTACAAGGATAAGAAGAGAATATCTTGGTTGAACTTAGAATAAAAAGGTATAAGTTACGGGAAACATGTAATTCATATATTATGAGTTGTCATGAAAAGGAGTAATAGCATTAATGGTTTAAAGGGTCACTGTAAATGAAGAACATTCATTTTATATATATATATATATATATATATATATATATATATATATATATATATATATGGGGAACAGTTCATGGTGGGGGTTTGAGGGTCTCTGTTCAATTCAATTCAATTCAATTTTATTTATATAGCGCCAAATCATGAAACATGTCATCTCAAGGCACTTTACAAAGTCAAGTTCAATCATATTATTTGTTGATGCTATGGGCTGGGGACATGCAGCGCTGATGCTATGGGCTGGGGACATGCAGCGCTGGGATGAAATGTCCTTAATGGAGGAAAGAGGAGCCCCTATGATCCCTTCTGCTGTCCCCACCACTCTCCTCATTTTCCACCAGTCGGAGGTGCTGCCGCCTCCAAACCACACAGAGAGACAGCTGGTTAGAATGCTCTCTATGGTACTTCTGTAGAAGGTTGTGAGAATGTGCGGGGACAGGTGGGCTCTCCTCATCCTCTGCAGGAAGTACAAGCGCTTATGTGCCCTCTTTACCAGTGACGTGGTGTTCACAGACCAGGTGAGGTTGACCGTGATGTGCACCCCCAGGAACTAACCAGCTAACCACCTCCACAGCTGAGCTGTTGATGAGTTTATGTCATCTGCGAACTTCATGATGTGATTGGGTGTGAACCTGGGGGTGCAGTCGTGTGTCATCAGAGTAAACAGCAAGGGGCTCCGGATGCAGCCCTGAGGGGAGCCCGTGCTGAGGGTGATGACATCAGAGGTGGTCTGTCAGACCCCGGACCGACAGCAGGAGGTGAGGAAGTGGTGAAGGGGTGTGCTGAAGCCCAGATGTTCCAGTTTTTCCACCAGATGCTGTGGGATTGAATGCTGAAGTCCAGGAACATGCTCAAAGGGGGCGGTGCGTGGGCTTGGAACCCGTTAATAACTGCTTGCAGTTCTAGTTATTATTATTATTACAGAATTAAAACGCGTTGTGCAGCCCAAGCGGATTTATAACGAACCTATTGAATCAGGTATCTAAGTACAGAATGTGCGCCTCTACTCAAACCCAGAAATTCAGACCCCTCAACAACTAGGGGGCGCTATAACAAAGGACAATGCGTTTCGGCCTATATCCACCAAACTACTGGTCCCACACTCAAAAACTTCACATCACTTTGTTTATTGGATGATTCTGCAAAATAAAGGGAATTGGCACACCCTTCGTTTCCCAGCTAGTTTTCGCGCTACATGGCTACAAAGGTTAAACCTTTCTTGTTAAACTCCTCCTACATTTTTTGTGCAATCCGCGCAAAACTCCATATATAACCGTGTAATGGACAAATAAAAAAAGTTAACACGGCGGATTTTTGAATTTTGACTTTTTCGAAAAGTAATGCTAAAATAAGTGATTGTTAGCTAGCTAGCTCTAAATGTAATTGCTGATTATTCTAAAACCATAACAGATTTTGACATGTCCTTCATAACACATAGTCCAAATAAGATTTTGCACATGTGACCCGCGTTTGAGGATCGTCCATCACTAGGGGGCGCTGTGATGTCAAGAAATCTACTACGCAAGAATGGCTGATCGGATTTTTACAAAACCTTCTTTATTGCCTTCCAGGCATAACCCTGAACTAAAGTATTAAATATGGTAATGATTGAAACAAGTGGGAAGGGCATATTTGCAAAAGTGTGAGAGTAGGGAGTAGCAAGATGGCGGCCAGTCACTAGGAGAGGTCACTGGCGGCCATCTTGCTACTCCCTTCTCACACAGAACCCCATAGCATTTGGTTGCAACAACAAGCAGTTTGGCTGTGTGAAAACGTTTCACAGGTAATTTTACAGTCAGTGGATATTATACTTACTATACAAATTACTTTTGTTTAGGTAACACTTTATTTGTGCCTAAGATTTACATGATACTGTCATAAACAGAGGCTGCACAGTGAAGCAGTGAGTAGTGTTGTTGCCTTCTGGGTTCAAATCCTCCTGGGTCTTTCAAATCCTCCTGGGTTTTTCAAATTCTCCTGGGTCTTTCAAATGCTCTGGGTCTTTCTGCATGGAGTTGAATAGAATGTTCTACCTGTGCATGCGTGGGTTCACTCCGGGTACTCCGGCTTACTCCCACAGTTCAAAAACATGACTGTTAGTTTAATTGTCCTTAGGTGTGAGTGTGTGCAACAATGGTTGTTTGCCCTGTCTGTCTCTGTGTTGCCCTGTGACAGATTGCCGACCTGTCCAGGGTGTAACCCGCCTCTCGCTCAGTGAACGCTGTATATATATATATATATATATATATATATATATATATATATATATATATATATATATATATATATCCTCCTGAGAACCAAAGAAAAAAAGTGTGTTACAATTTCTTTTTTTTGTGTGATTTCCCATGTATTTGGAGACCTAAAAAAACACATTACAATTTTAATTTTTTTAAATATATTTTTAATTTTAATTTTATAGCATGTCCACTGTGGAGGACAACAGGACGATTTGCATGGGGAAATAGAACAGGCTTTAGGAAATAAAAAAATGAAAAAAGATTGTCTTGAAAGTGATATTTACATAAGAACTTTGACATTTGATAAAAACAAATAAAATTCTGTAACTTTGTTCTGTTGTTTGATACTTGCAACAGAAAAAATACATGTATTTAGTTCAACAATAAACTATAAGACATAGAACTAAGCAGTTCTGAATTTCATCTTCCTCTGGATATTTTAGCTGTGATAATCCTGTCTGACTGGGCAATGGCCTGTGAATGGGATGATTTGCTTATCAATGCACACTTTGTCACACCTTGGAAGGCTGAGACAACCTTGCCTCACACGGTCAAGCAATGGTCTGACTCTCCAAAGAATGTCTGACTTCTTTGTCTCTTCAGTCACATCCAGGTCATTCACAATCTTAAGTGAGCTTCTTAGCTTGTAGAACCTGTCCCTTGTCATCTTCTTGCTAATGACTGGTAGCCTACTTTGTTTTTTTTTAGCCCAAAACATTTTGTTTTGTGCTGAAAAACAAAATGCATTTGAAGGATGCAAGTACCCGGTTCGATCCCCAGTGCCTACATTCAGGGTCCCTGAGCAAGACCCTTAACCCCTGATTGCTCCCCGGGCGCCGCACATGGCAGCCCACTGCTCCCCAAGGGTGATGGGTTAAAAGCAGAGAACAAATTTTGTTGTAATGTAGGTTTCAATGTATGTTTCAATGACAATAAAGATGATATTACTATTATTACTATTACTAGTAGTATTCAGAGACACTCCTGTAGTTTGCAGCTGTCTTTGATTTGTAAAAGCTGCCAGATCTTCAAAGATTTTGTCATCGATGTACTGTGAAAAGTACTGGATTGGACTCCAGTATTCACAGATTTTAGGATCATTGTGATAGGCAGGAAGCTCAGGTAGCACAGGTGTGAATCTATTATAATGGGATGGGATGAGGGAAAAAATAAAGTTAACAAGTTAATATAAAAAACTAAATTTTTTACTCCATTTTAATGGAGGAGGTGGTTTAGACACACCTTCTCCTTCAAAGAGTTTTCTTAATTTTCATAACTATTACAATTGTAGATTCACACTAAAGGCATCAAAACTATGAATTAACACATGTGGAATTATATACTTAACAAAAAAGTGTGAAACAACTGAAAATATGTCTTATATTCTAGGTTCTTCAAAGTAGCCACCTTTTGCTTTGATTACTGCTTCGTACACTCTTGGCATTCTCTTAATGAGCTTCAAGAGATAGTCACCTGAAATGGTTTTCCCTTCACAGGTGTCCCCTGTCAGGTTTAATAAGTAGGATGTCTTGCCTCTTAAATGGGGTTGGGACCATCAGTTGTGTTGTGCAGAAGTCAAGTGGATACACAGCTGATAGTCCTACTGAATAAACTGTTAGAATTTGTATTATGGCAAGAAAAAAGCCGCTAAGTAAAGAAAAACGAGTGGCCATAATTACTTGAAGAACTGAAGGCCATTCAGTCCGAAAAATTGGGAAAACTTTGAAAGTGTCCCCAAGTGCAGTCGCAAAAACCATAAAGCGCTACAAAGAAACTGGCTCACACGAGGACCGCCCCAGGAAAGGAAGACCAAGAGTCACCTCTGCTGCGGAGGATAAATTCATCCTAGTCACCAGCCTCAGAAATCGCAGGTTGACAGCAGCTCAGATTAGAGACCAGGTCAATGCCACACAGAGTTCTAGCAGCAGACACATCTCTAGAACAACTGTTAGGAGACTGTGTGAATCAGGTCTTCATGGTAAAAGAGCTGCTAGAAAACCACTGCTAAGGACAGGCAACAAGTAGAAGAGAATTGCTTGGGCTAAAGAACACAAGGAATGGACATTAGACCAGTGGAAATCTGTGGTTTGGTCTGATGAGTCCAAAGTTGAGATCTTTGGTTCCAACCATCGTGTCTTTGTGTGACGCAGAAAAGGTTTAACGGATGGACTCTATTCAATTCCATTCAATTTTATTTATATAGCGCCAATTCATGAAACATGTCATCTCGAGGCACTTTACAAAGTCAAAATCAATCATATTATACAGATTGGTCAAAAATTTCCTATATAAGGAAACCAGTTGATTGCTTCAAAGTCCCGACAAGCAGCATTCACTCCTGGAGAAGCATAGAGCTACAGGGAGAGACGTCTGCATTGTCCATGGCTTTGCAGCAATCCCTCATACTGAGCAAGCATGAAGCGACAGTCGAAAGAAAAACCACCCATTAGCGGGAAGGAAAAACCTCCAGCAGAACCGGGCTCAGTATGAACGGTCATCTGCCTCGACCGACTGGGGGTTAAAGAAGACAGAGCAGAGACACAACAAGACAGACAAAAAAGCACAGAAGCACACATTGATCCAGTAATCTGTTCTACATTAGATGGTAATAGCGGGTGATCTGTCTTCTCTGGATGATGTCACAGTTAACAGAACGTCAGATCAGGTGTACCTACTATGAAAAAAAAAGAGAGAGCAAAAAGTTAAAAGCTGAAATGACAACAGTTATTTCAATGTAATGCAATGCAAAACTGCATTGCATCTACTTTTTTTAGACAAATGCAAGAAAGTAATAAATATTATGACATGCTTAATTGGAAGGGAGTGGGGAGCAGATAGATGGTGCTGCTGTAGAAGGTCGTGAGGATGGGCGGGGACAGGTGGGCTCTCCTCATCCTCCGCAGTAAGTGCAAGCGCTTCTGTGCCCTCTTCTCCAGTGACATGGTGTTCACAAACCAGCTGAGGTTGTGTGTTATGTGCACCCCGAGGAATTTATTGCTGCTGACCACCTCCACAGCTGAGCTGTTAATGAGAAGTGGAGCATGGCGAGGCCATTTCTTCCTGAATTCCATGATGATCTCCTTCGTTTTCTCCACGTTCAGGATCAGTCCTGGTCCTGGTCCTGGTTGTTGTCGTCTCTAATCAGGCCCACCACCGTCGTGTCGTCTGCAAACTTCACAATGTGATTGGTGGTGAACCTGGGGACACAGTCGTGTGTCATCAGGGTGAACAGCAGGGGGCTCAGGACACAGCCCTGAGGAAAGCCCGTGCTGAGGGTGATGACATCAGAGGTTTTCTGTCCGACCCGGACCAACTGAGGTCTGTTGGTGATGAAGTCTAGTAGGCAGTTGCGAACAGGTGTGCTGAAGCCCAGATGTTCCAGTTTTGATGGTGTTGAACGCTGAACTGAAGTCCAGGAACATGCTCAAGGGGGCGGTGCGTGGGTGGGCTTGGAACCCGTTAATAACTGCTTGCAGTTCTAGTTTTGTGTTGTTTTTTAATCGCAGATAGAATCAAAGTCTCCATTGAGTCACTGGAACCTGACGGATATCAGTCAGTCATCAAACACTGTTTTCCAACAGATGTTTATTTATAATTTTGTGTTATTGATATGAAAAGATAAATCACGAAAATAGCTTCCTGAAAAGATGAGTGTAGCTTATTATTCTGGTAAAACATGGATTCTAATGTAAAACATGACACAATACAGCAATAGTGACAGTTCTAGTAGCAACTTTGTGATTATTAATCTCTGTTAAAGCACGTCACATATTTCTCTATCAAAGTGTCACTAAAGTGTGAGAACATTCCCTCTCTTTTAAAAAGAGTAAAAGATGTTTTGAGGACTATCAATGAAAACCTAATATTTCAGCTGTCTGAAATATCACATTCTCCTCTCAAAACATGTAAACAAATGAATCTACCAAGCTTTTTTCTGTTGGTTTTCTGTGTTTATTTCTCTCATCAAACCCCTGTGATTATGGGAACATTTGCTTCATATTACACATATCTATAAATTAGGATTACCTTAATCCTTCTACTGTAAGTAATATTTTATTTGACTTATACAAAACAAATTTTAAACAACAAAGACAAAGTTCACAAAACCTCCCCCAATCTTTAATGTTTAATTTCCCTTACAGATGTCAAGCCGAAGCCTGTTAATTTCAATTTATTGTGACAAAGAAATTGACGGGGCCCTTCAACAATATTAGAGACATAGAAATATAGAGAGATATAAGGAAATCCACAGTAGGGATTGTACTTAGTGCTGTGTTCACATCATCTAGGAGATCCCGTGGAGGCACATTTAGCTTCACAAGTCGATGTCAGGGTTGACAGGCTCTTGATTTACCCATGATCTTATCTCTTAGGTCAGGCGTTTTCCCATTCAGTTTGTTATTGCATCATTGGGGCTTGGTACCCAATCTCTGGGGGGTTGATGTTAACTCCTGCTATCTGACTCTGGATCTTAGTTCCCCCTTGGTCTAGTTGTGAAACTATTTCTTGGATCTCGAGTTGTAAATGCAGCTACCGTTTGTGGATGTGGAACACCGAGTTACTATCTTTTTCACTGTTAGTTTATACTGTGGGTATCAAAGCATCCATATTTCCCACAGTCTTTTCAGGTAGCCCCGTTGACTAGGGTTACTGGAGTAGTAGCTTTCCAATAGTGCCTTAATGTCTTCCCGAGTCCATTTCTTTTATGTTCTAGTAACCCATTTGTCATCAAAGTGTCCTGGTTCCTCAACACTTGACACAGACCTCATGTCAAGATCTTAATGGTCTTGCCCAAGGACCTACACTGAATGATGTCATAAGCCCATTATATACATATATACATATGCATATATATCTTCTGCATGGGAGTTGGACACTGGTAGGGTGGTATATTACATTATATATATATATATATATATATATATATAAACAACAAAGAACTGTGAAAATCCATTAAGTGTTCGTCAAATTTTGAATAAATAAATCCTGAATAAAAATGCTGACAGTTCCTGGTAGTCACATTGCATTGAGCAACGCTCCCATAGGCGATAGCAGTCGATGCAGGGTCTACTTTTTATAATGTCTATGGAGACAGCAGTGGGGAAAAATAACTCTCCCTGAACCTGATTGTTCTGGTTCAGAGGCTTCTGTAGCACCCCTAGGAGGGCAGGAGGACAGTTTGTGTGCTGGGTGACTGCCCTCCTGACACACCAGTTCCTCTAAAGGTCCTCAATAGCAGGAAGTGGGTGATGCGCTCGGAAGTTATCACAACCCTGTGCAACACCTTCCAATCCTCAACAGAGCAATTCCCCTATCAGACTGTAATACCGAAGGTTAGGATGCTCTTGATGGTTCAGGTTAAAAATGCTTTATTTTTATTGCTCTGATGTAATATACTAATCTTAGTCATGTTTTCATGAGCTGCAAACAGAAAAGCATCACTATGAACAGAAATAAACATCAGTCTGAATGCAATTAATCTATACAAGGGTTTTCACTCTCTGAATTGAGTTACAGCAATAAATGAATTTCCCAGTGTCTTAATTTATTGAATATAACTCAATACATAATGACATTGTTGACATTTGTTAAGTGTTCTATCCAAACTGCAACATATGCTTTTAGAGTTACAAAAACAAAACTGCTTGTTTTGAACAAAGAAAATTCACAAAAGAGAGACTTAATTTATAACTGGTTTGTGTATTAACCATTTCAGCCCTGGGTTGCTTTGAAAAGATAGGGCCTGGCTATAAGTCTGATACAGCATACTAAATTAGCTTTTCAACCCAAAATGAGTTAAAGTGACTAATGTCAAATGCTGAGGGAACCAAACAATTGGTTGAAAAGAACAACCCATAAAAAACATTACCAGGACCTTTTTTTGTTAAATTAAATGGTTTTTTTTGCTTTATTTCACCTTGGAAATCTATTAGAAATAACCTTGTGACTAACACATCTTTTACTTACAAACATTTAAATATGGATAAGAAATTCCTGCTCAGTCTACAACATGTTTTAACTCTATTTTGCCTTTAGAACAATTCTTTAGACCTTGAATAAATTTGAATGCTGAACATTGCTAGATCTAGCCAATAACTACTTAGCTGGTAAAATGCTAATGTAATTCTATGTGAAGAAACCCCTTCTTTAGCAAGAACAAAAGTCATTAAGAAAACTCAAGGATGCTTTTATTGTCATAGAGTATCATTTGAACATCTTACTTACTTATGTTTTCATCCTGCTGAGGAGGTTCTGTAAAGTCTGATCAGGTGCTTGTGGAGTTCAAAATAGTTATCTGTGAGAAATGATGAAACTGGGTCAACATTTTTTACACAACATTGGTTGGTTGAAGCTACATAACTGCTTTAACAACAATATCTGCAATTAAAAAGATAATCAATAATTTGTTATGTGCACAAGTGTTTTTTTGAGGATTCATTTGAGCATTTGTATTGTGACCCTTGCATTCAGACATTGGCTGCTCTTTGTCTTCTATGTTGTCTATTCAGCTACTCTTGCAGCTGGTTAGTGGGTTTCTTTATTTCTACAGTATCACTTTGGAAAAACTAAGCAGGTCTCAGACGTGTTACTCTGAATGAAAGTGTAACAGATAAAAGAACTCGGAACCATGATATTGTGCATCATGAAACTTTGAAGGGCCCTTCACCATCATTCAAGTTGTTCCGGCTGAACAGGTAATGAGGCCATAGAAACTATTCCACCCTCGTAACACAGTCCACTTCAAAAGGAATAATCTTCGCACAATCCATCAGTGCAAACATTTCTTTCTGCTTTGTCACATGTTTTTATTTTTCACATGTAGCCTCTGTGACAACATATGGACATTCTGAGCCTTTCTTGTTTTTATTATTTTTTTAAGAATGTGACCCCATTTCATGCTAAAGCAGTTACTGGCAGTGTATCCTGAATAAAAACAGATTCCACTGACATTTTGTAGACCTTTGGGTTTGAATTGAATATGGATAATTAAACTGGATTTTCATTTTTTGCTCACACACATTCAAGGTCAAATTTCCCTGTGTTCTTCCATTTGAACAGGAATAAATCTGACACAGGTTTTCCCAGCTGTATTCATATTTGTATCTCTGTTCACTACTTTAAATCCACAGGAGAAAACAAAACAAAATAGTATAACAATTTCAAATTATGAGTCCACCAACCTATGCAAAATACATCAAGTGACACTGCAGGTCCAAAATGTGTCACATTTATCCTAGATGCAAGATCTGGCAGCTGGTTCTGACTTTTTATAAGCGTTGTTCTTAAAATATCATACCTTTACTCCTAGCTTCTTTTAACTAAAGGTCCAGTAATATTAGCCTGAAATTTCTTCTCAACATTTCATTTTTTTATTGTCTGTATCCTCCAGTGAGGGGAGGAGGGCTGGCCAGTGATGCCAGCCCAGGGTTGTTTCTGTGGTAATGAGCTGTCAAAGATATGAAGAAGGCCGTGCTTTTTCCTTTGCATATCTCTCCCTTCCAAATAGGGAGTGCAGACAGTAGAGCGAGTCTGGCAGCAGCAGCTGCAGAGAGTACACCCTAGGGATTTTGGTGTCACAGATGCAGTTTAAGAACCATGTGAATGGAGTGGCTCTCTCACTGCAGGCTGTGGGACCTCCATGATTAGACCTGTAGATGTTGTCTCCTGAATGGGAAATGGGTTGTGAGGTGCTCAGGAGGACCAGTCTAAAGGACTAATTTAATTTGCCAGCTGCTAATGACAAAAATAAATTCTCCAGCCAGTCTCTGCTCTTTTGGGTTTGCTGATATGGTGTTCTATGATTGTGTTAGCACTAATTGTCTTTTTCAACGTGGTTTCAGCTAGGCATCCCATTTGTTCACCGGTGCAATGCTCAGCTATTTGAGTTTACACAAGCCAGAATTTCAGTATTTTATTAATCCATCATGCTACCACTATCAACCTTGCATACTATCATAAATATACATCAAGTGTGATTTAATTGCTTTTTAAATAATTTTGTTTTCACAAATGGCAAAAATTATGATTTTCTTTACTGTAGAGTAAACAAGCACTGACTTTAGGCAACACTAATATAATGACCATTGCTAGGGGTGGAACATGATACTAAACAGCCACTATGTGAAGTCTGTCTTGTGCTATTTAGATAAAGAAAGAAAAACCTTTGACTCATATTTATTCATCACAATTTCACAAAATATTATTACTCACATGTCAAAGAAAGAAAGAGAATCTGAAAATATTAAAATAATTGACACCTAAAAAAACATGTGGTTAAAATAAAACAAAAAGCTATACACAAATTATACATACACTCAACAAAAATAGAAACACAACACTTTTGGTTTTGCTCCCATTTTTTATGAGATGAACTCAAAGATCTAAAACTTTTTCCACATACACAATATCACAATTTCCCTAAAATATTGTTCACAAACCAGTCTAAATCTGTGATAGTGAGCACTTCTCCTTTGCTGAGATAATCCATCCCACCTCACAGGTGTGCCATATAAAGAGGCTGATTAGACACCATGATTAGTGCACAGATGTGCCTTAGACTAACCACAATAAAAGGCCAATATTTGAGGGAAATGCTAATATTGTGTATATGCAAAAAGATTTAGATTTTTGAGTTCACTTCATAAAAAATGGGAGCAAAACCAAAAGTGTTGCGTTTATATTTTTGTTGAGTATATATATATTGTCAGGATGCAGGTTTTCCTGACTGCATCCTGGTTTAGTCCTGGCACTCTCTGCCTTCCCTAGAGCCTGTCACCACACCTCACAATAATCAATTACACCTGTCAAGCTCCAATCAAGCCAGACTCACTCCTTCTGCTCACCCCTCTATACAAGCCCTTCTCAGTCTTCTCTTCCCCGCTGGATTGTCTTCACCCAAACCTCGTCCTGCCTCGTGTTTTTCCTCGTCAGCCCGACAGAGATTTGTCTGTCTGCCTGAGTTTCCCACGTCTACCACCCCTGCACTTCCAAGAACCCTGCCGCCCCTTAGAACATGCAGGAGTAGATCATCCACGAGGATGTTGATTGAGCAGGAAAGATTACATGTCAAAAAGATCCTGATTAGTTAAATTCTACTGTAAATCAGTGGAATTATAATACAGAAGAATGTGTTTTGGATCTCTGCTTTTAAATATTTCTTTGTGTAGCACCTTGAGGTTTTACATTTTGGAATTACTTTTTATTTTTAATAACTTTTCAAGTATTGTATATCCTTAGTTTTAGACTATTTAAATATTTACATATGCATAAATTGTGTCCAACTAAAATATGTATTATTAAAGTTTGCAATCTATTTCACTTGCTAATGTAATTTGCATTTATTCATATTTTGATGAAGTTGATGTCCCAAGCACATGTAAAGAACCAAAGTGTATCTTATGTACATAAACTGGCAAAAAGATAAGAGTATTTCATTTATTGAATTAATGCAATTTGTTTACATTAAATGTAGTACATTTCACTTATGGTATATCTGTAGGCCGTTTAATTCTTGTGGTGCAGGAAACATCCATCATTCAGCCTTTTGGGGACGGCACTGCTCATCTGTTCAGGACAATCCAGTCAGACCTTTGGCCACGGCAAACTGCACCTTTTAACAAAGTTAAAGGAACAGTTATTTTTTATTTATATTGCAGTACTTGGTGTCATCATATTTATATAAAATATGGATAGTTTATAGTGACAACTATAAACCGTCCATATTTTTCTACTTAACTTCCTGATGTTGTGCAATTATACACTGTTTAAAGTTATTTAATGTTTATTAAATAACTCTGTCTGTTAAGTATTGTCTGGTGATGATCAGCTCTTAAGCTGATATCAAGACAATGGTTGAAAGGGATGTATTCGAGCACTAGCAATCTTTTAACAGCAAAACCTGCACACACATAGAATAAAGGAGTGACGACTTATTTTCAAGTCCAAGAATTTAATAACAGAAATAAAATGAACATCCAGAGAACATCACTATGTAATGCTGTTTATGAACACAATATTTCGATTAACAAATCCTCTGTACTAGGCTAGTGAAACTTAACTAAACTACTAAGCAAAATGAAGATAAAAGGAAGCTAAGCTAAGGAACTATTTACATGCAAAACAAACAAAAGACAAAACAAAGTGGTTGATCATAATCAGAATACTTCAGTGAATCCTTGTTCACTAAAGATCTGATTCCAAAAAACATGGAATGGAGTTGAAAAAACATTTGGCATGTGTTTCAACCCATTCACAATGCAAAGCCCCAGTTAAACAAAACATTATTTGATGAAATAATATTTGTTTAAGCTAAAGAACCAAAGTTCACCTTAAAGAATGTGAATCATGGTTAAATTAGCTTAACTAATTCAGAACAACATTTGACATGTGTTTCAACCCCTTCACAATGCAAAGCACAAGTTAACCAGAACATTATTTTGAGAAAGTAACATTCTGAGGACCGGTTTGTCCTGTAAAATCATTTAATTCAGAATCGCTTGGCTTTGTTTATGCGATTCTACCTCCGGGTGCTAGGGGTCGCTGTAGTGATCGTCGCTAACCTGGTTAAAGTCTATAGTCTGGGTGCGATTTGCTGGGGGGGATGGGGGGGATTCTGGTTGTGATGTCCCCCCCTCTGGTCATTCATGTTTTATCCCTGGGGGGGAAACATTCCTCCCCCCTCTGATCTGAATAAGTAATATTATCAGGGGTTAAAGTTTTCCGTCGCTGCGATAGATTTCTGTCATTTGGAAAATGAGCGCAAAATGTTCCGTGTAGACTTTTTATTCAAGATTTTAAACAAAAGCTGCGCTCAACCAATGAAACCTGGCAGAGCCAGGACATTAGCTAATCAGACAGAGAGTGGGGCGGGTCATTGTAAAGCGGAGAGCTGCCGGTCTGAGGTTTTGTCGGTGTTCATCATTTTAACTTTTGGAAGAGCATCTCAAACTGACCACAGATGATATGAATGAAAGTAGTGGTGGTCCAGTGGCGGCTGGCCCATAGGGGACGCTCGGGCGCTGCCCTCCCTAGATGTGGAGGGGAAAAGTCAAAATATATATAGATTTTAAAAGTATTATCAGTTTTTACTTAATAGTACGTGGCCACATGTAATAAGAATTATTAAAACACTTCTACTAATTGACTCTCATTTAACAGTGCATTTCCACCAACAGAACGTATCATTTCTCTTCTTCTACACTTTTAGGGCTGCCACTCAAGGAGCCCCACAAGTGTAGTGAAATAACCAATCGTATACTGTTGCTAGGGAAATTTTATAAATATTTGGCCAATCAGCGTCGCTAAATGAATGGCTTTGGGGCTACTGGACTCATAGCCCTTGCTGCACAGTGATAGGTGGATAGACCAGTTCACGCGTGACGTCACGAGCTACATCCGGGTCACGGTGGAAGGCAAAAACAGTACTGTTTTTGCTTACCACCGTGACATAACGGGTGAATTAGAGCATGCTTTTAGTTTATTTTTGGAATCTAAACAATGCCTACAACTTGTTGTGCTCTCGGTTGCACACAGAGGCATTCCAAATCGTCGGATGTACATTTCTTTCATTTACCGAAGGACGAAGAAAGACGAAAGAAATGGATATTTTCAATGAAAGGACGCAGGCAGACAATCCCAATTGACTGTGGGATGTTCTAACTGTGTGAGGCCAGAGAAAGGCAATTCTCAGAGAGTTTTTGTAATTATTTGTTATTTTTACACAGAGTGGAGTATCTGAAGTGACACTGTAGAAGCGAGTCGCACCAGAAATATGTGAAAAAGCCTCCTGTGGAACTATGGACTCATTTTACTCCAACCCAAAAACACCTGCCAGACAGACAACCTAAACCAGCCAAGATTACCTTAAACAATATTTAACTTAACGCAGAAGTTAAAAATTTTCATCTTTAAAAGCAAGTTACATTTTTTTCTGATAAAGTTTAAGCAATTTTACTAAACCTTTTAAAAAGTTTACCTCCCATCCATGGATTTTCTATACCTGCTTTTCCGTACAGGTGTTACGTCATGCCGTATCTGATTGGAAAGCGCGGCTTGACGTAACACAGGGTCGTCGAGGAGCTGTTGACCATCTCCAGCAGTCAATGAGCGAGAGGTGGGGACACAGAGTCCACCCTGGACAGGTCACTGGGCTAAAATATAACCGTTTTTATAAACTTCAAAAAAGTTAATGCCTTTTTATAAACTCATGAGTTGTGATAATTAATTGGTGAGCAATAACGGGCAAAGCAGAGACTGATTATTGTAATGTGCGATCTGTGTTTAATTAAAATGTATGATCTCATGATAGTGTCCCTCTTTGTCCATGGCTGTGGTTGGCCTTGTATGATCATAGGATTGATTTATATTGAATGTGACAGTGGAGAATGTACAGGTGTGAAGAAGATGATGTAATGATGTAAGCTGCTGTCTTTTGAATTAGCTGCAGTTTATGGAGGGTTTTGAAATTGTAAAGTGGAAAGGCGAGTGAACTGTGGACCAGTTTGGCAAAAGTGCGAAGGAAGAACTTGCTTGATACTGCAAATATTAAAGTTAACCAGGTGATGTTCTGGATGTGGAAAGTGAAGGGGATTATGGAGAGGGCCGTCCAGGATGGCACCAAGGCTCTGAAGCTGGAAGGGGGGAGAGATACAGGAATTGTCAATGGAACTGCCAGATTTGGTTAAAGTGGACTTTGCACAATAAGCAAATCAGGTTACTAAGGTGGCATGACATCCACGGCCCCGGAATATATGGGCTGACTAGAAAAAAATTTCAGTCAAATTGATTATTTTTGCTTTAACCCCTGAATATTATGGATTTTTCAAATTTTATATTAATACATGTTTGTGTCTTTCACATTTGTAAATTTAATTTTTTGTTTGTTTTTAAAGAGTATTGTTACGTTTTCTGCTCAAAGCGGTTAAAGTAATCTAATACCCACTCCCGAATCCCGACACTAGATGGGGCAAGTTTAAAAACAATAGTTTAACCTACTGGATCTCGCTAGCTAACCATTATTAATAAAACTTTTATTCATTAATAAAACTTTTGAACTCCCCCCCTCTGGTTTTTTTCCAAATCGCACACTGTCTATTGTTATCAAAATTGCCTTGAAAACCGGCATTAATATTCCATATTAATGCGGGAATAAGCCTCATAGCCCCATCGAAGGATGGCGGAGCCAAACGATTAAGCTTTGTGCTTTAAACAAACTCCTTTTGAATTGTCCGAAACCGGATGTTAGCAAGGCTAATAGCATTTTGGCTAGCGGACATTCGGCGCTAACACATAACAGCTTTAGCTTTCTTTTTAGTCATAATGAGTGGGCTGGATAACGTAAACATTAATGTCCCATCAATGTATGAAACCCTTGTGGAGGTAACCTTGTTATAACCAAAGAAAAACACACTCAAATTATGTTAGCAGTACCATGAAACGAAGACTAGCGTGAGGTATTTCGTTAGCCCTTTGTTCAAAGACCCATGTACAAACGATTTACAAATCATTTCCCAATAAACCTTTTTACTTCTCCCTCAGCTCGCTGTCCAAACCTGTCTCTTGCCCTGTGTCAGCTCTGTCCACTTTGGCCATTCCAGGAAGGACGTAAAAGCAGGGAGAACCGTTGGTTTGTTGTTGGCGGGCTAGCGCTTAGCTCTCCAGCCAGGAGCGAACAGCGTGGTCGGGGTCAGAGGCCCGGTAGGTCCTCCAGACAGCTTCTGACCCCTCTGCAGTCTCGATCGAGCTGGGGTTTTCCTCAGCATACAGCTTTCCGCTCCGTCTGGGTTCGCTTCCCTGTACAGGCTGAGTAGAAATACAACAAGGCTGTTTTTGGCATGTGGGATCCTTCCTCCTGCATCTGATTATGAGGTTAAGATAGCAAACTTAACTCGGATTTGCCCGGACATGTTCTCCGGGCGACGAGAAGTCCCCAGGTGCTGGATGTGCGTCGGTCAGGCCTGACCAGGCCTCATGGTCCAGGCCTTCTTGTCTGCTCCAGCCAGAGTAGCAGTCTCCTGAGAAGTGACTGGGGCTGTGTCTCAATCCGCCTACTTCTACACTTCGAACACTTAGTTTTAAGTAGGTAGTGTAGATAACACAAAAAGTCAGTGCACTGAAAGTACCCGGATGACCCCCTAAAAACGGGCACAAAATGCAGTGTGTAACGATGGACCCTACTCGCACTAAACGGACGCCATCTTGACTACAAAGCGGAAAGGGAGGGGCTAAGGACGTCGGGAAGATGTTCCCAGTTTGAAAATAATGGCGGACTATTCAGCCGAGACAGCCGAAACCGCGATCATATAAATGTAAGTAATGGTGGTAATACGAGGCATTGTACTCGATAGGTGTTTGTAAAATACACGAACATACCTCATGTTCAGCCAATATTTGGAGGATCCTGCGTTGACGTCGGAGGCGATGTAATTTCAACATGCTGTGAATGTAAACGATTGTTGTTTTTAAAAAAAAAAAAAAAAACGCCGGCATATATTTCTTGGCGGTCTGAAAAATTCGCGGTCACGTGTGTTGCGTTCGTCACGTCATCCCGTCATTTCCGGTAAGTGTTTTAACATAAGTGTTCCTTTTGGAACACTACTAACGGTCGAAAGTGGGCACTACGGCAGTAAGTGGTCAGTGCACATCAGCAGTGCACTGACGGAAGTAGGCGGAATGAGACACAGCCTGGGCCTGCAGGACCTTCAGTCACATGGCTGCTGAGAAAGGAGACCCCCCCTCTCCTTGGGAGCCCCAGGGGGGGTGCTGGTCGTCTGAGGGTTTGGAGGTGTGTGTCTCAGCAGCTTGGAGTCAGGAGAGAGACTGGAGCAGAGGTGAGCTGTGACTTTTATCTGTAGGGAGTGGTCACAGCTGACCTCCTGCTGAGAGAGAGGGAGAGAGAGAGAGGCTCTTTCTGCCCCTCCCCCCTTATCCTTTGCAGCAGGAGTGGGCTTCCTTTGTGAAATCTTCCACTGTTCAGAATTCAATCTGAGATCAATTATTCATCATGGCGTTATTATGGCATAACACTGATGTACTTATCAGAATCAGAATCAAGTTTATTGGCAAGTAGATTTGCACTTACAAGGAATTTGACTTGGTGTTGATGGTGCAGACAAAATAAAATAAAATAGATATATATACAGACACTATATACACACAGTAGACTGTGCGTTAATGTAACGCAGAAGCTTGTAAGTCCTGAACGGGGGAGAGAGGAAGTGTCCAGTGTCACGGGTGGATCTTGGCCTTGTTGATAAGGGCGGTAGCAGATGGGAAAAAACTGTTCTTGTGACGTGAGGTTCTGGTCCTGATGGACCGCAGCCTCCTGCCAGAGGGAAGTGACTGAAATAGTCTGTGGCTGGGGTGTGAGGGATTAGCCACAATCTTCCTGCACGCCTCAGAGTCCTGGAGGCGTACAGGTCCTGGAGGAATGGAAGATTGCAGCCAATCACCTTCTCTGCAGACCGGATGACACGCTGCAGTCTGCCCTTGTCCTTAGCGGTGGCACCAGCGTACCAGATGGTGATAGAGGAGGTGAGGATGGACTCAATGATGGAGGAGTAGAACTGCACCATCATTGTCCTTGGCAGGTTGAATTTCTTCAGCTGCCGCAGGAAGTACATCCTCTGCTGGGCTTTCTTGGTGAGGGAGTTGATGTTCAGCTCCCACTTTAGGTCCTGGGAGATGATAGTTCCCAGGAAGCGGAAAGACTCCACAGTGTCAATGGTGGAGTCACAGAGGGTGATGGGGGTAGCTGGGGTTGTGGAGTTCTTCCTGTAGTCCACAACCATCTCCACTGTTTTTAGAGCGTTGAGCTCCAGGTTGTTCTCCCTGCACCAGGTCACCAGATGGTCAGCCTCCCACCTGTAGGCAGACTCGTCACCATCAGAGATAAGTCCGATGAGAGTGGAGTCGTCCGTGAACTTCAGGAGCTTGACAGACTGGTGACTGGAGGTGCAGCTGTTGGTGTACAGGGAGAAGAGCAAAGGAGAAAGAACACAGCCAACTTGCCATTCAAGATTAGACTGTTATGAATTAGAATGGTGTGCTTACCTTCACAGAAAGGAAGAGGTGGTGTTTTGACAGAATATTACCCAAACTTGAATGACCTTAAACAGCATCAATGAACAAAAGATCAGACTTTTGTTTATCTTGAAAAGCTGCACAATCTGTTGATTAGAAAAATAAAAACATTATTCATGCTATTTGTACTAATTTATAACCATCCATCCATTTTCCTACACCCTTATCCCTGTTGGGATGGCGAGGAATGCTGGTGCTTATCTCCAGCAGTCAATGGCGAGAGGCAGGGTACACCTGGACAGGTAATATATCTGAAATATGAGTGGCCGGCAAATACATTACGCGTTCTTCCATGTGTAAGAGACACTCCGCTGGTATGCCAGAGGAGTACCAGAGGAGTACACATGCACTGTTCTTCTCTTCTAGGTGTGATACATCGGTGCCTGTAGTGTCAGCATCTTTCTGCATAGGTGACTGATTATGGAGCGGTCCGGTCAGCCTCTGCATCACAGCGGCGGTCAAGACAAGACCACAATCAGTTTAGCAAACAGCATAAAACATATCAAGACTACTTAAAACTATGTTAACATCAAGCTAATAGAGCACCATCTGCATCATTACTCATACTCATTCAAATATTCATATCACACATTCCTTCTGGTTTTTACAAACAGTCTGTGCTAGTACCTGGGATACCATTTGTAAGGTTACACAGTCAAGATATAACAGCAATAGTTTGGGTTCTACAAGAGGAAAAAATGGGTTTTCGTTTTTAAAGTCAGATTTTCACCATGTTATACATTTGTAAATGTCACCGTTCCAAACTAAATATTTAATTACACAGCTAACTGTTTAGATTGTAAACTATATATTAAGATGCAAACAGAGCATTTAATTTTCTAATTAAATATTGAACTCCAAATTAAATGTTTAGTTTACAAACTAGACGTTTACTTTGGAGCTAAATATTAAGCTTGTTATTTAAATATTAAACTTGGAACTGTGACTTATTTATAGATTTATGAATAACAAAAATATGAATAATGAACCCTGCCTTTTATGTCATATGACAGGCTAAACATTTTGCTGTAAATCATTCATTGTATAACTTTACAAACGGAACCCCAAAAACCTACCAGCAGGGATGAAAAATATTCAGATAATAATTGACAGACAGAACAAAGCTAAAAGACGGCTGTCTTAATGTGAAAGCATATGTTTTATCAAGAGCGACACAAAGGTAAACAATGTAAACATCTCTTAGCTTACCTGTATCTGCTGTCCTCTTGACGTCTCCACGGAGATTTTAATGTAACTTCGTAGCCCAGCCACTTTTCTGGCATCGTGTGGTCTTCTATCGGTCTTTTGTCCACGAAATTAAAAGAACAAACATACCATTGTTTCGGTGGTTTCTTCAAATTTACAACTTTTAACCACAGGCGGAGGGATATCTCATTCTTCGGCTGGGGGTGAAGAAAGTAGGGCGCCTGGTATCCACAGCTCTTGTACGCGGTCGATGATTAAAACACTCAGACTAAAAGCATACTAGCGCCACCATCTGGAAAAGTTATCATGTTTTTACAAGATAATTATCATGTTTATACAAGATAATTATCATGTTTTTACAAGATAATTATCACGTTTATACAAGATAATTATCACGTTTTTACAAGACAATTATCATGTTTATACAAGATAAGTAGCAAAAAATTATTTTCTCCAGTCGCAGCATTACGCTTCCGTAGATTCTTCAGATTCGACTTGTTTAAAAAATAAATTGACCAGTAAAATGAGTTCAAGGAGATGGGATTTTATTTAAATGGTTTTAGTTTTCTTCCAGACATAGACAACTATTTTGATATATTTTGTTAGAAAATCTTTCTAAAAGCCCAACAAATGTTGTGAAAAGCTTCCCAAATGTTTACAACCTGCCCATAAGCTATTTTTGTTCCAACTCAATGTGTTCAAAAGAAGCCTAATTGGGTGACAACCTACCCAGTTTGGCAACACTGACTACACTATTGCTTTTTGTTTGTTCGTTTTTTTAGATTTTGGGATTTTATTGAGAATTTCTTTCTCAGCACTGTAGCAGTAGTCACAGAGCCACTGTTCAGCCTGAAGCATATACATTTTTTTTTTAAAAAGTGTGCCCCCCTAAAAAATGGAATGCCCCCCCCCCCCCCCTGTAATTTGTTTCTGCAGCCGGGTCTGACCCTGGGCTTCCACCCAGTCCTACAAAAGACTAAATAAACTCTCTAACATTGAACAGGACAAAAATAAATGATCCAGTGTCTCCTGCTGTCCACAAAAAATACATTCTTCTCTAACAGCCTTGTATCCATCCTCTGTTTGTAGCTATTGATCCATGTATGATCCTCCACTGGAGGTTGCCAACCCGCATTTCAACCAGAGGCTAATACAGGACCCCTCCACCTCCTGGTTCACCCTCTCAGTGGTCGCAGCAAATATACCGGAGCTCTCTTGGATTGTTTTGAGCTATTGCAGGAACAGCAGGACAAGAGTGTTCTGGTGGGATCCTCTGATCTCCTTCTCCAAATCCAACATGGTCACAACCAGCCGAGTCTTCTTAGGAACCACATAACCCTCCACACCACTGGACTGGGGATCCAATGCAGACTCCTCCATCTGTGAAAGTGGATCCTACTTGATGTTTCTGGTCCCGGGTCTGAAAGATAAGGTGAACTTAAAATGACCGAAGAATAGAGCCCTGGGTTAAGCCTTTTTGCTCCTTTCAGGTATTACAAACACTTATGGTCATTTCATACTAGCAAAGGCACCTCAGCTCCCTCTAGCCAGTGACTCCATTCCTCCAGGGCCAGCTTGACCATTCTTTTGGCTGCAGAAAGAGGCCTGGAGAAGAATGGACATGGGTGAACCTTGTCATCAGAAGACATTGGACTGAGAACTGCACCTACCCCAATATTAGAAATGTCAACTTCTACAATAAACGGCCTGGAGGGAACAGGGAAACATAGAACTGGGGTAGTGTTAAATTGGTCCTTTATTTTCTTGAAAGCAGGGTTTTGATGGAACTTGGCTAAATTTGGTTTTGATAGAAGTGAGTTTATGAATTGGTGCAGCAATCTGACTGAAGTTTCTGATTGACCGTCAGTAAAAGTTGGCAAATCCAAGAAACCTCTGGAGGCCAGGGTGTGGGGGAGGTAGCACCTCAGAGTTTGTGGGGTGGGCTCTGGTTAGTTGGCCATTTGGTTCATATTGGCCCCATCTCCGGGTGGATGGGATCGTGGGTCATCTGGGCTGGGATCGGGGTAGGGGGTTAGGGCTGCAGTATGGATGTTAGGTATGCTATGGTAAAAGTTTTATGAGCTCAGTCATGCATATCCCTAACCTAAAAATAACTCCATCTATACCAGCATGCCATTCCTGAGCCAGCAACAGGTCCATTTTTGGCCAGATCCTTTTGTAATAACTCAGAAGCTGGAGACCTGATAATTCAGCCAAACAACAGGAATGGTTTAAAAGGTTTATTGAGAAAAGAATGGAAACTGGCTGTAGCACACTCTGCAACCACTGCAAGGGGGAACACAAGGTTAGTGGCCAAGACCAACTCAGCGGGATATAAAGTGCGAGGTAATTCTGTTTGGATCAAGACGCTCCTGTGACCCTAGTACTGTTGATTTGGGACCCCTGACAGCATATGTAAATGTCAGGGGTCACTGATTTGGGACAGTGATTTTAAATTAAATGGTCAGAACAGAGCAGCTGTTCGATCATGTTTTTATCACTTAAAGCAGCTGGCAAAATTTAAATTCTTGAAACATTGATCCATGCTTTTATATCATCCCGCCTGGATTACTGTAAGGGACTCTGTTGGAGTGAATGTGTCTTTTCTTTCTTGTCTACAGCTGGTTGAAAACGCTAATGCACATCTTTTAACAGGTACTCCAAAAACAGAGGATATTACCCCTGTTCTGGCCTCACTTCATTGGCTCCCAGTACATCCATCGATCCATCCTTTTCCGCTTATCCGGGGTCGGGTCGCAGCTTCAGTAGGGAGGCCCAGACGTCCCTCTCTCCAGCCACTTGGGCCAGCTCCTTTGGGGGAATCCCAAGGTGTTCCCAGGCCAGCCGAGAGACATAGTCCCTCCAGCGTGGCATCCTAACCAGATTCCCGAGCCACCTCAACTGGCTCCTTTCGACGTGGAGGAGCAGCCTAGAGAGTAGATCTCCCAGTACATTTTAGAGTTAATTTTAAAATTCTTATTTTAATTTTTAAGTGTTTGAAAGGCCTTGCCCTGCCGACCTTTCTGAGCTTCTTCATCCCTACTTGCCCTCTCGGCCCCTCAGGTCAGCTGAAATACATCTCCTGGAGGTATCGAGGTCTAAAGCTACGTTCACACTGCAGCCTGAAGTGACCCAATTCCGATTTTTTTGCCCATATGCGACCTGTATCTGATCTTTTCATGACAGTCTGAACAACACAGATCGGATTTTTTCAAATGCGACCCAGGTCGCTTGGATATGTGGTCCTGAATCCGATACGCATCTGATCTTTTCAAATGCGACCTGTGTCTGTACGGCCAGGTCGCATTCATCCGACCTACACGTCACTGATACTTAACAAACGTCACTAACGGTGGACCTGGCAATGCCAAAGAGGTTGGCTAAAAAAAAAAAAGAAAAAAAAAAAAGAGGCTATTGTGCGGTAACAAGCACCTGTTGCAAGTCAATACAGCCCCACGGCCTGCAGTGTGAACGTAGCCTAAGAGGAAGCTTAGAGGTGGCAGGGCCTTTTGTATAGTTGGTCTTCAATTGTGGAAAAACCTGCCCCTACACATAAGAGAG
This sequence comes from Fundulus diaphanus, assembly GCA_037039145.1. Taxonomy (NCBI): domain Eukaryota; kingdom Metazoa; phylum Chordata; class Actinopteri; order Cyprinodontiformes; family Fundulidae; genus Fundulus; species Fundulus diaphanus. The sequence continues at coordinate 20,265,577 of CM073136.1, forward strand.
GCTCCTTCACTGCCCACTTTTAAAGGGGAAGTCCGGTCAACAAGGAATCATTAGCTATAACTAAAACTAATACGTTCGTGGTTATTTAATTAACTTATCTTTAATCAATAAGAAAATAAAAACATAAATTGTCGTCTGAATCACTGTGTATGGGGGCTGACATTACTGCCCATATTTGGGCAGTAAGGGGCGTTTGACATCACATCCTGCGACGTAGAAAAGCGGAAGCAGCGACAGCATTTCTTTATGAATAAAGATGGTATGGTATGGTATTACTAGATCTATAAGTATATTGGTGACAAAAATTCCTTATTAATCTTTTCCGTTTTCCCACCATAGAATTAAAGACTTAAACTCATTTTCTTTTTTTTCCAGAACTCCCAAAACAATGTACAATTTTGACAAAAATTTACAACCTGTATAAATTAGGTCTATAATACCTAATTTTTCTTCCAATATTTTAAACAAACATCTTCATTCTGAACCATAATTTGGTGAATAAACATTTACAAAATTAATAACATGACCTTGAATTTCTGCCTTTACTTGTAAAAGTATGCCATTACTCAACATGTTCTTCCCTTGACAAAACATTTATATCTAAGGTTGGAAAAAATAAAACACCAACCCCTGCACAGAGATTTTTCCCATGACTAAATAAACATTCCCCAGCATAATCCGCATTGTACTTCAACAACATCACAGTGTGTTTCTTGTTAAAAAAATACATATATTTTCTTCTGTTTTATAGTTTCTACAACCAAAGCTCTTTTCTGTGCATCCCTCCCCCCATTTATAGTTAAAGAGGTCACCCTTAAACCTCACATTGGGAAAACAAACAGATAAGAAAAAAAAATCAGCAAAAAAAGAAACACCCAGTGAAATCTCACCATAATGAACAGCATTTATTTTTTCCTCATTTCACCTTTGACAGCCCGTTTTCCCCTTCTTATATTAGTAACATGTTTCTTCAAACGATATTGCTTCCTCTCGTCCAAGATATCCAAATTAACGACTTTCTGTATTTTCTTCACAGACTGAACTGGACTGAATAATATATTACATCAACCGATCTCCCACAACTTTATTCCAGAAAATATTTAATTTCTTCTACAGAATACAAGTTTTCATTTTGAGAAACACTCTCTGGAACAGATAAACAATCTGAATCCGATTTGTCATCATGCTCCATAGCTTGCACACCATCACCATGGCAACCAATCTGCCCCAACGACTGTCCCTCTAACCTGCATCTTGAACCGGCTCTTCTGAGTTTCCCTGATGCATTTGACATCCCACCTTAACTGAATTATCCCCAACCATCATGTCTGAAACAACTGGGATGCGAGAAAACTTCAAAGCTATAACTGCCATCTGACTTTCCGTCATTGTCAACACCAACAGCTGTGGAGCCTCTGACACTGCTCCCAGTCATTGCAGACCCACTGACCCCCACATAATCAATGCGGTTTTCAACATCCTCCAGAAAAGAAAACCCAGTATTGCTCTCACCTGGAACGCTGACTGAAACCGTTGTCTCCACTGGTGCAGGGACAGCGGTCCCAGGCAGCTCTTCCTGCCCGCTTCCACCGACAGCGGCTGCTGTGGCGACCTCGCCCTTCTGTTGTCTAAGGGGACAAGCAATCCGCTTGTGCCCCACATCTCCACATTCAAAACACTTTATCACACCGGATCTTGCGTAAACCATATATTATCTGGCCTCGTTTTTAACACGGAAAGAGATATCCAACATCTGGGTTGGTTAATCCAGGTACATAAACACTTGTCTACGCAGAGATTGAACGTGTTAAAATTTGGCATCCCTACAGCCCAAACTGACAGTCTTGAACCCACTAGCCAATCTTCCGAAGCATTTAAGCTCCTGCGCTAGCGCTTCATTAGACACAAAGGGTGGAACTCTGGACAGTGTGATCCGGGTGGACGGAACAGCTTAAGGGAAAATTTTAATACTATCATTTATTGCAATCTCACTTTCAACAAGTTGAGTAATCAACTCAGACTGCTTGACAAAAACAACAACCTCTTTATTCATACAAGAAGCGTATGCAATATTTCCATGTCCAACTTTGTATCCAACTGCTAACAGCACCTGCTCCACAGAGGTATTAGGCTTTGACACCACTCTCACCCCGTGTCTCAATGACAGGGACTGTAATGATTAATGCTGGTGAACCCAATATTCAACGGACCCAGAGTTACATTTTTAAAAAGGTTCATTGTGAGGATGAGTAGTGGCAGCTGAGGCTGGCAAGCAGAACCAGACATGACAGATGAGTAATGGCTGAAGGTGCAGGCAGGCAGAGATGGTAGCGATGGTAGAACCAAACTGACCTGGGGTTGCAGGCAGTGACAGCCTAAACCAATGATCACACGGGAACCTGTAGAGGAAGGGAACATCACAAAAGATAAGGTGAGATCAGATGAGAAATTCTGGCAGTGAGTGGATGACTGAGGCAGGTATATGTAGACAGGTGAACAGGTGACCAGAGTTGACAGTAATTACTGGCAGCACATGGAGCTGATCTGAGCTGACTGGAGACTGAGGTATGGACAGATCTGATTGGGTGAGGGGAGTGGAAACTAATTAGTCCAGAACATCCATCTATCCATCCTCTTCCGCTTATTTGGGGGCAGGTCACGGGGGTAGCAGCTTCAGTAGGGAGGCCCAGACGTCCCTCTCCCCAACATTTGGGCCAGCTCCTCTGGGGGAATCCCAAGGCGTTCCCAGGCCAGCCGAGAAACATAGTCCCTCCAGCATGTCCTGGGTCTCCCTCTGGGTCTCCTCCCGGTGGGACGTGCCCCGAACACCTCACCAGGGTGGCGTCCAAGAGGCATCCTAACCAGATGCCCAAGCCACTTCAACTGGCTCCTCTCAACGTGGAGGAGCAGAATGAAGTCCAGAACAAAGTAAACAAAAACCTAAATCATGACAAGGGACGGTATCCCTAAGGACGCCATCCCTGCAGAGAAAACACGACCAGTAACAAACAAACACTATTGTTTAAACCAAGCCTAAAAAAATAATATCTTACAACAATCCATTAAAAAGAACAGAAATAAGTGAAACAAAAAATGTAAAAAAAAAAAAGTCCACTCACTACACGCTCCACCACCAACTCCCAGCATGCAGTGCGAAAGAAAGAAAGAAAGAAATATCTTTTAAGGGATTGCTGCAAATCCAACAATAGTCAACAATGCTCATCCGGGAGGAGCAGGGATGGGCACAAATACATCAAAATGTATTTCCAAATAAAATACAAAATACCCACCTTAAAAATGTATCAAAATAAACTACAAAATACAGCAGCCAAAAAATGTATCAAAATAAAATACTGTATTTTTGTATTTTCAAAATACTACAAAATACTTCATTCTAAGCGCCTTTTTCTTCTATCCCTTCACTTGTACACTATCTGGAAAAACATATGCTAACCCCTCATGTTAGACACCCCAATATAAACCTCTGCCCTGATCTTGATGGCGAGGAAAAAGAAATAGCCCAGTCCATCCATCCATTCTGGCGGAGATAAGTCGTTTGGCACGACGACACCTGTGCTATCCTAGTGTAGCAGGTCTTGGTGATATCACAGTAAATTGGGCAAAAGTCTGGACTATTTCTGCCCTGCGATGGACTGGCGACCTGTCCAGGTGTACCCGCCTCACGCCCATTGGCAGCTGGAGATAGACACCGGCACCCCTCGCGATCCCAGCGGGGATAAGCGTGTTAGAAAATGGATGGCTGGATGGATGGATGGCTGGATGGATAGATGGATGGATGGATGGACTGGGCTATTTCTTTTTCCTCGCCATCAGGATCTCTGCCAACTGGCACCAGAAAATGCTATTATTGGGCTTTCTTCATCTGGAAACAGATGCAAACAACACCTTACAGACGCAGCCATGATGAACTGGTTGAACTCGCACAGCTGACAATACAGTGATCTGATTGGCTGAGTAGCCAAACTCGAATCATGTGACCTCTTGGACCGGAGCACAAAATTAATATTTTTTATCGGCTATAACTTATTAATGTGCAAGTGAAAACGTGGGAACATTGGTGTTTTGAGATCACTATGTGTAGCAACTTATCCCAGTGGAAGAAAGTTGCTCCCCGACAGTTCATACGAAACGTTTAAGGAGACGTCCTACAGATTCTGGCCCATGGACTAAAATGGATGATTTATTTAGACATTTAAAATGGTAAGCATTTTAACATTTTAAGTGATTTAACACCATAACTACCACAGTGCACAACCTTGATCAATGTAAATACCAAAAAAAAGTAAAAAATAAAAAATCTGGTTGTTACATTAATACTGTACAACATTAAAAAAGAAAGGCAAATTGCAAACTCAAGTGTTGCAATCTAAGTAGTGATGGGTCGATGAGGCGTCATGAAACGTTTCGACACATTGCCACTCTGTGCCGATACTGTGCCGATACTGTGTCACTGAATACTGACACCTGCTGGACCTTAAAAATCCCTACAGGCAACCTGGTTGACAGAGTTAACTGACATTGATTTGATGATCAAGTATACACAATACAATTTAAATCATTGTATGTTGCATTGTATTATTTTACATTTTCATTTGAATTAAACATATATTTGATTTTTTTTAGATACAGTCAATAAATAATGTGAAGGAGGATGCTTGTGGACTGGCTTTTTTATTTTTTACAAATGGTTGATCGGGCGCTGTGTTTAGTTACCTGACTGATATCATCTGTTCTGAAATCGGACATGCTGAGTATGACAAAGGGAGGAAGAACTACTCAGAGTAGCAGCTTTCTACTCAGTGTAAATCAGCCGTTTTTTCTGAAACGACGCTCAGAACAAAGACGCACAGCGCAACCCGCCCAACCATAAAGGCGTCTGCCCAACCCATCCATCAGTGGTGCGCTCCGATCAGCACCTTGCGCTCACAGAGCGAGACTGTGGTACACCATCACACCAGAGTTGCAAAATGGTTAAAAATTAACCATTATTAACCATTATTTTGTTTACAGTTCAGGTTGGATTTTATTTACTGCGCAGCATAGCTTTGCTGTGCGCGCTGCTGTGCGCGAATGCACACGCGTGCAGCTTGGAGGGAACAGAAACAGTTTGGCGCGTCAGTCAGTTCGAAACAGGTGCTGTATTGGTCACGTGACCGAAACAGTTCCTGTATCGGTCACGTGACTTTTCCGTAGCAATACACACATCGACACGGGTTTCGCTCTATGAGACCGACACATGCGCCGACGCATCGGTGTTGCCGGACCCATCACTAGATCTAAGCTTGTGAACTCAACTTGTAAGCCTTGTGCTGTGTAACCTTACCTTGTCTAAACTGTGGATCAAAAGAAGTGCTCTAGTTCTCATGTTCTGCCCTCTACTCGCCCAGATTCAACCATAATTTGTTACATTACAATATTACTGTCTTTGAATTGTAAGGCATTACACTACATTTACATTACTTTCACCAAAATAACAGGAAATATGGATTTCTTCATGTGTTCAATGCAGCTCATTACACGGCAGGAGGTGATGTGGTATGGCATAATAACTGAGCTAGGCTTAAGGCTAACAAAAGAACAATATAATGGTTGCAGTTATGGCTCATGGGACAATGTAGGCCCCAACGGCCAAAGGTCACTCACAACTTAATCTAGTAAAATATAGCCATAGTGAAATTGTATGTTGACTTTAAATAGTTCTCATCATTGCTGGTTGCCTTTTCTTCCACTTACAGTTGTGTAGACTTAATACAAATTGTTTGAGAATAATGGCTAAGATCTTTGTCCGTAAAAGCAAAATTTTAGTTATTCTCACTGCTTGAAATGAGAAGTATAGCCTAAGCATGTTAGATCTGTTGCATGGATGGCAGGGATAACTCAAATTCCCTTTCTACATTCATCTTAACAGGGCAATCAGATTCCAGGACCAGCATAGATGACTTTTTTTTATTCTTGGATAATCTTCTCTGGTGCCAATTAAGCATTTCTCAATTTTGGATTAAAAAGCAAAGTAACTTCAGTTACTGAGAATTGTACCGAGTAAAATATTACTGAAATTGTATTGGTAATGCCTTACATTACTGCATTACTGCAAAAAGCAATGCATTACTGTAGCCTAATTAAATTACTTTTTTACTGCATTACTCCCAACACTGATATTGTGTAGGCTACATACAGTCAACAGCAGAACATTATTTAGGTACATTTCTAAGAAAAAGTAAATTAAAACGGCCAACACTAGTATGCGCCAAAACTAGCCTACTACAAGTGGCGGAGAAGGTCACCTGTGGTGCTGCAGCAGCACACATATTGACGATGAGATACAAAAGTCCTATGTAGGCTATATGCTAATTACATGAAACAAAAGGAAACCGTGTAACATAACAATAACTTTAAAAACATGATTCTTTGAATGTTCACTGGTGAAATCAACAACAGTGAAACTAACACAGAGAGTTAGTTAGCTAACATTACAAAGTTAAATAGCCTAGCTTTACGAACACTGAACGTTACACTGAACAGGAACATGCAATAAAAAGAGTGATTCATGGTTGAGAATAAATGAGTTACTGAAATAAACTAGGTAAATTTGGTTGCTCACCTTGCTTTGAAACAACTTCCTTGACTGGTCCTGACAAAGCACCAAGTACAAGATACCTGACTCAATCTAATATGCAGCACTGTGTGTTTTGTGTTTATCGAGCAATGTGCCCATAGCAAGTGTGAAACAGTGCCAAAATTCCCTAGTGGCCGAGAGTGGTATCACAGGGACTTGACTGCAAAAATGCCACAGACACTATTTCATGCTTTATAGATAGTTAGATGTCATCACAGAAAGTATTTTACAGTATTTTGAAAATACAAAAATACACAACACTGAAGTATTTTGATACAAAATACAAAGGCATTTTCATCATTTCAATAAAATACAAATTATAAAATAGTATTTTGTATTTGAAATACGTATTTCAAATACTTGTATTAGAAAATACTGCCCATCCCTGGGGAGGAGCCATCACAAATGTGTGTGCAATGCCTGAAAAGGTGTGATACTACTGTGAGCAGCATCAAAACAAATCTCTGGATAATAAAAATGTTATGTGACTTTTATCTAACGTTCTGAAATTACTGTATACTTGATTTCCTTAAGATTTTAACCCGAGATTAGGATGCTATTTCTCAGAGGGCTTCGAGGCAGCAAGTACGGTATACCAATTGTGCATGGAGTTTGCATGTTCTCCCTGTGCATGTGTGGGTTCTCTCCGGGTACTCCGGCTTCCTCCCACAGTCCAAAAACATGACTGTTAGGTGAATTGGCCTCTCTAAATTCTCCTTAGGTGTGAGTGTGTGTGTGTGTGTGTGAATGGTTGTTTGTCCTGTTTGTCTCTGTGTTGCCCTGCGACAGACTAGCAACCTGTCCAGGGTGTACCCTGCCTCTTGCCCAGAGAAGGGTCATTTAACATTTCTACCTTTGGAGCCCAGAGACGGGTCAACTGACCTGAAGGATTTTAATTAGCATCCTATAAGCAGTTGTGAACCGGCGCTTTTGTTCTGTATTTGTGTCTAAGTCAAGAGGACTGAAATTCCAGCATGAGAAATATACAAAAGAACAACAGTTATTTGTTTGAATGCTTTTTATTTTTGTCATTAAAAACAATACAAAAATACAAGAAATAAAACAATTCCGCACATATTTACACTAGGCACAGTGGGGGGCTGCGTGTGTGTGAGTGGCATGTCCTTGTGTGACTGGCATTTCAGCACTCACTCAGCAGTCTGTCTGTACTGTCAGAACATACCTGGCACTGCCAGGGTATGACCCTGGTGCATTTGCCACATGTGTATTTGTAGCAGTCAACGCATCTCACAGTTGCACAATTGTTCCTGCATCGATGGTTGACCTGACACTTTGCCCTTTTGCCTGAGCTGGGTGTGGAAGGTTGTTGCCGAAGCAGCTTCTCCTTGTGTGCCTTCTTCTCACTCACATGAGAGTTACCCAACTCTTTGGCAAGCTCAACTAGGAAGTCCACCCGTCTCTCCTGCACCCCAATGCATGCCTGATAAAGCACATGTGCATTCAGTGCTGCCATGTCAATCATGTTGTAGAACACGGCAACTGGCCATCTCCGTGTTCCTGCACGCACGCTGTACTCCCGCACCATTTGGTCCATCACATCCACACCGCACTTTGTTTTGTTATATTGTGTGACCGTGTTTGGCTTCCTTTTGGTGGTATCCTCAGTCTCAACCACGCTGTGCATGCTGCTGAGAACGTAAACGGCCTTCTTCCGTTTGGGCGCATACACCGTCAGCGTGGCACCAGTGGTTGAAAACACCTGAGTGGTGAATTCAGTGCGATCCATCTGTCTAGCGGACTGAGGAATTTCCCGTCGTCTCTTGTTGACTGTGCCGAGGATAGTGGTTTTCTGGCTAAGCAGTCGTTGTGCAAGTGACAGTGATGTAAAGAAATTGTCCGTGGTTACAGTTCTGCCCTTGTCCATGAACGGTTCCATCAGCCTCATCACTACAGTCTCGGACAGTCTCTCCCCACTGGGACGACTGGGGTCCTTGCCAAGATATGGGAAGACATTACAGATGTACTTTGATTTCAAGTCGCAAGCCACCCAAAACTTGATGCCAAACTTGTCCGGTTTTGTTGCAATGTATTGCAGGAAACAGCAGCGAGTCTTTGATGGAAAAAGTTGTTCATCAATAGTGATGTGTCGACCAGGGCTGTAGGATGCGATGCAGTTAGTGACAAATGATCCCCAAACATCGGAGATTGCAGCAAACTTATCAGTCTCCGCTCGCTCACTGCGTGTAAACATGTCATCAAAGCGTAGGTGTCGCATGATGTCTTGGAAGCGGTTTCGGGCCATAGTTTCAATGATCCTTGGGTTTCCCAGGTTTGCTGACCAGCTGTCACATAGTGATGGAACCTTGGTCACCCCCCGCAAGATAATGACTGAAATAAATGCCATTAGTTCTGGGAGATCCATGAACCAATCCAGCTGCTCCGTGTGACGTGCATGTTGAGTAGTCCATTCTCGAATGCTACGAAGCATGTCAAGAGTGATAAAACAGAGGAAGCTCTGAAGGCGACTCCGGATACTTCGTCTGGCCTTAGCGCTTGGCTCTCCATCTGTGGCGTACGGTTCTATTGGAGTGAAATGGAGATGTGTCCCCACTTGTTCTTCACGTCACACTGTGCCATCTTTCGCGGTCTCTGACGGCTCACTCCCCAAACGAGCTCTCTTTTTTGGTAGAGGGAGAGTCTCCTCATCTGCAAGATAAACAATTTCAAATTAACTTTTGGTTTGGTTCTAAATAAAAAAAAATAGTCAGGAAAATAAAATAGGTAGGTTGAGAAATCTAACCTGAAGACAGCTCAGAGTCCGAATCCAGTTGAAGGTCTATATGGTCTCCATCTGAATCACAAGGGCTGGCACTGCTCAGAATCAGTTCCAATGCCTCCTGAGCAGTGAACCTCTTCTGCATTTTTTTCTTGTGAACTAAATAGATGAAGCAGTCACCTATTTATCCTCCACAGCACAAAAGGTTGCATGCAAATTTGCATGTGCAAAGTCTCCCAGATCTCTTTTGCTACACCTTTTGCATGATTTTTTTGAGGTGGAGCAACACAATTTGGTTAGGGTTCTACTGTAGAGCTGCCTCCATCATAGATCGCACCCACCCCCAACATGGACTATTCACACGTACCTTCTGGCCTGACAGTACAGAAGTGTGGAATGCTTTTGTGAGTTCGGCTCTCCTCCCCCCCTGCTGATTCCTCAGGCAATGGCCACATTTACAATTGAACAAGGGATGCTAATTTGAGCCACCAGAGTCGTCAGTTTGGACTCAGGGTCTTTTGACCCTCTTTCGGGACATCAGGGGGGGAGGTCGAAAACCCTGGTAATGCTAGTGTTAAAAGCTGGAGATAGGCACTAGCACCCCTCGCGACCCCACAATGGTTAAGCGTGACGTAAAATGGTTGGATGTGTTAACTTCCTTTAGATCATATTGAAATTTGCTTGTCCTTCCAAAATGTGAAAATACATCTATTAAAATTAGATTAATAAAAATAAAACCCCATGTCAGTAATATCCATAATGCCAAAAAGGGTTGTCCCAAATAAACTGTCCATATTATTCATTGTGTCATCAGGATTTAGTTGTACAATGCTATTGGCAAAACAGTTCATGACTATTGTGACAATGTTTTTGACTGCGGAGCATGTCACGCAAGGGGTGTTGGGATGGAACAAATTATTTCAAATTCTATTGTTTTTGATGAAAAAATATGTCAAAAAAATCTACATGTTTGTAGCCAATCGAACTAAGTTTGTATATAGAGGGTCCACTTTTGGTTTCAGATATGAAAGATGGGCCTTCATATCGAATATAAATAGTTAAATACCCTAGTGGATCTGTGTTTGAGGCTCGTTAAATTTGAAGTAAGAAACAAATGAGTTCTTGTGTTGACAGAGTTGGCTAAAAAAGACATTTGGTTACAGAAGCACTTTTTGGATACCTGGGTACTGAAATCTAAAATAATTAGACCTGCAAATTACTACTCTGGACAGAAGTTATTTAAAACTCCGTATAAGATTTATGAAACCTTCAGTCTAGTAAAAAAAACACACTTTTGGCATTAGGACCACTTTAAAATAAGAAAAGCCTAAAATAAATTGTATGGACTAGTCAAAAGTGAACAGAATGATGCTACACTGGTTACACACTTTATTTAAATTGAAATAAAGAAAATTAATCAAATAAATCAAATTCCAAAACAACTGGAGGCTACACTGAAACAATCGTACGGTATGGAAGACACCACAAAGCTTAATTCCCTGTCCATCCATTGGCTCCTATAACTATGGCACATTCCAGCATCTGACATTAAAATTTCTGCAGCACTGCACTGCATGTTGCACTATTTGGGAATAATTCTGGAAGATGTGTAAATGAACAATATGCATGTTTGGTAAAATATCATGAGCAAAGCTAACCACTTTACACAAAATATATTGGGGCTAATCCCGGAACAACATTTTCTAACAGAGCACCCTGGTTTAAACAAATAATACTCATTCTATAGTCCAATCAAAGATTTTTGTCAAACCTTAAAGATATTTAAGCGAGGTTCTTTGCAGAGGTTGTAACAGTTTGAATGTTATTTTTCAGTAGAAAGCTCTCTCACAGAGTAATATATGGTAATGGGAGCACCATGCCCTTGTGTTACTTTCTGTTAAAGTGGATGGAATTATGAAGAGATCCTAATACTAATCAGTTGAGACCCAAACCAGTGTGTCTGCTAAAAAGCTAAGCGTCACAGGAAGTTCAAACATACAACCAAATCAACAAAAGAATAGGTATAAGAAAATTATGGTTTCAGAATCAGATATACTTTAATAATCCCAGAGGGAAATTACTGTTTCAGTACAACCGCCATCACACATATTCAGAAGGGCTGAGCCAAAGTTTAGAGCTAAATATGACACAAAATGTGTCCGTTTTGGTTGTGGACAAGGGTTGTTCCTAGAATATGATCATTTCTAAGAATATATGCAAGACAAAGTGGGCAAATATTGCTAAGTTAAGGTGTTGGATACTGATTATAGCAGTCTGTCTGATTGTATGTCACAGTATGTCAAATATTCAAAAATAATTTTGTCATTGTCTCAGTTTGTACATAACTAAAACTTGACATGTACTTAAGACAACACCATTCCTGAAAATGTCTGAGTGGGAAAAGATATAGATAGTTATTTACAAAAAGCTAACCACTTTACACAAAAGTGAGCAGAAATATTAAGCCAACATGTATGGAATCATTTGGATTTTGTGGTTTTACCCAGTATTTCAGTCAATCCATTGCAATGAAGAACATTTAGTGAGCTTACCACAGCCTGTAAGAAGGCTGGCAGCTGCTTGAGGATCTTTGTCATAGTAGACTAAGGTGCGTGGGCATAAAGATTAAAGGACAGGAATATTTCCCCTTTGGGAAGGTTGTCAGCAGTGAAGTCAAGAGGCAGCAGCATCAGAAATAGGTATAGCTTCACGCAAGAAGTGAATAAAAACTTCTTGCGTGAAGTTGGTAAATGGGATTCAAAGGGGAGCAACCTTAGCAACAACACCTATGTGCCAGGAGATCACAGATGCATGTTATCAATAATTTTCTGACAGTGAAGAACAGCTTTAGCTGTTAAGTTCAGTAATGACACTGTTCTCTACTCTAATAGGAACACAAAATGATGGAATTAAATTAGATGGCTACACAACCATTTTCAAAACTTACTATTAAAACATTAAAAAAATATTTCATGTGTGGTTATATCCATATTTTGGTCCACAAAAAGAATGTTAAAACCGAGGATTACTGCAAATAAAAGCAATATAAGGAATATAGATAAAAGATTGTCTGGTTAAAACTGATAAAGCTGGCTATGATGTACGGTCTCTTAAACCCTAAGGGAAAGAAATGTTCCCCTATAAAAGAGGAGTGATAAAGACAGATTTTCATTACAGAGGGAGTCAGGTTTAATTCAAACATTATGGCAAGAGAACCTAAAAGGTTTGAATGGAAAATCATACATAATGGCACATTGGATCTTTATTGTATTAACCTCAATTCAAGTTCATCCCATCTTTTATTCATAAATTGATGTAGGGTCTCTGCAGTTGCTTGCAATTACTGTATACTTAGCCCAAGAAGTGATACAAATTGTGCTTTATCAATATTGGGATTAAAATATTTTAATTCTAAGTGGTCCTAAATTGAAAACAGCATTAATTGTTGTTTTTGGGGTTTCACTAATAGACTAAAGGTGCGTTCACATTGAACGTGAATGTGGCAAGCTGAGCAGCAGATTTACATGATATCCCTATGCACAGGTGCAACAAAGGAGCGATGCAACGCAAAGTGATGCTAATCGAGGCCATAGATGCAATTCTTGTGATGCAAAATGTGTGATTTTGGCAATTAAAGTGAAGCCAGAGTGACACGATACCTGCAAGGGATGCAAGTGACAGTTGTTAGAGTTGAAAAATCTGATCTTTTGTGTCTTGTCGCACCGCGACAACAAATCAAGAACTGTATGTGGCTGTGACATGGGGTGAAGGACCATGGCGGAGACGAAGCAGTTTTCATTCAACATGGAAGAAAAGCTGATTGTGGCGGTCTGCGGTCTGCCTGATGTATGACTGAACGCACCTTAAAGTTGTCCTCAGTCTCACACTAAAATAAATAAATATATATATATGTTTGATGTACAACTATCCCGTTCAGATTTGATCGGTCTAAGTGCTATGTATATTGAAACAGAGAAATCAAATGTCACCTTTTGGTTTAAATCTTGATTAATCATTGTGTTGGACTGTGTTCTTTTTCTGGTTTGTAGACTTTTCTGGCCTAGCAGCTTTGCTTCCCTTGGTCCTTTTCTGTCAGCCATTTTTCTCCAATGTCCTCAACTCAGCTTCAATTATGTGCTTTCTGTCACAGCTGCACCCTGTTGCCTTCCAACCACCTGCTCCTCATTCAGTAATCACCTATCCAACTTAGATCTGTCTCAGTTGGTCAGCTCATTCTGCTGTTGTCACCAGTTTGTGTCCTCTTATGATTTATTGTTTTGATTGTTGTATGCTTTTGATTATCCTCTTATTTTGCATAACAACTGTTTATTTTTTATCTACTTGCCCCCTATTTCCCCCTTTTTTCCAAGAATTGTGTTACCATTTACGACACACTCCATTCAAAGTGATGGAGGCATAGTATTTAATCTTTAAATAGCCAAGTATTGTCAGCCTAATGGTATGCTCCATCACAGCAAAAGTATAAGCTCAGTATTTCCTTCATTTCCTTCTCACAAGAGTCTGAAACATAAAGGATTTCAAGGTAAGACCATACCTGGTCATATCCAGAGGCCTGTTTCACAAAACCAAGATAGAGGATTAATCTGGGATTTTTCTCATATCCTGGTTGAATTAACCCTGGACTTTCACAAAAGCAGTAACACATAAATTACCATGCTGATTTATTCTGTGCAGCTAGCCTTCTCCAGACCAGACTTAGTTAATCCTGGTGCCTTCTCTATTCGATCAAACTGATCAGAAACCAATGGGTTTTGTCAGTGATTCCTTTTCTTATCTGTGTGTTTTGGTATTTTTTATCAGCCTGCATTAAGATACCACTGATACACATTGGTATTCAGTCAAGTACTATTATTATTTTAAAATTATGATGGTAGGCTATACCATTACTTACTTTGTTATTATCCATAAGGGCGTTACTACTGTTCAATTGGGTTTTTGAAGACTGCTGTGGTTCCAAGTTTGACAGAAAGATGTTTGATAGATTATTGCTGAAAGCTCAGATCCCCCTTCTGTCATGACTTCTCTACCTCTGCTCTCTGCTCTGTTGTTTTCGACAAGTTTGAGCTAGTTTCTTTGCTGTCTCTACATGAGATTGTTGTTCACATTAAGCCCTCAGGTTCTCCTTATGACGCTCTACCCCGGAGATTCTTTAAAGAGGTTTTCCTTAGTATTGTGCCAGTTCTACATGCAATTATAAATAGTAGCCTGTCCTCTGGTGTTTGTCCTTTTAATCTTAAACAGACAGTAATTCACAATCTTCTTAAGAAACATGGTCTTGATCCTGATACTTTTGAGAATTGCATGCCTATTTCCAAACTGCCTTTCATCTAAAAAATTCTTGAAAAGGCTGTTTACAAGCAACTAATGGCATTTTTAGAAGAAAATGGTATTACGTTTATCAATCTCGTTTTAGAGCTTTGCACAGTACTGAAACTGCCCTTTTAAGAGGTTTTAACGATGTGGTTTTAGCAACTAACTCAGGGGACTGTGTTCTTATTGTGCTTCTGGATTTAACTGCTGCATTTGTCACAGTTGACCATAACATTTTAATTTCTCATTAGGGGCAGTGTATGGGTGGCAGGGCTACTGCATTGCAGTGATTTAGGTTGTACTTGCCAGAACAAATTTTCTTAATGAAACTGGGTAAATTTGTGTCCTCTGCTGCTCCTCCTTAGTGTGTGGTCCCGCTGGGGTCAGTGTTAGGTCCCTTGCTTTTTTTCTTGTTTCTGCTTCCCCTTGGTTCCATCTTCAGGAAACATGGGGTTTCCTTCCATTGCTATACAGATGATTCCCAAGTATATCTACCTCTAAAAAAATTCAAGGGCTTCTCCGTAGATTCATTATTCAATTGTCTAAATGATATAAAGTCCTGGATGGCTTCAAAATTTTTACACTAATTTAGCAAAAAACAGTAGGGATGGTTTTTGGTAGCACATCTGACATCTCAAACATAGATCTTGGTTCTCTGCCACAATATGTTAGGCCGATTATCACAAATCTGGGAGTTAAGATAGATGCAGATCTTAAACTCTGTGATCAACTTCATGGTCTTTTGTAGAGAGCCAAGGATGCACATTTAGCTGGATTACTTACATCTTGCTTAACATAGTCGCATCTCCTGAGCCTGAATTAGGTTTTTTGAAACAGATAAAGTGAGGATGCGCTGATCATGCTATGTCAAGAATGGCTTTAGCACTTATCCTGGATTTCAAAATTTGGCTTTTGTGGAACAGGCTTCAGGGCTTACAGTATAATTTTACACATACTCTAGGAGACCAAACAACTGGATAGCACTTTGCAAGACAGACATAATTCTGATGGAAATACTTTTAATATCCAGTACCACTACATCTTAATAGCCTAAGTTAACCAAAGAGCAAGCATTGAAAGCAATTCAGGCTTTACTATATAATTTGTTTATGGATGGATCTGAATGTAGTGAGGCAGCATTTCATCTATTTGTGTCTGTCATTTTTCCTTTGCTCTTCCTGTAAATTGTGTTTGAGTGTGTTGTACAATTACACATGTTTTAAAGTTATTTAATGTTTATCAAATAACTCTCGGTCTGTTATGTATTGTCTGGAGAATATCAGCTCAATCAGCTGATATTAGGACAATAGTTGAAAGATTCGAGCACTGGCATATGTGTGCATCAAACCCTGCACACATATGGAATAAATGAGTGACAACTTCTCAAGTATAATAATTTACCTGTTTTACTAGGCCAGTGACACTTAACTCCTTTAAGTTGTTGGTGTGAAACGTCACTGAACTTTTACTTACACAGGATAGGTATATGATGTTGTATTCTGTGCTATTTCTGGTCCGCTTCTCTTACTGGCTTCTATGTTAGCAGACTGCTGCTCTTTTGCCAAGATAAAATATCAAATGCTGCTCTCTGTTTTAGGAACCCTTGGCACTCTCATATGATTGGCTCAGGAACCAGGAAGTAAATATGGGCTACACACTGCGCCAAATTAGTTCCAAACCATACCTTGAGGTTTGAAAGGAGAAAAACCTGACTAAGCCATTGTTGATGGACAGGACCAACTGATTATAGGTAATGTTTCTTCCATCCCTTGTGACAAATGAGAATGATTTATTTTACAGGAAATTTCTTACTTATTGCTCCTTTAACTAAAACTTCAAACCAAAATTCAAATTAAAGAAACTAATGAAATATGTAAACACAAAAGGACAAATAGGAACAGCGGAAAACCATCACCATAATAATTATTCAGTGAATCTTGGGTTCACTGCAGATCTAAGTTAGAGAACCAATGTTCATTTATCCTCATTCTATATTCTTTAAGATGGACTTAACTAAGTTAGAACAGCATTGGGTATGTGTTCAATCCATTCACAATGCAACTCCAAGCTAGATAAAATATTATTTGAGGAAATAAAATTTAAAAAATTATTTACTAAATAAAAATCAATAACCTTTAGGATATTTGATTTCATTAAGGCAATTATTTCCCCAGGAAATAATTAAGACTCAAATTGGTAACTCAAGAAGCTAAAGGGTGCTGTATGCGGACCATCGACCGGAAATAATGTATGTCAGGACACATCTGGGCCATGTGGCCATTAGCTTGATGGGTTGGGGAGTGTTGGTCTAGTGGTTAGAGCAGCGCACTTGCACTAAGGTGACCAGATTTCTGAAATCAAATCTGGGGACATTTCTTGCTCATGGATAAAAATCAATACATCTCATCAAGATGAAATTAGGAAACGGGGACAGTAATGGTTTCATTTACTTTTTACATATTTATTAATATTTAAACAACAAAAATCAATTGTAAAAGCCAGGAATGTGCCTCTGCATACTTTTACTATAACCTAAGATTAATAAAATGAATAAATCGATAGTGTTATTAATAGAAAACTAGAACTGTGTCTCTGGGTTGGGGCAAAGTGGTGGGAGTGGAGGGGTCCAGGGTGGTTAGCAGGGCTTTCCAATTTTGTGGGGCCCAAAGAGCTCTGCTGCCCCCTAAGGGGAGAGTGACATGAGGAAAAGAAAAACCAGAAAATACAAACATTTAGCCTGTTTCTGTATGTGGAGACAGAGTTCCCCCACCTTTTCAAAAAAGTGCAACAAATACTCATTCTGTTCACATTTACATACCTATGAGAAATATTTTTTTTCTGCATTAACATCAAAAAGAAGTAGCGGTCAAGCCCGCAGGTAAAGGATGATACATGTTTCTTACTGTCAACTGGCCGCATCAGGGACCTGTGCATCTCAAAGAAGCAGATTAATTTCTCCTACTGATGGGCTTTAAGCACAGCTCCACTACTTCCTGAACTTCAGCAACTCCTTGGCCGTTTCTCAATTCACGAGAACGCGAGTACGGACTCGCGTTCTCGTCAAGTCCGGTCTTGGCGAGAACACAGGAAGATCGGACTTGACAAGAACGCGAGCACGCAGCACGTATGGTGTATTGGAACAGAAGCGTACTTGTGACGTCATGAGACGCACAGTTCTTTAGCATTTCTTTAACATTCAAAACTATTTATATACTACACCACAATAAATCTTATTGAAAAATTTTTTAAAACAACATTTTTAATTTCTAAAAAGCCTAAAAATTATCTTGCCGCGGTGCATTCTGGGAAAACGGTCAGTCTGAAGAGCGCACAAGTCTGCTCTGATGCATGCTCGATAAAGAGGATCCGGGGATGTGGTGCGTTCTCGCTGTGGCGTTCTCGGCAATTGGAACAGTGCTCGGGCTGAGGCTGATGACGTGTCACGAGCACACGAGACCGCTCAAGAACGCATATTGAGAAACGGCCCTTGTTTCTTGTCTTTCATCACTGGACAAGCTGATTAATCTAAGTGTGTCTGGCTGGTTACTGAGGTCAGACACACCTGGATTAATCAGTCTGTCCAATAATGAAAGACAGGAAACAAAGGAGCTGCTAAACTTCAGGAAGAGATGGAGCTGTGCATGGAGCCTGTTATGGACAAGAAAATGGGTTTTGGTGATGTGAGGTGAAAAGGTGTTAAACATGTTCAAATAAGCACAGACTTGGAAATCCTCTTGACAAGAATGCAAGTGATTGTGTGTGTAGTGCAGCATGAGCATGTATAAACTTACATAAAGTGTGTATAACTACATTATGTGTATGGTAGTAGTTGATGTGCAAGTATATTGTTTGCTTCTATAAGGTGAGTTAACTCCAGCCAGTGAGTCAGCTATCATGAGATCATCTCTAGTTTCTTCAAGGACTTCTGTGTCTGAAGAGCCATCATCCACGGTATCCAGAGGTCTGGATAAAATAAGAGAAGAGGATATATTATTTGCAGAACAGAGATTTTTAAAACACAAGAAAAAAATACAACTAAACTGCCTCTTCATTCTGCCACAGCAAGGGAAGTGCAGTGAAACTCATGTTCAGTGCAGAGACTCAGAAAGAGGTTATATCCTCAGACAATTGGGCTTCTCTACTCAAACCTGAGTCACTCTGTTTTACATAGCATACTTTGTACACTACATTACTCAGTAAGTTTATCACTCAAATCATGTCAACGCTTTATCACTTGAACTTTATTAACACTCTTCTAAGTAAATTTTTCTCCCTTCTTGTCAACCGTTCTTTCCATCAGTGTTCCTATTTTCCTCCACTCATTTAATCTCCTTTCTGTCTTCCTATCTTCTTCCTCTCTTCTCTTGTATCAATCTTACATTATTCTAAAACAGACATTATATAATTAAAATCACTTCCAAAAACATTAGAATGTAAAACATGAAAACTTCCTATTACTATTATTATTATTATTATTACTATTATTATTATTATTATTATTATTATTATTATTATTATTATTATTATTATTATTATTATTATTATTATTATCTCATCTGATTAAATACTAAAAATGCTAGATACCACAATATTTGGAGCTACAAGCAGAAACAACATAATAAATGAACATTAAACAGGTGGTTATCTCTTCCTCCATCATTCTCAGATCATATAGATCTTGTCTCATTCAGTTACTGACTCCTATTTTTTCATGAGGAACTTTCATATATCCAAACTGAGTAGTAGAAAAGATAAACCTAAGCCTGGAAGTCTATGCTCATAAATCACAACCATAAATCAGCAAAACAACTTGTAATAACTCTACTTATAACTAACTATCTGAAATATAAACTAAAGGTCACCAATCAGTTCTAAAACATCTTTAGATGAAGCCTTGTTGATCCCTGGAGAACCAGCGTACCAAATTAGCGCCTTACAAGGAGTTTTCAATCATTCTGTTACATTTTATCCGAGTGTCTTTCACTCAGGCGAGCAGCAACTTGTGGTGTTGTCTTACTTTTTATTGATTATTTTTTAACCTGGACACAAACCAAACATTTATCACAGGATCAGCTCGATCCAAATAAAATGAATCGATTAACACACTTACCACGACACAGCAGCTCCCCATCAGTTGCGACCGTTTATGACGACGAAATTCCACTTCTTCTTCTGTTTTAAAAGTGGTGCGCTGTTCTTCTTCTTCTTCTTCTTCGTGTTTTAATGGGTGCTGACCACATCCAAAAGCATCATTACCGCCCATCTAGTGATGCGCTCTGTTCCTCATCTTTATGTTAACAGCAGCGCAACCAGCTACCGTAACACCTGTTTCTGCGCGCAACAGCTCTACCGTAATAACAGTCTACACGCAACATTTTCAAGACAAGAGAATCAATAAAAGAGTCACTTTAATGAAAAGATAAACGTTTTCAATCATAGGAAATAGTTTTTGAATGCAAATAAAATATTTGAGACTCCAAAAATTGCATTTGTACACTTTTTCTTTAATTGAAAATGTTTTCTTTGATTGAAGTAATCTTTTTTGTGTTTGGGGTATACATGGGTAGGACATTTGTGTCTTAATCATTCAATTCCAAAAAAGTTGTTTCAATCAAAAAAAATATTTTCAATTAAAAACAAAATGTTTAAATGCAAAACAAAAATTTACCCGTCAATAAAAAAAGTATTAAAGAGAATGTGTTTTTTCGTTGTTTTTGTTTTTTTTATTTGTTCAAATTGTTTTGATTAAATAACTTTTTTTTTGAAGAGAAAAAAGTTTTAAAGTTAAAAATTTTTTAAAATTGAATTTTTTTTTTTTTTGAAGTGAAAAAAGTTTTGAAGTTCAGATTTTTTCGTTTGAATCACTATTTTTTTTAAGCTCAAAAAGTTTTGAAGTTCAAATTTTTTCGATTGAATCATTTTGACACAAACGTACCGCGGTGGACGGGTGCTTCTCTATTGGTCAGACATGTTTGATTGACAAGTGTCTACACCAACGACGTCTTTCTGACAAAGAAGTCATGTTCGCCACTCGCCAGAAAGCTTTTTACCAGCAAGAGAGGGAGCAGCGGTAAAGTTGTCGGTAAGTAGATAAAACAGGTTGAAAATAATTGGTGTCATGTTATTAGGCTATTCTGTTGATATTTACAATAAATTGAACGCTTACTAACTTTGTTCACGTTGAGGAATGTTTGTAATGGTGTGAGGTTAGATATCTAAATATTTTCAGACAGGCAAGCAAAGTGGGCGAACCTATGGCCCCCACACAGCAGCTTTCTATGTGCTAGTGCTACTATGTTACACTGAGTAAAGTGGCCACAGCGCTGCCTGTTTAGTAGATGCTTTTATCTTGAGAGCGGGATATAAGCTCCTTAAGCTGCTGTTAGTCGAGGTGCATGCGTCTCTCCCCCCCATGAGTATTTCTCCAGCCAGCCATCAAATAAACGTCACATATTAGTGCTAGGGTATTTTGTATGTCAGGGTTCGTTTTTAATGATGCCTTCCTCATTCTAGTGAATTCAGTCTATTTTAAGCAGAGGAATTGTTAGTCTTGGGTAGTCATTTAACTAACCATCATTTTATGTTTCTTCTGCAGCATTGGAAGCAAAGTTGTACTACTTTGTAGCAAAAATGATTACAGTCTGTGTTGTCCGTGGAGGAGTTGCCCACCATTTTTTCTCAGAAAGGCTGTTTCAGCAATTTGCGGGCTTCCAACGGCCCCTTTCAGACCAGAAGCATGCATGCATGATCACAAACTCCGGGAGCAGCTAATCAAGGTATGAGTATAAGCTGTCATTTTGCAAACCATTTCAAAGTTTGTAATCACCTTCAATACTGTTTAAATTGCTTAGTCCTGGATAAGGTGGGCCTACCACAGATGAGGCTCAACCGCCTCTGTGTCAAGTTTGCATGTTCTCCCTGTGTATATGTGGCCCCCTTCAGGTACTCCGGTTTCCTTCCATTATCCAAAGACATGCATTTAGCATGAGTTTATTGGTGGGACTCATGTGTCCATCCATCCATTTCCTGACCCGCTTAATCCGTCATGGGGTGGTGGGGGTTGCTGGTGTCTATCTCCAGCGGTCACTGGGGGAGAGGCGGGGTGGACTCATGTGTATTCATCTTTATTCAGACAAAAGAAGGTGAAACCACCAATGAGAATAATTTTGCCATTGAAGAAGCAGCAGACAGCCTTAGCATCAAGGGTTGCCTTAGGCATGTCCCAAACTGGAGAAAAAAGGACTCCCTAGTTTGCTCCGCTGTCAAGTTTATTGTCAACGGACGTATGAGAGTTCCCCACGACCAGTAAAATATTCCCACCCTCTTATCTTAACAAATGTTGTCATAAGATCTGAAGGAAAAAAATGGGTTCCTCCATGTTTCTGTTAGCATACTTGTGTTATGGTGCTTTTATCAGTAAGATTGATGGACAGGGATATTAATCTATACTTCTAAAAACCACCAACCAGGCCAGAAATCTGGATTTAGCGACAGATTCAGACCTACATTTTAAAAAAACATGTTAAGGCAATTACAAAATCAGCCTTAAGAATATCAGATGAAATGTGTGATTACTTTGCAGGACCTGGAGAAACTAGTCCTCCATTCATCTGCAGTCAGCCTAATTATTGTAACAGCATGTTTACAGATCTACCATTTAAATATACAGGGGTTGGACAATGAAACTGAAACACCTGGTTTTAGACCACAATCATTTATTAGTATGGTGTAGGGCCTCCTTTTGCGGCCAATACAGCGTCAATTCGTCTTGGGAATGACATATACAAGTCCTGCACAGCGGTCAGAGGGATTTTAAGCCATTCTTCTTGCAGGATAGTGGCCAGGTCACGACGTGATGCTGGTGGAGGAAAATGTTTCCTGACTCGCTCCTCCAAAACACCCCAAAGTGGCTCAATAATATTTAGATCTGGTGACTGTGCAGGCCATGGGAGATGTTCAACTTCACTTTCATGTTCATCAAACCAATCTTTCACCAGTCTTGCTGTGTGTATTGGTGCATTGTCATCCTGATACACGGCACCTCCTTCAGGATACAATGTTTGAACCATTGGATGCACATGGTCCTCCAGAATGGAGGACCATGTGCATCCAATTTGTCCTCTTATGAACTCTGGTATGTCACCCATAATGTTGTGTGCATTGCAATATTTTGAGCAAAACTGTGCTCTTACCCTGCTAATTGGACCTTCACACGCTCTTATTGCTTCAATGTGCAATTAATGAAGATTGGCCACCAGGCTGGTCCAATTTAGCCATGAAACCTCCCACACTAAAATGAGAGGTGTTTCAGTTTCATTGTACAACCCCTGTAATAGAGATCTGCAGCTCATTCAGCCCTAGCTAAAAACAAACCCTTGGACCACATAAGTCTGGTTCTGAGGTCTTTCCATTGGCTCCCTCACTGTCAGAAGACAGACTTTTGAGTTATGCTGCTGGTCTATAAAGCTCTGATTGTTTTAGGACCAGGATCCATCAGTGGTCTTCTGATCCAATAAAAATCCATAAGACCTCTCAGGTCATCTGGATGCAATCTGGACCAGTTCCCATAGTCAGAAGCAGACCTAAAGAAGCTGCATTTAGCTTCTATGCTCCACATGTCTGGAACAAACTCCCAGACTCAGCTAAAACATTTTTATGTAAATCCAGATTAAAGACCCACCTGTTCTCAGGTCTATAGTTAATATTAGCCTGGTGTATGAAGGTTATTTTGTTCCAATACGATTTGTGCATTGTAAGTGTGAATTTGAAGTTGTATAGGGAGTTAAATTCTAAAAAAAAAAAATTACAAGTACAAATTTTTTTTACACCTCTTCAAATTTTGAGTACAAGTACACAAATTGTGTTCTGTGAGTTGCACATCAAAAACCTCTTACATTCTCAGTTTTGCTCCAAATGGTCCAGAACTATTGTTGCTAAACTATTTGTGCATTGTAATTTTGGTGTTTTGTAATTGTAGATTTTTTTAAATCTGTCACAAGTACAAAATAAAGTTACACCTCTTCAAATTCTTGAGTACAAGTACACAAATTGTGTTCTGTGAGTTGCACATCATAAGTGTCTGTCATTCAGTTCTGCTACAGTTGGTCTAAAACAAAAGTTGCAAAACAAATTCAAACACGTGTATTAAAATCTTCAAAAAAATATTTTTTAATATTTTTTCCCTTAACACAAATACAAATCAACAAGTACAACTGCACGAATCTGCTCCTGTGAGTCACAAATTCATCTTTACAAGTTACGCCTTCATTTTCACTTTTGACACAACCGCCCCAACGGTAAAAAATGATCTGTGACTTGTGGGTAGTACCCTTGATCAGACAGCAGGGGGAGCTGCCTGCTCGGTCAGTCTGTACCAACCGGAAATACACACTGCCTTGTTGCCTTTTAAGTACTCTGCACGCATATGCCTTTGAAGGACGCAGCTGTCACTGTCATAAACAAAGCCATGTTTTTCTTTCCTGTCACTACAATTTTGAAACGAAAAACCAGAAAATTTTAATGAAAAAAAAAACCGCCCGTTTTTGGATTTCGCCAATTCCATTTTCCATTTTCTCCTTCGGCCGGTTTCACGGCTGGCCCGGAAGTGCAGGAAAATATTTCAAAATAAAAGCATCGATGTAACATAATGGAAGCCTGAAGAAAAAAATAATAATGAAGCGTAGAGATGTCTTGATTAAAAAAAGGACGGTTTTACGTTGCAACATGATAGTTTATTGTAGAGACATGAGCTTTATTACATTATTGTGTGTTTTATTAGTGGAACATGAAACATAAAAGCAAATCACATGCTGTAAACCAAAAATATAGAAGCAAAGTTTATTTTTCTCATCAAGCAAACCCCCTCAAGCAACACCCACCTTCACTATTGGATTACTGTCTATATGTGTCTTGATTTTAGTGAACAGTACATATTTTTGAAGCTAACAGAGAAATTAAGATTTTTTTCATTGATTTATTTGATTTATCTTCACTCACAAATAAATACAAATACTGCCACGGGGACCCAGCAAACACGTCCAGGTGGGGCCCATAAGGGTCTCACTTGGGCTAGAAGGGCTTCAGCTGGGCATGGGCTAAGAGTGGGCTCTGTTGCTGGGACCCATGTGGGAAGCCCATCTACTGCCCACATGACTCATGTGGGCAGTAGAAATCTCTCCCTGTGGCTCTACGGTTCCCCAGGAGTGAATGCTGCTTGTCGGGACTTTGATGCAATCAACTGGTTTCCTTATATAGGACATTTTGACCAATCTGTATAATCTGACCCAATCTGTATAATATGATTGAACTTGATTTTGTAAAGTGCCTTGAGATGACATGTTTCATGATTTGGCGCTATATAAATAAAATTGAATTGAAAAAAAAATTGAATTGAAATGGGCTAGACCATGCATGGGCAATAGGTGGGCTCCAGTTGGGCACGGTTTACAAATTCAAAATTCGACATGTTATATAACAACAGACACTGAAAGGTCTCCTTTTTTATGCTATTTTATTTTTTATTCATATATTATTTATTATGCGATTAAAAACTTTTAATCGCACACTAATCCAGCCTATTTCGATGATACATTTATAAATTATTTAAATCATTTAAATTTAAATCACTTCACAACCCCCCTTTCAGTGAAGCGGCTGAAAATTTAGATCTCAAAATTTTACTGAGATGACAGATCAATATGTTTCATAATAAACCGGCCCTGATCAGTATTTCATATTCTTAAAGTTTTTAATGTCTCTTCCTTTATTGTTTTCACACAGGTGAATTCCACTTTCATATTGATACACTGGAATTAATGTCAAACCAAAAAGTATGTGCGTTGTTTTTTTATTATTTTATGTATAGCGTAATGATTTTGTACACTTTTCATTTAGTTAATTCTGTTCTAACATCACCACGCTGTGGATTAAGTAGCTTTTAAGAGCTTTTTAAAAAAACATGTTTTGCTAAGATGTCTTGCAAACGAAGCATGCTAAGAATTTAGTATTTCATTAATTGTGGCCTTTATTAACAAACTTTAGAAGGGGAAAAATAAATTACCACAATTCTCAATTCAGTCACTAGGGGGCAGTGAACACGAGACAGGGGAACGTTTATAATGTTCACATTTTAATAATTTCACAACTAAATTAGTATCTTGAAAATCACCCAAGCTAACTAAACAAATACGAAAATTGTTTGAAACAGAACTAAACCTTGGATCATCCAGGATCATCCAGTAGTCTCGCTAAGAAAACATTTTAATTTCTGCCGGAAGTGGATTTCGACACCACGCTTAGCCGGAAGTTAACAGACGCCATCTTGTTATCCTAGGAGAGGAGACGGTTGTCTTTCGGACGACATACAGGTAAGAATATACCTCTACATCTAATAAATACTGTTTTTCGAAAAGTAACTATAAAGAGTGCAGGAGCTAGGTTTAAAGTGTCTGCTGCAGACATAGTTTAGAGAATGCTACAGGTTTGAGAGTAATAACAGCAGCAACAAAAAAAGCCACAGTTTTAGGTGACCACGACCGCAGCTGCTACCGCTGTCGGCTTGGAGTATGGGGTAAGATCACTTCCTAAATAGGCTTGTACATAAAAGGATAGTTGTGTCCATATTAGTCAGAAGTTGTGCATAACAAACATTTGTAAACTCATAATAATTTAAATCGCATTCAAAAGATACAACATACAGTTTAAATAGTTACAACTTCAATAACTAATAAATACAAATTTCAAGTTTAAATTTGTGCTTTACTCTTTATGAACACAAACAGCAGCGGCTGCTTGAGAATACGGATTTTTTCTTTGAGAATACGAATTCACAACAGTGGTCTGACAGAGTGCGAAGATAGGAGCCGCGCATGCGCTCTTCAGACTGACCGTCTCTGAATGCACCGCGGCCCCAGCTTCATTCCAGACAGCGCAGAGATCACAGTGGTAAGTTAAACATTCCCTTTTCTGCTGCTGTTTTTCAAAAGTACGTTTTCAGATCGTTTGAGGTGAGAACATTATACTTTTAAGCTTCCCTATGTCGCCTGTTTACAGAGTTGGTGCGTAATTTAAAAAAAGAGCCTGATTTATTTGTGTTGTGTTTATCAGGCTGCGCGTGTTGCTTTATTAACTCAATAATTGCTGGAATAAATTGTAAATGTCTCCCAAGGATGACAGCAGCATATAAAATGGAGCTGGACGATAATTTAATAACAATATATATCAGTCGCACAATAAGGGGAAAAAAAGGGTCGATAAAAGTTGGTTATAGAGACAGTTTTCCTTCCTTCCTCTTAGCCTATTATATCAGTTGATGCTGCAGTCACTGCTTCCTCTCAACCAATCGTAATCGCGGATCCAGGCAC
The DNA here is from genome assembly GCA_037039145.1 of Fundulus diaphanus. Taxonomy (NCBI): domain Eukaryota; kingdom Metazoa; phylum Chordata; class Actinopteri; order Cyprinodontiformes; family Fundulidae; genus Fundulus; species Fundulus diaphanus. The sequence goes on from CM073136.1 coordinate 20,292,644, forward strand.
ACCGTCACAAAGGCTGCCCTCTCAAACCACAACACACAGCACGTGAATATGTCACAGCAGGGAGCGGCGGGGGAAATTGTCCCAAAACGGGGTTTTACTAGTTCGCCAGCCTGACAGAAATAAACCACAGTGATTTGTAAAATTTGCAAGGAACCGGTAAAAAGAAAGTCTGGTAACGCAACCAACTTGTTTCATCACGTAAGCCGCTCACACCCGCAGCAGCGCGAGCCGTTTTAGCCCCGCGCGACTCCGTGTCATCTTCTTAGGAATCTTATGGAACTTCTTCCAAAACAAAGCAGGTATAGCAGCTAAACTGGGCTCCCTTCTTTGTGATAAAATGAAAAAGCGTCCTGGCGGCGTAAGGATATCAGGCATGCAGTAACGTGCTTCATAGTGATGGACACGCTGCTGGCTTCAATTACTCGCCACTCTTGATCCGCGATATAAAGTTCCGGGCTGTAAGTTTTTCTCTAACAGCGCTGGTCACTTTAGTTTATTCTTTGTCAGTATTTAATAACATCACCCAGGTCTCTTAAGTTAAGTCATTTTTCATAAAAAAAAAAATCAGTTATGGTTAAAAATGTTGGTTAAATAAGAATTTAATTGGGATTGAGTGTTTGTGTGTGATATATTAAAAGTAAGTCATTTAGCAATATTATAAGAGCCAGGTTTTAAATCTTTTTGATAATTATCTATCGATCAATATGCATTTTTTTTATCAATATGCTTTTTTCTATATCGTCCAGCCCTAATATAAAATCTATAAATAAATAATTAAATTCTATAAATGTTTTTCCTATCTAAGTGAGTTTCCTCTGAGTGAGGACATGAAGAATTGAGTGAAGAAAGAGGGAAAGAAAACAATAGTAACAATATATGAAAAAAATACAGATATTTATTTTAGACAAATGTTTTAACTTTGGAACAGAATGAAGGTGTAACATATTTAACAAATTAAGTTACTAACGTGGTTTAAAACAAAGAAATAACTTCTATTAACATCTTATACAAATAGACAACGCCTACAAACATACAATTAAAAATAGTTGGAATGGAAATTAATTTACTGATTATTTTATGTATTTTTACAGGTAGTGAAAAAAATGAAATGAAGCAGCATGTGTACATGACTAGTACAACTGATCTACGTTAGGTCACATGTAGTCATGTCAACTTAAACATGCAGCAGTTGGAGCAGCTCCCTGTCTTCAGCCGCCGGATGGTCGTCCTCCTCTGGGTCCACCTCCTCGTCCTCCACGTCCAGCTGGTCCCCTGCCTCTATACTAATATTGTGGAGGATGCAGCAGGCGGCGATTACTTTTGGGGCAAACGTCAGGCAGACCTCCAGCGCCCTTAAGAGGATGGAACGCCACCGTGTCTTCAGACCACCAAAGGCACGCTCAATGATGTTTCTCGCCCTGGCGTGGTGTCTGTTGTAGCGTGCCTCCACTTGACCTGCACCAAATATAAAATTAACTTGTAATTTAGGTAATATGCTGATTTGTCTTAATCTTCTATCCAATTAATATAATATATGTATCAATTGTGTGTCATTGTTGGCTCTATTTAAGGACAAGAAGGTAAGAGATCTTACTGGTAAGCTGTTTCCCTATAGGATGCACCGCAGGCCAGCCAGTGGCCATCCATGGACCTTCTGGATGGGCAGCAGCTGAAGGAGGAGGACGATGGTGGCCCGTCTTAGCCTGGCGGCTGGTTTCAGGTCCCCTTCATTAAAAAATATTTGGAGGATCGGCACAGAAGTGTTTATCCTCACATTTTTTGTTTCTGTTTCTTCCTGTAAATAAAAAATGCCAAATGTTACCATAATTGTTTTTTCAATTCTCACCTTTTCACACCATAAAACTATATGTGGTTAACATGCAGATTATTATAGTTCTCAAGAAAGAAAGGGTCAAATGTATAGTAGTAAATGTAACAAATGGCTTCCCTTCTCTGGTATTTCTACCATTTCACTGAAATAATTAACTGAACTAACTGCACACAATTTATAGATTAATCATTGTAAAGGTGGGCAGAATGAAATAACTTTTCCTTAATGATCAATGCTGTGAAGGTTAGTAGGTGCAACAAAGTAGCTTAACCCTAATCCCTTTACTGTTAATAATATATACAATTATGTTTTAATTTTAATTATTTACAGATAGTCACAATTTCAATGTGATCACATGTTTAATACCATCCTCAATGTTGTTGTTTTTTTAAGATAAAAGTAGGAAATAGGCTGTCAATGTAAAAAAAAACCTACCAGTTGGCACAGACGCTCGACATCGGACTTTTTATTAAAATTACGCACTAACTCTGTAAACAGGCGACATAGGGAAGCTTAAAAGTATAATGTTCTCACCTCAAACGATCTGAAAACGTACTTTTGAAGAACAGCAGCAGAAAAGGAAATGTTTAACTTACCACTGTGATCTCTGCGCTGTCTGGAATGAAGCTGCAGCCGCGGTGCATTCAGAGACGGTCAGTCTGAAGAGCGCATGCGCGGCTCCTATCTTCGCACTCTGTGCTCCATTAACCAGCCTTGGAAACCGTGACGTCAGACCACTGTTGTGAATTCGTATTCTCAAAGAAAAAATCCGTATTCTCAAGCAGTCGCTGCTGTTTGTGTTCATAAAGAGTAAAGCACAAATTTAAACTTGAAATTTATATTTATTAGTTATTGAAGTTGTAACTATTTAAACTGTATGTTGTATCTTTTGAATGCGATTTAAATTATTATGAGTTTACAAATGTTTGTTATGCACAACTTCTGACTAATATGGACACAATTATCCTTTTATGTACAAGTCTATTTAGGAAGTGATCTTACCCCATATTGGAGCTTCGGCTCTGTGGCACATTCTACCGTCTTAAGGGAATCAGAGCTGGACTTACACTATTAGACCTTAGCTACTTGGGCTGTTTAGTGTATTTATTTATTTTTTATTGTTTTTTTGGCAGTCGGTATTTGACGGAAAGTTAAAAGGGCCGTGAGTATACCCCAACGCCGACTGTTTTTAACGCGCGTAATGGCGCTGATGTTTTTTTCCCTCGCCGCGCTGGACTTTTTTTTTCTTTCCCCTCGATGCGGTAGTTCCAGTGACCCACACTCACTGTTTCCAAGCCTGATTATTCAAACGACTTTAAGTTTTTTTTCTATTTGCGGGTTGCTGTTCTTTGGGTTTGTTTCTAAAAGTGAAGTCGCTTTTTGACTCTTAAATAAATGATAATGCAGTGCATATATCCAGCTGAAATCCCCCCGCCTTATAATGCACACATTAGCCTATAGTCACCTCTGTGATGCGATAAACTCAAAACAAATCTAGCTTCATTTTACATGGATTTAGATCTGTGATTAACCACAGAAATAAATTTTCTAACCAAATCATTTGCAGTTGTTGGTTGGAGTTTGTTATCTCTTGTGTTTGTTATCATAGCTGAAAGCTAAAACATTTATTATTATTTTTTTTAAATAATGGAGAATTCAAAAAGGAGGAAAATATTGGCAAAAGTGGAGGAACATTTGCTTATGCTCGAAAAGGAGTTGACTGATTTGTTGGCAGTTAATTCTGAGAACATAGATTCCATGGACACTTTCTACTATGCTTGCGATGAGAATTTATCAAGTAATCATGAAGAAGAAAATTCCACTGATGTTTTTTATGACTGTAACATTCCATCATTTGATCATATCAATGAAAATTGGGATTGATATGATATGCCAGATAGTGACAGTATAGATCTTACAATGATGGACAGACGCTGATCTCCTCTTCTCGTGGCAATAACTGTTTTTCTGTTGGGGGAAATGTTATTGTGCAAAACATATTGTCACATTCCGACACCGTTAAAGTACTGTGTAATTCCTTTGAAAACGCCCAACCGTTTTTAACCTATCCAATGGACTCCTCACTTATTGGAATTCTTTTTGTCTTCAATTTATCTGAACACTTGCAGCTACTACCTCTGGAGGACTTAAAAACAAAAATGGTTATGTTACCACACAAGACTGCACAGCAAAAATTAAAGAGTTAATATTTCAGAGTTAAATGTTTCTGAGTTGATTTTAACTCAAAAAGTGTTGTTTTAACATTTAGAGATTTAAATGGTGCTCAGTGTTCGAGTTATTTCCAGGAGTTGATTGGGCAAGTGTTGAATCTACTCTGCTAGGAGAAAAATAAGCTCCGCCCCCTTCTTCACCGTCTTCGTTTGAGTGCAGTCTGAACTCGGCTCCGTTTTGTCCGTCTCCTGCTGTTCTACACGGTAAGAGCAACTTCCTAAATCTTTGACCAAGCACTATTAAATTGATAGAGTGAGTGATGTGACTTTTTCACATAATTAATACTTCAATGAATGGCAGCTAAATGTGTCTATTTTTCAACAACCTCACACAAAGTGCTAGCTAGCAGCCCACATGTGGGTTGCTAGCTAGCAACTGTTGTACTTACAATTAAAAGTGTTGTAACGGTAACAGTTCAAAATAATAATGATATCAGACCATATAATCATAAAAGATAAAAGTTTCAGGATTTTTTGCCATTTAAAATCATGATTTTAGCCCTGGGAATGTAAAGGTTCCTGTCTATTAGCCTTCACCTGAACTTAATGGGACCGCTGAGATGTTCCTACTGCAGTCAAACATTGCACACTAAGGGGAACACTTTACTTATAAGTTGTATTTTGCTTTATCTAGGTTTATTCCATGCTTCAGTAAAATGTTGATCCAGGTTAACTATGGAGAGGTGCACAAGTATGTGAAGTTGGATGAAGTTGAAGGGCAGTTTGACTTTCATTAATTCCATGAGAGAGGTTGGTTACTTGTTAAACCTCTGCAGGGTAAATGATAGGCTAAATGTATTTAGGGAAAATACATAACTTACTTAGTTTTCAACACTTATTTTACAAATCTGTGGTGAGTAAAAAGAATAAGCCATTTTATTTTCAGTTTTGCAATATGTTTTCTAATCTCCAAGCTAATCGAATGATCAACACAAAAAAAAGTAATTAATATTTTAATGACAGTTGGTGATTAGAGCATTTGAATCTAAATTTTGCCTTCTTACTTTTCCAGTCATTGAAATATTTGGCCTGCCACCTGATGCCAAAGTTGCCTACAAGGATGGAACAGATACTGAAGTTGATGAAGAAATATTCAGTGACCTCATTAAACAAGGCAATGTTGTGTTGAAGGTTTACTGCCATGATGGTGAGATATAAAAGCAAATTAAGTCAAGCATCATCCAGATTTTACAAAATGATGAAAATGACTTTCTTATTTAGAGTTCTCTGAAAGGTCATCTGCTTCTGAGTCTGACTCAAGCTTCAGCTCAGATGCATCAACATCAACAATACTAATGGATGAGATCCCATGGAAGATGCAAAAAATTGACAATGCTAATAATGCATTGTCTGCCAAAAAGGTAACAATATATTTTTTGTGCCTCTAGTGCCTCTAAACTCTTTAACCCTGTTGTGACATATTTGGGTAATCCGAATATCACAATAAATTTCCTTTCTGTTCCTTCATTTCATAGCGGGTTGAAGGTGTCCTTCAAAGCAAGTCTGGTGGTGAAGAAGTTCTGCAGGAGTATAAAACAACAGAAACCCTAAGTGATGCCACAAGAAGGCAGATGGTGAACATACTGGTGGCTCACATGATTGATGAACATGGGTAGGTATATTTTTACACTTTTTAATCTATGTAGAAATGGACTATTTGTCACTAATCTGAAATCTGCTGTTAGGCCCCTTCCTGCTAAAGCGAACAGAGAGGAGTATGCCCTTGGAATAGTGACGCTCTTCCCATCCCTCAAAGATCCATACTCCAAAAAAGGCTATGTAATGTTCTTAATCAATTGTGATCTCTCATTTTGTCCCAAAACTGTGATTCTTTTTTTCCATAAAAAGTCTGATTGTTTTTCTTTTTTCCCTTTTTTTAGGAGCACTTTTATGATGCAGCAAGCAGCACAGGATACATTTCATGGCGTCTCAAAACAATTCAAAGGAAGATTCGAAGAGGATCCCTTGTGGCACCAAGTAGCTCCAAAGATATTTTATATGGAGGCCCAAATAGCCAGAGAAATGTGATCGTTGAAAGACAACTAAATGGAGATGCCTGCCAGGAAGCCATATCGCTGCTTAACCACACCACAGACAGGTCCCTGATCTTTCAGAAGATGAGAGAGACTTTTGAGCACCGTCACAAACTTATTAGAGATGCCAGTGGAAGAACAGATATTCTGACAATGTTTCCCAGATTTCTGGACACAAAAGGATTAGTAAGTATTCAAATGACTTAAAATCTTTAAATATGGGTTTATATCCAGTGATCAAAATTAGGCATCTTTGATAGTTGGATTTCTGCTTTTTATTATAGATTGATCAAGACTTCAGTCTTCTATTTAATGAAGAAACCTCCTCCAGACTGCTGCAGAAGTGGGATGTGTTCTTCAAGCCAAATGTCATCAAAGAGGCCAAGCGTCTCACTTCAACACCTGAGTTGAGAAGTTTGGTGCAGTCAGTGGAAATCCCTCAAGGAGATGACCAGGATACGGCATCTAGTAAGTACCTAAATATATCTGAACATGGTTGACTGTTCTGAGTATTCAACACTGGCTCTATGTTCTCAAAGTTCTGATACTAAATTATATGAATCTGTCCTCAGCCTATAACCAAGAAATGGCCTCCTTGTTACTGCTCCTACATCTCCTTCCACCACCACCTGGAGGACAGAAGTTTCCAAAAATCAGTGCATGTGATGCAGTTGAGAGACTTGTTGTCTTTCATAAGGTAATTAAATATAAAATATGTACAGTAATTTGTCACTTCGCTTTTATAGACATGTATAAATGCTGGTGGTAATTAGGCATCTTTAAAGATGTCTGGTTAGACATGAATTTCTTTTGTTAGATAATTGAATCTTTTTTTCTAATGGCTGTAGCTCATTTCTTATGTTTTGCTGTATATTTTTTTTAAATCTTAGTCATGCTGCAGTTTAGAGGAACATCTCTGGGGTCAACAGGGTCTCCAGCCATACCTCCTTGCTGTTGGGCGTCAGAAGAGCAAGATTGACAGCTTCTACATAGTCATGGATAAATGCCTCATCCCATGCAAGGCAAACCACTCTCTAGAAGCATTTGATGAGCTGTTCAAAGCACATTTTGTGTTTAATGTCTCTTATGATGCTGCATTAATGAGTTTTTATACATTTCTGCAGACAACAGTGTATAACATTGACATTGGCAAAATGAAGGAATCACCCAGAGTCAGAGACTTAAGAGCAAGGCTGCTTAACCAGCCTCTTGTGCTCTCCAGTGAGTAAGTCAAGCTAAAAATGAGGCAGCCGCCTCGCCAAACTCACGCTACCGCCTTGCCAACATTCCAAAAAAAAAAAAAAAAAAAAAACTAACTCCATATGCTTGCATGTTTATTTGACGTTAACACGCGGTTTTTTGTTGTTGCTTTCTCGCGTGCATATAGGGAATGGCAGGGAAAAAACAGGTAAAAATACATGGATACTTTGAAGCAAGAAGCGACTTCACCGACGCCCCCCCCCCCCCCCCGCCAGCAGTCATCCGCGCAAAACTTGTTCTCCCCCCCCCCCCCCCCCCCCGCCAGCAGTCATCCACGCAAAACTTGTTCCGGCCGCCAACTCACCGCCTCGCCTGAACAAATTCCTGTGGGAAGCACTGATGTGAGTAACATGCGTTAATGCGCGATAAATTAAATATCGCCGTTAATAGTCTAATGAATTAACTTGAAATTAACGCGTTAACTTGCCCAGCCCTACTTAGGAGAGAATGTGGATCAGAGAAAGACACTTACACAGACTTTTGTGATGGAAGCTATTATAAAACACATCCTTTGTTTTCAGCAAAAAAAGATGCCTTACAAATTCAGATATTCTATGATGATTTTGAACCAGCCAATCCCCTGGGTTCTAAACATGGAATTCACAAAATTGGCAGTCTTTACTTTGTTCTAAGAAACCTACCTCCTAAATTTAATTCAGTTTTGATGAATATTCATTTGATATCACTATTTCATGTACAAGATCTCCACAAATATGGTTTTGATGCTATTCTGGAGCCATTTTTGAAAGATCTAAAAAATCTTGAAAGCCATGGCCTTAGTCTTCCATTTTCTGATGAGCCAGTGTATGGCACAATCTCCCAGATAACTGGAGATAATTTAGGAATGCACACAATTCTTGGTTTTAATGAATCTTTTAGTAGTCATTACTTTTGTCGGATTTGTTTAATAGAAAAAAGCGACTGTCAGACTGTCTACAGTGAGGATGATCCTAAAGTAATACTTAGAGGAAAGGAGATTTTTGAAATGCATTATAAATCTCTTCAAGAAAACCCACAGCTAAAGTCATTATATGGTTTGAAGAAAAAATCTTCACTGAATTCATTGAAATATTTTCATGTTTCTAACAACTATTCCTTTGATATAATGCATGATCTTCTTGAGGGTGTTGCTCAGTATGAGATCAAATTACTTTTTGAATATCTTACTCAAACCCTTATTTCAAAACAAGACTTACTTTCCAGGATTTATAGTTTTGATTATGGATATTTAGAAAGGAAAACCCGTCCCACAAAAATTATTTTGGAAAGTTCTGGAAATGGCATAGGTTTAAATTCTGTTCAGACATTGTGTCTTATTAAAAACATTCCACTTTTGTTTGGGGACATCATTCCTAGAGGAAACAAAAACTGGTACATGTTACTGTTGTTACTGGAAATAATCTTCTCTCCTATCCTTACTATGGGGATGACAATATATTTGAAGCATTTGATTGTTGAGCATCACAGACTTTTTAAGTTCTTATATCCACATAGAAACTTGATACCTAAGCATCATTTTATGATCCACTACCCATCTTCTATTAGGAAAATAGGCCCATTGTTACATATGTGGTCTATGAGGTTTGAAGCCAAACATAAAATGTTTAAAGATTATTTTAAAAACTTCAAAAATATAACAAAATCCCTTGCTAAAAAGCACCAGATGGCCATAGCATATCATTGGGAGACAATATATATTAAACAAAATGAGCACGGGCCTCTCAAAGCTTTTTTACTTAAAGATGAAGATTTGGTGAATAATGAAATGCTTCAAATAATTTCATCAGAAGATGTTTGTTCAACTAGCTGGGTTAAAGTTGATGGTATTGAGTACAGACCTGGACTTGTTGTTTGTAGTGCAATGCAAGACGAAATGCCAGTGTTTTGTCAGATAAGTGATATACTTTTGGTTGACAACACTTTTCTTTTGTTATCTAAACAGTTATTCACAGAGATGTTTCATGATCATTTTCAGGGTTCTTCATAGTGAAGAAACACTACTTGTAAAAATCCCAGAGCTTAAATTTCATAAGCCATTTGATATTCAGAACTCATATGGAGTGTCTAATGAATGTTTTTTCATTGTACCACAATTTAAAATGTTTGAAACATTTTAAAACTGCAAAAATAAAACCTGTAAAGTGGATTTGTTTTTAGTTTTGCTTTATTATAATTAACCATTCATAAAGTGACTTATGTTCTAGTAGATAACACTTGCAGGTGTTAAATCAACTCTAACAAAGTAGTTAAGTTTTGTTCTTGGATCAGTGTTAACCGTTATGTCCACATAGCCTTAATTTAACTCTGTCTTGTGAGTTAAAAAAGGAACTCTGTTACAGTGTTAAAAATTTAACTATTTTGATTGTGTTAAATTAACTAAAGAGTGTGGACCTATATAAACCCTGAAAAAGTGTTAAAATCAACTCTGTCAGAGTTAAATAAACACTTTACTTTTTGCTGTGTGGATATGTGGCATTGCCACTCCTGCACTAGTGCTTTGTTTTTTGTTTTTTATTTGTTGTTATGCATGTATGAATTTCTATTGATGTGTATTTTTTTTCTTTAAGCATGTTGCCTTTTGCATTTTTTGATTTTGAAAATGGTGGAGGATTGGCAGTGATTCCGACCAAATGGTTTATCGGGCATGAGGAGGATGAATGCTACTGGCCACCAGCAAAAGTTAAAATGGCAAAGGCGGTCATAGAGCAACAGGACCCACACTCTGACTGGGTAACCTACAAGTTGACTGTCAAGAGGAAAGCAGGTAGTGTAACCATCTTTCTTAATGTATGATATGATGCGACAAGAAGAGCTCACCATTGATTTGGTTAGAATTTGTTCTCTGAAATGAAAGTAATTGTAACTCTTTCTTTTGTATCTCTCAGACAGCAACATACGAGATAGCCCGTATAAAATTGGTTGAGTTTGAACAGAACACAGATGTCCCGACAGAGTCTGATTCTGTGGAGAACATGGGAAGGGGGAAGCGCAAAAAGAGGTAAGGCTCTTTGGATTATGCATGTATGTTGGTGTCGTCTCCCAGCACCACACACTGACAGTCTATGGAAACACTGATGTCTACATTGTATGATTATATGCACAACTGTGTTACCTGTTGTACAAAATATATTGTTTTAGTATTCTGTACCAAACTACTTTTAAAACACTTCAATTCACTTAACTGTAACAAATGAATTATCTGATTGTGCTGCTATATTTTACAGGTCTAGGAGAGTGATTCTGTCCAGCGAGGAAGAAGATGATGATGACCCTACACCTCCACTACCTCCATCTTCCCACAGGTATGTACTGAGACACCTCCTCTGCCTCCATCCATCCTCAGGTCTGTGCTGACGCCTCCATTGCCTTCATCCACCCACAGGCCTACACCTCCTCTGCCTCCAGCCACCCTCTGGTCTGCCCCGGCACCTCAACTGCCTCCAATTCTGACATACAGTGATGTGAGTGAAACTGATTGGAATGTGTACTTTCAATCGGCCCGTTTAATTGTCTGATTGAAGTGTCTGTGCTGACATCTCCTTTGCTCTATCCAACTGGTCTACAATGACACTTTTTTTGCTTGTACTCCTCCTTAGGTCAGCCATTTCACCACCCGAAACCCCACAAATGCAAATAAGGGACAACATCCTTGTTCACATCCTGACAGTCCTCGAGGAACTCAAAGAAGACAATCGAGTCACTAGAAGGATGCTACAAACCATGGCACAGCGTGGCAGCAGTGGTGACATCCTTTCTTTCATCCCAGATGGTTTCCACCTAAAGACAGTTAGGGAGGTCGAAGTAATGGAGGAAAAACTGTCTGACCCAAGCTTCATGTCTGAACTGGTATGTATGTAAAGTCTAGGCTAGTGAAATTTCATTCAGTTTTATTGGGGTGCTGGAAGTAGATGTGATCTGAGCTGCAACAAATCATCAATAAATTGAACAGTAATCAATAATTCAATTAACTGGCAACTATAGTTTTCTTAAAGCAAAAAAGTCCTAATTCTATGATTTCAGCTTCATAAATAGGAATATCTTGGTCTTCTTTGTTCATTCATGGCCATAAACCGAGTATCTCTTTGTTTTGTGGACAGAACAAGAGATTTGGGAAGCACCAACATATTTCAAAATGTTTTAACATTTTATTATTATAGCAACCAATCACAATGTTGAAATAATCAACAATTATACATTAATCTATATCGATAGATTAATCAACAATGAAAATAATCTAGATCCAGAGTTTGTCTTTTTGTCAGGTTTACTCCAGTGGTTATAAAATGATTTAGCTGGGGGTGCGCTCGTGGCGTAGCTGGTAGCGTGACCCATATTTGGAGGCCTTTGGTCTGACCCGCGGCCCTTTGCCGCATGTCTCCCCCCTTCCTCCGCCCCTTTCCTGTCAGTCTACTGTCAATAAAAGCGAGCCATTAAAAGCTGCAAAAAAATTAAAAATGATTTAACTTTGTACTGACTTTGTTCCCCCTTAGGTACGGAATGGAAAGCGGGAATTCAGGACTTTAAAGCTGTTTGAAGTCATATTTGGTAAGTGCATGATGGATAATAATAACTGTAATATAGTAACTTTAGTCCAGAGAAATTTATTCTAATTTATTGTGACCATAACATATATTTCCTGCAGGAGCTTTAAAGAAGAACACCTTAACCAGCGAGATCACCAGGAATGATGTGAAGATGGCAGTTTAGAAATGGCTGATCGGATCAAGGGACAGGGGAGGCAATAGACAGGTCCCTCCTTCTCCCACTAGATCCACTTCTTGCTCAGCGGAAGAAAATTTGTTATGGGACCTTTTTTTTTTCCTGTTCCATTTTTTTTCTTGATTGTAGTGACTACTTGTCTATGAAAAAAACTTAAAAGTAAACAAACAAAAAATAAATTTAAAGCAAATTGTCTCTTGATGAATAGTGGGTTTCTGGTTTAACGCAGTACAAAAAATTCTCAAAATACGTCAAAATGCAGTTCCGTGAGTTTATTCCAGGTTTCTTCAGGAAAAAATAAACTTGATACAAACTGAAAAAGTACTTGCCACCTCTCCTGCCCTGGTTTCCTGAAAGGACTGGTAGATTGACAGACTGCAGCACTGGAAGACTGGTAAAAAATTATAAGCCCACCCACTTTCCTCCTGAGCTACCTGGAGTACATGTATTTATACACCAAATGAACTAAATAATCTGAGTTCTAAAACAAAAATAGGGAAATAGCTCCTACATTGATGTATAACACTTTCATAACTGGTTATAATGGTTATTATAATCTGTATTACATTGTGTGTGCGTGTGTATTATGCATCTTATTTGATCTGTAAAATACTATTATTGCTTTTCATTTAATTAAAAAAGCTTGATTAATGGCATGGCATTTTTATTTTATATAGTGGATAGAGGCAACTCATGCTGCTTGACAAGCAGCACTCACATAAAAAATAATACATAATACAATAATAAAACAAAATAAAAACCCACTCCAAAATTAAATAGCCTGAAATAAAAAGGCTAGCCTGGGTACAGTGTAGGACATAAGCAAAGATAGGCAATGCAGCTTATCTAGCTATTGGTTAGATTGGATCTCAGTTGTCTTATGAATAAGAATCTCCATCTATAGGCTATTCAATAAGGGAGATTGTAACTCTTGTTTAGTAAAAATGTAATCAAAAATTTCCATCGTGGAGATAGAAAACACTGAGGAACTCACGTGAAAGCTGCTATAGGTGCTTTTCTAGCCCAGACACGGAACAGTGTAACTTTTTAATTAGCATCTTTTGTATGACAAATATGAAATATATGAGGCACTCTATCCCCGTGGCAGTATTTGTATGTATTTGTGAGTAAAGATAAATCAATTATATCTATGAAAAAATCTTCATTTCTCTGTTAGCTTAAAAAATATGTACTGTCACTAAAATCAAGACACATATAGACAGTAATCCTATAGTGAAGGTGGGTTTTGCTTGATGAGAAAAGTAAACTTTGCTTCTATATTTTTGGTTTACAGCATGTGATTTGCTTTTATGCTTCATGTTCCATTAATAAAACACCCAAAAATGTAATAAAGCTCATGTCTCTACAATAAACTATCATGTTGCAACGTAAAACCGTCCTTTTTTTATTCAAGACATTTCTACGCTTCATTATTATTTTTTCTTCAGGCTTCCATTATGTTACATCGATGCTTTTATTTTGAAATATTTTCCTACACTTCCGGGCCAGCCGTGAAACCGGCTTTATCTTTTAAATCCGAAGAAGAAAATGGAAAATGGAATTGGCGAAATCCAAAAAAGGGCGGTTTTTTTTTTCATTAAAATTTTCTGGTTTTTCGGTTCAAAAATGTAGTGACAGGAAAGAAAAACATGGCTTTGTTTATGACAGTGACAGCTGCGTCCTTCAAAGGCATATGCGTGCAGAGTACTTAAAAGGCAACAAGGCAGTGTGTATTTCCGGTTGGTACAGACTGACCGAGCAGGCAGCTCCCCCTGCTGTCTGATCAAGGGTACTACCCACAAGTCACAGATCATTTTTTACCGTTGGGGCGGTTGTGTCAAAAGTGAAAATGAAGGCGTAACTTGTAAAGATGAATTTGTGACTCACAGGAGCAGATTCGTGCAGTTGTACTTGTTGATTTGTATTTGTGTTAAGGGAAAAAATATTAAAAAATATTTTTTTGAAGATTTTAATACACGTGTTTGAATTTGTTTTGCAACTTTTGTTTTAGACCAACTGTAGCAGAACTGAATGACAGACACTTATGATGTGCAACTCACAGAACACAATTTGTGTACTTGTACTCAAGAATTTGAAGAGGTGTAACTTTATTTTGTACTTGTGACAGATTTAAAAAAATCTACAATTACAAAACACCAAAATTACAATGCACAAATAGTTTAGCAACAATAGTTCTGGACCATTTGGAGCAAAACTGAGAATGTAAGAGGTTTTTGATGTGCAACTCACAGAACACAATTTGTGTACTTGTACTCAAAATTTGAAGAGGTGTAAAAAAAATTTGTACTTGTAATTTTTTTTTTTAGAATTTAACTCCCTCTACAACTTCAAATTCACACTTACAATGCACAAATAGTATTGGAACAAAATAACCTTCATACTGGCGGCCCACCATGCTAATAATACGCTGAGAAATGCAGAGTGGTCACCACGCCGCGGTGCAGGCAGCCTTTGAAAGCACCCATGATTGTTTTGGTCTACAGACGGTGCTCAAGCACAACCTTGTGTCAAAATAATGCTTATTGTTCCTTTAATAAATTGTTTGTTAATCATGTTTGTTTTTTTATATGTACTTTTTTAATGTCCTCTGTACTTTGCTTTAAGGTTTTTGTAGAAATTGTCTTGTACATTAGATGTGCTATAGAAATAAACGTCCCTTGCCTCTTAGGTTTGCAGAGGGCTTCAAGATTCTGGGGCTACTGAAAGAGCTCCAGAAAAACCCAGCCGTTGTTCCTGACATGTCCGTGTGTGAGGAGAAAGCCCTCACTGCCAGGGACATGAGCCACAGTGGCCTATTCTGCTTAGGGCAGCAATCAGCGCGTTCTGGAGAACCAATTGGTCTGCTTTTGGAGAGACTGGCTGATTGACATTGAAGGTCTGTTTTTGCATTTGCACAAAATAAAATTAATACTTAAAATAAGGATACAACCCCCTACCTGGAGACAATATACGATAATGATCAGAAAACCCGTATTAGAAATAAATCAATGGTTTCAACATTTTTTGCTGAAATTATGTTATTGACTCACAAATCAAAATGTGAATGAATAATTGAATTAGTATATCAGCAAATATTTGAAACACGTTATCACCTAGTGCTAAAAATCAACATTATCAATCTTCAAAAAGACAAAGTTATATATTCATTGCTGGAAAAACACTCAAGGTCACTATATTGTTTCAGTTGATAATTTTCTGTAAAAAGCAATTCAGAGCACAATAACTCAACAATAGAACTTAAAGAGCTACTGATATCAACCCGGAGGGTATCCCAGATAGGAGGCTTAACAAATATGGAAAAGCCTGGTGTCTAGGCTGCTAAATTCTCTGATACCTTAGCATGCTATGACAGTTCCTTAACACCTGCTGTTAAAGGGTAACTCTCCTCCAAATCAGCTGTTTGTTGTCAATAAACTGTTAACATGGTTGTTTTATAGCAGGGGTTCCCAAACTTTTTTAGCCGCGCACCCCCTTCCATGTCCCAGCCGGGTTGACGCACCCCCAAGATTTATTATATATATATATATATATATATATATATATATATATATATATATATATATATATATATATATATATATATATGTGTGTGTGTGTGTGTGTGTGTGTGTATAAATAAATAAAACGGTTGCAGTTACAACTCAAACGTCGTAACAACGCTTCTAAATCTGAGTAACTTATGATGCACAATTTCACGCCGCAAAATACAAACACGAAGCAGTTTGATTTTTGTCCGATGACGAGCGAGCGAGCGAGAGAGAAAGAACTGGTAAAGCATTACAGAGTAACAATAAGTCTAGCGCTCCATAAAGATGTTATTAATTTCACAGGGGTTACCTTCACAATTAAAAACCTTCAGCAGGTAAACACGCCCACGGCAACACACCTCGGCTCCCCCAGCCCGTTTCTGTCTGAATATGCGCTAAAACTGCCTCTTTAAAATGATCTGCACGGCGTAGTCTGTGCCTGTCTGAATCGCAATGAGAAGTATTACACATATATGCGTGAGCATAATCAAAAAATCCCCCCAGGAGCAGCGTTTTATTTTTTCCAGGACCCGCGGTAACGACAGCGGTGTGCGTGTCATGCGCGTCAGTCAGAGCTTGTCACCGGTTCAAAGTCGCGGCCCCTTGAGCAGCGCGGCGCTGTTTGTAGGCGCTGCGCGATCCATAGAGACCGAGACACTCAATTTAATCTCGTAAATAAAACTTTTGGCCCGAATTAAATGTTTCCTCTGCTGACGTAAACGACGTAAAGCCAGGAGAGAGGAAGAGACATTTTCTGATGTGCTCGTTTTCTTCTCCCGGATCCGTTGCCATTTTCTCCTCTGTTGCCTCCAATTTCTCTCTCACTCTTTTCCTCTCCTCTTAAATGACTAACTTTCACCTTAGATGTCTTACCTGTTCCCCTGATTTCAGCCTATTGAGCATATTTGCGAGAACTATTGAAGCAGAGACCACATATGCGCATATACAGCACAATGCGGATTTTTCATCTTAAAATGAAGCGTAGAAGAAGATTTCTTCTAAATAAATACAGTTTATTAACATTTTCGTGTTAATAATGTATCGTTCCGTTATGACACCCAAGCACCAGACGAGGCTTTGCTGCTAACACTTTATTTTACGACGAACAGGACGGGACAGCTTGCACTCCACCGAATAACGACTCCTCTCCCCGGAAGCCACACATTTCTTCCGCTATGACCCCAAAGTAATCAGATTTAAAGGAACAGTAAGTGTGCAACAGTATTTATCAATAAAGTCTAATAAGGATCATTACAATACATTTTTATTTATTGATTAAATTAACAGTTTTTTGAGCTTTACAAAAGAAATGCTTTTTTACACTTCTTTATTGTGTGGGGGGAAAAAAACACGGTCAGACGCCATTACAGTTTTTGCCTCGCGCACCCCCTAGTGGCAGCTCGCGCACCCCCAGGGTGCGCGCACCACACTTTGGGAAACCCTGTTTTATAGTACTATCTACATATCCTGGTCATTATTTTTGAAAAATTATAATGCATATTTGTTAAAATCCAGCTTTTGTGTCCAAAACTCTCAGTATGGCGCCTTCCTAAGGTCAAACTTCTTGCATTGAATTTCAAATTAACATTAGTTTCTGCACGTGCAACGTAATTCTGAGCGTGTGACATTGGTCCCCTGGCTGCTCAGGACTATAAAAGCCAGCTCAGTCTTAAAAAACAAAACAAAAAAATAGAGCATCTTCTTGTGCCTCCATAGGAAGCACTATTGCACTTTTCAAACCCTCTAGCGACCTTTTTTCTCTTCAAAAAACAAATCTACCAACTTTTTATGTGTTGTTGGGGAGTGTATGTGAAAGTAATCAATTGTTCTGCAGTTAGTGTCTTGACGCGGCCGGGAATGGGCTGCTGTGAGACTGTGATGTTGGTTCTAGGTTGGACATTGGACATGGGCGATCTGCGGTATCTGCCTGCTGTTTTAGTCGATACAGAGAGGGTGATCTGGGGCTGACGTGTCCACATTACAAATTAATCATGATGCACAAAGCTGCCGGTGATCCCGCCTGGGTTACAAAGCAGGAAATATATGTTGATTCTGATATATGATAATATATAACAGGACCGATTCTGTCCACCATTTGACTCTGCAGCGCCAGGTTGTGGCTTCACTGAGTCAGGGCCTTGAGCCAGCAGGTCAAATTGATCAGAGTCTGGCCTGCTTGGCTCCACAAAAACCTTCCTACACCTCCAGGGATAAGGAGGGTGAAAAATCCTCCAACTCAAAAGACCGAAACGTGGCGTAACTACCAGCATAACTCTGCTCACTCTCCAGGATTCAGTACAGCAAATCAAGCAGCCAGTCTCACTCTCATATATGTATATATATATATATATATATATATATATATATATATATATATATATATATATATATATATTAGGGCTGGACGATAATTCAATAACAATATATATCGATCGATAGACGTGTGGCGCGAAGGGAAAAATAGGGTCGATAAAACTTCGATAAAGAGTTTTCCTTCCTTCCTTTCAGCCTATCATATTAGTTGATGCTACAGTCACTGCTTCCTCTCGACCAATCGTAATCACGGACCCAGGCACGGCGTCACAAAGCACCGCCCTCTCAAACCACAACACACAGCACGAGAATATGTCGCAGCAAGGAGCGGCAGAGGAAACCTGTCCCAAAACGGGGTTTTAGTAGTTCGTCAGTCTGACATAAATAAACCACAATGATTTGTAAAACTTGTAAGGAACCGGTAAAAACAAAGTCTGATAACGCAACCAATTTGTTTCATCACGTAAGCCGCTCACACCCGCCGCAGCGCGAGCTGTGCAGCCCCGCGCGACTCCACGTCATCTTCTGGAAGTTCTTCCAAAACCAAGCAGGTATAGCAGCTAAACTGGGCTCCCTTCTTTGTGATAAAATGATACAGCGTCCAAGCGGCGTAAGGATATCACGCATGCAGTAACGTGCTTCATAGTAATGGACATGCTGCTGTTGTCTGCAGTTGAAAAACCTGGCTTCAAACAATTACTCGCCACTCTTGATCGGCGATATAAAGTTCCAGGACGCAAGTTTTTCTCTAACAGCGCTCCCTAAAGTGCTGGGAATCAGTGCAAAATGAGCTGCAATCTGTGTCTTCCCACGCCACAACCTCAGCCCTGCGTCAGCCTCTCAATTATGAAACCTGAGAAGTAACTAGTGTACTATTCCAACCTAAATAGGCTATTTCATTTATTTATTTGGTATATTTATTTTGGTCATTTTACTGGTCACTTTAGTTTATTCTTTTATCATTATTTAATAACATAACTCAGGTCTCTTAAGTTATTTTTCTTTAAAAAAAATTTGTTATGGTTAAAAAAGTTGGTTAAATAAAGATTTAATTGGAATTCTGTGTTTGTGTTCTTTATTAAAATTAAATCATTTAGCAATTTCATAAAATGTCCAGGCAGAGCTGCACATAAAATATGGTTTTAAATATTTTAAATAATTATCGATATCAATCAATATGCATTTTTTTTATCGATAAGCTTTTTTTCTATATCGTCCAGCCCTAATATATATATATATATATATATATAATCAATATGCCACAAACTGTTGGGGTACGGCACATGGTAAGCCCACCTTGCAACAGTCCGACTCCACCTTCTTGCAGCAGATGTCAGGTTTGTCCTTCCCAACATTTAGCGTACCCTGGCCCGTGTGACAATCACACCTTGAGCACGAAGCAGCACATGTGCTCACACGCTCTTGCAGCTGATTGTCATCTAAGGCAGACAGTCTTCCTCTTATGCGTAGGTCCACCAGCTTTGATTTTTTTGTTCAAAAACGACGAGGAACATCCCATCATTTTTGCCTTTTTTTTTATTGTATGTCCTTGCTTCATAAGGACGTCTATGTGCTCTCTGGTAACAATAGACGGTCTGCCACTCCGCCCTAGGAAAACAAATGTTAAGTATTACATTTTATACAGAAGACAACCCAATCTTTAACAGCAAAAAAATAAAATAGAAATCAATTAATAAAATAAAAAAAAGAAATTCTGTTTGTGAGGACTTACCTGAACTAACCCGCCTTATGAAGAAACGACGATCCTCGGTTCGATGGAAATGAGCTATTGCTAGCGCTCCAACCTCAGTCAAACTGCTTCACTGTTCATTGTAGGTTTCTGTAGACAATAAATGTTCAATTCTGTGAAGGTTTCTTTCACAACTTTCTATTGAACGTCGCTCTCTGTCGCTACACATTCCCTGGCTAAGGGCTCGCTCAGTTTCACGCCCTTTTTTTGCAATTGTGTCAATTACTAACAACGCCATTACTGGTTGCAAATTGACGGACAGAAAGCGGAATTTACGAAGTTGGATGTCTTACATATTGGTTTCAAAACTTTTGATCATTGATTTTTGATATCTGAAATAAAAACTATGACCGGTAAAAAATGGATTATGGAGATCCAAGATTAGTTTTCAGACATTCAGAAAGTTTATTTTAGGTAGGAAGAAAGTTATTTTAGATATCCGAAAGTAAAATCCCACTACACATAAATGGGAAAAGTGATGTAATTTCTACTATAAATAATTATATTTAAGATATCTAAAATTTCCACTTTAGATAGCAAGAATTCTGTTGAAGATATCTGAAATACACATTAAGTCAAGACTTTAGCACTGCAAAAAGGGAACTAAAAGTGAGTAAAACTTTCTTGAAATCAGTGTATTCTTCCTTGATTTGAGCAGCTAAATAAGACTATTTGCCAATGGAATGAGTATTCTTACCCCTAAAAAAAGGTTATTAGCTATTCTGCACTTGAAATAAGATGATGTAAATGAACTGTTATTATTTTAAGTGCCAAAATCTTATTCCGTTGGCAAATAGTCTTATTTAGCTGCTCAAATCAAGAACAAATACTCTAATTTCAAGAAAAATGTACTTATTTTTAGTTGCCTTTTTGCAGTAAGTAAAGACTTGTAGATATCTGAAAGTTCTTACTGGTACAAATTTGATTCCAGATCACTTAAAATTTTATTACTACTGGCATAAATGTAATTAGTGATATCTGTGTTACAATTCTGACAAGGAATATTGCAATTATGACTAGGTAGGATGGCTTGGTGCTTTCCATAATAGAAATGTGGCTAGTCGGCTTGTCTATTTTTTGTTAAAATTGTGTTGAAAGCTAGTTGAATGTTTGTAAGTATCTATAATTGCATTTGTATAGGCATATTGAAATTTTAGATATCTGAAATTCCAATTTAACTCGTCATATAATCAGTAGTGGATATATGTAATGTCATTTCTATTAGTAGAAATATATTTTTGATGTCAAGAATTATATAACTGGATATCTAGAATGTTTTATTTATTTTTTATATCTGAAATGATAATTATGACTAGTATTGACTGGATTATGGAGATCTGAAATTATATTTCATCCTAGTCGGAATTCAGTTTTAGACATCCGGAATGTTTATTTTAGATTGGAAGAATGTTATTGTAGATGTCTGTAAATAAAAGCCCTATACACATGAATGGGGAAAGTGACGTAATTTGTACTAGTATGAATTATATTCAAGATATCTGAAATGTTCATTTTAGATAGGACAAATGTTATTTTAGATGTCTGAAATGTAAATTTTGACTAGGAAGGAATGTATTTGAGATGTCTGAAATACATATTCAGTCAAGCTAATAAATGTTAAAATGGCCTGCCATACCCTGCACAGTACATGGCACTTGTTCGCACGTCAACATCACTGCCATATTGTATGTGGCAGAAAAAAGTTAATTTCTGTTGTAGTGAACGTGGATCAGAGAAGATGCCTCATTCCTGTGCTGCATGGAAATGTAATCGGGCTGATTCACTACTTGTATCTACCTTCTATAAACTAAGGCTGCACCATGTTGCAAAACTGGACACACTAAAGCTGCAGAGTTGCAACACTAGGAAAAAGCTGTGCAAGACCATTCTTTTTCAAGGTTTTTAGCTTGCATACAGTACAGACTACTGTATTTAGACATAGATGTGCATATATAGATTTTCAAGTATTATAAATAAGCCAAATAAATAGCTGTGTGATTATATATATATATATATATATATATATATATATATATATATATATATATATATATATATATGTGTGTGTGTATATATATTTATGTGTGTATGTGTTATGAATATAAGGATCAATTTGTTAAATCTAAACATCGTGGTCTTCATTATTTTATAAAACCGTGTCACATGTGAAACTTTAGGAACAGACTTTTTGGGGGAGTATTAAAGAGGTAAAATTACTAATATGAGGAAAAAAAGACATAAAAGTGGTAATGTTATGAGAAAAACGTCGTATTATGAGAATTAAGAGGGAACATTTCCAGAATGTTCACAGTTTGCAGAATTATTTCACTCCTGGAGTAATAGGGCCAGGTTAGATTATTTTAATTATTTTTATTCTTTACGAGAATAAATTCAGGAGAATGAAGCTAAAGGGATACGAAAATAAACTTGTAATATTGCAAAAATAAAAATATTACGAATACAAAGTATATTCTGAGATTAAAATCCCTCTGATACTGTTTAAGTGACTGAGTAACTGCAGATTTGCCACATTTAACATGGCGGCGCTCTGACGCATCGCAGCATAGGCAGAACCCGCCCAACGACGCGTTTACTCTTATATTATGTCTATGAACTAGCACATAGCAAGCTGCTGTGTGGGGGCCATAGGTTCGCCCACTTTGCTTGCCTGTCTGAAAATATTTAGATATCTAACCTCACACCATTACAAACATTCCTCAACGTGAACAAAGTTAGTAAGCGTACAATTTATTGTAAATATCAACAGAATAGGCTAATAACATGACACCAATTATTTTCAACCTGTTTTATCTACTTACCGACAACTTCACCGCTGCTCCCTCTCTTGCTGGTAAAAAGCTTTCTGGCGAGTGGCGAACATGACTTCTTTGTCAGAAAGACGTCGTTGGTGTAGACACTTGTCAATCAAACATGTCTGACCAATAGAGAAGCACCCGCCCAGCGCGCTACGTTTGTTCCAAAATGATTCAATCGAAAAAATTTGAACTTCAAAACTTGTTGAGCTTCAAAAAAAAAGTGATTCAAACGAAAAAATCTGAACTTCAAAACTTTTTTCACTTCAAAAAAAAAAAAGATTCAATCAAAAAAGATTTAACTTTAAAACTTTTTTCTCTTAAAAAAAGTTATTTAATCAAAACAATTTGAACTTCAATTTTTTTTCTCTTCAAATAAAAAAAACAAAAACAACGAAAAAACACATTCTCTTCAATACTTTTTTTATTGACGGGTACATTTTTTTTTGCATTTAAACATTTTTTTTTAATTGAAAATATTTTTTTTGATTGAAACAACTTATTTGGAATTGAATGATTAAGACACAAATGTCCTACCCATGTATACCCCAAACACAAAAAAGATTACTTCAATCAAAGAAAACATTTTCAATTAAAGAAAAAGTGTTCAAATGCAATTTTTGGAGTCTCAAATATTTTATTTGCATTCAAAAAGTATTTTCTATGATTGAAAACGTTTATCTTTTCATTGAAGTGACTTTTTTTTATTGATTCTCTTGTTTGTTTGTTTGAAGCAACCTTTTTTTTGATTGAATATTAAAGACACAAAACTACCTTCATATCGCGGGGGGTGCTGGTGCCTATCTCCAGCTGTCAATGGGCGAGAGGCGGGGTACACCCTGGACAGGTCGCCAGTCTATCGCAGATTATAAATATTATAAATTACTTAATTAAGAATGTACATATAAAAATGTTCCTAATTTTTTTAGACTTGCCAACCACTAAGAGTTTGTTTAAAAGATTAAACAGTGATTAAAAAATCTAATCACTATCAAAAAATACTCTTCAAAAATTTGCAACTCTTGACACTGTGACGATTTGTACAAGCAGAACATACAGACTGTGTAACTGCAACTCATTTTACAATGTCAGGCTCTAGTGGAAACCAAATTAATTTTCTACCCAAGACTGCCATATCACTAGCCAGACAGGAATGATGTATTGCACTTAATATTAATTTTCCATCATCGCTGGCAATCTTTGCACTTTTTGTGGCAGACTAATAGTTGACTTTTAAAGGCAGGAACATCATCCATTTCAAATTTTCACGAAAACCACTTTTCTCACATACAGCAATTCTACTGTACATGGCTGAGGGAGTGTGTTTCCTTGAGAAAAAGGCCAACATTTACTATTTATAGGTTCTTCTTTAATCACTTGCTGAAAATATCCACATCAATGTGATACATAAATGTTAATAAGTTAAAAATGCCAAAAGACTCTTGTTAGTTTCCTTTAAATAAAAGTTTGAAATTAATTCAAGGGATTCCAAGGCAGTATGTATGTCAAACTTCAATAATCTCACTAATGAGGATAGCTTTTTGATGCCGCCAAGAAAGAATTCTTCATGATTGGTTCCTTGCAGAACAAGAAGAGTCCAAGCAAATTTAATAGGGATTGAGGCAAATTTTAAAACTGTCTTGTAGCTTGATGAATGAAGATTGGAAATCCTTCTGGGTTAATTGTGGCCACAATCTCCTCAGAGGTACACATGAAAGGATATGTCCAGTGTCCTAATGATACATAGTTCAAAAGCCTGGACCTATCATAGGATAGGGGTATCTGCAAGTGGCACTTAATCATGGAGGCATCATTATTGCTGAATTGGCTGTAAATCGGTTGATTTCTATAGATGGGCGTGACTTTCAAACAGTCAAAAAACTTTCAAATGGGTTAAGGATGGGGCTTTTGAAAAACCATTCTAAAAACCTGATTTGCCAACTCCCAAATTAGATTTGGTGTGTGTTGGAATCACTGTCTTTTGGTCAGGTTTTACCCATCTGACCCAAACTGTCACATTCAGATTAAAATGAATTGGTTAGGATTTTGACAAATAATGATGGAACAAACAAAGCTCAAGCCTGCTGTGACCTGGGAACTGTTGGAACAAAAATGTTGTTGTCCTATGTGAAACAGGTTTTACATTGAATGAGAGGGTGCAGGCCAAGACATAAAGCGCTGCTCCAAAATGCTTAACTAATGTTGCTGCTACCCACATGGACTTGAAAAATGGCTTTAGGCCTATCTCCAGCAGTCACAAAAGACCCAAAAGAATAAGCTTCTCATGAAGATAGTTTGGTCAGTGCAATCAACTGACTTCATACATATATATATATATATATATGTGTGTATATATATATATATATATATATATATATATATATATATATATATATATATACAGTTAGGCCCAAAAATATTTGGGCAGAGACACAAGTTTTGTTACTTTAGCTGTTTTTGAAAACATATAGTTTACAATTATATAATCAATATGGGCTCAGCTATGATCTGAGAGTATTCACATCCAAGTTGGAGCAAGGTTCTAGGAATTACAGCTCTTTAATACGTAGCTGCTTCTTTTTCAAGGGACCAAAAGTAATTGGACAATTGACTCAGAAGACTGCAAAATAAATAACAAGGTTGCATGGGCTCTTCCCTCATTGACCTGTCATCAATTAAGTTGAAAGGTCTGGAGTTGATTCCAGGTGTGGCGTTTGCATTTGGACATACATGTGAACATACATGTGATCAAAAATAGAAAGGCCAGAATTGAGTTTGTAAAAAAACACCTGAATAAGCCAGCCCAGTTCTGGAACAGCATTCTTTGGACACATGAGACTAAGATCAATCTATACCAGAATGATGGGAAGAAGAAAGTTTGGAGAAGAATTGGAACAGTTCATGATCCAAAACACACCACATCCTCTGTAAAACATGGTGGAGGCAGTGCAATGGCATGAGCATGCATGGCTTCCAATGGCACTGGGTCACTTATGTTTATTGATGATGTGAAGACAGAAGCAGCCAGATGAATTCTGAAGTGTATAGGGACATATTTTCTGCTCAGATTCAGCCAAATACAACAACGTTGAGTGGATGGTGCTTCACAATCCAGATGCAAAAATCAATATGGGCAACCCAAGAGTTTTTTAAAGCAAAGAAGTGGAATAATACACAATGGCTGAGTCAATCACCAGATCTCAACCCAATCGAGAATGCATTTCATTTGCTAAAGACAAAACTTAAGGCAGAAAGACCCACAAACAAGCACCAACTGAAGACAGCTGCAGTAAAGGTCTGGTAAAGCATCACAAATGCTGGGAGGAAACCCAGCGTTTGGTGATGTCCATGGGTTCCAGACTTCAGGCAGTCATTACATGCAAAGGATTCTCAAGAAAATATTGAAAAGTAACATTTTACTTAGGGTTAAGTTTATTTGTCCATTACTTGAGCCCCTGAAATGAGGATCGCTTGTATAAAAATAGCTACAATTGCTACATGTTCAATCATATATTTTTGTTTCACCCCTTGAATTAAACCTTAAAGTCTGCACTTCAATGAAATTGTAGTTGTTTCATTTCAAATCCATTGTATTGGCATGTAGAGCCCAAATCATGAAGATTGCGTCAATGTTCAAATATTTTTGGGCGTCTGGCTGTGAGAAAGTGTCCTAGAAACATTGCTATGGTTGCTATGGAAGAATTTTTGCCCACTGTTCTGTGCAGCATTTCTTTTGATAGGGCTGCTTGGAGGGTTTTCAAGTATGCCACTGTATCCCAACCTGATTTAAGTACTTACTGACTATCTGACTGTCATTCCAAAACCCTCAATGATGTGGTGGCCTTGAATCATTATTGCATAGCATAACACAATTGTACTTGAGCTTAATGTCATAAACTGATGGCCAGACATTGATGTTTAGGACTTTCTGCTTAAGAGCAGAATTTATGTTTCTATTACATTTATCAAGCCATCCAGGACTAAAATCAGCAAAATATCCCCGGGACATGAGACTAAAACTATCACTTTCGACTGTGGGTGTGATCAGCATTTAACAAAAAAAAAGGGAAAAAAAATGAGAAGTTTGCGAAGGCTTTTTCAAAGCACTGTATCCCAAGACTGCATCTTATGGAGCACTGTTCAATCCATCATCCAAAATCAGAAAGGGTATGGCACAACTGTAAACCTACCACAACACGGCCGTGCACCTAAACTAACAGTCTCGGCAGAGAGAGTATTAATCACAGAAGCAGCCAAGAGTACCATGGTCACTCTCCAGAAAAAAAGCACACTGAAGTCCGAGGCTGTGACATTTTGTAAGACAAAAGACAAACACAAAGAAAACTTCTAGGGGTATAAATACCTTTGCAGGGGATTGCCCATTGCCCCCCCCCCCCACACACACACACAGACTGGGCCTCCTTTTAGATCAAAGTTGTGGAGAGATATAAGCTCCAAAACAGCTCACACAGGCATCATGAGGAATGTGTTTCATTAAAGCTCCTACTTGAGGTTCTGCAATCCTACAATTCCAAAAGAAAGGTTAAAGAATCTGCATAAAAACATGCACAGGGCATTAAAGATTTTACATTAATCCTCGTGTAAAATAGCCATAATCCATTGTTGCTGTATCTAAAGTCTTATACATTTTTTTTTTTCACTTTTTCCAAAATGAATAAAAAAAGGCCCCTGGGGTATTTTAACCAGGGGTGATGTCAGGACAAAACAAACAGATGGTCTCCTTTCTGATATAGCCTCAGGAGATGTAGTGACAGACATATACCCACCAGTGAGAGCACACAGGCCCACACTGTGCAAATAAACAGAATGCATGGCCTTGTGTGATACTCCCACGGGGAGTATATGTAGAGCCACGCTCATAATCACTGTTGGGCCTGATTGACAAATATATTGGCGCCATTAACACTAATTTTTTTATTCAGCCCTGTAATGCTGAGTGTTTGTAGGAAGCAGAGGAAAATTAAGGGAAAGGATCTGCCTGGAGTTGTTCATTCTATCTACTTACATATATCCATTTACATATAACTATACATTCTAGATTGATGGTGCTCTGGTTTCTGCAGAGTCACTGGTCTCATGTTCCACCATGATATGGATTTTGCATTACTGTCATTACTGTGATAAATAAAGAGATTAAATATTAGTTTTAGCCAATACAGAGGGGATACCTGTTTCCTGTCACGCCCACTTGAACTGTGTTGGTTCTGCAGGTTATTTTAAGTTATTTATCTCAAACTTTTAATCCGCTCTCCTGCTCCTTTTGTTTCACAGGATAAGAGGCGCTTTATCATCATGTTAGTTTAGATTGAAAAATCGAGCAGGTTGAATGAAAACACTCAGAGTAGCTGCTCATGAGTTACAAGGTGCAAAATCAGTGCAGCAAGGTATACACCGAGGGAAAATCTTGCTGCAGAAACCATAAGTCTGTAATAATGTAATCGAACACACGTTCCCCCTCTGTGGGATTGTGTATTGATTGTGTATATCTATACATTAAGATGGGAGGGGCTCACATAAGATTGCCAGGCTGTAATAGAGAGGGGAGTCGGAGGCATATACTAAGTGCAGCTCTACAATATACGCAACATGGACATGCAGAGACCTTTAAAGGGGATGTGCTCACTGTTTACAGCACAGTACTCTAATATTGTTTTCACTGTGACTTAATTAACTTAAGGTGACCAGTGTAATACAGTTTGCACTTAAGTCACAAAAAGAGGGACTTCGACTTATGCTTCAAAGTCTCAAGACTCGACTCGGAATCGAGGTTGGGGACTCGAGTGTCATAAACAATCCTAATCTCTCATAGTCCAATGTCAAAGTAAACCAGTGAGTGTACACTATTTCATTAAATTATCAATGTAGTCTCTTCTGAGTTACTGTAGTGTATACAAATGCCTGGTTGTCATGGTTGTGTGACGCACAGTGCTGTCATGCAAGAAATGAGCATCTTAATCTATTTTTTATAACTCTCCTTGCCTCTCAATAAGATTTAGATAGGTGGTTTTACTGGTATGTTTTGGGCAATTGTCATGTTGCAGGGCCGATTCTGCTTCAGCTTTATTTTCTTGTACAGATCTTCACACAGCTCTCTCACATACCCTCTAATATACAAAACATGTATCCCATACGTCTTGGTCTTTATCTGCATTCTCTTAGGCAAACTGTGCTCAGGCCTTCATGTTGTTCTTAAAAGACAAAGGTTTTATCCTTGGACACATTCCATTGAGGTTTAACATGTGCAATCCCTTTCTGATTGTAAAGACATTGACTTCATATCAACAGAAGCAAGAGACTTCCTTCAGCATCCTATGATCTGCTTTCAGTATAAACCTGCTTGGACATCCAGATATGTGCAGGTCGAAAGTTGTTTTGAATGCCCCTCACTAGTAGGTTGTTTTTGACATTGTGGAATGGCTGAATTTAAATTATTGTGTGACCTCTTTGAATGCCTTACTGTAGTAATAGTAATAGTAATATAGTAATATCATCTTTATTGTCATCGAAACATACATTGAAACATACATTACAACGAAATTTGTTCTCTGCTTTTAACCCATCACCCTTGGGGAGCAGTGGGCTGCTATGTGCGGCGCCCGGGGAGCAAATCTGGGGTTAAGGGTCTTGCTCAGGGACCCAGAGTGCAGGCGCTGGGGATCGAACCGGGTACTTGCATCCTTCTCAGAGTGCAAGCGCACTGCTCTAACCACTAGGCCAGCACCCCCCAGCACACATAATCTGCTACAATTGTTCTTCTGAAGGCTTGGTGATCCCTCTCATTTTACCAGTCAGGAGCACAGTAAACAAAATGTTTGAGGTTTAAACAGGGTACAATTGTGATAGAGCTTTGTGTAATGTTAGTTGATTAAGTGGGAATAAAGGTAGGGGTGTCCTAAGTTATTACCCCACCCGTAATTGTATTTTAAGTACATTTTACACAAAACTTTAAAAGGTCTCTTCATCAAATATTCCTTTGTCCAATTATGTAATTAGAACAAACAGATTGTCAAAGACTGTCCTAACTACTTCCCATTGCTGTATATATTGTAATGTTTCTAGAAAGTATGTGACAATAGAAAAAGTAAACAGCAGTGTCCATGTTTGTCTGTTTTCATAAACCATTGACCAAGCATTTACAGGAGGCCCCAGAGATGATGTTTCCTTTTATGACAGAGATGTGCATGTCATCCTTTTTAAGGGTTAATTGATTTATCAACCTGCAGCTTTAATAGATTATGACATTGATTAATTTATAAACATTAACACAAGTTAAAGTATCTTAATATTGTTACACTGTTTCATGTTTAGCTGTGTCAGAGCATGCAAGCTGGCAGGGCAAAGATGTTTGGTTTGAACAAAAAGAAAGGGGGTCATGGCGGAGTCTCGCATGGCTTAGATGAAAAAAGAAATATTGCAGTTGTTTATAAAATAACATTTTAAGTTGTATTACAAAAAGTTTACATCTTCCCATACATGCTTCAGCAAATAAAAATAGCATCTATATGTGTGAACATTTTGCAATTTTAAGCAGCTAATCATAGTCAAAAGTAATTTACTCTAGAGGAAAATAAACAACAGCCTTACGAGATTGGGCAAAGTTTGGCAACTGATTGTTTTTTTATTGTGTTTTATATAAATTATATAAATAAATACAGATAAATGAATTTGTATTCAGAAAAATAATATCATGCGGTTTTAGCCAAGTCACAAGCAAAACAATTTTAGGAAAACAATCACATTTTCATGAAAAAAATACTAATATATCGTAATTCTGTAATATTTTCTTATCCCTTCTTAGTGTACAGCATGTAAAATATCTATTTTTTTTCTTTCTTCTTCTGAACAGTCATCAGTCAGTCGAGTGCAGCTGTACTTGGCAAGTGGCAGGTGTGAATGTTAAACTGTAAGTGTGAAGAAGGACACTTTTAGAAAACGGCATGCATATTCAGTTGGCAATCCTCTAATAAAAAAATAAATAAATGGCACCCAAAAAAAATTCAGCAGGTGGCAAATGATGCCTTTCTCTCCTCTGATTCAAAATTCACAAGGAGAGGAAACTTAAATACATTGGAGATTATTGCAAAACTTAGGATATATATATATATATATATATATATATATATATATATATATATATATATATATATATATATTAGGGCTGGGCAAGTTAACGCGTTAATTTCACGTTAATTCATTAGACTATTAACGGCGATATTTACTTTATCGCGCATTAACGCATGTTGCTCACATGCTTTTATTTTGTCAAGGTCTGTTGCTTCGGTGTAGGGGTTTGAATCAGAACAGTAGGTGGCGATAATGCGCCAATAACCTCGCTGTCAGCCCAGCCTCGAATTCAAACAGGAAGAAAGGTGCTGGCTGGAAAAAGGAACAAAAACAAAGCTGACATGCAGAAGGCGGTGTTTCCCGCAGGAATTTGCTTAGGTGAGGCGGTGGGTTGGCGGCCGGAACAAGCTTTGTGCGGATGACCGGCCGGCTGGCGGGCGGGGGGGGGGGGGGGTCTGCATCGACGGCGTCGGTGAAGTCGCTTCTCGCTTCAAAGTATCCATGTATTTTTGCCTGTTTTTTCCCTGCCATTCACTATATGCACGCAAGAAAGCCACAACAAAAAACCGCGTGTTAACGTCAAATAAACATGCAAGCATATCGAGTTGGCAAGCATTTCAGTTTAAAGTTCTTCCAGCAACGAATATGACAGAAACAAGTTAGTTGTAACCACTGCCAAGTTAAACTTTCTTATCACCGGAGCACCTTGAGCTTAACATATGACTTAAATGCCAAACAGACTGTAGACATCACCAAACAATTCAATGACTCAGAGAAGCTGACCAATGTAATGGCGAAGTGGATAGCTACTGTAGACCTTTTTTTGTGCTTCACACTTTGGTATTGAACATAAAATGGTAATGCTGCTCTCTGCTGTTACCTCAGAAATTGCCTGTTTTTGGTAGATTTTTTTCCCCATAAAGATAATTTCCTGTCAGTGGCAATAAGCTTTAATTTATTATTATTGCTATTTTTTGTTTTACATGTTTAAGTTGAGCTTTACACTAAATATGTGTTACTGATAAAGTGCTACAAATGTTACAACACTTTTGTTCATATGGCAGCAGAACATTAAAATAAAAGTGCTCTTTACACTACTTTTGAATTCATTCTTGGAGTTTGCGCATACAATGCGATTAATCATGATTAATCAGGCAAATTATGCGATTAATCGCGATTAAAGATTTTAATCGTTGCCCAGCCCTAATATACTGTATATATTAGGGCTGTCAGTTTTAATGCGTTAACGCATTAACTTTTTTAGACCATAACGCTGAAATTTTTTTTGACAGCACTATTAAATTGTATAATTTATTCTTAATTCTGAGAAGAGAGTGCCTTTTTACCCTACTTTGTACTTACATATACATAACAATTTATAGCTTATGGACACCTTAACAATGTCCCTTGTAATACGTTTTTAAGTAATTACTAACATCAGCATTTTTTTTCCAAACTTTATATTTTTAACTTTTTCTGAACAAAAGTCGACAAACAGCACAGTATTTAATTTAAACATTTAACCAATTTTGCTGCACGTCAACCACTCCCACAACCTACTCCCCCACCCACAGGCCAAAAAAGCACTCACAGGCATACATGCACACACAAAGTTACAAACCATTGTGCCTAATGGTCAAAATTGAACAGAAAAAGAAAAAAAGCTTAGTATAATCTGGTCGTCCTCCAGGTCATATTGAATGTTCAAAGAATCAATTTGCTGCAAGAAGGGATCCCAAGTGTCACGAAATAACTTAACCGAGGCACAAAATGAGAACCGTAATTTTTCCTATTTGAGATTATGAAGTACCTTTCGAACCCAACAGACATGTGAGGGAGGATGGGGAAGCTTCCAGTTCAGCAGAATCAGCTTGCACTCAAGCAAAGTGGAAAACGCCAAAGCTCTTTTAAATGCTTTTGGCTGAGGGCAAACCAAAAATCGGCGACAACGTATTTGGGATGATGGAATAGTGATGGGTTTTTCCCAACACATTAAAAATGAACGTCCAAAAAGAGGCTAGTTTGGAGCACGACCAGAACATATATGCATGATTTGCCAGTGATAGATTACATCTGTTACAGGTGTCACTAACTGAGTGGAAAACTCTTGTCAGTCTAGCATTAGTATAGTGAGCCCTAAAAAATACCTTGCATTGAATAAGTTTGTGTCAGGCACAAGTGGATGGTGCATGCACAAGGGACAAAGCATAACTCCATTGTTGTTCAATAAATGTAACATTAAGGCTTTCCTCCCAAACACTTTTAGTTGCAGTAGGAGAGGTTGAGAATGCCAACCAAATAGAACTATAACCTGAGATACATCCTTTAGCTACAGGGTCTGTGGAAACTAACAAAATTTCTGGAGGACGATTCAGAAAATGAGGAAATAATTTTTTTAACAAAATCTCTAACCTGAAAAAAGTGAAAGAGATGATGGTTTTGGAGATTATATTTAGTAGAAAGCTAATCGAATGAGGGAAATTTGCCGTTTATACATAAATCATTAACTTTGTCCCTTCATCATGCCAGGCCCGAAATACTGGATGAGTTCTGGTTAGCTCAAAAGTGCAGTTTCTATAAAAAGAAGCTACTGCAGAAGGGCCAGAAAGTTTAAGTTGCCTTCTGAACTGACTCCAAATTTTCAGAGAAGCAATGATCACTGGGCAACCAGTCAACCGTGGAAGTGGAAGTTGTGAGCACAAAACTGAACTCAAGGAAAGCAGAGAAATACTTTTTTTTTTTCAAATTGCACTCAACTAGGCAGTGAATCTCTCCCATCAATTGTCCATAACAGAATCTTTTCCAAATTGGCTGCCCAGTAGTAGTACCTAAAGACTGGAAGGGCAAATCCCCCTTTATCCTTAGGAGACTACAAAACCGATTTTAAAATTCTGGCTGACTTGCCATCCTATAGAAAGGTCAGAATCAGTTTCTCCACCTTATCAAAAATTATTTGTTAAGGCAAATGGGAAGATGCTGAAACAAGTAAAGAAATTTAGGAAGAATCACCATCTTGACCAAATTTATCCGACCTAAAAGTGAAAGAGGCAGAACTGACCAACGGACAAAATCCCCTTGTCATGAATCAGAGCAGGGGACCCAGAATTCAACTAGACCAGCAGAGGTTCGGTAAAAGAATATTTATTAACAAAATCCAAAAACCAAAAAGGGCAGAGAAACAAACAGTCCAGTTGGGCAGGCAGGGCAGGAACAGACAAAAACAGGATGGCACAGATTTCTGGAGACAAGGTGGTTCAAAATCCAAAACATAACAGAACTTGCAAGAGGAGAACTCACCTACACTCAAGACGACCTGGCACTGATGTCTGGTCTCAACAGTTTATATGGAGGTGGAAGCAGGTGAAACCGGTGAGAGGTAATTGCAGCAGGGGTGGAGTTAGGCAGGTGTGCAGAATAAGTAATTAGACCAGACATCAGTGCTGAGGCTCAAAACAAGAACAGATCAGACAAATCTAAAAAGCTGACGAGACAAGTGGACAGAAACAAACTACACACGATCTAATAAAGAACAAAACAACCCTGAAGTACAAACCTAAAACAGAAAATAAAGCTAAGACTAAAACTGATGACAAAACAGGATAAACTAACAGTAAACAAGAACCTAGACAAGACAAAACTCAAAGCAACCAGAGAACCTAAGGAAGGAGGGCAAAATACCTTAAACATAAACCAGAAAAAAACCCAAATCATGATAGAGCCCCTCCCTCAAGGGCGGATTCCAGACACCCTTAAATAGAAAAAAATCAAAACAGACTAGACCGGGTGGGTGGAGGGGGTTTTCAGGACGGATGGATAGAGTCCAAACAAAAACAACAACAACCCAGACCGGGCGAGAGGATGAAAAAAGTCCACAACTGTCCACACAAAAATGAAAACAAACCAAAATCAACCCACCTAGGGCGAAAACAGAAAAACAAATACGATCTGAGGACAGATCAACGAAACAAAAGTCTGGAGGGCATCCCGGAGCACGGCCCCGGCCTGTCAGGTTCTCCGGTGGACGTCCCGGAGCACGGCCCCGGCGTGTCAGGTTCTCCGGCGGACGTCCCGGCGGACGTCCCGGAGCACGGCCCCGGCGTGTCAGGTTCTCCGGCGGACGTCCCGGAGCATGGCCCCGGCGTGTCAGGTTCTCCGGCGGACGTCCCGGAGCACGGCCCCGGCGTGTCAGGTCTTCAGGAGGCCGTCGGCGGACCAGGAACCTCAGAGCCCAACGCCTGGAGAGGGAGAAAACAGAAACTGCCGCCGGACTAAAGGTTGGGGACGGCGCCACACTACAGGCTACAGGGGGCGCCGGACTACAGGCGACTAAAGGGGGCGCCTGGCTACAGGCGACTAAAGGGGGCGCCTGGCTACAGGCTTCGGGCTGGGCCTGGCTACAGGCTTCGGGCTGGGCCTGGCTACAGGCTTCGGGCTGGGCCTGGCTACAGGCTTCGGGCTGGGCCTGGCTACAGGCTTCGGGCTGGGCCTGGCTACAGGCTTCGGGCTGGGCCTGGCTACAGGCTTCGGGCTGGGCCTGGCTACAGGCTTCGGGCTGGGCCTGGCTACAGGCTTCGGGCAGGACCTGGCTACAGGCTTCGGGCAGGACCTGGCTACAGGCTTCGGGCAGGACCTGGCTACAGGCTTCGGGCAGGAGTGCGTTAAAGCTACGAGGAGCTGGCACTGGAGACAGTGCGCTAAAGCTACGAGGAGCTGGCACTGGAGACAGTGCGCTAAAGCTACGAGGAGCTGGCACTGGAGACAGTGCGCTAAAGCTACGAGGAGCTGGCACTGGAGACAGTGCGCTAAAGCTACGAGGAGCTGGCACTGGAGACAGTGCGCTAAAGCTACGAGGAGCTGGCACTGGAGACAGTGCGCTAAAGCTACGAGGAGCTGGCACTGGAGACAGTGCGCTAAAGCTACGAGGAGCTGGCACTGGAGACAGTGCGCTAAAGCTACGAGGAGCTGGCACTGGAGACAGTGCGCTAAAGCTACGAGGAGCTGGCACTGGAGACAGTGCGCTAAAGCTACAAGGAGCTGGCTCTGGAGACAGTGCGCTAAAGCTACGAGGAGCTGGCACGGGAGACAGTGCGTTAAAGCTACGAGGAGCTGGCACGGGAGACAGTGCGTTAAAGCTATGAGGAGCTGGCACGGGAGACAGTGCGTTAAAGCTACGAGGAGCAGGCACTGGAGACTGTCCTTTAAAGCTGCGAGGAGCAGGCACTGGAGACTGTCCTTTAAAGCTGCGAGGAGCAGGCACTGGAGCTGAGATTGAGGGCGGGTCCCCCAGGGCCCCTTCTTGGGGCTTGGGCGGAAGCGGTTCCTCCTGGACCTCCACGTCCCCTGCTGGCGGCAGACCCTCCTGGGCCTCCACGTCACCCGCTAGCGGCGGACCCTCCTGGGCCTCCACGTCGCTCGCTGGCGGTAACCCCTCAGGGACAGGAGCCGAGGCATCAGCCAGACCAATCGCTCGCCGGCGTTTGCGGCGGCGGGACGGCTGCGGCAGAGTGCTCCTCCCTTGGAGGTGGCGTCTTGGACCAACACCAGGGGGACAAAACGCCAGCCTGGAACCCTCAAATGAGACCCTCTGCACATTAGCTCTGCAGGGGAAAGAACTCCAGGGCCACAGCAGGCTCATCACAGAATAAAAAAAAAAAGGCAGGGGAAAAAACAACAAAAAAGTGAACGTGCTGGTCTGGCGATGGGTCCTATGATGGCCAGGTCGTACTGTCATGAATCAGAGCAGGGGACCCAAAATTCAACTAGACCAGCAGAGGTTCGGTAAAAGAATATTTATTAACAAAATCCAAAAACCAAAAAGGGCAGAGAAACAAACAGTCCAGTTGGGCAGGCAGGGCAGGAACAGACAAAAACAGGATGGCACAGATTTCTGGAGACAAGGTGGTTCAAAATCCAAAACATAACAGAACTTGCAAGAGGAGAACTCACCTACACTCAAGACGACCTGGCACTGATGTCTGGTCTCAACAGTTTATATGGAGGTGGAAGCAGGTGAAACCGGTGAGAGGTGATTGCAGCAGGGGTGGAGTTAGGCAGGTGTGCAGAATAAGTAATTAGACCAGACATCAGTACTGAGGCTCAAAACAAGAACAGATCAGACAAATCTAAAAAGCTGACAAGACAAGTGGACAGAAACAAACTACACACGATCTAATAAAGAACAAAACAACCCTGAAGTACAAACCTAAAACAGAAAATAAAGCTAAGACTAAAACTGATGACAAAACAGGATAAACTAACAGTAAACAAGAACCTAGACAAGACAAAACCCAAAGCAACCAGAGAACCTAAGGAAGGAGGGCAAAATACCTTAAACATAAACCAGAAAAAAACCCAAATCATGACACCCCTCTGGTTCTCTCAATTAGCAGGGGGAAGTTTATACAATACAGATCCGAGAGAGATGTGGAAATCTGGATGCCCAGATATCGAAAACCACCAGTTGACCACCTGAATGGCAGAACAGAGGGAGAAACTGATTTGGTGGAATCATTAATAGGCAACAGTTCACTTTTTTGATAATTAAGTTTGTAACCTAATGTTACCATATTCTTTTAAAATATGAAACATTGCAGCCAAAGAGGTGGCACGATCTGAAACATAAAGGAGAAAGCCATCTGCATATAAAGTAACCTTGTGAACAGTCTCTAGACGTCTGATACCTTTGAAGTTAAAATCTAAATGTAACCAAATAGTTAATGGTTCAATTACCAAAATAAATAGCAAGGGGGAGAGTGGACAACCCTGTCTTGTACCACGATATAGAAGAAAAAGAGAAGATAGGGTGTTATTTATTCGAACTGAAGCCCTTGGAAAAGAGTAAAGTACCGTATTTTTCGGACCATAAGGTGCACTTAAAATCCTTAAATCTTTTCAAAAATTTATGGCACGCCTTATAATCCAGTGCGCCTTATATATGGTTAAAGTTGTGCTTACTGACTGATTTTATGTGGTACAATCCACTCAAAAATCTGTTAAAACGTATGACTTTGGTAAGCAATGAAGTCGCTATGGATATTCCGATCATTACGGTACACTGTGTCACTACCTGATCAGACCCCTGAACAGTCTAAAAGACTGACTGTAATGTCGAAACTAGAAGTGCGTTCATGTAAAGGCCCATACATACTCACCTGTAGTTCACTCTGTGGAGGTCCCCGCGTACTCGAGGCGTTCTCAAGGCGGACTCTGCGCAGACTCTGCACATACAGCTACGTCACACTATAAACTTCTCGGAGGCAACAACTCTTTACATCAAACTGTTTTATATGTGACACCGAGCTTTATACAATGAGCTGTTACACGCAGGCGGTCACAAGGACGCACGGTATCGCAGTCCCTCTCTGTTCTCACTGACATGTGTGCAGTGGGAGCCTGCTGGAAAAGAAACGTCTCTAGGTGCTCAGCAAACTAATCACACATTTTACCATCTGTTTCGCCGCTTCGTCCCATTGACAGAAAGTGTGGAAATTGTAGGAATTTGCCACAAGAAATGTAGGCAACAGTACGCTCAACTATGAAGGGTAAAACATCCGTGGAGAGTCAGCGAGGAGTCCGCCTAAGCTCACAGTATGTGCACAGTATGCCCAAATATGTGGGAGCCTTTATGCAACCCGTACCCAGTGCATGCGCTAGCAACACTAAACCTAGTAAGTTAATTCAATATAAAAGTTACATTTATTTTGGTCTTATGTTAGAAACAGGGCAATGTAGTCCAACTACTCTGTCCTCCCGACAGAGACGGATAGCTCTTCCTCTCAGGAGAGAGCTGTGTACATGGCTCTTAGTCTTTAACATCGTTGAAATAATAAATCCAAACAGTCCAAAATAGAAGACTTTAAACAAAAATAAGGCAAAAGCTGGTAAATCATCTGGTAGAAATTTGGGAGCACTAACAAAACATGTCTACTCCATTGAGTGGCTCCTCCCCTTCATAACCTTACACTTATAAACCCTACACGGTCCTGACTTAGAAAAAGTCCTTTTCTTACTCTGTGACTTCAGTTTCCCTAACCTGCATCTAATTCCAATTTTTAATCTGATTCTGACAATGTCTATATGTCCTGTCCCTTCTTCCTGTGCATGAAATCAGGCCATCCAGGTCTTATGCTGCCCCGGTGTGACAGCTGCATGGAAGGGGTGGGGTCAAAACCCTTTGCAATTCTGCACAATGTACACAGCCACAGCATCTGGTGACTGAATTTTTAAAGAAAACACAGTAAAAATATTTTACATAGTTACAGATTAATTTTGTTCATTATATTATTATGACACTATGCTGAAGTCAATCTAATATTAAAGTAAGCATTACATACGCTGCATTTTTTTCAACCTACCTGTTCTAGGTGCTGACCAAGACCCTGATGACCTAATTGTGGGTATGAGAGGCGTCTAGACCAGAAGCATAAAACTGTGCCTCAGATTTGCACTATTCAAATCACCTTTATGAATAAAATATATGCAAGCCAGATAACCTATCATCTACTTGGTTTTCCAAAGGCCAGTTCCAGGTCATGGGCCATGCAGTAGATCCGCAGGACATGATTGTCGTTATTTGAATTTGCCTGCCGACCACACCTCTTCACTCCCCTATCATCACTGATACTCCATCAGTTGCGATACGACCAGCTTGTCCTGCCACTTATCAGCTCCTCAGACTCTTGTTATCAAACTGGTTATAACCTCTGCATCTGCCGTTTCTACTGCCTGTATTCCAGCAAGGCTCACCTTCACCTTTCCTTCTACAAAGACGGACATACAAGACTTCCTTCTCTGTCCAGTCTTTGTTGACGTCTTTGCATTGATGCAGATGTAGCTGGTTTCTTCTATCTTTGCTCTGAGGGAGTTTCTCTCAACTTCAGCTATGTACTTCATAAACCCTCAGGCTTTCTTCCTGTTCACATTGGTGCTGCCTTTGTTTAATCCCTTCTTTTCATCTAATCTAAAATGAAGGACAAAAGAGATTGCATAGCGTCTTTTGATTATCACACGGATTATAATAACTTTAATTGCAACCGCAAAATTGCTGTACATTTAGTTAACATACACTGTCTATAAAGTGTTGCCACTTCTGATTACGATATGTTACTCTGAGATTAAGTTAGCTAATGATAAATGCTCCTTGGTAAACACATTACTTACTTGCAAAGCAAGCCATTCGTGATCGCTGAAGGGTTTTCCAGTTTTTACCTATGGCATGTACACTTCTAAACAGCGTGTTCAACTTTTCATGCAGGACTATTTTCAGGCTGCACAGTGCTCTCATAGCAGCAGTTTTTTTCAATAGCCGTAATTCTTTGAATGATGCATTTCAGCTCCTTGTGGCATTTAGATAATTCATTGTCCTTTTATAGCCTCCAATTAAAATGTTTTTGTGCTGACAATAAAGCTATTAGTCTTGCCGCTGGAAGGCATGTGCTGTCCATGGAACAAAATATCAACTGGCTCCTCTCATCAAAAATGAGCCAGTTCCATAACTTACCATTGTTTGTTCTTTTCCATTTCTTCTTAAAAAAAGACAAAAAACAAAAACAAAACAAAACAAAAAAACACGGTTTAACTTTGAGTTATATCCTTGGCTCCTCTTGAGAAATGGTTTTGTCATCTGACACTCACTTGACACCAGGAATGTAACGCAACATTAGTAAAGTTTCTGTTTAGTTTTGTTCTTTTACTGATAATGATATTCAGAGGAGACTAGCAATAACTCAGGCACATGTCCAAGTTGCAAACAGTTTTTCCATATCAAACTGCAAACCCGCTTTTGTAGCTTGTGCATTGTTCAAATTTACCCAGTACTTCATAAATTGACCTGCACTTGGCCAGTGGCGAGGGCTGGTTTCCACCTCTGATTCTGACCTAAATCCTCCAGCTTGCTGCTAGAAAGCTGAAAATAGAGAACATAAATTTATCATAGTGAATCCAAGTATACAACCAAATCAACAGTAAAGCAAATCCATCAGATGGCAATGTTTTGGAAATAGCCTAACCAGAGTCAATGATTAAAGAGTGCAACAGATGACCTCGCAATCTTAGAGAATGAGAGAACTTTCAGTGGCCAAATACAGTCAAGTCAAAACGTACAATGCCAGTGGACACCAAATGGGACTAAGCGCTGCAGATGAATGAAAAGGCACTTGAACAAAGTACTGGTTTAAGAGTGTGCACACTTATGAAACTAGGTTATTGTAGCTGTAGCAATCTAACCCTAACCCTAATTAGTAGTACCTGTGCAGCATTAAACAAATCCTTCAAAAATATAATAACAGAGCAGTACATGTTGATCACATGACCACTGTTTTCCTCTTACATTCCACTAAGTGATCTAACTTCATATATTAATTTACGTATGTATCTAAGCAAGACTGCATGGTTGGAGAAGCAGGTAGCATTGTTGAATTGTAGCGATATTGTCCCAGGTTCAAATCCCACCCTGGGGTCTTTTTGTATGGAGTTTGCATGTTCATGCTTGAGTTCTTACCAAGTACTCTGGCTTTCTCCCACAGTTCAAAAACATGACTTTTAGGTCAAATGATTACTTCAATATGAGTATGTGCATTGTTTATTTTAGTTTTTATTTTGTCCTGTGTGTCTTTGTGTTGCCTCAAAATGGACTGACAACCAGTCCATGGTGCATCCTAGCTCCTGCATGATGACCGCTTGGAGATGGGCACTAGCCCCCCGGTGACCCTGCAAGCACAATATGGTGAAGACAATGAATGGATGAAGATCTAGTCAAATAAACCATTTTTGAATAAATATTTTGCACAACAGTTGTTTCCAAAACAATCTCTTACAATAATGAGCTCAGAGAGAGTGCTTCATAGTATGTTTCCTTAAAGAATGAATATGACTATGCATGGCCAACCCAAATTAATTAACATGCAGGGGTAAGGTGTTCATTAATTCAGCTGTCTTTGTCAATGAACATGTCTAAGAAAAGCAGGAAACTGGCTCTTAAAGACTGGATTTAGCTACTCATGGGTCACGCCGCCAACCACCATACCAACGTATGCTAAGCAAAATGCAGGAAAATGTCAAATAAATAATTCTTCTGTTAATAACTTTAACAGGAGTGTGTCTAATTCTAAAAGCCACAGCACACTGACTAGGAATAACATTATGATCACTCATTACATAGTATTCCTCTTCATCCATTAAAAACCTCAAATCAGTCATGAGACAAACATGAAAGATTTGGCAATGGAATGTTAATGAAAGGGTGATCCTGTAGTTTGCTGGGTGGTGTTTTTAAAGATGGGGCTTGTTTAACTTAGATATAAAGTTTTACCTACTTAAGTTGTTTGCTTGTAAAATCATGT
This sequence comes from Fundulus diaphanus, assembly GCA_037039145.1. Taxonomy (NCBI): domain Eukaryota; kingdom Metazoa; phylum Chordata; class Actinopteri; order Cyprinodontiformes; family Fundulidae; genus Fundulus; species Fundulus diaphanus. The sequence goes on from CM073136.1 coordinate 20,334,566, forward strand.
ATATTGCATAGTTTTCTCACATTGTTCTGTAAACCGACTGCCGTCTTTCTTCTATTTTACTTAAATATTGCATTTTGTTTTAACACAATGTATGCATTTTCACCTGAATATGCCTTGTTATCAATTAATAATTCCACATTTTTTTGTACTTTTCCCTTTATGATAAGTTCCTTCTCATACTTTAGAACTTGACTTTAAATTAGCTTTTAATTCATATTACTTAATCTAGTGTTTAACTCTGATGTATCCTGTCTGTGTTTTTGCCAACATCACACCCGAATTTCCCCATTATGGTTCAATGGGGGATGTACAGAGTATTTCTATTCTAATCATATCATTGCAAAGTGGTATATTATGGGGTTTCAAGCCAGTTCCATGCCTCAGACTCTTTGGCTACGTTCACACTGCAGCCTGAAGTGACCCAATTCCGATTTTTTGCCCATATGTGACCTGTATCTGATCTTTTTATGACAGTCTGAACGACACAGATCGGATTTTTTCAAATGCGACCCAGGCCACTTGGATATGTGGTCCTGAATCCGATACGTATCTGATCTTTTCAAATGCGACCTGTGTCTGTACGGCCGGGTCGCATTTATCCGACCTGTACGTAACCGCTACTCGACAACCGTCACTATTCTGCATCCTGCTATGCAGAAGCGGGAAGAAAGACGACACCCATAGCGGACTTCAATGAGAAGAGCAGTCAATGGAGGGAAAGCTCCGGTTAGAAAATAAATTATTGACCGCAAAATGTGTGCCAGCATTATAATCCATGTTTACTTTCGCAAACACTGAGGAGGCTTGCTACGTGTGACGTCATCGCGTCCTCGAGTGCGCATGCGGGCCACTTAGGTTGAACGCATTCAGTTCACACATGAGATCACATACAAGTCGCATATATTTGGAAATGTGAACGACCACGCAAAAAAATCCGATTTCACCAAAAAATCGGAATTGAGCATTAAGACCTGCTGTGTGAACGTAGCCTTTGTTGTAATTCTGAGTCACTGACAAGCAGTTTGAGCTCGGACCAAAGCTTGTGTGTTGATGGTGGCACTCCTACTGTGGCGGTGTCCTGTTGCCATGTGGGGGTTTGATTTTGTCTCCAAAATATTCATGTAAATGCCAGAGTACAAGTATTCAACAGCAAACAGATGTTTTTTTTTTTAAATAAATAAGCTGTGTTACTTAAAATTAACCTGCCACAGAGAACAATGTGATTTCTATTACATGCAAAAAAAAATTAAAATGTTGCCTTCAGACATTTGTAATCACATTTGATGTATTTTTTCTGTGTGAAACCTCACCCACTCAAGCATACAATTGACATTCACTTGCTTTTTGTAGGTCTGATCTGAACATGGCTCTAGTTAGTCGTTTGCATATAAAAAGGCAGGTTGTGCCAAAACTTCTCCACAGTTCTACCAAATGTGACATTCGGGAACTCATTAGAGTGGAGAAAGGGAAACGGTTTAATGCAATTCTCTCCTTTCTGTTAGCATGATAGAAAAAAACTGCTGAAAAAGTAATATTAATAAAAAAGACCTTCAAGTTCAGAGAAAATTATCTTACTGAGGTTTGAATTTTTTTTAGCGAGAAGCAATAAGAGCACATCAAGACACTGGAGGAAATAAAGATTTCCAAAGAGCGTGATTATTTTACTGGTTGCCTTGAGCACCTTTTGGAAGGATAAAGTGGCACATGAGATGACTAACCATACTGGGAAGGAAAAACAGATTTGTGTATTATACATTTCTGTTTTTTAAAGTATTTTAATTGATATTGAGCCTCATTCATTTTTGTCAGAGTCCTTTTTGTCTAGCAAAGGGGAAAAAATAGAACTAAAAAAGTGGTATCTCAAAAAATAAAAATAAATCAGATTCACAGAGTGAGCAGCACAACTGTTATCCACTGCTGCATACACCAAAGTGTCCAAAATCTGAAGAAATGAATGCAGTGGCAAAAACCTTTAGTAAAATTGTTTTATGTATGTCTTATTACATTCTGTCAAATGTTGTCTGTATTAAGCCCCTGAGTCATTTTTGTGGACCCGGTTTTGCTGCAATCATATCTCTTGATCCTGATGAGTGAAGCTGATCAGTGTCCTATCAACATTGATCAGCTTTCTTCTCCCTGCAAAGAAAAAAAAAAACATAGCATGATGCTGCCACTAGCATGTGTAAATTTTAAGCAGTCATACCTTTACACAACTTTTATGCTCAATGCAGCTATCAAATCAGTCTAAAATAAAAATAAAAATAAAATAAAAATTTGTTTGGCTTGTTTTATGTTTTATTAGACTGTGACAATTTCCATTTCCTGTCATGATTTGGGTTTTGTTATGGTTTATGTTTGTTATTTGATTATTAGTTCTCTCTCCTGTCTTAGTATTAGCTCTGGTTTTTATTATTTGCTTGTGTTCTGTTTAGTCTTAGTTTGGTTTTCTAGCTTAGGGGTTGGTCTTTATGGTTATTTTGGTTCTGGATTAGTCTAGTTTAAGTTTCTGTTTTGGTTTAGTGATTCTCATTTAATCAATTCTGTCATAGGTTTAGTTTCTGTTTTAGTTTGGGTTTGTCCTGAAACTGTTTTAGTTTATCTGTTTTTCACCTGCCAGTCATTCAGTTTCACATCTCAGTAACATCCTGTCTGTTTGCCTGTCACTCCCCTTGACCAGTCACCATCCAATCAGCTTCAGTTTACTTCCAGCCACTTTTTCCCTTCTGATCAGCTCCACCCATTCTGGTAATTAGTTTCACTCTGTTCACCTGCTCACTCCTCTACTTATACCTGCCTCTGTCTCCTGCACTCTGCCAGATCATTGTCTTTCCGTGCCTATTGGTAAGTCTAGTCCAGCATTCCCTGAGCTCTGTATTGTTTGCCTGTTGACCTGACCCAATTGCCTCTGGATTTCTGAGCCAGCCTGAACCCTGTACCTGTTTGTTCCTGCCCTGTTCTGACTGCCTGCCTGTTTTACCTGAACTGTTTCTGTTTTTGGATTTCTGAGCTTGCCTGATCCCTGCCTGCATTGTCTGCTGAACTGTGCACCGACCTTGGATTGTACTCTGACCCCCGAGCCTGCCTTTTCGCTGTCTTACCAGACAGCCTTTAATAAATTCCTTAAAATATCATTCTTTTTGTCCGGCCTGAATACTGGGTCCACCTGTCCCCCTTCTAAAAAAGAACACATTTTTTAATAGTATTAGACTTTTAATATCAAATATTTGTTTCAGAAATTATATATATATATATATATCAACAACAATTTTACAAGGCAGTTTAATAGTAGAACAAACATTGACTACTAAATACATTTTAATAAAGTTCAGGTTCAGTTTACCTTATTCATACTGATTTGTTCTGAAGGAAGACAGAACATGTTGCATCACACCTAGGGGTCGCGGTAGCAATCGGTCGCTAAAAACGGTTACTCCTAGAGTTAACTAGAACGCCTTTAAATCGACATTAATATTCAATATTAATGTGGGAATAAGGCTCATAGCTCTATCGAACGACGGCGGAGCGAAACAAACAAGCTTTATGCTTTAAAACAAGCTCCTTTTGAAAGTCCGGAACCGGATGTAACCAGGAGCTAAATAGCATTTTGGCTAGCGGATTTTCGCCGCTGACTTTAAAAGCTTCGGCTTTTATTTTAGTCATAAAGAGTGGCCGGATAACATAAACATTAATATCCAATCAATGTATGAAACCCCTGTGGAGATAATGTTTGTTATAACCATAAAACACATTTGAACCATATCAGCAATGCCATGGAACTGGATGCTAGCATGGGCTAATTCCGTTAGCCCCTTTGTTTAAAGACATGTGGACGCATCACAAACATTTTCCAATGACCATTGTAACCTTTCCCTTTGGGTCTCTCTGTCCAACCTGTCGGTGCCTCGTGTGAGTTCGGTCCACTTTGGTCATCCAAGGAAGGCAGTGAAAAGGGAACCGTTGTTCCTTCAGCAGCGGCTAGTGGCTCAGCAGCAGCAACATGTGGTTGGGGGGGGAGGCCTCGACCGACGATCCACAAAGTCTCTATGTTAGCTCCCTCTTTCTCTCAGTGTGGGAAGTGGGTAAAGGAGGCCGATCCGCGCCGTCTCAAGTCACCTTTCCTGTAACAGCTGAAGAGAAATAAACAAAGCTGTTTTTGGCACGGAGGGATTTCTTCATCCTGCGCCTGATGCTGAAGTTAAGACAGCAGACTTAACTCTGTTATCCCCGGGTGTGGTTTACAGTAGGCACCCTGCTGAGAGAGAGGTCGTCTTTGCAGCAGGGTGGTGAAATTCCTTCTGGTAACTTCCATGGTTCATGGTCAGAATTCAATCTGACTACAATTATTTCATCATGGCTTTAATATGGCATAACAACACATATGTAATACTTACAAGTTGACCTTTTCTCCAGCTGTACTCATTTTTAACTATATAACTATATTTATTAAGGGAAAGCATTTTATCAAATGCCATTAAAACCACTTAAAATTCTTTAATGAAATCCTAAATATATAGCTGTTAGAATTCAACATAGAAATATATATATATATATATATATATATATATATACGTGTATATATATAAAATCACAGAGAGAAGTGACTCATAAACAGACAAGTGCTGATGAGCAAAGGAAGCAATTTGTTTTTGCAGGAGAAACACTGCCTTGGTAAATATTGAACCTAAGCACTATAGTGCTATAGCTCTATGAGTCCCCCCATGTAGTCAGATTATAATTGCCAAGAAATCTAAAAAGTAAATCGACCCATCAGTTTCAAGCATTCAGTATTCCAAGGTAAGTGACTATTTTTCAGTTCAGACACCACAGTCCTGCATTAGATAAGGTAATGTTACTTTTGGTTTATTGCTGCAAAATTTCAGACGTAGCTGTCTTGATTCTGCATTAGTTGAATTTGTGGAGTACATGTGGGGTGTGAGAGTTGCAGCATATTTAAGACTATATTCAATCATTAAAAACCAGGACTTTTGCGCTATTGAGCTGCCGGATTTAGCTTTTCCCTAAGTCTACAAAATGACCAAAACATAGTCACAAGATCATCTAAAGTAGGTAGAGAAGCTCTAGTGTGATGCATTGGCAGCATATGGGATTTATGTTACCATAACTGCACATTTTCTGGTGCATGACAGATGGTCTCTTCTGTGTTGCAAATCTGACTTTTCTGTTGAATTGAGCCAAAAAGGTATCGGGTTCTTCACTGTTAGTTGCACCAAAAGAGAAGGGAAGGCGGTAGTGTGTGTATGTGTGTGTGTTCGCACGTGCATTAATAATTGATTTATGATTGCATCATAGCTTCCTGAATCATAAATACATTGTGAAATTCCCACCCACATAGCTTCTGGCCAGCTCCCTGGTTCACTGTCATTGTCTACTTTACTTCCTTTTTTGGTACTTTGCATTTGGAGCCAAGCTTGACCACACATCTCTTTGGCTAACTATATTGTTTAGTTCGTTAGATCTAAGCTTGTAAGTTAACACACACACACACACACACACACACAAGTTGAAAACTATCAGATTGTTAGATTTGTTTCTCTGAAATCAAATCCACACAGCATTGTTTCATCTTGGAGTTCTGTTGTTTCTCATGTCAGATTTTCTATAAACTGACATATTTCTTTAGTCAACAAGAACAACCATATCACCATTTTCACTTGCTTTTTTTTGTGGACACAATGTTGCTCACTTTAATCATCTATGTTTTGACAAACAAAAGAATGCTTATTTCTGTCTTTCTCTGAAATAAAGACGGGTTTAAGATCAGGTTTTGTTGTTATAAGCAAGGTCTACCCTGACACCAGACTTATTTTCTACTGTTTTCTTTCCAGTTTATTCTTTTTCTCCAGATCCTTGTCTTTTCTTTTATGCTGTAGTCTCCTCTGAGGTTATATTCATTAATCACAGGCACATCAGCTTCATATGGGAGACAAACAAGTTTAACCTTGAGATTATTGAACACATACTCTGAAAACCACCTGTTTTGAAAGCTCCTGTTTTCGAACTCTACCTTTGATTTGCCTGCTGAACAGCAGGTAACCTGAACCTGCCTCTGGCTTTCAGCACAAGATTACAGGAAAGCATAATGGACTGGACCTGGACAAACAAGCCTTGAGCAACACCATGGCACACTAACTGTTCCACTGCAATGTGCAATCTGCAGTTTTAGTGGTGCATTCACCTGTGGGCCTGGTATAATTGGAGGAAATGTTAAGGACCTTGAATGTGTTCAGAGTGGTCTCTGAGTGGACTCAAAAATTTAGAAATAATAAAAGTTTATTTCAATAACATCTCCCTGAGAAAAAAAAATAAATTAAACTGGTCGCTTATGTTTAGGCCATGATGAGACATAAGGTTATATTTTTCTTTTCTGTCCAAAGATTGCACCTGGCAGTACTTTTGTTTTGGAGAAAACTAACACCTTGCAAAAGTATTTAATCCCCCCCCCCTTTATGTATTTTTATTTTTTTTTACCTTTGTCCACATTTCCACAAACTTCAATCTATTTTCTCTGAATGTACCTTGAGCTATATTGCTCCAGGTACAGCTAATGCGGGGATGGGGTTTAAGGATACATAGCATACACACAAAAAGAACACAAAAAGTGTTTCTGAACAGGATTACCAACTAAAATCAGAATCAGAAAAACTTTATTAATCCTATTTAGGGCAATTCATTGCAGCGACCCAGCCAGACATGCACATATATGTGCTGTGTTTCATATACAATGGTCAGAAATGCAAACAAGATACTTAATTCAAGTTTAAGAACCTAATTGCAGAAGGTATAAAAGATTTAGAATAACGGGTAGTTTTGATCATAAGCATGTAATAACACCGACCTGAGGGCATAAAACTAAGACATGTTGATAAGACATGCTTCTGATTCATGATCTGACCAGCCTTCTTAGTGACCCGGCTCTCCCAGAGTGAGGCCAGATCTCTTTGACAAATGCCTGTGATCTAGAGCACACTTTAACAATGTTGTTCAGGTTGCTTTTGTCTCTCACAGATAAGCAACCAAACCAACAGATAAAAGAAAAAGTGAGAAGACTTCCGATGTAAGAGCAATATCAAACTCTAAGAATCTTCTCATTAACACCAAAAGAACGGAGTCTGTGCACCAGGTAAACTCGTTGCTGTCTTTTTTTTCTGATATGTGTTTTTCTCGAATTTCGATTTGTCGTCAAACACAGTTCCCAAGTATTTGTAGTTCTTGACGATTTGCACTTCTTCACCATTGATGGCACTGGCAACAATAGCTTTAAGATTACTGTATAGTAAAAAAGATGTAAATTTTTAAAAATGGCTGTCCAAGATCAAGAAGAGTTACCAGGTTAGCAACTGGAAATCATCTAATCAGCTCACAGAATCAGTTCAGCTTAGTTACTTTGATATGTACAGTTTACTGCTGTTAATGCTAGTGGCCCATGGTGTAAGCTGACTTTGAAACTGGTTTGGACCCCTGATTGTCCTGCGGGCCTCAAGGGAACTTGCATTCTCAAAAGAAAATCTTATTTCTCACCAAGGAAAACATTCAGCTCTTAAAAGTTTTGTCCTGATGCATCTCAATAATCCAGGTAGAAAATGCAAAAATATAGGAAATTGAGTAAGTTATGTCTCTTTTCCAAGAGACATCTTCTGTCTGAGGAGGTAAACTCAGCCTTACCTTTGCTTAGTGGATAAACAAGTCAAAATTTGACAATGAAAACTGGTTGTTCTCATGCAAAAGATGACCATCAGCCTAAAAACCGCTCTGATGACAACTTGTTGTTCCCAGGGGTTCAAGCTCACAATAACAGCATTATAAGATGGGGATAATTGGACCCAGAGGCCTCCACCCCTGTCTGCGGGCAGTTTCCCCTCACAAAAATGGCTTCGGTTACTTCCCTTTTCAACGCAACGTTCGTCCCTATCCAAGATAAGAACATCTTCATCCCTGAAAGAGTGACCGCTGGCCTGGTGATGAGTATAAACAGCAGAATATTTGCCTGATGATGTTGCTCATCATTGCTGGGCCACCCTTTTGGCCAGTGGCTGCTTTGTTTCCCCCAATGTATAACTGGTCACAGTCCTCCTGGCACTTAACAGCATACACAGCATTGCTCTGTTTGTGCCGGGGGACCAGCTCTTTAGGGTGAAACAGTTTTATGCCTAATGTGTTTTGGGGTTTGCAAGCCACTGGGATTTCATGTTTAGAAAATAAACATCTCCATTTTTCTGAAAGTCCCACGACATAGGGGATGTTGCAAGAGTTTCAGATGTTCCCCATTGTGGGATAGTAAAGGTATTTCGTATCTTATAACAGTACCTGTGCAATAATCTTAAGAAGATTTTAAAATGCATGCAGTTTTTTGTATTTCAATAAAAAAGTCAGCCTCTCAATCCTAAAATAACTAGCATTTTAAAACTCCTTTTTTTTCTTTCTCCAACATGATATAAAGTGCAGTTGGGGACATAGTCTGCAAAAGGGTCCCTTTCATTGCTGCATCTCATTAAACAGTGGGTGCATCTTGTCATCTTAGCCTCTTTTCTTCTCTCAACCACAGTGCTGTTCAGCTGGGACTTTTTGTCAGTGCATGAGGAGATTGTAGCTTGCATAGGTTACATACCGTTGTGCTTGTAGTTTTGTTTTTTTCTTAAGAAAACGCTTAGCAACCAACCTGCAAGGCACCCTCAAATCTTTGTCTAAGTCCACTTCAGAGATTGTTAAAGGATGTTATTTATTGACTAGTGCTTGCATTGTTCTTTCCTTAATCGGAATTTCTTCAGTTCGTAGTATAGTGTAAGTGACAAATGAACACAGCTTCATGTGCTGGTTTTGAAAGCCAGCTTACTTTAAGATTTAGTTTTCAAACATTATAGCAGAGTCCTTTTCATTAACTGAAATTCTAACATGCATTTTGGTAACAGACGTGCCGATTCTGTGACTAATAGGAAAGGCCAAAAAATAAATAAAAAAAAGACAACTGGAAAAGTGCAGTTTTAAGATATGGTTACCAACCCCTTTTTATGGAAAACCTGTTGCCACAAATGAATTGCAGTTGTTTAAGATATTAAAAAAGTATCCTCCACTGCCTTTGAAGTGATAACGTAGCATCCCCTTAGAAACAGAAAGCAGTGGTTTAATAGATCATATGGGAGATCTCTTTGTTGCACTGAATAAAAGTTTACTTTTCTGATAAGAAAAGTAATGTGTGTATAGTTGCTTTCAGAGCACTGCTACCAATTACTTTCAGGCTTGTTAGGCTGTACCCCAGCTGCTATGCTTACCTTCCCTGCAGACATACTGTGATGCTTATACCTTTGACACAAATACAGCCGATTATCTGCTGTTGTGTTCTCAGACCTTCCCTGACAACTCTGTCGAGTTCAACACCCCACAGCATGTTAATGTTCTTAGCCTACCTGTTGGTTTTACTTAATGTAATAAGGATATTTTGGCTATGAAATTATTCTGTGCAAAAATCACCACAGACAGCAGGCCAAATGTTCCTTGGAATGTATGTGGAAGTCTGCTTTTTCAACTACTCCTTACCCAACTTTTAATTTGTTATGTAACCGGCATGCCTCTGTGTTTAAAATTTCCTATTAATGCAACATTATATCTACAACCAGTTATTCACATTGTTGTCCTTTTTTGTCATTTGTGAAAGTAAATTTGATGTGTCTGGGGAAAAATGCCACCGATGATTATATCTACTTTATGTTCTAGAAAATATAAGCATGCCTTTTTTTCTTATGCATTAAGAAGATGTGAAAAACAAGGACAGTGAAAAATTGTACAAAGTAGTGTAAAAATCTATACATTTAAAGTGTCCTGGTTGTAATGGTAGTTATATTGATAATATTTCTACTTTTTTGGTATTAGGATTCCAACCATTGGTTATTACATTGACAGAGTTGGTATTCATCTCTTTTCAGTTATCAAGCTAGGACTCTTTGCTGCTTTTTAGTGAGCTGACAGATAGACCCTATTTCCTGTTGTAGCACAGCTATCTAGCTATTCTTCTCCTCTTGTTATTGATCTCTAGTGCACAAAAAGTCACCTCATTAATAACTTTTGTTCCAGGCTATACCTTTGCAACGTTCAGTGGAAAAAAACAAAACTCTTTCTCATCTGCCATTATGAATGAAAACCTAAGCAAAAACAGTGCCTGCAACTTTTACATTTTGTACTTAAAGTTGTATTTGGTTGTTATGCTTTGGTCACTCTACAATACAGAATGTGTTGTATAAAAAAAGTTCAACATAATAAACTGTTGTTGGTTAAAAAATAACCTATCACAAAAAGCAGTATGTATAGAAAATTGAGTACGCTCAGGCTCCATCTATATTACTTGAGACATTTTGTTTGTCACTTTTTCTCCCTCTGGTTCTAAAAAAATCAGTGTCTAAACAGTGGGATTCTAATCCAAAGTGCTGCATCACCTATGTTACACTAGCTATAACATCAGCATTAACAAGATTAATATTCTGACATTGAGTTACTGAGCATGGCTAAAACGGTGCAAGGCTAAACATGTCCCCCAAAACAATTGTCTGCTTTGTTGCTGTTTATCCCTCTCTCTGTCATAATCTTCTTGTCTTGCCTTATCTTTGAAGTTTGAAGTCAGGACAAAGCAAAATACGATAGATGTTTAATTACCTATAAAAACCTGTTCAACTATTACACTTCTTAACACAAACAGCAAGTACGAGCAAGTGAAAAAATTACCACTTTGTAATTTTTTTCTAATAATAATAAGTAATTATCTTGCAATAACAGGATCATTTTCTTGCTCCACACTTCAATATTTTTATGTATCCAGTTAGCTTCGGTGTTAGCTGTTCATTGTAGCTCTGCAGCTCTCACCATATACTTTAAAAATAGGTGAGAGTCACAAGAATCAAACTGTCTTACAAGGTTAGGAGAGAAAAAGGAAGGCCTTTTTTTTCAGACGCTGAGGAGCGGAAGAGCAGGTAAGATGGTTTCTCACATGCTCGCTACATTTCCGGAAAAATCGTACCCTCTACCTCTAAGATTTTTGATAGTATTCTCATTTCACATACATAGTTGTTAAAACCACATAATGTATACTAAGTTGGATATACATTTTTTACCGCAAATTGCTGAAATCGTAACTTTAGTCTTGCTTAAATGCTTTATCTCATGATAGTGGTGTCATTTTCATGATATGACTGGGTACAAATGTTAACACTGTCATCTGGAAACAATTACTTTCTGTCAGGATCCCCAGGGATGTGATAAATTATAGTAGCTCCCTGGAGATCCTGCAGTCTGTGTTTAGATTAGTCTTTGCATTGTTCACAACTACATCCTTTAAGTTTTGCTTTTATGTTTGTTATTTATTTGGTTATTGTCCTTTCTTACTATTAGTTTAGTTAGATATCTTTATTTATGTTACCTGTTTAGTTCCCTGTTTTCTTATGTTTTTATTATTTTAGTATTCTGTTGGATCCTTCCTTATACTTGCCTGTGTTGTATTTTATTAGTGAATTGTTATTATGTCTGTTCCTGTCAGGGTGCGGTATGTGTCTTCCTGCTCTGAGTTTTTTCCACAGGTGGTGGTGGTGTCTGAGGGGGCGTGCCCCACACCTGCGGCTCGTCAGTGGCAGATTCCTCTGGCTTCTTAAGCAGCGCACAGACAGACGGAAGATGCCAGAGCCTTAAACCAGTTGTGGTACGACGTGGCCTCTGACCAAGCCTTGGATTCTGCCTACTGTGAGTTTTGCCTTCTCTGACTTTGGACTAATTTTGATCTGCTGTTTTTTGTCACAGTTTTGTGTGCATGGATGCGCTCACCTGTCTTGGAGTTCTGAAGAGGATTGTGTACCAGTGGAGTTCTCTGCTCAGATTTTGCTCTGGCGTTCTTCTCTTACTCCCTTGGCATTACCAAGTCGGGCCTGAGGTTCCCCCTCCCAGATCCCACTGCCATCCACAAGCCTTCCGTACTCTGGTTAATCCGTCTGTTCGCTCCTGCCTGCTGTGGTTGTCTCGGATCTCTCGCCAGCTCCATCTGCCGCCCTCCAGCCACCACCCACCTACTAGAGTAGGCACACTCGTTCCCTCGGCACTTACTCTTCCCCGGTTAGGTCTCTTCGACTAATGGTAAGCAGCGCACGTTCTGGCAAATTCCTGGTTCTAGCTTTTGACTTATCATTCCCCTTCTTTTTCAGTCATCCCCGCCCCGACAATCAGGCCTCGTTCCAGGCTACTTATAGCTTCGCTCTCCGTTCTGCATATTCCTTTAAAATAAACATCTTAAAACTGTGTACTGGTCTCCCGTTCGTGTCTGCATGTGGGCTAAGCATTTGAAAAACATGACAGTTCCATCTTAGTTTTGTTATTTTTCTATGCTTGGCCCATTATCTTGTCCCCTGCTAGGTTCTGTTAATTCCCTGCACTTGCCAGCTCATTATCCCTACTTTCCTTCAGCCTGATTGTGTCCCTCAGTTCACCTGTGTCCTATACCCACCTATTGTTTCCCCCGTCACTTCACCTTTAAATTTAACTCACTGTGGCAGATTCATTGTTAGGTCCTCAGTCTTCATGGGTGCCGTGTTCCTGGTCCCTGCTTCTTTGTCAAACTGTATGCCTTGTCTATCCTGCTTGTAAGTTCTTATTCAGCTAATAGATCTTCTTCTATTCATCATGTGCTTCATCAATTCATCATGTGCCTCCCGAGCTCTTGTCTGCATTCCGGTTCAACCAAAACCTTTAACCTTTGATCTTTTTGTTGCTTTTTCTTGTATACAAATAGCACGCATGCATAGTTTTAAAACCTGTATAATTCATCCAAACTGTCTATGAATGGCCGGCCATTCATTGTGGGCAGAAAACTTCTTTGTAGTATTTTGGTAAGAGCTTCTATAATCACAGATGATAGGACATTATCTCTGGATTAAAAAGACAACAATATCCCATCATCACAAGATAACGACTGTCTTTTTGATGTGATACAATTTTTATTTGTCACTCTGTATACAACACAAACTTTTTTTGAAAATTAGTTTCTCCAAGCAAACTCTTTTTACAAGTGGGCGAGGTGTAGACATAGCAGAGAATATGACTTTAGCAAAATATCCATCTTAGTGTGGACAGGGTGTCAAGTGACTATTTTATTCCAGCAGTCACAGCAGATGTGTGTTAGGTGTCACCCCTGTGATTGTGGCCAGCCTGATACTAGCTGATGGCGCTTCAGGCTGTAATGCACCAGGTTTGAAATTTAAATACACAGAAATTATGCATTTATTATTGTCATGAGGGTGATGTTGAAGAACCCAAATGCAGGGTTAGGTGCAGGCAGATGCAAAAGATACCAACATTGAGGCATTGGGGAATGAAAAGAACATAACTTAACAAAATCTCAAGGAGTACCGTTGTATTATACAGACAATTGCTGTCATAGCTCAGTGTTTACACTTGGAGTTCCTAAATTGCCTGTGAAGCCTGACCAAAAACGTAGACTTAAAGTCTAACTCTTGGACTGAATGTATTTTTACGCAGATGCATTCAAATAGTCACCAGAGTAAAGAAATGTATATTATATGTGAATTATGTGCTCTGTTTGGAAGAAATTTCGATAAAACTTGCTGTATAAGCGAAAGTGCCCGAACATTCTGCATTCGGACAGTTCCGGAATGTGACGTCACAAAGAGAACTAGTACCGTGCATCAGCCTGCTAATACTACGTCTTTCGCTACCGATTTGTTAAATTTTATTAATAACTCGTACTCTACGTACAAAAAAAATTATTAAAAAAAATGTCTGATACATCTACAAACTCCACCTCAAGCATCGGCGACTCTGATACCGAATATATACACGAAGAAACGGAGTTTGAACAAGGTGAACCTGAGGAGACTTATATCTAACGCTGCCCGAGACATAGAGCCCATGCTCCATTGTAAGTACCCCTCAAAATCCTCGCTCGTGAAGTGTGAATTGCATAAAACACTTTTGTCACTGCCGGCAATCCAGTCCTTTCGCGTTTCTTTTACGAATTTATCCCATTTCTTTCGGACCTTTTGATCCACCGGCCAAGTATGTAACGCTACTTTCTGGCCTGCACTAGACCGCGGTGAAGTTGGTTTGACATTGGACATTCAAGCGCCGCGGAGTCAGCGGAGCACTCTTGACAAACAAAAATCAAATCAGATTTGTTGACGGTCCCACCGCGTATGGGAGAAGGGAGCAGCTGGCCGAAATCGGAGTGCTTCAACCGGATCAACCGTGAGCTAGATCCCGCTGACTCCGTGGAGCTTGAATGTCCAATATCAAACCAACTTCACCGCGGTCTGCACTACAGCCACCAACTACGCACCTAAAAGGCATTTTATTGTGGACTTAGTTCGGCGATTTCTTTAAAAAAGTGCTTGCTCAGCAAGACGTGGATCAGCAGATTCGGTGTGTGAAAGAAGATACCCGGAAAAAAAACATATATATCCTTGTTCGCCTTAACGGTTTCACAACGTAAACGCCTGTGTTTCTATGCAAGTTCGCTTCGCGCATTCTCGGTGTTCTTGAACTGACGTCACACGTCGGAAATGGCCGATCGTAAACGGTTCGTAAATCAAATTCGGAATACCATAATCGGTGTAAAAAATGCGCAATATTTCATATTTAAACTTAATTTGAACACTTTTGATACATGAATATAAAATCTTTACCTTGTTCTGGAAGTTATTCAACGGGTTATCGGATTTTTTTTCAGTCCAAGAGTTAGTCTTTAAGCTGTAGCTTCAAAATTATCATGGTCGTTCTAAAACAAAGGTTTCTTTCCACACTCTAATAACATGCAATCTAGAAGAAACTATAGGTAACTAAAGTCTTTGCTAACAAAAGCTTTGAACTTCTTGCAAGAAAATTACAAGAAGATATTTTGCAGCCACAATCATACAGTTAAGCTGATAGCAGGCAACCAGTGCTCTGGCTGCCAGCTATCAGCAGGCAACCAGAAGCGGACGTTCTGCTGATGACGTTCAGTAGATGGTGTTTCATATCTACATTTGTGAATTTTCATGGCCACGTTCTGCAGACGTTTATTGAATGTTCAATGTTTGCTATATATATATATATATATATATATATTGCATGGGTATGTCAGATGTTGGTGGAAGCTGTGGGTGAGGGATACTGTGGTTCATTTTCAGTTGTCAATGGGCCATTTTACCATTAACAATGTATCATCACTTATTTGTGGAGATACATATTATTCACATTATGTATCCAAGGTTGACAAATAACATATGTTTAAAACATTAAGGAAGATGTAAAGACTTTATGAAAACTGTTTACACTGTATGACGCCACATTTGGTTGTGTGGTCTGCTATTTCCCTGTCGTTTAATAAAGTCCATGAGCACATGAACCAGATGAAAGTTCCTTTGTGTCATGTTTGCCTTGAGATGTCGGGCCCACGTGCAGAAACACACTCGGTAACGACAGGTAAGTTTAAAAGGTTTATTGTTTACACAGGCGAGAATGCTAGGCGGCGAAGCTAATCTGCGGGCTGGAAGATACTCGGGCAGGAACTCGGGCGGCGGGGACCAGGTCGATCTAGAGGTAAGGGGAGAACGTTAATTCTGGGAAGGGAAAGCCCCAAGGAAAGTATTCAGGGGAACGTAAGCTTACCACGAGGTGCAAGAAACCCGACCGGGGAGGACGGCAGTGTGGACTCAGCTGAATGTTGGTCGTAGGTGTCCGGGCGGCTGAGAGCGGGGCGAGAGGTCCGAGCAGCACCGGAGGATTCAGGACAGCGGATGGAACCTGGGAGTCGTCGGGAGTGCGTCTCGTCCGAGAAGCAAGGCTCCACTCGAGATGAACGGGGAAATCCCAAGAGGCAACACGAGAAGGACTGAGGAGCTCGAAGGAGGACGAAGGAGCACGAGGAGGTACCTGGGAGACACAAAGGGTAGCGGTTTAGCGAGGGAGCAAAGTCTAAATGGCGTGAGGTCGAGGCTGGTAGGCATACCACAACGGTAACACTCAGGCATCCACCCGCTGTCCGAGTGCAGATCTTATAGTGCAGCTCCGGTGCTGCTGACGAGCTGCAGGTGCGCCTACTCCGCCCACCAGCCAACCGCGAACACCTGTGGACGAAGCAAAGATGGCAACAGGCTGCCTGGCCCTGCCAGCTGAGTCCTGACACCTTGAACATGTTGAAAACAGCCCATTGTTCTTTATCTTTTGAGAGATATTAGTTTTAAATTTCATTTCAAAAACAAACATCTTGCTCAAATGGAAATCTCAAATATTAAGTATGAATCATATTTTTTACCTGACAAGACCATTCACCAATTAATATTCAACCTATCCCTGCTAAGTGTATTTTATTAGTCTGCATGCAATGTGGCAACCCTATTTTCAATGAAGTCTAATCAGGTCGTATGGTTCAAAATAGGGGTGGGTGATATATCGAGTATACTCGATGTATCTCAAGTTTCCCTCCGTGCGATAGTTAAAATGACTTTATCGCGACCATCGCGTGTACATTTTTATGGCAGGATTGAGAGGCTATATTTAATTCACTGTGAATTTAGTTTTTCCCACATGCTGTGAACGCATCACTCGCTCCTCCTCCAAACCAGTAAGCGCTCTGGCGCGCACACACAACAACGAGCACGTACGCTTACCTGCGTTGGACGAGACAGCGAGAGCTATGGCGACAGTGGCGTTTCAGGCAGTGGTTTGGATTTCACAAGAAGGATGTCGAACAAAATGAGGTAATTTGCAAAACATGCCGTAACACCATTGCCACAAAAGGTAGCAGTAGCACAAATTAGTTCCACCTAAAACGTCATCCAGTGCAAAATGAAGACTCCTATAACCCCCCCCCCACACACACACACACACACCGAAGGAAACTTTAATTAAACCAGCCGTAAAACTGTTCAAACTGGCGTCTTCTTTTGCTAAATCCCATATGACAGAAAAAAAACGTTTGTTTAAAATTTCCCAGCACCTAAAGAGCAATGGAAATATTTTTGAGATACTCTGAATATGTAGCTGCGACTGGTCAGTTGATTTTATAGTCACAATAGGGCTCGGGATCCGCGTTGCATTGTGGGACGTGGCGGCCATATTGGTAGCTTGAGGGGGAAAAAACGCTGTGCAACGATAGGTAGCAGTAGTTCTTATAGTTCATAAAGAATAGATCGAAAAAAGATGTTAAAATCCAGAAAAGGATCAGGAATTTACCGGGACACTTTAAACAGAGAAGCCAGGGACCGGTATGTAGACAAAATCAGCGTAATAAATAATTTGGATCCATATGAAGTTCCAAACAAAGAGTGGAGCGCCGATGAGGACTTGTTGCCACTGTTTTGCATATCAGACGTCTTCGGCTACCTTGTTTGTGGTGTGAGCGCCTATACTTCAGAACAGTTCCAAAGCTACAAGTCATTGGAGTCTCATGTGCAGTTTACGAATGGATGGGTTCAGGAGCGGCAGATCATAAAGCCAGCAAACAGTGGGAACACAGTAATTCGTACAAAGGTAAGCTGTGCTCGACGGGCTCTGGCACCTGCTAACCGTTAGTGCTAACAACCACTCACGCATGTAATGGACTTTTAACTAGCTGCTATGTGTTTCAAAGGTGTAGTAAGTAACATTAACTGCCAACCCTCCCTAAACCCTCCGGGTTTCTCACGTATTTGAGCCTTTTCCCGCTGCCGTTTTAGTATTTATGTGCATGTGTGTGGTGTCGCGGCTGAAGGAAAGAAACAATGTAGGCTATAAAATAAAACCTTGCATCTTTAACTTACCAGAATGAAAATGCAGGGAACACACTCTCATTGACATCGGGATACTGTGGAAAGTTATGATCGGTAGTCTTAAAGCCGCGATCCAAGCGAGCCGACAACTCTTCGTTATCTCTGACACTTGTTCTCCGTGGTTGCGCCTCCAGGCAGGAAAGCGGTGGAAAGTTAACCCATTTTCTATGTTTTTCCCATGGCGATCATGTGTTGCGCTGTTACAGCCCACAACACAGCAACGGTTTACCATGGTTGAAATCAAGTTAAGGTAAATTTAATCAAATTAAAACACCGCTGAGAGAGGGAGTACAGTACGCGGTGGTCATAGGCAGTAGTCTGAGTAGCGGCGGCGGAGGCAGTCAATATGGCGGCCACGGAAAGTAATACGTCATGACGCCCAAGCCCTATACAAGCTTTTGTTTTTGGGATTGTCACATTTTTATTAGACAATTTTTTATGTCTTAAGCACAAAAGAGCACCTTTTAATTCAGGTTTATTTTGTGTCAGATTTTTCCTTGGTGTTCCTTTTGGCCGCTGGGATGTTCTGTTTTTAAGGTCCAGTGTTGACCATGAAAGAGCTTTAATGTGACAAGATTGTAATTTGTGAAAAGCTTCTATGTGCAGCTGTGGTTAAAAAATGGCTAAAATAAAACATTTTAAATTCATTTTTGTTTTGCAATCAATTTTTCAAAAAGAAAAAAAATGGACACGTTAATATGAGATATACCAATGCAACTTTAGGCACTATGTGGCTAAAAAACATTTGTTATTCAAGGTTATTTGAACATATCGTGATATATATCATGTATCGTGATATAGCCCAAAGATATTGTGATATTAGATTTTCTTCATATCGCCCACCCCTAGTTCAAAATGGATTTAAGGAATAATGAGGTTCCTTCTAGACTATGTTCTAAGATTTAAAAAAAGGTCAGTTTTTTTTTAACGTGTTTATTTAAAACAACCAATGTCTAAACCAACAGCATCAACCTAGCATGAAAGACTGACTTTGTCTTTATGAAAGGGAACCCCAGAATGAATGAATATTGATCACATTTTGAATAACAATTAAGAACTTTTGAGACCATAACCTCAGTGCATACAGCTTGATTGATTCAAACTGCAGTAAGACCCATAGCCTAACATCGGAGGAAATCCTACCTTTTTTCTCCACGAGTTATCTTCAAAGCCGCAGATTGCAAAGTGTGCACCCTCCTCCCCTACTTCATATGCACGGTCTTTGCTGAGTGCAGAGTAAAACCTAATGAATCCAATGATCTTGACACAGAAGAGTATTACACCAGTGTTTTAATGTGGTTAATCTCTTTCCCAATGCTTCCTCAGCTTTGTCGGTCACACCACAGCAGATTGTAAATTAAACAGAAACTGACAGGGTGGCGTTCACCCTTTGTGTCCCGTTGAAACCACTCAGTCCAATTTTTAACAAAAGTATCTTCTTGAACTCTCAGAAGCTCAGATGCAGGAAGTATAACAGCTGCCACAATTGATGGGGCAATAACCTGAAAAAAATCTGCTTGGCAGCCAGCCCAACTGTTCTCTGTCTGGTGCTCGCATCTCATGTTAATTTAAGAGTGTGAGAGAATACAGCTGGAAACCAAAAAAAAAAAAAGGAGACATAAAGAAGAGGAGATGGTCAAATGGGAGCGCAGGATTAGGCACACAGTAATGAACACAAAGACAGCTGGAGGACTGGAATAAATAAGAGGAACAGAGAAGCACAAATGAGATGGGAGGATTGTGGAGTGCTAAGGCAAAGGGGGAAGCGCAGTCGCCGACGGAGGAGAACAGCCTGGTCAGTTGTCCAACAAGATTTTTTTTCTTTCAAAAAAGGAATGCCTGTGAAGAACAATGAAGGTCTGATATTCAAGTCGGAGAAAACCTTATTTTCAAAATTGTTTTCTTCCTAATTGTTACTGCAGTGGTGAAGAAGAAACCCCCCCTTCCCCAATTCCACAAAATGGTTTGGCAGCTAACGCAACTTCTAAGTTTGAGTTTATAAAGCTGCTCCAGTAAAGTATAAAATGTGTGGCTGCATAATCCTCTCCCTGCTACAGACAGGAAGAGAAAAATATGCAGCCTCAATCTCCGCTCTGGGTCAGGAAGCCGCTTCATCACTTTGATATAAAGAAATAGTGCGCCGACTGTCACCCGAGGAACACCCCTCAAGCCGCTGGTACAACCTGCCATTGGATCGCTCTCCAATCTACTGTCACCTACGGACATACCTCTATCATCTTAGTCCTCTGCTGTGATGGTGCTAACAGACTCAGCAGTTTCAGTCAGGGACCAGTGTATCTTTGCTGATGGAAGTGAAAATCAGAACAGAGCCGACAGGTAGGTTATGGAGGCTGGAGAACGTAAATGGCTGTGGTATTTTTCACAACTTCGTCTAGAGTCTAAACTGAAGTTACTACCAGGTGTAGTCTCACTGCTGCACACAAGATTTGGGCTGGAGCGAGCAATCTGAAATGAAGATAGTGCTTTAGAACCTCAACTTCTAAAGCAAGGATGTGCCCGTGACAATTTGAGCTCAAAGTTAAATATGTCACATAAGCATACCTAAAATACAAGCAGTTTTGACTGCTGCAAGTACGGCAACCGAAAAAGGCCAGACTTGATTAAATTAAAAAGTGTCAAAATAGATATTTCTACATGTGAAACTTTTGATTAAAGGACTGATGTCTCAGCAGGATCTGGAAAAACTAATCCATGCGTTTATTTTTAGTCGAATAGATTACTGCAACGGTGTTTTCACAGGTCTGCCTAAAAAGTGGATCAGACAGCTGCAGCTGATCCAGAACGCTGCTGCCCACGTCCTCACTAAGACTAAGAAAGTAGAGCACATCACCCCAGTTCTAAAGTCCTTACACTGGCTCCCAGTATCTCAGAGAATAGACTTTAAAATACTTCTGTTAGTCTATAAATCCCTAAATGTCTTAGCACCTAATTACATCACAGACTTGTTATCGGTGTATCAACCATCCAGACCATTAAGGTCTTCTGGCTCCAGCCTGCTCTGCATACCTAGAACTAGGACTAAACAAGGAGAAGCAGCATTTAGTTCCTATGCTCCACTGATCTGGAACAAACTTCCAGAAAATTGTAAAGGTGCGGAAAGCCTGAGTTCCTTTAAATCAAGATTAAAAACACATTTGTTTAGGATTGCCTTCAACTGTTCTAGTTAACTGAATCACCACTTTTTTGCTCTAATTTCTATCTACATTTTATTCTTACTTGCTTTTATTCTGTTTTAATTTGCTATATTTTAATCATGTAAAGCACTTTGCATTGTCCATGTACTGAATTGTGCTATATAAATAAATTTGCCTTGCCTTGCCTTGCCTTGATAAAACTTTAGAAGCATGCATCAAGTTAATCAACCTACCTTTGTCATGAAAATTTGAGTATTGGTAATTATTTCATAAATATGTGTTAAAGTCACCATTACATGATTACATTACAAGTCTCTGCCGTACAAATTGAAAACAATTGTTGCTACAATCTTTGATTTAGATTTGTAAGGCGTTCTGCTGCTGGGTGGCTGTGCAGGTTAACCAGTATGATGTTATTGTTTATTTTGTGGAGAACATGATAGAGAGTTGATCGAATACAGTATCAATGATGTCCAAACTTCAGAAACCTGATTAAAAAAATACAAGCTGAACAGAGGTTAAAAAAAGAAAAAATATAGAAACCATTAAAGATTTATGTCATCTAAAGAACAGAGAATCAAATTTAGAGTAATAGAAAGAAGATGAAGATAAAGAAGGCAATGAAAATATAAGCATTTAAAGAGACCTCTTCAGTCTTATGATAGTAATAATTCATTTCAGAACATGATGAGCTGCTGATATTTTATAGAACTACACAGTGTTGCCATCATGTTGGATTTGATGCTATTTTGCTCCTTTTGTGCCTCTTTTTACTCACATTTCATTGTCTGCAAATGGAAAAGAAAAAAAAAAAGTAAATGTGAGTAGCAGCACTGCTGGGGTTTTTCTCTTCGGTAAGATACAGTAGCATGTGAATGTGCATACAGTGCCTTGCACAAGTATTCATGCACCTTGATGTTTTTCACATTTCTCACGTAACAACCAGAAAAGTGGGATTTCATGTGATCATGAACACCACAGAGAAGCTCATTATTCTGAAATGGAAGAAAAGGGAAATGTAGTTTCCAAAGATTTTCTTTTTTCTTTTTTACAATAACAAAGCTGGAAAATGTGGCATTCATTCAATCCCAGTACTTTAGAGGACAAACTTTCTCTGCAGTCACAGCTGTAAGTCTGTATATTTCTACTTGTATTGCACATCTAGTGTGGTCTGAAAAGGAGTCAGAAGCAGGCAAAAACCTTTTCTTAAGATATATTATCAAAATTACTTCAGGAAACAGGCTTCATATTAGGTCCAGCTCATCCGAGAGACCGTTTATTTGTGCATAGCATTCATACATAGTTTACACAACCCATCAGAGCATTCTCTTGGTCTCTCATAGAAGGAAATAAAAGCAGGGGTTTATATTGAGGATTCTCAACAGTTGTTTACATCTTGATAAATCATTCTTGGTGCCATTCTGACAAACACTCTTGGCGCCACATCTGGCATTAGGCGCCGTCTGATCCATCAGTTGTTTACAGAGAGGTGTTACCCAGAAATCATAACAGTTATCGCCATGGTCAATTGACCTGAAGGAAGCACAGAGTCGTCTTGACATGACGTGAGTGTTTCAAACCATTAGGTAAAAGGTCTTTGTGCTGTTTAAACAAAAACTTAATTCGTTACATATTTCTCTCATCCACACTAGAGGCAAAATGTTTGCTCATTTTTGTAAAACGGTTGGTTTGAAAGTATTTGAGGACTCCAATTTTCAAGCTTTGTTACATGTGTTACCATGGAGACAGTGCTTTCATTGGGATGTGCAACGTTATTTTTCTGGCCACGTGCTGCCACATAGAGTTGTTGTGGGGCCCAAATGCACACTGGACAATGAGAGGATCATAGTGAAGATGGAACTTTGTATGAAATGATTGTCAAACACTGAAACCAAAGTCCAACAAAATCCAGACTGCAATGACAAAGGTAAAATCACAGGACTGGAAACAGCCTTGACAAATGGTTGGTGATTGGGACATGGAAAGAGAAAGTTACAATGAAAGAATGTTGCAAGTAGTGAGAGATGTACAGACTTATAAATGGAATCAGAAACAGGTGGGTTTAATGTACAGAATTGATCGTTGCTATGATGGGAGGACGAAGAAGCTGAGGAATTTAATTTATGACACAGAGGTATGAAAACAACACAAGCAGATAAAGAGGAATGACTAATAAACATGGACTAACTACAACTTCTACTAAACACATATGAGCTCTAACAAAACAGGTACCAAAGCAAAGGATTAACCCAAAAATAAAGCACAAGAACCAGAACACAGAACTGAAGAAAAAAAAAAAACTATGACTACAACACCGTTCTATTTACTATTATGTATTACTCTGTGTTCATCTTTCGCATGGAATCCAAATAACATGCACTAAAGTTTGGGGTAGGAATTTGACAACATGTGAAAAGGTTCAAGGTGTGGGAATGCCTTTGGATAGCATTATAGTATAGCATTATAGTAAGAAGTAAATGCTTTAAAAAGGCATAATGCCAACAGAGCATTCTGATCTTTGAACAAGTCCTTTAGAAGTTTGAACTTGTACTACTCCGATGAGGCTTCTAAAGTGACGGCTTAAAAAGTCTGACATCACAACATAATCACGACACATATGTCAGTCACTGCACCGTTCAGATTTACAGCTTAATCTTACGTCACAGTATCAGCTCAGAGTAGAATTATCCAGCAGCCTGTCTCTACATTCAACCGAACAACTTTACATAGTGCCTAATTTGTGGTAAATGTAAGCTCTTTGCAAAATATTTAAAAAATGGGCCAGAAAGAGGTATTACCAGCAACTTTCCATAGCAAATTTAAATGTGTCTATCATTCAGTAAAGCTACTACTTCTCTGCCATATTGACATGTATCCACTTATCCACACAGGGTCGCTGGATTCTATCTCCAGCAGTCATTGGGCAAGTAATGGGTTACACCCTATACAGGTCACGGGGCAACATAGGACAAACCATCATGAACACACACTACCTACTACTACTAAGGGAAATGATCAATTGACCGAAAAGTCATGTTTTTGGGATGTAGGAGGAAGCCAGAGTACCCAGAGAGAACATGCAGAAAGACCCAGGACGTTCTTGCTGCAAGGCAGCAGATATGCCAAATTTTCCACAATGCAACCCTCATCACTCGGTTAATTATTTAGTACACTGCAGAAACGGAACTAAAAATAAGTAAAAATTTCTTGAAATTTGTGTATTGAGTAGGTAAAAAAGATGATATGCCAATGAAATAAGATTTTTTTTCACTTAAAATACGAACAAATCATCTCCATCATCTTATTTCAAGTGCAGAATACTGATATCATTGACAGGTAATCTTATTTAAAATCAAGGACAAATACACTAATTTCAAGACGATTTTAGTTATTTTTGGTTCCATTTTTGCAGTGTATTGAAAAGATGGGGCTGCACAGCGGCGCAGTGGGCTGCGCTGTTGCCATGCAGCAAGAAGGTCCTGGGTTTATGTCCTACCCTTGCCCTGGGCCTTCCTGCATGTTTGCATGTTCTCCCTGTGCATGCATGGGTTCTCTCCGGGTACTCCGGCTTCCTCCCACAGTCCAAAAACATTACTGTTAGGTTAATTGGCCTCTCTAAATTCTCCTTAGATGTGAGTGTGTGGGTGAATGGTTGTTTGTCCTGTTTGTCTCTGTGTTGCCCTGCGATAGACTGGCGACCTGTCCAGGGTGTACCCCGCCTCTCGCCCATTGACAGCTGGAGATAGGCACCAGCACCCCTCACGACCCCACAAGGGATAGACCACTTTATGCCTTGTCCACCACTGACACCCTATAATTAAAGTCAATTTTGTAAAGAATAATTTTACTAGATGTGGAATAAAATGTTTTTACAAGCTGGACTAGACTACAGCTCTAGAATCTGTCAAATAGTTTTGCAGCATGTATGCAATTTATCAAGTAAATCAGTTTCTCTTCAAATTGTCATCTTTACATCTACAAACTCGCCTCACTTGGAAATGTAACTGTTGTTTCTGTTGAGATAATTAAATGATGCATAAAGCACCTGTCAAAAGTATCTACTTGACAAGGAATTAACTAATTAGATGACACCTGAAGGAAATAGGTTGTACTGGATTTTATTTCGGTGTATCAGAGTCAAGAATGTTGAACACAAATATATATCTAACATTTCAGACTTTTATTACTGAAACATTTTAAAAACTAGTCAACTTCTTCTTCACAGTTCTGACTTTACAGTGTCACAAGATATCCTTGTTTAAACAGAGTAAATCTGTTTAAAGAAAATATCTTTTTTTGGGCAAATTTATTACTTTTCAACATTAGAGGATATCCAAGCTTTTACCTTTAAATATGCAAGTTTAATTCAGCAATTTGCTTCACTTTTGGGTGGAAATTTACTCCTGTGATGCGCAAAAAAATATTTTTCTTTGGTCTTCAATGGCCCTAATACCTTGTCCGACCTAACACTCTCATAAATAAACTAAATAAATTAGTTATTTAGGATGTAATTTGATTAAATGTGAAAAAGTTAAAAGGACATGAATACTTTAGGAAGGGGCTGTATGTATCCACATACAGAAAACACTGAGCTGAAACACTGCCATGATTTCCTATTTCCTAATGAAAAAAAGAAAGCATTTTAGAGTCCTTTTGTTAGTCCAGACTATCTCCTCCTCTTCAGTGACAGTTGGTTTGATTAGATAAACACAGCTGAAAATAGCTGACACTAGGAGGCTGAGCGTGATGCCTTCTGGAGCATCCTGGAACTTGCTTTTTGGATTGAAATACTCTCAGCTCATATGACCAATAAAAAGCCCGTAATTCTAGAAAAGTCTCAGCCCTGAATCCTTGGCTGTGTTAGTCATTGTTACATGCACCAAGGATGATTGATCCAACATATTAAATGCCTCTGTCCATCAATATTTACTGAACCCTAGGAACATCCATGAGGCTGCGGAGTTTTGTCCACTAGGAAACCATTCTGCAAGCTTACAATATGCAGATTCAGTTGTGATATCAGAGACTATCGGGGGTGTTGGTGAGTTTGCAGTCTACTTAAGTGTTTGTCCTGGTTGAAAATCCGTATTTATGGATTTCTGAGGTTGCTGAAAGGCATTGCATGGTATTTACTGCAGTGTGTTCTCTGAAGGACATGTCTGTTTGCTGAAATAGTGATTGAACTCAAGCACAAAAAAGAATTAGGCTCACCCAAAGGGTACACTGACCTGTCAGTTGGAATAATGATGAGAATGTTGCAGATCACTAATGAGAACAGTAAATTGTGAGTTCTCCTACTGGGTGGCTAATGGATAAAAGGAACCATGCTCTAATCTTTTAAACTGCATTGAAAAATACATTTAAAATAGCTGAAGATTATTATAATACAAAACGAGCATGCACAATAGACTTATAGTTGACAATAGGATCAACTCAAATTTGTGAGCATATTGTATAAGTACTCAGATCGACACTGCAATACATCTCGCTCTTTAGGGCAAGTGCAAAGTTTAAGAAAATGCTACAGCTACTCTTTTGAGCATATTAATGTGTAATTGCTCCTGTCTGTCTTTGTCCTGAATCTATCTTGTGTGTCGTTTGCTGTTGTGAGTGACCCTAACATATTGTTTCTGTCTGGCCTGTTTGTAATGTATGTGTCTTATGTTTCTTTTATTTTAACTTGAATTTTAACATCAACCTTTCCAGGGACTACAGATGGAATTGAGCCAATGGCTAAAATCTGGCATATTTACATATGATATGTATGTTCATTAATTTGTACTATCCCTTTTTAAATAAATAAATAAGACAGAATAGGAAAATGAAAGTAAAAAGCATCAACAAAAGTGTAAGACATATTAGCCAATATTTAAAATTGTGGGAAATTGTGAAAACACATTGAATCATATGGTAATTGAATATGCTGACGCACACACTTAGATTCAAGAATGGCTACATCCAGATTCTCAACAGCCAGTCTATTTTTGACTCCATACATTACAATGCAAGGTGTTGGTAGTGGTTGGTGGTGAAATTTGACCTGCCAGATGTATAGAAGATTGTTGATGGTGTGTTATGGAAGAGAACCTACATGAGCTACTGCTGAGGATGCAGTCCTCCTGATCAGAAGGACAGTGAAAAAGCAAAGATTTAAGGAGGGCATAAAGGTGGAGGCTGGTCAGCAGAACCATTAGCTGGTCAGATTTAAAATTGTCCTGCATGAAACCACACCACTGCTCTTCCCTGCTACTATTTACCAATTTAATAAAATGAATAGATTCATACCTCCAAGTAAAGGCCTGCTGTGCATTTGTATATATTTTGTTTTTGTCACTGTCTACATAGCAACATCTTTAAAAACAACTGAATGCACAAGCTGATGAGCGGCAATATTTTCTATATAGATGAAAATGTGCTGCTCAAAAACCTAAATCCTGGTGCTATAACGCATGACTGAGCTAAAAGCAAAAGCAATAATGGAAGTAATGGAAACTAACGTACTCGATCAACCAGTTATAAGCAGTTGGCTACCATGGAAACCGTAAATGAGCTGGCGGAGGGACATTGCTGACCAAATGATCACTTGGAAAGTCTTTTGGTCCCCTGGTTTGGTCAGGAACAAAAGCGGTCTTTATTTTTATTTTTTATTTTTATGTTTGGTGCAGTTTGCTTTCACATTGTAGTTTTTGCAAGTGAACTATAACTCGTAAGTAAGCGTCATGTGTGACAGTCGTAGCTCGCATTGGACAGAAACAACTAGGGCGGGATGTAGCACAGACCCAGAAATGGAGGAAAACAGTTTTGGTAATCCTGAGTGCATCACCATTGATATATAATCACTATAATAATATCTAATAACATATACTGCTCAAAAAAAATAAAAGGAACACTTAAACAACACGATGTAACTCCAAGTGTTCCTATATGCAGCACCTCTGATTTGCATATTTGTACAGTTATTACAGCTGCTAAATCATTAAGAAGAGCAACTAATTCAGTGCAAGATATTTTTATTCTAACTTTGGAACCACGTAGGAGAATGCATCCTGAAAGCCGAAGGAGTTCCACAGCATGCTTGCAGCAGTGTTGCTGAGCAGCAGGTACTACGTTCATCATTAGGAGGGCTTGTTAAGTCCAAAGAAATGTATGTTTTCTGTAGTAAGGTCGGATCAAGGCCGTTTCGTATTCATACCAGAATGAACCACGCAACAGTCTGTTTGGAAGCTGCTGTTTGGTCCGGACCAGGGTTCGTTTGAGTGTATCCGGACCGAGAGGGGAAACAAACTCTGGTCCATTTAGATTGGACCAAACATGGCAGATGTGACTACACCCACTGATTTCTTAAGCAAGCCCTCCTGTTGTCTAGGGATTCTCCTCACATGGGCTCCTGGATTAGTAGGCACTTGTCACAGGAAACATAATCATGTATTGTTATATATTTTAACGTCCTGTGACAAATACATTTATTTGTTTGATCTGTTCTGATGCCTGATTTATATCAGAACACCCTGTGCAGTTACTCCATCTATATACTTTTTAAAAACATTGCTTACAATCAGTTCAGTCCATATTGCATTACTAACTGTAGTGATTAATGTGACCATCTGGCTTTTAATTTTTTTATGTTTCCATGTAAAATATCAGTTTGACACAGTGTTGGTGAACTAAGTTTAAAATGTCTACTTTGCTAAAACAACAAGCCCCGAGTATTGCCATGTCCTCATTTTATTTTTACATTTTATATGTAATTAAGAAGTAGATGTGGATTTGTTTATTTATTTGTGTGTTCCTTGTTTTATCCCCACAGGTAACAGCTTATTCACTGTGCCATATGTCCCTGCTTGCAGTACTCCCTGTACTTACATGCGGAGTTGTTGGACTGCCACGCAAGCATGATTTACTTCATCTGCATCTTTCAACATGACAGAGGCACTGACAGCTTGACTTGGAGGTCCGAATGTCCATGGCACAATATTCGCTCCTTAAAATCCCATTCTGTTCAACCAGGAGTCTTGAGTGCAGTGCAGAGGGTGTGATCCTTTGCTAAATTTATGTCTGAGCAGGCTTTCAGTTGTGTTTGGAGGGTGTCTGGCCAAATCAGATGGTATTCTTTCTGGGATTGTGCCACTGTGTCTGGAATGACTTGGATAGTTGTAAAGTGTTTGCTTGTTTTAAGGTTGCCTCAGATGGCTGTGACATTTCTATGCTGACAACCCAGCATGTTTTGGTCAAAGCAGCTTTCTGCTGGGTAAAACATTACTGAATATGTAGTTTTGGTGAGATGCTTACCAATCTACCAGCAAACATAGGAGCAAATGTTTGGATTTGTTCATATGCATTTGAATTAAGGGTTAGCAGGGATCTTTGTTAAAGCTTCCATTTTGACTTTTTTATTGTAGTTTTGGTAACATGACACACAGGCAACTGACCTCTTACTCATTCTACATCTTAAAGCAGCGAACTATTTCTACAGCCTTCGAAAATAATGTTTCTGTCTATATCAGGTCTTATAGCTGTTGGTAGGCGGATCCCTCTTCACGACTTTCTAAATCATTATTACAAATGTATAATTATGGAATATGGTGGTGGTAGCAGCATCATGGTGTGGGGATGCTTTCTTTTAATAAGGTTGGGAAGCTTCTGGGTCGTTCTGAAGAGGAATGCATGCAAATTGACAGAATCAATTAAAATCTAAGATAGCCAACAATTTTATCTGAGGAGAGCAGCATAGAGGGTATGCTTGTTAGAAAGATAGGAGAAAACTTATCAGAGACAAAAGAAGCTCTGAGACTGAGACTAATGTTCACCTTCCAACAGGGAAATATTTTTGAACATATAGCCAGAGTTACATGGAATGGTTTAGATCAAATCCTATCCATGTGTAGATTGTCCCAGTTGAAGCTTATGCTTAAATCTATTTGTAAATTGGCTCACAGAGGGTATCCATCCAATCTTAATAAAGCTGACCAAGGTCCAACAAGGAAAAGACAGTTTCTGTTAATTACAGCTGATGGTAAAAAAAAAAAAAAAAATTGAACATGTTGATCTCACAATGGAGAAATTCACTTCTGCATCTTAACCCATCCCTTTGGGGAGCAGTGGGCTGCCACTGTGCGGCGCCTGGGGAGCAATCTGGGGTTAAGGGTCTTGCTCAGGGACCCAGAGTGCAGGCAGTTGGGATCGAACCAGGTACTTGCATCCTTCTCAGAGTGCAAGTGCGCTGCTCTAACCCCTAGGCCACCACTCCCCTAGGAGACAAGATACTCCCTATCCTTTTATTTCCATCCACTTCTTAAAAATATCTGACAACAGGTAATGATGTTTTGAATTGTTGTTGAGCAGTCATCAAAACCCAGCCTTCAATCTCCCTGACCCTGAACAAAATAAATTAGCTATGAACGACTTGATGAACAACTGAATCCTCTTCACAAGTTATTGATTCAGGACTGCGTACACAAACCAATTCTGAGAGCTGACTACATTGTGTCTGGTCTCATTCATTTCATAACTCTAATCATCATCTCTAAGAATTTAAAAGGAATTAAGACTCTAATTATCCAAGGAGCTTTTGTAAAAAAAAGAAATAAATGCCATGATTCAAAAGAAGAAAAAGAGGTGAAGGCCATAGAAAAGAAAGGAATCTCTGTACAGTAAGTTAGACTGAAGAAAAAATATCTGAGGAATGACAACAGACAAATTATGCATAAATTCATATAAGCATGTTTATAGTTTCAGAGAGGAAGGCCGAAACCAGTGGCGTAGCCAGAAATTGCTTTTCGGCTGGGCCTAATAGAAAATGGGTGGGCCAAATAATTATAGTTGAAAGTAAGTTTATCTGTAAGTTGCTCATTTGTAAGTTCTCTATGCAGGAGATACAGGCTGAGGAGAAGGAGAAAAGACCTTCTCTGTTCAAGTGAACATCCTTGAATTGACCGCAGAAAACAATAATCAAGACCCATCGCCTATAAGATGATTTAGAACCACACACACGGCTGAGTAACTTCTGGATCATTAAAACTGCGGCAGCCTGTCAGTCATTATTTCCGTTTCTGAACACGACGTCACTCAGAAACGGCTGCTGTCGCATCATCGATCCAGACACCCAGGACACACAAAACCGTTTTTTTAATGAATGGAAAACTTCTCTTTTATTTTATTAAACACAATATTACAGTTAACAGTTAAAAAAAATTGGTATATACAGTTGGCCCCCGCATGCTTCAAGTGCTGCAGCACTTGAAGCATGCGGGGGTTGTTATGCTGCGTCTTTACACATGATCCAGCTGCTGAATTTTCCTCTGATCTGCTTCTGCTCTTATAGATTGTTACATTTCATAACCTTTGAGGTCACCTTTCACAGCGACAGTTTTGTCATCTCAACGTCCAACCTCCTCCTGACCAGACATTATTTCCCCTGTATTTGCGCAGGGCGCCTCTAAGTGCGCAATTACGGCGAAGGCTGAGTTTGAAGTTGTTCTCCGAGCAGACGTTTCATGTTTGTGCTCCAAGTGGACCCAGTGAGGCATGGACTCCTGTTTTTCCTTTAATCCACTAGCAATAGTCTTAAGCCTACGGGAAATAGCAATATAAGAAATAGCACTTTTATGTCGTATCCCCAAATTCTATGAGTATAGCCGCAGCCCTTTAGGCTCCGCGCTTCACTGTGTCTAACTTTTCTACATAGCCTAGATGGCAGAGAACTATAGGCAGAAAACTATAGGCTATTTGGGAACTGATTGTCTGGTCTCGACTTAATTCATGTTCAGTGATACCAGGTCGAGGCGATGAGGGAAGCGGAAACAATTCTTTTTTTCAGTTCTGCGCTGTGCACAAGGAACAAAAATTGTGAGGAAAATGCATAAATATAGGCTCTAAAGCACTCATTTTAAAGAGGGAGGGAGAGGAATGAAGGGTCTGTCCTGAAGCTCCTAAAGTTACAAGACCCTAACAATGCCTCTTAAAAGTATGCACCGACATTACCGTGTGACTAAATTGAGTAAGCGCACCTGAAATCAAGCGCAAGGTGACTCAGCAGCCCCACAGCTCCCCTACCCTCCAAAAATAAAAAATAAAAAAATCACCCCTAAAAAGAAATATATAAATTAAAAGATTCAAAGGAAAGCCACTTCATTGGGTGGGCCCTGATACAAAGTGGGTGTGCCTAGGCCCAGGCAGGCTCACCCATAGCTACGCCCCTGACTGAAACATATTTTGTCCCTCTGGCTTACCCAACCAAATTGAGTGCAGGGTATACGGACATTAGAATCCAATAACTCAATTTAATTGTGAATTTAATTCTAACATCATTCAGGTAAATAGGAGAGAATTACACATAGACAAACCTGATCCTATGGTAGAGTGGTAATTTCTCACAAAAATGCACATGGCATCCCACTGGGCGTTCATCAGAAGAGACTCATGTAGTGGAGGGTAAATAAGCAGAAATAAAGAGGGATTGGGTAAAACTGTAATGTTCTGTTTTGGTTTAGGTTTATTGTTTGGTTAAATTAGTTCTCTCCTGCCTCTGGGTTTATTTCTATTGTAGGTTCTGTCTTGTTTTAGGTTCCGGTTTAGTCTGTGTATTGCTTTAAGTTATCCGGTCTTTGTATTAGTTATTATTTTTGCTCTGTGCTTTGTGTTATCCTCAGTCTTAAGTTTTTTCTTCTGTCAGCGTCATTATTGCTTTCACCTGCCTATGGCTAATTGGTTCACTCCGCTCACCTGTTTGTCTGTCTATTTAAGCCTCACTCCCTCCTCAGTTATTTGTCGGTTCGTCACACTTCATGCCCATGCGTCTGTTCCTCCTTGTCTGTTTCGGTAAGAGCCCCAGCATCTTGATCCTGTTTTGGTTAACCTGCTTCTGTTTATTCTGCCCAGTTCTGTTCCTGTCAAGTGTTTTGGATGTCTGCCTTACCCCCTTTTGGATCTGGTTTTTGTTAATTTGTCCTTCAATAAAATCCAGCGAAAGGAAAACATTGTTTTGGCTGATTTCCGGGTTCTACTCCACACCATTCATTACAAAAACATATGTTCAGCTGCTTGGTTATAAAATGAGGTGTTGGTAATCTTATTTTTGGAAAGTCTGTTTCTACATAGGGAGATTGGACAGAAATATAATATATATTCACTGGCCGCTTTGTTACATAGACCTTGCTTGCACCGGGTGCTTTAATAAATCATGTCTCTTCACAGAAATGCCTGAAGATACATACTGAAAATGACAAAACGCTTTTCTCTACTGTGATGTCTTTCACCTGTTTTAGCCACTGAGAATTTGACTTGGTCATGAGGCATGTGAATGCCACGAGGCAAACGGATGAGACATTTGACATTTTTATATTTAAAATCTGACAACATATTATTTATTATGACCTGGGCCTTTGTCTTGATTATAAGCTATCCAATGGTTGTATTTCCATTAGTTTACATAATTACAGTGCCCTGCAAAAGTATTTGTACGCAGTGGAGTTTGCC
Source organism: Fundulus diaphanus (assembly GCA_037039145.1). Lineage (NCBI taxonomy): Eukaryota > Metazoa > Chordata > Actinopteri > Cyprinodontiformes > Fundulidae > Fundulus > Fundulus diaphanus. The sequence goes on from CM073136.1 coordinate 20,367,987, forward strand.
ACATTTTAACCACAAACTCCAAAGTATTTTCTTGGGATATTATGTGGCAGACCAACACAAAATGTAGCATCATTGTAAGGCAAAAAGAAAAGGTTACATTGTTTATAAATTTCTACAAATGCAACCGCCAGGTTGGCATTATAAAAGAGAACTAGTTCTCAATCTTACCTGGTTAAATAATGTTTAAAGGAATAAAATATGAAAGGCATATGGATCAGTTGTATTCAGTCCCCTTTCCTCTGATACCCTTTGAAAAGAAATCAGTGCGGCAAATCCCTTTTGGTTATCAACATGTGTATAATTTAACTTCCTGATGACTAAGGCCAGGTTTGTACAGAACATTAGTGAATAAGCAGCATCACAAAGACAGCCTAGGAACAAAGCACACAGGTCAGATTTGACGATTTGGAGAAGTTAATATAAAGGTCATATCTCAAGCATTGAGGATTTTTAATCAGAAAAATAGTCGAAATGTCCATGGTAACGCCGGCAAAGCTACAGAGATCAACAACTCTGGTGGAACAACCAATATATGTGCATTTCACAACTTTAGCTTTTATGGAATTGTGGCAACATTTCTTTTTTTTTTTTAAGAAAGTGAACAGTAGTCCCATTTAACCCCCTCCCCCATGCCATGTGATTATCTATGCAAGTACACAAGCTAGTCTTGCTGCTCTGTGTTAGCTGCATATATTTTTATGTCTGAAGTGGAATGGAAGGATAAATCCAGCTTTGAAAATAAAACATCTCTCACCGTTTAATGGTCAATAGGACAGAAATGACTCTACTAATTTATTATTCCTCTGTGGCCAGGTACTAAACGACCCAGTGGTTTGGGATGTTTAGAATAAACTAGAATATAAATATATCCGTTATTCTCCCACAGAGGGAACATTTAGGTGCAGAGTGAAAGGCAAATAGAGCATGCAGATACCCACAAGGGGGAAAAAATTAGAATTTGAAGTTGAGAAGTTTGATGTAGGGGAACACAAAGAAAACATGGCTTTTTTGGCCTACATGTGGTCTGTGTACACCGGAACACTTAGCGATTTGCCCTAAAGACACCAGTCCAAAAATAAAAGAAGGGGGTGGCAGCATCGTGCTGTGGGGATGTTTTTCTTCACCTGGAACTCAGAAATGGATTTGACCTGAGCTGTTGGAAGAAAAAGAATGGTCTAAAATTGCCCATGTTCGTATATGTGCAATGCTGATAGAGACATACCCCAAAATACTTGCAGCTGTAGTTGCACCAAAAGGTGATTATAAAAACTGCTGATTTAATCAGAAAATGTAAATGAAAATGTAAATAATTTAAATTCAGTGAATAAATGCTTCCTAGTTACATTTATGTTTCTAACTTTAAACCATTGAAGGCAGAGGGGGAAACCTGCAGTTGGTTATTACAGCTACTATTTTCCTTTAAATGGTATTTATTTCCCAGTAACAAGAGATATTACATAGTATGAAAAAGGTTATATCAGAAAAATCCCTTAGTAGTTAAAGCTACTTTTTGCCACCAGAAAATTACATGCTCCTAATCACCTCTGTCACATTCTTTGAGAGGTTAGGAGAGAAAGTCTAGGTTGCCTCGACTAGGCATGTAGTTTATGTGAGGCGCTTAAAGAAAGGTCTTCGTTTTATCAGTCCTTATAAGACTGGTACTGTTAGGCAAACCTTGCTGCTCTTTCATGCCTTGCTCATATCACCATGGCAACACACCAGCCCCTGCAGGCGTCTGCCAAATTGACAGTGTAAAACAGAGCACACACATCCACCCATTCATCCAGCCCCCTCTCTTTCGGTAGCACCAGGACGACACTGCTTATATAGTTAATTAGCTCGTGTGTACAAATCTTACAGCAGCTTTAGCAGATCCTGAATAGTCACGTGTTGGCTTTAAATCAATGATTACTTTGTCTTTTTTTTTTGCAAGGGTTAATTTTGAGGAATTCAAGGAAAGCAAATTGCAATAGGTGTTAGTGACCAAAAGCCTTCCAGGTTGAGATAGAATCAGGCGTGGGTGCAAGATCACAGTGTAGGAGGATTTAATAGACCCTTACCTGCAGGGTATACAGACATTTTCAGCAATTGAGCTCTGAGGTTAGTAAGCTGTTATAAAGCCAAAGACTGCACGCACTATGTCAGTTCACCACTGTCTCCTACATAAAGACCCTCCATCTACTTACTGCACACAGCATGCATTAAAAGGCATGCTCTTTTGCGTTAGAAATCAGTCATTTCTGACATTTTGACATTAATTTGTAGAGCACTGTATGTGAAAACTAGACGAAACAGAAGTTAAATTCTATCTATGAATGTAGCTTTGGATCTGACTTAAGAGACAAAAAAATACAGCACAACTTTATCTGAATGTACTGCTTTGCTTGATCTGTAGAGAGCGAGCCAATGGCCTGCAGCAAAAATAAAATGTTTTGTTTTAAGACACAGTCCCAGAGGATTGTAGCATGCCCAAATACTCTGAGGCTACTTGTTCTCAGTACATGAAATGTAGATTATTAGAAGTGAAAAGTCACCTTATCAGAGCTTCATGAAGGAGATATGCAAAGACATTTATTTTCCTTTATTTCTTTTATGCTTTTTCTTTTAATAACTGAAGTTTAGTGATTGTGTGCAAAGTGTTTGTACAGATTCCTGATAGTGTGTTCATTGTGAATGAAAATATATGTTTTTATTTCTTACATACAGCACCATGGAAAAGTATTTATACCCCCTCACATTTGCTGCAACAAAAAACCTAAATGAGTTCTTTTGGAGTTTTGTGTGACAAGCTAAGAAAATTAAACATTGTTTTCAGTTTAAAAAACAATAAAATCTGAAAAGTATATCTTGCAGATGTATTAATTTACCCTGGGACAATACTTTGGAAAGTCATCTTTTGATCCAATTACAGCTGCAAGTATTTTGAGGGTTAGTTATTTATCCATCCATCCATCCATCCATCCATCCATCCATCCATCCATCCATCCATCCATCCATCCATCCATCCATCCATCCATCCATCCATCCATCCATCCATCCATCCATCCATCCATCCATCCATCCATCCATCAGTTGTTTATGCCCGCTTATCCTTACAGGAGTGTGTGGGCCGAGGTTAGTTAGTTAGTTAAAAAAATTATCAGAAACTAAAATATTTTAAGGAACAGAAAACTAAAATAATGGATAATCAACAGAGATTTCACCAGCCTAACATTATGTTTGAAATGGGATAGGAAGAAGTATAAACTTTTTGAACCTTTTACCATTATATCAAAATCAAAACTGTTCTTGTCTCATCATGTTGGTGGGTCCGTTGGTAGCCATTGGGTACTATACTGGGGTTTAAAAATTCAGCATCATCTATAACTCATCCCAACATTGGTTCGTTATGAAGTTATGAGTGACATTACGTTATTTTTTTTACATATATATAAACTCTAAATCACAGACAGCAAAGCACAACCTCACAGAAGCATTTTGGAGGTGGCTGCAGTTGCAGAATGTGGGCTGACTTCATATTAAACCCTTTGGGTTAGGAAGGGATGTCACTCTGGGTCATATATGTGTGAAAGCAGACAGTTGAATACTTTAGGCAATACAGTGTATATTCTTGTGTCACAATGGCCCAGTTTACAGATCTATTTCCAATTGAGAATATGCCTCAAGATTTGAAAATTGCTATTCTCAGACACAGCTTGTAAATTAGCAAAGCTGGTAGAGACATAGCTATGGTATTTTTTGTCCCTACATGGCTTAAGGAAAACTATGACGGAGACTCTTAAAGCTCTCTTTTCACAATTCAGCAGCCTCGTCACTCTTCCATAAAGGCCAGATTTGTTGAATGGATAACTCACAGTTGGTCTGTCAACAACAACAATTTTCCCACTTGAACTGTTTATCTCTGCAGCTCCACCAAAGATACCATGGGCTCATTTACAGATTAACAAGTTTTTTCCTGACCTTTCAGTTTAGCTGCTGGCCATGTCTTGTGGGTTTGCAGTGTCGTGTTGTGTGGTATCTGGCAAGGACTGATCGTAATTAGAAGGTGCAAGAAGAAGCGCTTACTGAGTTCTTGATGCTGGTGAATCAGGAAGAGTAATGCAGTTTCTTGGCGGTTGGTCGCAAGTGTGTGGATCTCCTGGATCTCAAGGAGAATGGATGAAAACGCTGGAGAGTGGGCAGGCCAGGTAAAGAGGCAGAAAGGAGCAGACAGAGTGACGGTGGGGATAAATCCAGAGGTAACGGGCTAACTGGTGAATCCAGGACTTTGCAGGAAAGGGCAAGAACCTGGGAGCACAAGGAGAATGTGGGGAGTCTCAAGAATCGTAATTATTAGGACATATTTAGGACAGAAGTTAGATTTGCTGGCTCTAAAGACTTGGTTATCAAACAATGGTTGACCATCAGGTGTCGAGTGATCGCTTAGCAGCCCCTTAAGAACACAGACTCCCTGATGAGATGATGAAGAGCAGGTGCGCAGAGCCACACCTGAGAAGCTACATCTCCAGCGGCGATCATCCGTTACGGGGGAGGCATACATCATGCAAAGAAACACAATGCTATCCCTCCATAATCCTAACATGCAGTTGTTTATTTAGGGTAGAGCTGGGCTGACTTCCTATGCACACCACACTTTGAAGGATTTTATTTGTTATATATAATGTTCCTTATCTTCCACTTCACAATTTTAGACTAATTGGTGTTGGCCTGCTGCATAAATGTAAAAAAAGCACACTGATGTTTGAGGTGACAAAATGTGAAAAAATATAAAAGGGTATTAATACTTTTGCAAGGCAATTAACATGGTCACAAGCAATTGGTAAGACCATGAAGTAGTAAAGAAGAAATGATCTATGCTCATTAACAGTCCCCAGTGCAGTCTAATTAGCATGTAATAGGACACCAAATCCTGCACAGGAGGCTTGTTATTTAAGGATAAAGCTCATCTCTCATTTGAATGCATTTTTCATAAGATGCTCTAATTAGGTTTCATTAGCATTATTAATTAAACATTAAAAGCCTCTCATTTCCTTCATATCATGGCGTCTACTTCAAAACAGCATGTGACAATCCTCACAGTAATGGAAATCTCAATCGAGATCTTGTTTGAGAAGAGTTCAGTGGCCATTTTCTGTTATTAGCAGAAAAACCTTGCAAAGCACATCTTGGTAGTATAACTGGGTAAAGTCAGCTTTTTCATATTAAAATGTTCAAAGGAACTGTGTGACCCTCTCCCTGAATGTGACCCTGTGCAACAGGCTTGCGATTTTAAAACATTTTGGGTCCACAATGGGTAATAAAAGACTCCCACGATGGATTTCAAAGGCCTGCCGTTCAACAAAAACTGCTGATCTGCGGCCGCCGGGTTCACCAAGAATAGTTCTGAAAGCTTCTGTTATTCTCCCTCAGTCAAAAGTGGAGCTAACCTTGGTTTCAAATGTTTCTTTGCTCGTTAATTTGCCTCATTAAAAATAAATCAGGTGGTAGGTCAGGGTGGCTCATTGTTGCCAGTTTCCATTCTGAGCTCCTCCGTATGTGGAAATATGACTCGATAAGAGCTATGAAGCCAGAGTTGCTTGCTTTAACAAGCAATTTAAATGCAAAAGTAGCTTTAATTTAGTCACCCACTTTTGAAGTTAATTTTTTAAATAAAGCATAAATCTACAATATAACCAATTAACAACATTTTGAATATCCTAATTGGTGAGATGCTTGGCATATGGAGGGAAAAAAAGAAGAAAGTACAGTTGTACAACCACAGGTCATGCATTTAGACTGCGTGGGGTACACACTATTCCACAGGATAGGATAGAAAGGTTAAAGTTTTATTTCACTAATTGAAAAAAGGGGCACGCTTACTACATAACATCAAGTTGAAAAGCCTAAGTGTGGAATAAATATAGATAATGACCAAGCAAAAAAAAGAAAAGAAAAACAGCCAAAGAAAGAGTTTGAGTGACACAACAATTAAAGGAGCAATAAGTGTTTTTTCACCACTAGGTGGGGCTTCAGCCCTGTCTGCAGATCAAAACAAGATATGTATCAAGCCGTGCCTCTCTACCTCCGCTCTAGCTGCAACCAGGCATCCATTTCTCATACACCTTCTTACCCGTCGCCTCGTATGTTCATATTTGCATAGGATAAATACAAAGCAAAACAGCATCACCTTTAGGAGGAACATGTCTAGTGAAGAGGCAAGTAAATGAGAACTTTATAATCCTGTTAGCAAGAGAATGTTTTGATCCGCTGGGCGCACCCTCCACCATATGGTACCTAAGCGACACTGCTCTGGCGGTGGCATTTTGTGAGCAGGGAGGGGCTAAGCCCTGAGTGGCAGCCCTGAGTGGCAGCTGTTCACATGCACCTACATGCACGTGGGCACACATGTACACACGCGCGGCCGGCCCTGCTATGTAAACAAGATGCCAATGACAACAAGCTACCTTTTCTCGACTGTCTGGTGAACATGGAAGGAGATGGAAACCTCAACATTGAAGTATATAGGAAACCCACACACACAGACCAATATCTTTTTTTTTTACTCACACCACCCACTGGAGCACAAACTTTCGGTCATCAGAACCTTACAACACCGGGCCGAGCATGTCCCAACCAAAACAGAAGGGAAGCACAAGGAACAGAAACACATCAAAGATGCCCTCCAAACCTGTGGGTACCCTAACTGGGCTTTTGTCAAATCAGCAAGAAAATTCAAAAGACCCGCTGCAGAAAATAATGGTGAGAAGAATAAACGCAAAACATCGTCATCCCATATGTTGCTGGAGTCTCTGAAAATCTCAAGAGGATTTTCTCCAAACACAAAATCCCAGTACATTTCAAACCAAACGGGACCCTCAGACAGAGGCTGGTGCATCCCAAGGACAAAACCCCCAAACCTAAGATGAGCGGAGTGGTGTATGCAGTTCAGTGAAGTGAGGAATGTTCTGATCTTTATATTGGAGAAACCAAACAACCTCTCCACAGACGCATGGCTCAACACAGGAGAGCTACCTCCTCAGGACAAGACTCTGCTGTCCACCTACACCTAAAGGACAAAGGACACTCTTTTGAGGACCAAAATGTTCACATTTTGGACAAAGAAGACAGATGGTTTGAAAGGGGCGTGAAGGAAGCCATCTACGTTAAGAGAGAAAAAACAACCTTAAACAGAGGAGGAGGCCTTAGGTTCCAACTCTCAAAAACTTGCAATACAGCAATAGGATTAATTCCAGCCAATCTTCACCTTAACTCTCACCCTCATTCGGGTGATCAAAACATTGTTCCTTTAAGCCAAGCCAATAACAACCCTAACGACTCCTCGTTACAGAGGAGTGGACCAGCTTCGGTCAAATCTGCTGTTTTATTGGCTTTAACGACTGCCCATTACTAAGGGGTGGACCTGTTTCGGTTGAATTTGCATGTTATCTAAGCCATTACAAGGCCTTTGTTTGGCATTGGTATAAAGCTGGTTACTCCACATACTCCAGACTTTTTGAATTGAGAAAGCTTCCTGGAGAGGAAGCGAAACGTCTTCTACTACGGATAACAAGTCCAGTTGCCTTGTTTTTTACCTTTTTTTGGAATGACCATGACCTGGATGACTGAGAATCTTCACCAGCACATGTAAACAAGAGACTGAAGAGAAAGCACAGAAAGATGCTGTGCGACCTCATACTATAGTCCATCTAAAAAGATACCTTTAGGTCTTCACAATACTGCTTTTTAATTCTTTCTATCTAAAATAATGACATTTTGCTCATTGCTCCTTTAAGCTGGAGCAGTGTATAAAAAAGTTGTTCAGCATTCACCTAGGTGTATTAAAAAGAAATATTGTGTAATTCTTTTTTTGGAACACCAGATCCAGCTTGATTCCTTCCATTGCATGAATTTAAAGACCGCTCTACACTTCTGTTCCAGCAGCCTGTAGCAGAGATCTGAACTTAACTAACTAAATGTTAGTCAACACAAACTGTTACTACTGGATGGCCTCAATATCTACACTTTGTAATTAGTGAACTGGATGAAATTCCTTAATTATTACTAACTGGTAACTTTTTTTTTTTTTTGTAATGTGTCTTTTGTTCTCGTGGTTAATTGTCTATGTTGCTTATCTCTTGGTCAGGTTGTATTTGTTAGATATATCAATCTCTGTGGGACTTATTGTGTAAATAAAGCGTTGATAAAACTGAACCCTTCTTTTAGTAATGAGGAAGAAAAATGATTTCAAATTATTTTACAAATGAAATTCTCTAATGCTTGGCTTCCATAGCTATTCAGTCCCCTACATCCCGATGTTCTTAATAAATCCAAACTTTTAATGTCTCTCAGAACACTGTCCAGATAGTCTCATATAAATGGAAATTGAATGGCTCAACTGCAAACCTTCTAAGATGTGGCTGTCCACCTAAACCAAAGAGCAGTTGAAGGACAGCATTAATTGTCGAAGTAGCTAAGAGATCTATGGGTATTCTAGGGGAGCTCCAGGAACCAACGGCTTTGACTGGAGAACCTGAGGACTGGTAACCTATTAGTCAAGCACTCCACAATTACTGGAGTGGCCAGAGGAGCGTTACTGCTCAAAGAAAGTCAGAAGAAATCTGGATTGCAACTGGCCACTAACACACGCGCACACACACACACACACACACACACACACACACACACACACACACACACACACACACACACACACACACACACACACACACACACACACACACACACACACACACACACCAAAAAACATAACAAAGAAAGGGCTCTGGTCAGTTGAGATCAAAATTAAAATATTTGTGCTATATCCAAAATACTGTGTGTTCTGGAAAACTAACGGTGTATATCACCCTGAACACCTAGTCCATCCCCATCATAAAACATAGTGGCAAGCTTTGTGCTGTGTGAATGTTTTTTGGCAACAGTAACAGCAAAGCTGTTTAAAGCTTCATAACTTGTGTTTTAACCCTGTCATGGGGATCAGGTTTGAGTCGGGAAGATATGACTTGACTCTCCAAATGTGTCCTGATCGTTTATCTAATTGTTATGTTTTATTGTGGGCCTAATCTTGGAGGAGCCAGAAAAGAGACATTCTGGTTACCATTACATTTAGGGGAAAAAGGCTATTTAATAGAGCAGGTCAAAGTCATTTTTTAAGTATTTGGTACAATGTGAAGACATAATGTGTGGTTTAAGATCTAGATTATTACTTTATCAGACCATGTGTTGAAATCCTTTAGAATATTTCCAAAGAACAACCATGTTTGCAGCTATGAGTATGAACCTATGAGTTCATCTCCCACTTCAGTTTGTGACAGATTATATTTTTGGGTCCATTGATGTAGACTTTGCAGCAGTCTTTTTTTAGTTGAGGTGGAGAGCTGGTGAACTCAATCTATACTGATCATTTAATAGATTTTAGTCTGAAGCCAGATGCAACCAGACCACAAAAGGTGGACCAAAGCCAGTGTTTCAATAGCTATCCTGCAGAGCCCCTTTTGTGAAGTTAAAGCATGACAGTGTAGCACTGCATGACTCCGTTTTACCAGCTTTATTACAAATCCAATATTTATGAAAGTATTTATCCAGTTTTATTTGCAGAAACAGCTCGGCGGTTTTAATAAAGTATGCAACAGTCCATGGGTATATTTAATACTTTTTACTTGAAATGCTCCACCACACTGTTGTGGTCTGGCACTGAAAAAAGAAAAGGATAACCTGCTAGTTACAGTCCCAGGGCTCTGTTTTTTTAAATCAAAAAGCTTTTTAAAAGTGCAAAACTATTTCATTTTTCACGGAATGCAAAAGGGTTTCCATGAATACAGCAACATAATTTTCTAGTCTGTCAACCTCTGAGGTGGTTGCATCCCCTAGCCTTGATCTAAAATGTCTAACCCCCTTTTCCACAAGAAATCATTGTTCTGGGTATATTTGAGAGTATTCACTCAGCACTGATAATCCCTGGGGGTGTTTTTTCTTTCTTTCTGGTTAGTCAAATATTACTCTGTTTTGTGTCATGAGCTTACTTGCTATCACACCTTGATGATATAGAGCATTGCCATCATGAGATATTCTCAATATTAAGCACAAAAAATATACAAGTTGTGTTTTCAAATCTCACTTTATTACTTTTTCCCCTCAATAGCAGTTAGAATTAAATTTACCTCTTTTGTGGATCCTATAGTGAGCGCAAATCATCTGACATAACTCTCCACTGACAGTAGCAGGCTTTTAATGGATTTTCAGCTTTATGTGTTGCCCATATCACAAAGAACTTAAACCATATAGAGAGCTATAGTTCCATTCAGAGGTATGCATAAACTCATATTTTAGATTTTTTAATTATGTAATTTAACCATGTGCCATTGGTAGACACAACTTCACTGCTTTTTGTTTGTTTTTTTGTTTTTTCATTTGGTGCACAAGTCTGATGAATTTCCTACTCAAAATGGGATCAAAATTGTGCATACAGGCTTAACCATATACTTATATTAAGCTAATTGCAGTAAGTTGCTAAAAAAAACCCTCACAGTTTTTGATGCCACCAAAAAGATCATTCTGAGCTGGATGTTTGACCGTTAATCTTGACCTAAAGCTTGCTTTGTTGACATTGTCCATGCATTTTCCATATGGTTGAGGTTGGTACTATTCCAGTAGCCTAATATTACCCTGTTGGATTAATTCAAAAATGTGTTTTGGTGTGTTCTTTGGACACACCCAACTGTATCCACGCTGGAATCCTCTAGCTGTTCATTCAATCTGAGGGTAGAAGGTAATCTTCCTTCTTCATTATTCTAACCTGAATGTATCAGCACCACTTTAACCAAATCAGTTTCTCATCGTACCACAGATCCTTTCTGCAGAAGGCATTTGGCTTTATGAACAGGTGCAAATTTCCATTATGGTTGAAATTGTTGATTTTTCAACCAGGGACTTCTTTCTTGATGGACACCTTGTCTGCATATGTTGATGTGCAACTCATTTCACTTTGGACTGTGGCACTGGTCGCTGGTTTTCTGAGGAAGGCAGTGTTGGGGAAATGTGAATGTAATCATTTTATTTCTATCAAGTTACAGGTATTTGGTTTGTTTTAAGAGTTTGCTTTCAGGAAGGTTTTGTTGTATTTACCCCTAGGCAGGAATAACAAATGGTTCCTTCTTTGCTTTTTTAACCTCCTGACCGTTTTTAACCCCCATGCTGTAAATTCCTGAAATCTCCTGACCCAACCCTCCTGACCCCCTCTTTGATGTGTGATAATAAAGGGAGAAGGACAGAGATGATCCGACACAGACGTTCCTAAACTTTAAGGGAGTACAATTCTCCGTTTGGGTACCCTCTGTCCTTTTCTATAGAAAATGTCTAAAACTTGTGTTGTGTGGTTTTCATTCTAGGATAAAAGGGGTTATCTTTAATAACCCTATCAGGCAGTTTGTAGTCAAATGGTTAAAACTTGGACACAACTGGGTGTTGTGAAATCAGCAGAGAAAGAAATAACAGTAAAACTCTAAGGCTGAAAGCCACAGGAAATGTGAGACTTTTACAGGCATCAGGGGACTGTTCTCACAGCAGGGGCCCACTGTATAGACCAGTTCATTGTTATTGTTTTGATAGGGGTTTTTCGCGCATGCGCGCCGGACTGGTAGGCAAAAGGCGAACACAATGGCGGATGCAAACAGAGAAACTGACCAGTTCTCCACGTATTTTTCTTCTTTAGATAACGTATCACAAGATCGTTTTAAGAGTAAGTTGATGGTTGATGGTATCAGATTGCCAGATCCACACAGCAAAAGCCTTAAGGGACGGAGCGAGTCTGTGAAATGCTGGCCAAGTGTTCCGTACCGCGACATATACAGCTGCCTTATAAACACGCAGGCCAGTACACACGAGAGAGCACGAAAGCATGAAACCACTGGACGGCTACAATTATTTTATATCGGGACATACGCACCAGCAACTCCCGCGACCCCATGAGGGATTAAGTGGGTCAGAAAATGGATGGATGGATGTTCAGACATGTTTGTGTAACATCCGAAAGCGGAGTCGGACACAGACAGCGCCTCAGCAGAGAGGAAGACCCGCCTGGTAGGTTAAAAAAAACATTGTTCACTACGGATTATTTTGGTGTTTTTGTCTTATTAAAATGGGTGGGGGTGTCGGCGACGTAGCAGCGTAAACACAGATGTACTAGCGCACGTGAACAGGGGCGTAATGCAGCCGCTGTCTGGTGCACATTATTGTACACTGAATGCACGAAGAAAACAAAAATGATGCGGCGTGCTGCTGCTGCTGCGCATCGACTCCGCTTCTCCCGGCCCCGTCTAGCGATCGCCACCTCCCCTCCGCCACTATTTAAGTAGAACAATGACTATTGCAGAATCAAGTTGTATTTACCGGAGATGAAGTGCAGACTGCAAATTCTGTCGTGGTATGATGGCTCCCACAGTCCATTGAGATTGCCTGCCTGCGCTCTTTTGATCGTCCTTCGGTAAACGACAGAAACGTACATCCGACGTTAGGAATGCCTCTCTGTGCAACTGGGAGCACAACAAGTCGTAGGCATTGTTTAGATTCCAAAAATAAACTAACTAAAAGTACGCTCTAAATCACCTGTTTTGTCATGTAGTAGACGAGAACAGCACTGTTTTTGCCTACCCGCGGGACCCGGATGTAGCGCTGACGTCACGCGTGAACTGGTCTATGACACCCAGCTGCTCGGAACAATCGTCCTCTTTCGCACCCTGTTCGTGAGCAGCACCGGAGAGGAGAAGCTCTCTTTTCCCGTGGGCCATGAACACGTCTACACTGGGGAGACAAAGCCACCATGGGCCCACATGGGGTTCAGAGACCCACAAACATATGCAAGCTGGACCCAGCTCAGTAAAGTCTGTTTTCTGTGAAACCAACATCAAAATCAAAGCAGCGGAAAACTTTTCTCAGGAGAAAAGCTCATCTAGAAGTCGCCCTCTGCAAGCTGTGGAGAGGCCATCACAGAAACCCTGGTCCAACTTTTCCCAACTTGATGCCCCAAAGTCTGTCAAACAGATGCAGAGGAAGAGGTTTGGCAGAGTTAATCAGGGAAAGTTAAGATGGAATTAATAATTTAAATGAAGCCTAGGCGGAAATTCAACTAAACTGAATTACTTACATTCATCCATTTGAACCACACCTCCACGAAGCCCAATCAGCATTCAGAGTTCATCTTAAAAGGTCTTCAAATCCACGACGCAGCCTGCCACCAGCCAAAGTGCAAGCAGTGGTTGTGCAATGTCTGATTTGGACTCAGATGACCCTGATTCAAGCCACCTCCATCCCCTTCTCCACCATCGTAGCCAAGCTCCATCTGGCTTTTCCATGGTGCTCCTTCAACCTCATCCCTATCAGAGTGTAATTCCTCCTGGACTCTTACTGCATTCCCTATCATCTCAATCGGTCTGGCAGAAGACCGCCATGTTGAGCCTGATTCTGCCAGAGGTTTCTTTCAAAAGGGGAGTTTTTCCTCTCCACTGTCGCTTCATGATTGCGCATCGTGGACAGGTTCATGCAACCTGTGTTTATCCAAGCTGGACATCTATCTTTCCAGGTCCCTGAGTGAAGCACTAGTATCAGCTCTCGCAGTCTACTGGATCTCACCAATACAGCTCAAGCAGATTGTCTCACCAACCAGCAGTCTATGGACTGAACCAACTTCGTCTATCTCCACTCCACCACCAGTTTCAGGCCTGGGGGGAAACATATGGAAGAAAAACAGTCTCGTTGGAATCTGCCTTTTTTTTAACACTGAATTTTAAACACTGAATTTTTTAACACCGAATTTCAAAAGCTGAATTTTTTTAGACATTGAATTCCTTACACTGAATTTTAATCTGGTAAAAATTCGCCAGCAAAAAATTCACCTGTGAAAAATTCAGCTGCAAATATTCAGCTGCAAAAATTCAACTGCAAAAATTCAGCTGCAAAATATTGAGCTGCAAAAATTCAGCTGCAAAAAATTCACCTGCAATAATTCACCTGCAAAAAATTCACCTGAAAAAATTCACCTGCAAATATTCGGCTGCAAATATGTTGACCTTTTGATGAACTCAGGCAAAAGCAATCTGCACTCGATAGAGTCGAGCTTCTAACCAATGAAATCGGCTCATTTGGTCACGAGACAGAACAGCTGGGAAACTTCCGTTTCAGCGCTTTCCTAAGTAACATAACATTAGCTTGACTGTAATGGTTAACTGTCGCAAAATTTCCAAAAATTGCAGAGCAATCGAAGTGACAGGTCAGTGCCACAGCCTCAAACTATTCATGACTGAGAGGAAGATGTGAAGAAGTGGACTTGTATAACGAACGAGGAAATGTTCTAACCATTTTGTATCGGCACTTGGTGCGGACGGCTCTGCAATGCCAATGTACCGAGCCGAACCTCCGCAGTGGAAAAGTTGGCACAGAGTTTATAAATAGCAACATGGATAAACTGGTATTCATGGAGGCTGATGCCCATTCAAGCCACAGCAAGTCCGACGTTCACTCTGCTGGATCCTGACTACATTACCCGGAGCTACCGGAGTGCTCTGGTGCTGCGGCTCCAGGGGAAGTCCTTCAGACATGCAGCGGGGACTTATGGACGGTAGGTTAATGAATGGTCCGAGTCAAATCAGCTGTTGCCTTGTTGTGATTAGATTGCTGGTCAGTTAATGTTACAAAGATAGCAGTGCTAAATGTTCGGGGTTGAACTGATGTTATAATTGTATATCAAAACATTCAGACTGACTTGAAGTTTGAAATTGTACCAATCTGATGTTTGGCCTTAAAGCTCTTGATGCAAGCTTGTCACGTTAAAATGTAAGTTAGCTTTAGAATGAAGCTGTAACTTTATTTCCAGTTTATATGTTAGGGTATCAGCGTTAAAGAGCTAATGAAAACATTGGCTTTAAAGCATTTGTGAAATAAATTTTGGTGTATGTAAACGGTTTTTATTTTCTAATCAACAGATTGTGCATCTTTTCAAGATAAGTGAAAGTCTGATCTCTGGTTCATTGATGCTGCTTAAGGTCATTCAGGTTATTCTGTCAGCACACCACCTCTTCCTGTCTGTAAAGGTAAGGACACCTTTCTAATCCTTAAATCTAATCTTTAATGGTAATTTGGATGTATATTAGGAAGGTAAGTAGAAAAATATGGATACTTTATAGTTATCACTATATATACACTATCCATAATTTCTACTTACCTTCCTGATATTTGTTAATGTTACACTTTTATATAAATATGACACCAAGGACTGTACTATAAATAAAGAACGACTTTAATTTTGTTAAAAGGTGCAGTTTGCCGTGGTCTGACTGGATTGTCCTGAACAGATGAGCGCCATCCCCAAAAGGCAGAATGAAGGACGTTTCCTGCACCACAAAGAATTAGATGGCCTACAAATATGCTATAAGTGAAATGTTTAAACTTAACAATGTTTTACCATTTTAAAAGTGAAATTTAATTACATTTAATGTAAAGAAATTGCATAAATCAATACATTTAATAAATGAAATATTGTATCTTCTTGCCAGTTTATGTACATAAGATACAGTTTAGGTTGTTACATGTGCTTAGTACAACATCCGCTTGATCAAAGTATTAATAAATACAAATTAAATTACCAAGTCAAATTGATAGTGAAATTTAATAGTACACATTTTAGTTGGACACAATTTTTGTGTCATGGTTGGCTTTATGTATTTTGCCCACATGCAGAAGCACACTCGGGAGAAACAGGTGAAGTTTAAAGGTTTTATTTAAGAACCAGGTAACGGGAGGATTCTGCCTCAGCGGAGGCAGCGTCAGGTAACGGTCAGGGAGCAGGAAACCGGGTCGATCACTGGGGAAGGACGAGACAGAGGTTAACTGGGGAAACGTGGAGAGGAACTGGTCTGACTGAGCTGGATCTGCTGCTGGACGCAAGCTTACCACTTGATGGACAGAAGGCCGACCGGGGAGGGAGCAGTGGGTCGAAGGTGGGGTCGGGTCCGAGCCGCACCGGGGAATCCAGATGTCCAGGACAGCGAGAGGAACCAGGTGACTTTCCGGAGATGGCAGGGTTCCAGGGGAGGGGAACCGACTCAGGAGGAACCAGGAGGTTTGCAGGAGAGACCAACACCAGACGGAAGATGACGATGCTTGGAGCTCCTGCCACGAGAGACTTCACAGGGTCACGAGAGGAAGAGGGCTGACACGAGGAGGTACCTGGGAGACACAGAGGTGAGTGATTGGTTCTTCTGGGAAACACAAAGAATGAGAGGCCAAGGCTTGTCTGCATACCACAACGGTAACACTCTGGCATCCTCTCGCTGTCTGCGTGGTGTTTAAGTAGTGCCTCCCGATGCCGCTCAACCGCCCGCAGGTGTGTGGGCTCCGCCCACCAGTCAACCCAGAACACCTGTGGAAAGAGTCTGAGGCAGCAGAGCCGGCAGCAAGCTGCACGGCCCTGCTGGCTGAGTCCTGACATTTTGTATATGTAAACATCTGAATAGTCTGAAAATAAGGATATACAATACTTAAGTTATTAAAAATGAAAAATTTATTCCAAAATGTAAAACCTGAAGGTGCTAAATAAAGAAATATTTAAAAGCACAGATCCAAAACACATTCTAGTGTATTTTAATTCCACTGATTTACAGTAGAATATAACTAATCAGGATCTTTTTGACATGTAAACTTCTCCGCTAAATCAACATCCTTGTGGATGATTCCCCCTGCGTGTTCACAGGAGCTGCACAGATTCGAAAGATTTTATTCATTTTATATTGAAGCTGATGGTTACAGTCTGGGAGATTATTGTGAAAACTTTGAGCCTCCTGATAACTCTTTCCACATGTATGTGAACATCTGCAATCCTTGTGGCAGTTACATTCTCATCAGACAACCGTCCTCCTTTTATGAGTGAATGCTGGTAGAACAAGGTTAAATCTCCTCTCAAACCGCAGAAATCTGATGGTAATGTCTCTATGCCATCACTTCATCGCCAGAACCAAGATACTCCAGGAAGCCAGCCACATACATTCTGCTTCTTCTTTTCTCGTAGGTGTGATCATCAGTGCCTCTAGTGTCAGCATTTTTATTCATAGGTGACTCTGATTATGGAGCGGTCCGGTCATCTGTCATCTGTCAAACACAAGACCACAATCAGTTTAGCAGACAGCATTAAACATGTCAATACTACTTAAAACTATGTTAACACCAAGCTAATAGAGCAGCACTTGTATCATTACTCATTCAAGTATTCATATCACACATTACTTCCAGTTTTTACAAACACCCTGAGTTAGTATCTGGGATACCATTTGTAAGGTTACACAGTCAAGATATAACAGCAATATTTTGGGTTCTTTACTGTCCTAATAGGAAAAAAACGGGTTTTCATTTTTAAAGTCAGATTTCCACCATGTTAAACATGTGTAAATGTCACAGTACCAAATTCAATATTTAATTACACAGCTAAATGTTTAGTTTGTAAACTAAGTATTACACTGCAAACCAAGCATTTAATTTTCAAACTAAATATTTAACTCCAAAGTAAACGTTTAGTTTATAAACTAAACATTTACTTTGGAGCTGAATATTAAGCTTGTTATTTAAATATTTCATTTGGAACTGTGACTAATTTAAAGATTTATGAATAACAAAAATGAAAAATGAACCCTGCCTTTTATCTCTTATGACAGGCTAAATATATTTTGCTGTAAATCTTTCATTATCTAACTTTATAAACGAAATTCCATACCAATTTGCAGGGTTGTAAAAATATCCAGATAATAATTTACAGAGCGAACAAAGCTAAAAGACGGCTGTCTTCATGTGAGAGTATATGTTTCATCAATATGGATACAAACTAAGGAGTTAAGAGTTAAAGTTGGCTGATGTAAACATCCCTTAGCTTACCTGTCTGCTCTCCTCTTTATCACCTTGGAGTTTTTAATGCAACTTCATAACCCAGCCACTTTTCTGGCATCGTTGGTCTTCTGTCGGTCTTTTGTCTACAAAATGAAAAGTCGCTTCGCTGGTTTCTTCAGACTGAAAGCTTTTAACCACAGGCGGAGGGATTTCTCGTTCTTCGGCTGAAGGAAGTAGGGCGCCTCACATCCGCAGCTCTCGTTCACGGTTGATGATCAAAACACTCCACGTAAACCTTTCTTTTACACCAGTTATTATGACAACCTCTAACCATACAAACGATCCCAGTCTTCTTCGAAGTCATATTTACGAGTAATTTGAGACGACGTAGCTGCATGACTCGCTTTTCAGCAAGCTCGCCATAGAAAGGAAGTGACCCGCCGGAAGTCTCGCACAGAAAACCGTCAACTCACTGTCTCCGTATTTCCGTTGAAAATAAGGTGAAATGAGAACTTTTTCTTGTTTAATAGATATTACAAAACATCAGATAGCTACTAATAGATCTCCATTAAAGTTTTTCATCTAATCGGACTGGATGAAATAACTGTATGGTTTGACCCGGAAGAAGCAGTCGGCTGCCGGCCGCTTCTTCTAGCTGTGATCGGCTCAGTTGTTTCACCGAGTCCGATTACATGGGAAAACTCAAATGGCTGTCTATTAGTTACCCGACGTTTTGTAATCATATCTATTTAAGTAGAAAAACTCCTTGTTCAGCTCTATTCAGCCGGGAACAAAGCTATGCCACACCGTAGTGTCACGTGACCAAATGAGCTAATTTCATTGGCTAGAAGCTGCTCGACTCTATCGAGTGCAGATTGCTTTAGCTCGAGTTCACCGAAAGTCATATTTGCAGTTGAATTTCTGCAGCCGAATTTTTGCAGCTGAATTTTCGCAGGTGAATTTTTTGCAGGTGAATTTTTCCAGATTAAAATTCAGTGTAAGGAATTCAATTTCTAAAAAAATTCAGTGCTTAAAATTCAGTGTTAAAAAATTCAGTGTTTAAAATTCAGTGTTAAAAAAAAAGGTGGATTCCAATGGGACTGTTTTTCTTCCATAGAAACATCCCTGTTCTCATACACCTGCTTATGCATATTAAAGTAAAATTCAGCGCTAATGGTTCCTGCTGAAGTCTGAGTGCCAAAGTCTTAAAATAATTGTATCAATAAAATTCTTCTAATTGTCTTTTTCTCTCCGTGTGAGATTTTCAGATTGAAATGGTTTACTTTTAAATGTGTTTTTACTGTTTTGTTTTTAATGTTGACCGAGGTAAAATGAAAGAGCTTGCAGGCTAAGTTCTCGCTAGCAATTTTGAAACAATGCTATGCTGAAATATTTTGGGTGTGTTTTACGGTTGAAACAAAATTAATTTCATAAGGGTTTTATACACCGATGGGACATTAATGTTTGTGTTTTCCGGTCCGCTCAATACAACAAAATATGCCTTACAGATCTTTTTAAATGAGCGCCAAATTGCTGTTAGCATTAGCTGCTATTAGCCTCTGTTAATAACTTACTGCTACCCCTGGTAAATGTAACTATGTTTTTATTTACATGATGCTGGTCCTCGTTAGGTCTGCCATCGTCCGATAGTGATACGAGTGTTAATACAGAATTAACAGGGAACATTCATGTCGATTTAATGGTGTTTTTGTGTAATTTAAGATTAACTCATCAGGCTAATGTAAACACGGCTCAGAAGTGCCCTGACATGTCATTTACGGTCGATTGCTGCTACAGCACCCTCTAGCTTCCTAAGTTACCGATTTTAGTCAGAATTAATTCCAGGAATATAATCAAGTGTACTGAAGGTTATTGATTATTATGTAGCAAATCATTCATTAAAATGTTATTTCCTCAAATGATGTTTTATCTAATTTGGAGTTACATTGTGAATGGGTTGAACACAGGCCAAAGGTTTTTCTAAATTAGTTAAGGTAATTTAACATCATTCCATATTCGTTAAGAAGAACTTTGGTTCTTTAACTTGGATCTGCAGTGAATCCAAGATTGAATCATTCTTACGGTGATGGTTTTCAACTATCTTCATTTGTCCTTTTGATCTTTTGTGTGTACGCAGTACCTTAGTTTATTTTTATCTTATTTTTTTCTTAATTTAGTTAAGTTTCTCAAGCCTAGTATAGAGGATTTGTTGATTGAAATGTAGTGTTAATTCAGATAAACAACATTCAATAATGGTGTTCTCTGGATGTTCATTTGTCTCTGTTAATAAAGTATTATACTTGAAGATAAGTTGTTACTCATTTATTCCATGTGTGCAGAGTTTGGTGTTAGAAGAATGCCAGTGCTCAAATCATCCTTTCAACTATTGTCCTAATATAAGCTGTTTGGGCTGATATTAACCGCACAATACCAAACAGACCGAGAGTTATTTATTAAACATTAAATAACAGGTGTAATGGCACAACAGGTCATTAGTTATGTTTACATGGACAAAAGTAATAGGAATAAAGGGCTGATCGGAAAAAAACACGGCAATCGGAATATTGTGATCAGAGTAAGCTCAATCGGAATGACATTGCAATCTGAATAAGAGGGGTGGTATATGCCGATTGACAATCCAATCGGCATGCATGTAAACACTTGTAAGGATCAAGTTTTTCTGAATGTGTCAAGCTGACCTTAGTGCGCATGTGCGCCCCACATCAAAATGACTTAATTCCGCTTTGGGTGGTGGAAATAAGTCGGGCTCTCGATACAACCTTTCTACTAGAAACATTAAAAGAGTTTAAAATTATTATTTATTCAGTAATGTTTCAACTGTAATTAGAACCTGGTGAAAGTCCATTCTGGGCACATGGAAGACAAACAAACTCATACACTACTGCTTTGTTTGCTATTTTTTGTTGCTCAGCAAAGACGGAAATACTTCTTTGTTTTTTTAAGTGAGATTTGATCACTGTGCATGTGTGAGTGATTCTATTCTGAATGAAGTGCATATAAACGGACATCATGATTGGATTATTTAATTGTGTGCCCATATAAACAATACAATCCGATTATTTTTTGTTTTTTAATCTGAATATATTTAATTCCAATTGTGAAGTTTTGTGCTCGTAAACATAACTATCGATCCCAAATCCACATCTAAACTAGCTGCTAAGGCAGACTAGCATTTAGAATCTAGAATGGCACAAAACCTAAACATGCTCAATACTGACAGTATATTCTAATGCCACGAAACGCTAATTACTAAATGGCCAATTCTAAAAGGAAGAGTGGTCAAATGTCTAGCAGGAATTATCCCAAAATATTTTTGATGGTTGCAAAAAGCACATGTTTGTAGCTTGGGAAGGGACAGTTGTCCAATTACTCCTTGGGTATGTGTAGATTTGAGCTTGTAGGTATAATTTTGGCCCTCCAGAAATCCAAAATAAATGTAAACATTTACACTCAATTCTTGTTCGTGAAAAGTCATTTATTGGATCACTCCAAAAAAAGTAAATAATTCAGTTGCCCAATTGAAAGCTCAAAATTAATATGGCAGGCTTTGTTATGACACTGAGAATGTAAACTTCTGAGTAGGACTGTAACTATGACAGTCCCCCAACTTACTGATTTCCAGAATGGCAACCCAAGAAAAAGGAAAAGCGTAACACACTGTTTATGCTGGCTGCCTTTGTACCATGTTTAGACAGATACAACAATAATTCAATGCTTCAAAATGTCCACCACCATTTCTGACTACATGTGAATATAAACACTCATAGTGCAAACATAATGTCATTGCGAATACATCATTTATAATCTTTTTTATTCTTAATTTATTTGAACTAAGCCCAAAACCACAGTCTGTAAAAAGCTGATGCATTCATTTTTTTAAGTTTTTTTTTTCTTAAGTGCTGCTCCATTATCTTCAGCAACAAAGGTTGTCAAATGGCCAGAGACAGAGAAGATGAAGGATGTTCTATTCCTCATGAAAGCATGGTCAACATTAAAAAAGAGGGAAAAAAAGACTCTGGACTTCACTCTGCTGAACTGCTCATCTTAGCCTGAATGAAAAAAAACGTTTTAAAGCGAAAGATATAGCCTCTTAAGCATCTGCAATGGCAAGTCTGTATAGTCTAACAACACAGAGGTGACAAAGACTTGCAGAGAGCAATTATACACAAAATATCTAACCCATTTAGAGGCTCTTTCTGTCTGTCTGTCATGATGTCAGTGAGCAGCGGGAGTTATGTTCAACTTTGTTGCTATTGTACTCGGTGACCTGTTCCCCGAAATACTACATACACTATGTGTAAGATATAGAAATATTTAGCTTTAACCCAACTATTAGTGATATAACTCCTGCGATGGGTCATGAGTTTCAACCAAATTTGTTTGGTAACCTTATCCTTAAACATTGGCTCATCTTTGGATTCTTCCAAACCCAGTATGGTAGGTCAAACCATTAACCCAGCCCTGCTGAGTTGAAATAACCCAGGTTTGGCTCGATCGGAATTTGACCCGGCACTGGATTACAAATTTGGTTAATTTAAACCCAGCACTTTTTAGTGTGTACAGGAATTCGGAAGGCTCTGTATCTTCCAAGGTTTGACTGTGCAAATTCTCATTTATCCAGGTCATTACAACAACAAACGGCCTTAAATCAGAGGCAATTGGACTCACTTTTGTAAGAAAACATTTCAACAATGTCCGGACAGTGGCGCCACCAGGGGGTGGCCTTGGCCCCCCCGTGCCCTGTCCTGGCCACCCCACTGGCCAGTGTAATTTGTAGCATCAGTTTAGCATTTCATCCCATTATGCACAGCCAGCAAGGCAGTCGCTCTTCCTGACCTATCACGCATTTATATGTACCTGTCAGTATCTACTTTCCTCTAGTAATTGTTTTGTTTTTCAATAAATTAATGAATGTACACCTTATTTCTAATATAATTAGACACTAAAAAGGAATTTTGTTCAACTAAAAATGTTAACTGTACTGTTATTGGTCTATGCACATTAGATCATTAGTAACATTAAAAACCAAACAATAAACCAAAAGGTGTTATAGGCGTTTAAGTGTTTAAGTCTTTCTGATAGTTTTCTACAGGCAGGTTTACAACAACAATAGAATAAAATCCTGAAATTACGGCTTTTAGTTTCAGTGTGCCACCCCAAAAGTTTAAGTGGCCCCATCTGGCCACTCATATGAAACATTTCTGGAGGCGCCACTGTGTGCGGGCTCAAGTGCGAGTCACCAGAATTGAAAAAAGCTCCTGGATGTTGAAACGTTTTTGGAAAAACTGAGCAAAAGTCCGTTTGCCTCCGATTTCCAAGGTTTCTTAATCCAAGAAAATGGCTTTAGAACTGTTTTTTTCTTGTTATCCAATGTCATCTTAATCTATCTATCTGTCTGTCTGTCTGTCTGTCTATGTCTGTTTGTCTGTCTATCTTATTTAATGTTCTAAATGTCTCATATTTAATGTGTCATAATTGTCAATAATATATTTGGTCACTTTGGCTGGACTTCAACTGTCCTTTCAGATCTAGTGAACTAGATCATAACGCTTAGGGAGCCTGAAAAAACAACAACATTGCAATTATGGAAAAGAAATACAGTTATCTAGAAGATGTGCTTTCATTGCAATTGTTATCAATGGAAAATTCTACTATAATCTAGCAATATTCTTGGTGCAAAGAAGCAGATCTAACAATACAGTAAAACAAACCAGGACAAGATCTAGATAGATAGACAGATATAGATATAGAAATATAGATAGATATGTTAGAATTTATTTTAAAATGTTAATGTTCTTGTTAAAGTTAAACGAAAGACATGTAGCTGGAATGAATGCATTGCACTGGTGGTTTGATACTGTAAAATACTATCTTTTTTATTTTGACCTAAGTGAAGTAAGTAGGTGGCTTTAAAGGTCAAAAGGAGCATTTTGTAAACTTGAAAAAAGTTGAAAGAATGCTGTATTTCTCTCTGACTCCAGTGCCTTTGTATAAATTTGTGTGGGTGAGAATCAGCAGATAATTTATTCTTACTTCAGCCAATATCTAATGCTAGTTTCAACAATGATTGGATGTAACATTTCTGAACATAGTTAAACAGTAATTGTCTTTTTTTTCCCACTTGTGGCTCAATTCTAAGAACAACTTTCCCCAAAGCTGTGCCTTATTTATAGTTACTTCATCAAATGAATGAATATGAAATTAGGGTGCATATAACAGCTTTCATGAAAGGACAGTTGTGCACATAGTATTTTGTTAAACAGATGAGTGATCATAGCTCCTTTTTCAATGGCATGCCTTTTGTTACTTTTAATATGTGTCCTTTACTGTATATATATATATATATATATATATATATATATATATATATATATATATATATATATATTCTATAACCACCCACAATTTCAATTCAATTCAATTAAATTTTATCTATATAGCGCCAATTCATGAAACATGTCATCTCAAGGAACTTTACAAAGTCAAGTTCAATCATATTATACAGATTGGGTCAGATTATACAGGTTGGTCAAAAGATTTCCTATATAAGGAAACCAGTTGATTGCATCAAAGTCCCGACAAGCAGCATTCACTCCTGGAGAAGCGTAGAGCCACAGGGAGAGTCGTCTGCATTGTCCATGGCTTTGCAGCAATCCCTCATACTGAGCAAGCATGAAGCGACAGTGGAAAGAAAAACCACCCATTAACAGGAAGGAAAAACCTCCAGCAGAACCAGGCTCAGTATGAACGGTCATCTGCCTCGACCGACTTGGGGTTACAGAAGACAGAGCAGAGACACAACAAGAGAGACAAACAAGCACAGAAGCACACATTGATCCAGTAATCTGTTCTACATTAGATGGTAATAGCGGGTGATCTGTCTTCTCTGGATGATGTCACAGTTAACAGAACGTCAGACCAGGTGTACCTACTATGAAGAAAAAAGAGAGAGAACAAAAAGTCATAAGCAGAAATGATGACAAGCAGTGCTTAATTGAAGAACAGTAGAACTCAATAGAGTGAGAAAAATAGATCCTGATGTCCTCCAGTAGCCTAAGCCTATAGAAGCATAACTATAGAGGTAGCTCAGGGTAACATAAGCCACTCTAACTATAAGCTTTGTCAAAAAGGAAAGTTTTAAGCCTAGTCTTAAAAGTAGACAGGGTGTCTGCCTCACGGACCAAAACTGGGAGTTGGTTCCACAGGAGAGGAGCCTGATAGCTAAAGGATCTGCCTCCCATTCTACTTTTAGAGACTCTAGGAACCACCAGCAGACCTGCAGTCTGAGAGCGAAGTGCTCTGTTAGGAACATATGGGGTAATCAGAGCTCTGATATATGATGGAGCTTGATTATTAAGGGCTTTATACGTTAGAAGAAGAATTTTAAATTCTGTTCTTGATTTAACAGGATGCCAGTGAAGGGAAGCTACATTGGAGAAATATGATCCCTCTTGTTGATTTTCATCAGAACTCTTGCTGCAGCATTTTGGATCAGCTGAAGACTTTGAACTGTATTTTGTGGACTTCCTGATAGCAAAGAATTACCATAGTCCAGCCTTGAAGTAACAAATGCATAGACTAGTTTTTCAGCATCGCTCCTTGACAAAATGTTTCTAATTTTGGCGATATTCCTGAGGTGAAAAAAGGAAACTCTTAATATGGGATTTAAATGACATGTCTTGGTCAAAAATAACACCAAGATTTTTTACTTTATTACCAGAGGCCAAATTAATGCTATCTAGATTAAGTGATTGATTAAGAACTTTATTTTTTGAGGACTGTGGTTCAAAGATTACAACTTCTGTCTTGTCAGAATTTGAAAGCAGAAAATGTAAAGTCATCCAGCTTTTGATGTCATCAAGACATGACTGCAGTCGAAGTAATTGATTGGATTCATCAGGATTTATGGACAAATATAACTGAGTGTCATCAGCATAACAATGGAAATTAATTCCATGCTGTCTGATAATTTTGCCAATCGGAAGCATATATATAGTAAAGAGAATTGGTCCAAGGACTGAACCCTGTGGTACTCCACAAGTGACCCTAGAGTTTGAAGAAGATTTATTATTAACATGAACGAATTGGAATCTGTCCGATAGGCAGTGACGGACTGGGACTAAAAAACGGCCCTGGCAGTTTCACCGACCAAGCGGGGGATGGGGATGTTTGAGGCGACAACAAGTTTTGCGCCGAGTGGGGGGGGGGGGGAGAAGACAAGTTTTGCGCGGAAGCGGCCGCCTCACCAAGACAGCGCTGCGGGAAACCCTGCACTGCATTTGGCTTATTAGTGGGCCGAGAGATAATGTAGGCCTACAATTAACAGGGTGAAAGGGGCCGCGCACACCCGACGACCAGGCCGCCTCGTGATTGGCCGGCCCTTCTTGCATCTGCCCAAATGCCAGACCGTCCAGTCCGTCACTGCCGATAGGTAAGATTTAAACCAGCCTAATGCTTTCCCCTTAATCCCTACAGTATGCTCAAGTCTTTGTATGAGAATATTGTGATCAACTGTGTCAAATGCAGCACTGAGATCTAATAGGACAAGTACAGACACAAGTCCATTATCTGAGGCCATGAAAATATCATTAGTGACCTTCACGAGAGCTGTTTCGGTGCTATGATGAGCTCTGAAGCCTGACTGAAACTCCTCAAGTGGGTCATTACTTTGTAAATGTTCACATAGTTGATTAGCAACTACTTTCTCAAGAATTTTAGATAGGAAAAGAAGATTAGATATAGGTCTGTAATTTACTAACTCATCTTGATCAAGAGAAGGTTTCTTAAGTAAAGGTTTAATAACAGCTACTTTAAAAGCCTGTGGTACATATCCATTTACTAAGGATAGATTAATCATGTCTAAAATGGGGCCACTAATCAATGGGAATACCTCCTTAAACAACTTGGTTGGGATTGGGTCCAACATGCAGGTAGAAGGTTTAGCTGAAGCTAAAATTTTAGATAGCTCAGGAAGCTCTACTGCTTCTAAACAGTTCAAACACCGCGCAGGTTCCAAAGATTCCTCCAACGCTGCCTCACTCACTGAGGACGAGGTAATCATGTTTGGGAGGATGCCAATTATTTTATTTTTAATGGCATCAATTTTATTTATGAAGAATCCCATAAAGTCATTACTGCTAAGAGCTAAGGAAATGGATGGATCAACAGAGCTGTGGCTCTGGGTAAGTTTAGCAACCGTACTAAAGAGAAATCTAGGATTATTTTTATTCTCCTCAATTAATGATGAAAAATATGCTGCTCTAACTCTGCGAAGGGTCTTTTTATACAACAATAGACTGTCCCTCCAGATTAGGTAGGATTCCTCTTGGTGTGTAGAGCGCCATTTTCTCTCCAATTTCCTAACATCGTGCTTCAAGGAACGCAGCTCTGAATTAAACCAGGGAGCCTGCTTCCTGTGAATAACCACCTTCTTTTTCAAGGGAGCTACATTATCTAATGCAGAACGCAATGAGGAAGTCACACCGTTAACAAAGGTGTCGATTTGTGAATGGGAAGAAACAGCATTGCTGCCATCTACAGGGCATTTCTGCAATACTGAGGATATTAAAAGGGGGACAGACTCTTTAAGTTTTGATACAGCATTATCCGATAAAGATCTACCATAATGGAACGCTCTTTTGGGGGTGGAGAACTCAGTTAGATTAAACTCAAAGGTTATTAAAAAATGGTCAGATAGGACCAGGTTGTGAGGAAATATTGTTAATTCTTCACAATCAATGCCGTATGTCAGCACAAGGTCTAAAGCAGGGGTCACTAATTAAAAATCAGCGGGGTCCGAATAAAGAAAATCAACAACCAGTAAAGGTCCGGACACATTTTTTATTACAATCCGTTTCTATAAACAGTATTTAACACTGAAATAAAATGTTTATGCATCTACCTTATACATTGACTTTTTAAACAAAAAAATAACATAAAAATAGAACGTTTTTCTATTTTAAAATCCAAAGTGCTTTTTGAAATAGAGAACCACAATCTTTCACAGTTTGGTATATAGACAATTTCTTGACTTTCACATCTTTTATAAAACAACTGAACTTTTTTTAATTTCATTTTTATGGCTTAATGATAGAAGTGAGCTTTAGGCTGCCCTGCAAGGATTTTAAACCTGGGTTTGATTGGCAACAAAGCCAACCTCAAGCACATATCAAGGTGCTCATTCGTTCTGCGCCTTTAAATCAGCTATATTCTCCGTATGTATGAGCAAGCGGATATGTTTGGGAACGCTCCGGAGGGCTTTGCCATATTAACAAGAGAAGCGGCGCAAGTGAAGTTAGCACAGGGTTTGAAGCAAAAATAATGTTTGACTGAAAACATTTTCTCGCCACCCCATATATTCCCGGGCCGTGGACATCATGCCGCATTAGTTGCCTCACTTGCTTAGTGTGTAAAGTCAACTAAATCTGATACTTTTAAAATATCCATTGAAAATTCCTGTATCTCTGCCACCTTTGAGCTTTAGAGCCTTTGCGTCATCCTGGACAGCCTCTCCATCACTTTCCACATCCACATCATCATCTGGGTTACTTTCATCTCTGCAGCATCAAGTTCTTCCTTCACACTGTTGACAAACTGGTCCACAGTCCACTTTATAATCCCAGCTCCCTGTCCTCCAGAAACCCTCCATAAACTCCAGCTAAGACAGCAGCTTCATCATTACATCATCTACTTCACACCTGTACATCAACTCCACTGGCTCCCTGTCACATTCAATATAAACCAATTTTATGATCATACAAGGCCAAACACAGCCTTGGACAATGCAGGACACATCACCGACACTATCATGACATAATACATTTTCATTTGACACAGATTGCACATGACAATAATCAATCTCTGCTTTGCCCGTTATTGTTCACCAATTAATCATTACAGTTTATAAAAAGGCATGATTTAACTTTTTTGAAGTTTAATAAAATGGTTATATTTTAGCCCAGTGACTGGAGACCTGTCCAGGATGAACCCTGTGTCCGCGCTCCACTTTAACTTCATAAAAAAACTCCTTTCTCTGGCCTCCACCCAGTTAGAACCCGTTTTTTAGCTGCAGTTTATTTGTTTTATCTTTTTGATGTAGTTTTCTTAAGAATCTGTAAGCATCAAAATCCTTGTCATTTTATTTAGTGTCCTGGAGCGCAGCTGCTCATCAGGTGAACACTGTTGCATACCGACAGCAGATACAGCTCTGCCTTCTTTGCTTCAGAACAGCTCCGAATCGAACCCAGTCAAATGCGGCACATTGTTTCACAGTCCGACTCTTGTTCTTCAAGGGTCATGCTAAATTAGCCTGAGCTAGCGCGTTACTCTTCTTTGTGTTTAAATAAAACATAATAGCGAATCACGGGGAGATCCCTTGTTGGTTGCCGCGTTTATCAGCGAGGGAATAAACGCTGACAGACGACTTGGCCACAGGTGGAAATAATTCATTAATTAACTGCCGGAGCAGATTGACGATTACCGAGGGAAGTTGTTGTCAGCTGCTGAACTTTCTGACCTGCTGGTTTGCATAAATCCATAGAAACCTTTGACCACCGCTACTTTCATTCATACCATCTGTGGCCAGTTTAAAATGCTCTCCCAAAGGTTAAAATGATGAACACCGATAAACCTCAGACTGGCAATGTCCGCTTTGGAAAGACCCGCCCTGCTCTCATTCTGATTGGCTAATGTCCCGGCTCTGCCAGGTTTGATTGGTTGAGAGCAGCTTGTGTTTAAAACCTTGAATAAAAAGTCTAGACGGAACTTTTTGCGCTCAATTTCCAAATGACGGAAATCCGTCGCAGCGACGGAGAACTTTAACCCCTGAGTTAGACACTGTCGTTGGACAACATGCAGTAATATATAAATGTTTTAAATGAGGTTGGGTCCGGATTAGGTAGCAGCTGGGTCCGGATCCGGACCGTGGTCCGCTAATCCGTGACCTCTGGTCTAAAGTATGGAGCCAAGAGTGCGTCAGTTTATGCACATTTTGAGCACAACCAATTGAATCTAGGATAGTTTTAAAGGCTACACTAAGGTTATCACATTCTGTGTCAACATGAATGTTGAAATCCCCCACTATAATAACCTTGTCAGTGTTTATCACCAAATCAGATAAGAAGTCTGACAACTGATCCAAAAACTGAGAGTAAGGGCCTGGTGGACGATACAAAACAACAAACAGAAGAGGTTTTATTGCTTTGCAATTTGGATGAGGGAAACTAAGGGTTAAATGTTCAAAAGAACTGTAGTTATTAATTGGCCTGGGACTAATTAATAAATCAGACTGAAAGATAGTTGCTACTCCTCCCCCTCTTCCCGTAGATCTGGGTATGTGGAAATTTAAATAATTGGATGGAGTCGACTCATTTATACTAACGTAGTCCTCTTGTAGCCAGGTTTCTGTGAGACAAAATAAATCAATCTGATTATCGGAAATCAATTCATTAACTAACAAAGTCTTTGGAGGGAGAGACCTTATATTTAATAAACCACATTTAATTGTTTTATTTTTTGGTTCAAAGTGAGCTGTATTGATTTTTATTAGATTTTTATGATTTGCTCCTTTTAGATCCATTTTTAATTTGTTTAGTTTTGGTGGGTAACAGTACAGAAGCTGCAGAGAGGTGTGTTAAATTTAGAATCAGAAAAAAACAATAGGCATAATTAAAGTTGGCATATTGTGCAATTAAATTCTTCATTTTACATTTAAATAATTCAGTTGAGATCTTTATAAAGTGGGACTGCAATGCTTCGGTCTGAATTCCTCACTATTGTTGCTCCACTGCCTCTTTTTTCTCCCTACTCTGAGATTCTGAGGCATTTATATAGTTTGATAGCACATTAATGTATCGTGTGGGTTAATACAGCCAATAACCAAACATTTTGAATTATCACTTGTAGCTTCGACATCCTTGAGCTTGGACTACAAAATTGCTGCAACAAATAAAATGGCACATTCACAAATTGGGTTATCCAGAAGTCCGTGGCCTTGTTTGACATTATTGTTCAAAAGATATAGGGAATAGAGAAAACTGAACAGATTGAAAAATATAATCTAAACTGAAAATAAATATATCTAAAGTATGCAGCACCTGGACAGATTAAATTAAACTTTTCTGCACTCCTCGGACTTCAAGTACACAACAAACTGTAATTAATGGCTAAAAAGGTAGATTTAGCATATGTCCCCTTTCAGTTTTTATTTTAAGATGCCTTTACAAACCAGATATTTTCATACAGCAAAAGACACATAACCTTTCCTCATTGTCTTTAAATCAGGCCAACCACCCCATTTTTAGATCAGTTGGGATTTCCAAAACAATTTCTCTTTGCTGAATATCAGAATACCATGAGAGAGAATGTTTTGCATCATGTACAAACTGTGACTGACAACAAAGGTTTGCAATATCCTTCTACAACATATTTACAATAGTTTTGTGGAATATTTTTCCCATTTCTCTTGACAGAACTGGGATAATGGAGGTTTTCTAGGCCCCCTTGCTCACGCATACTTTTTCATCTCTGTCCGCTGGTACTGAGATCAGGACTTTGTGATGCCTGTTCCAAAGCGTTGACTATGGCTACGTTCACACTGCAGCCTGAAGTGACCCAATTCCGATTTTTTTGCCCATATGCAACCTGTATCTGATCTTTTTATGACAGTCTGAACGACACAGATCG
The DNA here is from genome assembly GCA_037039145.1 of Fundulus diaphanus. Lineage (NCBI taxonomy): Eukaryota > Metazoa > Chordata > Actinopteri > Cyprinodontiformes > Fundulidae > Fundulus > Fundulus diaphanus. The sequence goes on from CM073136.1 coordinate 20,399,553, forward strand.
GATTTTTTCAAATGCGACCCAGGCCACTTGGATATGTGGTCCTGAATCCGATACGTATCTGATCTTTTCAAATGCGACCTGTGTCTGTACGGCCGGGTCACATTTATCCGACCTGTACGTCACCGATACTCGACAAACGTCACTATTCTGCGTCCTGCTATGCAGAAGCGGGAAGAAAGACGACACCCATAGCGGACTACAATGAGAAGAGCAGTCAATGGAGGGGAAGCTCCGGTTAGAAAATAAATTAATGACCGCAAAATGCGCGCCGGCATTATAATCCATGTTTACTTCCGCAAACACTGAGGACGCTTGCTACGTGTGACGTCATCGCGTCCTCGAGTGCGCATGCGGGCCACATAGGTTGAACGCATTCAGTTCACACAAGAGATCACATACAAGTCGCATATATTTGGAAATTTGAACGACCACGCAAAAAATCCGATTTCACGAAAAAATCCCTGGTCATTCCATGTTTCAACAGGTCACTTCTCTCGTCCTGACCACCGCAGCAGCGAGCACTGCTCATCCATGTCTGTTGGAACTGCCCACTTTGGTGACATTTTTCAAAAATGTGTCTTGGGAAATTGTGAACAAGCATACCTTGCAGGTCCCTCTCCCTTGCAATACGCTGCACTATAGCCTTTCTTTCACAGTTCCCCCACCACAGCGGAGCATGCCATGCTGTTCTGGTGTTTATCCATGTTTTATTTCAGGCTCTGTCTCCTTCTTTCTTTTTAACTTTCTTTTCATCATGTGTCTTTTTCTGTTTATCTGTCTTTGTTTTCTGAGCAGGTGCCACTCAAGAAATTAGCAGTATTCCTGTTAAGCAGGTTGTTTCTCCGCCATTTCTCTGCATAGCTGCAGGCCACTGGAACTCTAAAGCGTGAACGATGGTACACGCTGTGTGGGGGAGGGTGTGATCAGCGCCTACCTGAGCATGATTTATACTACTCAGACATTTCTTCTGGCTCTGATTGGTTGTTTCTGAACGGGAGTGGTCTAATTCTGCAAATAGCAATCGAATCAATGGAAGGAGCCAGAGGAGCATGATTTATTTATTTTTTTACAAAATGTACCCGCTGTAGCTTTAAGGGCTTGACATGCCTCCTTTTGTCCATGTACAAAAAGAGTTTGGACTTCACCATCAACCAAATGCTCCCAATGCTGAGGTTCTTAACCAAGGTGAAAAAATGCAGTGCATTTACACCACCTCACTACAGCCTCTAAAGGGGAGATAATGTGCTGGTTTATACACAATCTAATCAGAATATAACAAGAAGCAAATAATCTAACTGAAAGCATAGTGATAGGACTACATTATTCTCACAGAGAAAAGAACATATCTCTCAACACTGTATTGTTGTCACGTTGATGTTGTTTTTTTAACTTTGTGTATGGTAGGACTTAATGTTTTCTTTGTTTGCCGTGTGTTTTGCACCACCCTGAAACTTTGAGTATTGTCGCACTTGCCGCGCACAGCCAATGTGCTCACAAAAATCTGGGACGCACACAGACGTCTGAAGAGACCGCAAACAGTCTCTAGTGGCCGGACACAGATAATGACAGTTGCATCACACAGGCTTTGTTGTCGAGCTGACACTAGAGATGACTTGGAGGTATGAATTAGGATTTAGTGCTTAAATCCATAACATGGAGAAAAATACATTGTTAGTTGTTTATTTTCTTTTTTTTTTGCCAGGAGTAGTTTTGCCAAAAACAGGCAAATCCTGCTGGATTTCAAATTTTGTAATGAGACTTCCGAGCACTGGCATCCTAGACATTAAGAACCGTACAGCACAAGTCTTCTGAAACATCTTTATGTCCTTCTTGGCAACAGAATCACTCAAGGCTGAGAACTTCTACCTTGTGATACCAGTGGTGCATCACAACCATTTGTAATCCTTGAAAAACAGGGCGTGTTCTTCTCAACAACAATTTACTCCAGTACTGCTACCTTCTTGTTGTAATCAGTTAATATTTTAAACAAGCTTACTTTGAAGTCCTTGAATTTTGAGGCTATTCTTAAATCATTTCTAAATGTTCTACTGTATCAACTTTTTGCTTTTCTAAAAAATAAAAATAAATAAATAAAGTGGCTGGTAAAGACACCTTGGGGTATATATTTTGTAAATTCATTATGGGTTATTTTTGAAAGCATAGCATATTAACAAAACAACAAGAGTAAACTTGGGCTGTACATCTCTTTTTTTATATCAGCAGACATCTTTTCCTATTTCTATGATGTTCTGCACGTGGAGGCGAGATTCATTGACTTTATATGCCTTCTTCAAAAAGAACTTAAAACTACTAAGTCAAATGCGCTCAAAATGGGCTAAACCCTGAATGTCAGCTCAACTAAAATATTGATTGTAGATTTTGAAAAAATGAATCCATTTGAAATTATTTTCTTAGAGTTTAATATAGATATGATGCAGTTGTCTTCAAAGAGACATGCCATAAATAAAACGTTACCTTCAGTTCACCCGGATGCCTATTTTTTTCTGCTGTATGTACCTGTTCCTGTGTACCAGTGTGTCTAGATATATAGAAGGACTCCTCGAGCTGTTCCCACAGTAAAATATCAGCACAGAGAGAAGGCCACAACACAAAAACCTTGCAACCAGAATCAACAGCAGAACATGAACAAAAACCACGCCGATATTTATTATCTAATCATTTCACCATGCCATAATCTAGTTGGTCTTAAGGGAATCATGTAAGGAAAAAAAGCATAATCCAGTATTTACTTTCATAAGAATAAATCAAGTTGGCTCTAAAACATTTTTTTAAACTTAATTCATTCTCTGGAGTGACACATGGGACATGTATCTAGTCACTTTATCTATTGGAAAATAATTTTTCCAATAGATAAAGTGGGCATCTGAGGAATTGCTATTAGCAGTCAGTATCTTTTTTCAGACAATGCTCAGAGGCCTCTCAGTCTGATGAAACAGAAAAATTCTCTGACCCGAGAGTCGAGTTTACAGCTTGTCTGAAAAGTGGTAGTTCCAAAGTGGATTTCTGCCCTCTTAAAAGAGCTCTTGTGTCAAACATTTTCCATGTTTCTGCTGCCATTTCTGATTAAACAGTTGCTCTATTTTAATAGATATATAGGTTATATAAACCAATATCTGGACCCAGTGTCCGTTACCGGAAAAAAACAAATGCTCAATGTGAAACACATAGAACAAAGATGCTAAGCATAAAAAATATTGTATTGCAAAAATCAATTTAATAGACTATAATCTTTTTTTAAATGTTTTTCTAAACTTCATATTTGTTGATCTGTTGTCTTACCAAAATGTTCCTGGTTATAACTTTCACAGCTTCTGTTGTGACTCTGGCTCTGGCTCGGAATACCCTTGATAATAGCTCCTAGGTCCTGCTCCTTGACCTTTCATGGGGTCAACAGTAAGAACTCTATCGTGTGGAGGAAAGGAGCTTCGGACTGCTTTGTCAAATTCAGACAGCCTTAACTCTGACGTCATTACGTGACGGAAACACACATGGATGATGCAAGTCAAATCTGGGCCTACAGTCTTCCAAAAATATACTACAAAGTGCGCAATCTCTTCTCTCCGGACATTTTTGTTGATTTCCATGAGGGGGCTGTGCTGATACATCATGTCACATGAAGAATTGTGGGATACCTAAAGGATTCTTAGCGTCGGTAAGGGATTACGAGAGCTTCCTAGGCAAAACTAGCTGCAGGAGGAAGCATACAGGCTACTTTTCTGACCGCTTTCCTTTCTGACTGCACTATTCGGACAGCACTTATCATGACGACTGTTTATGCACTGCTACTTTGGCTAAAGAGTCCTTACTCTTTAGCCCTGGTCATATTTTTGAGACATTTATTTCATTCAGGTTTAAACCATTGTGACAAAACATATTACTGAAGCACGCAATCTCAAACTGGGAGCTGCATTTATTGAAATCTTGTATTTCCTCAACAACAGGGATGGTTGAATATTTTGTGGTGTTTGTTGAGATAGTAAAATTTAATATATAAATTATTGACAAAGCTAATACAGAATGTGGATTTCAGACAATAGAGTCAAAATAATTTATTGAAAAATGACTTTAATCATCTAATAGCTTTCACACACATATATTTAGTAATGCCACTGTGAATCTATACAGCACACAAAAATGATTCCATATGTTGAGATATGAATGTTTTAATGTCTTAAGGGTAAGTCTGTACCGGCTTAGGAGACCTAGAGACTGCTGTTTTTGGGATTTTATTTATTATTTTAATTTTTTAACTGCTCAAGCACAGACTGGATACAGAAATTCTGTGAACTAAAATTTCTGATTGTTGCAGAATACTTTGAAGTTGATTTTGTTCTATACTTTTTAGGTCTAGGTCATTGTTACTCATACAGTACATTTGACCTTGACCAGTGGGGGTTCTAGACCAAATTTAGCAGGGGGGCCAGGGTGGGGCCAGTGTTTTTTCACAGGGGCACAGAACAAAAGATTGGGGGGGGGGGAACTTAACAGCTCAACATTTCATCGTTTAATATATTAAGCCAAAGAGCCAATTGTGGCTCTGGAACTGCAGGTTGCAGACCCCTGATCTTTTCTCAATACAGCGGGAGCTTAATGTGAAACAGCTTAATTTTTAATTATTGTTATTTTTTTTATATTTATTTTTTAATTATTTTGTTATTTTATTATTGGGTAAAAACATAAATGAAAAAAAATACAACTGATCCAAATGACCAGTCAGTCACGGTATCTTTGTCAGCATTTATCATCCTAAGAAATTTAATATCATGTTTTTAGTACAGGGGCCATAACAGGGGCCAGGAACAGTTCTACAGGGGCACAGGCCCCTGTTGGCCCCTGTCTAGAACCGCCCCTGACCTTGACTCTTCCTTCACAATTCTGGCAGTATATCTTGGGTGATTGTCCTGCTAGACAATGAATCTCTGCCACAGTCTTAAATCTTTTTGCCGCCTTACAGGTTTTCTCCCAGTTTTGCACTGAATTTAACTCTTTGTATGTTCCCATCAAATCTGTCCGGCCTCACTCACGGTCTGCTAATTAAAAGTGTCTCTACACGGTGACTACATGGTGATGCCACTACCATGTGTTTTGGTGCAAATATGTTTGGAGTGATGTGCAGTGTTAATTTTCCACCTCAATTTGAGTTTTGCATGATGATCATAGAGTTCTGACCACATTATCTTCCTCCACATGTTTGCAATGCCCCATTTGTGGTCTGTTGCAGGCTGCAAATGTCTATTTTTTTCTGACGTTCTATCAAGTTGCCACTCTTCCAGCAAGGCCATATTTGTGGGATATAACTAATGTTGGTTATATAACTAATGACCTGTGGACAGATTCTTCCACTTGAGCTGTTGATCTTCGCAGCTCCTGAAGTTAGCAAGGGGGCTCTTGGTTGCTTCTCTGATTAATTTTCTCCTTTACTGTCAGTTTAGATCATGTCACAGTAGTGTTGCAGTGGTGATACAGTTTCCATTTTTGAACAATGGATTGAAGCGTGCTTACTGTTTTGTAACCTAACCCTTTAACCCTTTATTTTCCTCTTACCTGTTTCCTGTGTTCCTTGGTCAGGGATTCTGTTTGTTCACAAATGTTCTCTAACAAACTTCCGAGGCCTTCAGAGAACAGCTGCATTTATACCGAGATTAAATCACCGGCAGAGGGGCTCTATTTTCTCGTTAGGTGACTGCTAAATTGACCTGGTTGCCCTAGATTTTATTTAGGGAGGTCAGTGTAGAAGGAATACAAATGCATGCCAAATTTCTATTTGTCTGAAAAAATTGTCCATGTTCTCTCAATTCACAATTATGCACTGTTGTGTCTAATTCTGTCACATATATAATCCAAATAAAACATATTAGCATTTATGTATGGAACAGAATGTGAAAATTAGTAATGTATTTCCAAGGCACAATAACTGAGCTATAGAATCTCATATATAATACGGCTTTTTGTTAAGTCTCATATGAGAGCTTAAAAAATCAACAATGAACTAAAGCAGAAGATTAAAACCTTGAAATCTTTCTACAGCTATTAAAGCAATTCTGTAATCAGCTGATGGCTTGGTGGAGTATTAATAATAAGAAAAATACAAGTTTGGGTATTCTAACAAAACAGCTTCCTCCCATAATTCAATTAGCGCTTCCCTGAATGCAGCATTAGATGAATGCTACCATTTGCTAATCCATTCGAATATATAACATTTACTTATGACTCTCCCCATAATTTAATCTTTTAAAAGCAAGACCAAAAGCCTGAGTCGCTTAATTTTTTTCTCCTTTTTTTCCCTCTTCCCCTAGTTTCTGTAGACAGTGTGGGGTTAGCAGCTGTGTTCTGGAGCAAATGACAGCAGGAGCGTTTGAAGCATACTGTTTCATGAACAGAAATGTTATTGTTGCTGCTATTGCATCCCTATCTGTCATGTTTGTGTGAATATATAATCCTGACCCAGTGGCAAATGTAGACAATATGAAAGAAGAAAGAAATGCAAACAACTGTGGCTCCTGGCATGTCTGAACACCCAATGATGAAAACAGGAATATACAAACCCTTTTTACACACAACCAGGAAGAAATAAAGTGTGTTAAAATGGGAATGTCGAAGATAACACGCAGACATGTTTACATGTTATTAATAAGATTACTTCCCCCCACAAAGCAATAAACTGTGTGTACTTAGTAAAATGTTAGCTCCTCAGGATGAAGGAGAATTTTCCACCATGTTTTTTCCTAAATTCAGATTGTGCATTTTCTACAAGTAGGAAGAGAAACATGCATCCTCCCACCTCCTAATACTTTGCTTGCTGGAGAGCCCATTCTGTTAATTAACCAAACCACATGGGGCCAAACATAAGTCCAAATGCTCTCTCTTGTTTTGATTGAAGTTCACAGTACATTCCGACTAATAAATAAAAGGCAGCAGAGGATTCACACAAGAGATATACTGCTACATTCTGTATTTGGGAGGCTAGGATAAGAGTAAATGGTCAGATCAAATACTTTAAAAGTTAATGCGCAAGGAGAAACTCAGCCACCAGACCATATATACTTACAGTTGAAAGCAGATTTTTGCATACAGTGTATAAAAGGACACAGCCATTTGTCCTTTTATATCTAGTATGAAAAAAGACTTCACCTTTCCCCTTTTTTAAGTCAGTTTAGATAATTAAAATTTGCGCTGTTTGCTAAATGTCAGAACAATGACATTTAATAAGAAAGTTTCTTTGAATTCAGAAGTGTACAACCATTTACCTAATACTGAGACTTGTCTTTAAACTGTACGATATAGGTCAGATGTTTTTGGATATTGTTCTACAAGCTTCGTACAATAGTTTGCTGGAATTTTGCCCCCAATACAAGGTACGTTATTTAGGTAGGGTCACTGTAAAATTGGAACACTCATTTGTGGCCAAGCTTCAGATTCCTGGGTGGCTCTTCAAATTTTTTTACATAATCTTTTTCTTTCATCTTGATACTATTTATTTTGTGAAGTGTACCCAAAACAGTCCCACAACAAAAAGTAGCCTCCCCTGTACTTCAAAGCTGGGATGGTGATCTCAGGCTTGTAATCTTCCAACTTGTTCCTCCATATGCACGGATAGTCATTAGGACCAATCACTCAAATTGTTTTATCAGACCACATAGCATAACTCCATTAATATATTTGTCCCTTATGGCCAAATAAGGTACAAATGTTAGTGTATTCTGTGCAATTTGGGGCCATCGTAGACGAAAGATGAAGACTGCAGAAAAATCGTGGATAAATCTTTGTTTGTAGCTCATACATCTGCGGTCGTACGTTGCATAGTGAGACAGATTCAAGGACGGCCATTGTTAGTATGTTGTGACCATAGATAACCTGTGATCAATATCTGACAGTGTCTGATATTTAGGATGAATATCTCACAGTGTGGCAGCTGCTACGACCTACGTCTACTATTCAGAGCATACATACACAGTAGGATACGGGAGACTTTGCAGGTTCAGAACGGTGTTGCCCTGTTAATAAATAAATAAATTAATAGGTTTTGGATTTCTGAATCAATTCCTGTCAGGTGACAGGTTTTATATTTGTTCCCTTATTGTGGTAGCCTAGACCAAGACTGATAAATCAACAAATTTTTTCTCCCTCTTGGCATTTTTTTTTCTTTCCCTGCAAGGATGCGCTGAACTGGGATATTTTGCCAAATTTAATTTAAATTATTTATGAAAAGACACTGACAGTTGATTAAACAGATTCATCCAAAGGGAACGCTTTAATTTATTACTGGACATTTTGTTATCAGACAGATTTGATAATGGTTTTGTTTTGTATGGATTTGGGACTGAATAATAGCCTATAGCATGCAGCTAATTTCTTTGTCTATAAATAAATACAGCCTTTGCTGTAGATGGATGGCATAGACTGATGTGGCGAGTGCTGATGAAGTGCCTGTTATCATACGAAGTAAACGATTTAGTAGTAAACAGTGATTGTACAATGTGCACACATCAAACTTTGTACTGAAGATTATTAAATCCACGTTGCACAGTGTGTCATGGAATAGTCTTATAAGATTGCTAAAATTGCAGTGTATACTGGGCATGAGTGATTTGCATACTATAATAATTCCTTTGGAATAATGGCTTCTTCCTCTCTGCTTGACATTCCATGTCTATGGAGGGCTTGTTTGACTCTGCCCACTCTTACCAGCTTCAGCCAGCAGTACCTTCAAACGGTCTTCTGTTTCTGTTCTTTGGTTGATACACACATTTAAGAACAACCGTGTTCATTTCTAGGATAGTGAACCTGTCTTTTTTTTCTGAACACTATGATAGATGGACCTTCCTATGATGTTCATGAATGGATCAGATGAATGGAACACTTTGAGGTATCTGGAAATTGTAGCCAAGGATGAACCAGAGTTTTGAAAATCCACAATTCTCTTCTTTTTATCTGGTGGGGCTGCTTTTGACCAAGAAGTATCTCCATTTAACTTGAATATTAACCTTTCAGCAGCTTAACAAAGCCATGATTTCACTTCTGGGCTTTCCCAAATTGTATAAAGAGACACTAATCTTAGTTTATGTAAACCTCTGAATTTTAAGAAGAAAAAAATAGATGAAAGAAGAAGAGCAACCTTTTTGTCTTATTCGGTGCTAGAAATTGGAACATAAAGACTATGTATATGTCTAAACAGGGTGTGTAAATATAGTTTGAACATGTTGGCCTATACAGTTAGATTTTTTTTTTCTTTATACTGATCAGGTATGTCTCTCTTCAAGTATGATTCTGTATGAAAAAGATAAGTATGGACGGTTTTAAACGATAAGAAACTTGACATTTGCTGGAGGAAAATATGAGTGTAAATCATTGAGCCTTTGTAATTGCACACACCCACGTACCGCGAGCTAAATCATGGCAGGAGTGATGGTGAATGCTCATGCACTGCTGACAGCTTTATGAGCGTACCTCTTTTAAATCTCCTCAGATGCCAGTCTGCCAGCAGGAAATCTGTTGTCCATCAACACATTTCCAGCAGTTAGATCACTTTGCACATTTTATTTACAAGATTGCGTCAGCCTTTTCAAAATAAGGGATCTTTTTTTTCTCACTAACATGAAAAAAACTAAATTACTTATTAGAGTTTTTAGACACAGGTAGACAAACTCACTACACAGGAGGCAGATTTTTTTTAAATTTTAAACTTGATTTTCTTTCTCTGGATAATCCAGCTTCGTTCCACTGTTCAAAAATCATATCTTTTCTTTTAACTGGTGACGTTAATTAACTGCAGGAGCAACTGTATCCATAGCCTGGCCAGCCAGACTGATTTATGCTGTATACACTGCTTATCAGTCTGGTAAGGAGCTGGTAAAGTCCAATTTCAAAGGCGGGGCTAACAGGGTCAGCATCATAGGTTTAGCACCAATCAGACAACTACGGAAAAAAACTCCAAGTGATGGGCTCTGTTTTTATAATTTCTAGTCCATGAAGCATGTCATGCCATCAAGAAAACTCTCCAGTGAACAATTTTTGCCACTAAAAAATAGAAATGTAAGATAAATGTTGTACTCACATATACTCTTTTGATTTTCTAAGACACCAAGCAACAAAAATATCCATACGTATCTTGACCATTATTGTTATAGAAAAGTACTGCTGCATTATGGGTAATTCTGCCGCTGAGAGTGACGCATCATAAAGTCTCGCCTCCCGCGCTGTGATTGGCCCGGTCTGTTTTAGGCCGGAGCACATGGAGGCTTACCAGACTGACTTACGCTTTGTTTAAGTCAGTCTGGCTGGCCAGGCTACTGTATCCATGCAGAGTGGTTTTTCTCTGCGTTGGCTGGTAATCAATCCAGGTTTTAACCCACTTTGTTCCCAGAAATAACTGGGATAGACTCAAGATCTCCTGCACAAATGAACAAGAAAAATATAGGTATGGGGACATCATAAATAACTTCTGTTTTTACTATGTTCAAAGTGGCTTTCATTCTCCTACCATCATGTATTTACTTGAGTAATGAGCTTCACACATTTAATTGTGCTGTGCACCCATTTTACCTTTTTTTTTTTACTGTTTCTTAATGCAACATTTATACAGTTCCAATAGAAATTGGATCAAAAATAATGAAGGGAACAGAGACAACCTTATCATGCTTCCCAGGCGGCCATTTTGATATATGCAACAACGTGATCAACCTTTACTGAACCTATTCCACAGGATCAAATAAGAAATGGTAAGATAATAAAATTATGCTGTTTAATAATGTTGCTATCTGTTTATTTATTGTATCAGTTCCCTCTGTAGTACAAGTTTGTTTATTTGGTATAATAATAAACAAAGAAATATGCACCCCTGCCCTAACCCAAACATATCTCTCATGCTTCCCTAACCTGCTGCCTTTCTGTCCCACCTCTATCCTGCTGCTCCTCAGTCAACGTTTTCAACCAAATCAGGAGATGCTGGTGTTCCTTCATCTTGCTCTCCTGCCAGTCTGTATCTATAGGCCAGGTGATGAGCCAGTGGGAGAGGATGAACCATAGCAAGGCTGCAGGTCCAGGTGGTGTCAGCTCCAGAGTCCTGAAGGCCTGTGTTGGCCACATATATGAGATTCTGAAGCACATCTTCAACTTTATACTGACCCAAGAAAAAAAGTCCCTGTGGTGGGGAAAACACTCTCCGACCTATAAAAGGTAGTCTGTTAGACTATAGACCAGGGGTCACTAATTAAAAATCAGCGGGGTCCGAATAAAGAAAATCAACAACCAGTAAAGGTCCGGACACATTTTTTATTACAATCCGTTACTTTAAACAGTATTTAACACTGAAATAAAATGTTTATGCATCCACCTTATACATTGACTTTCTAAACAAAAAAATAACATAATTCAATTCAAATCAATTAAAATAAAACTAGAACTTTTTCTATTTTAAAATCCAAAGTGCTTTTTGAAATAGAGAACCACAATCTTTCAAAGTTTGGTATATAGACAATTTCTTGACTTTCACATCTTTTATAAAACAACTGAACTTTTTTTAATTTCTTTTTTATGGCTTAATGATAGAAGTGAGCTTTAGGCTGCCCTGCAAGGATTTTACACCTGAGTTTGATTGGCAACAAAGCCAACCTCAAGCACATATCAAGGTGCTCATTCGTTCTGCGCCTTTAAATCAGCTATTTTCTCCGTATGTATGAGCAAGCGGATATATTTGGGAACGCTCCAGAGGGCTTTGCCATATTAACAAGTGAAGTTAGCACAGGGGTTGAAGCAAAAATAATGTTTGACTGAAAACATTTTCTCGCCAGCCCATATATTCCTGGGGCCGTGGACATCATGCCGCATTAGTTGGCTCACTTGCTTAGTGTGCAAAGTCAACTAAATCTGATACTTTTAAAATATCCATTGAAAATTCCTGTATCTCTGCCACCTTTCAGCTTTGAATCCTTTGCGTCATCCTGGACAGCCTCTCCATCACTTTCCAAATCCACATCATCATCTGGGTTACTTGCATCTCTGCAGCATCAAGTTCTTCCTTCACACTGTTGACAAACTGGTCCACAGTCCACTTTATAATCCCCGCTCCCTTTCCTCCCTGTCCTCCAGAAACCCTCCATAAACTGCAGCTGATTCAGAGGACGGCAGCTTCATCATTACATCATCTACTTCACTCCTGTACATCAACTCCACTGGCTCCCTGTCACATTCAGTATAAACCAATTTTATGATCAAACAAGGCCAAACACAGCCTTGGACAATGCAGCACACATCACCAACACTATCATGACATAATACATTTTAATTTGACACAGATTGCACATGACAATAATCAGTCTCTGCTTTGCCTGTTATTGTTCACCAATTAATCATTACAGTTTATAAAAAGGCATGATTTAACTTTTTTGAAGTTTAATAAAATGGTTATATTTTAGCCCAGTGACTGGAGACCCGTCCAGGATGAACCCTGTGTCCGCGCTCCACTTTAACTTCATAAAAAAACTCTCTGAGAATTTCCTTTCTCTGGCCTCACCCAGGTAGAACCCGTTCTCCAGTCCATGTTGTAGCTGCAGTTTATTTGTTTTATCTTTTTGATGTAGTTTTCTTAACAATCTGTAAGCATCAAAATCCTTGTCATTTTATTTATTGTCCTGGAGCGCAGCTGCTCATCAGGTGATCAATGCTGCATACCGACAGCAGATACAGCTCTGCCTTCTTTGTTTCTGAACAGCGCAGGTTTTTTTTTTTTTTTTTTTTTTTTTTACTTTTTCCGAATCGGACCCAGTCAAATGAGGCACATTGTTTCACAGTCCGACTCTTCTTCTTCAAGGGTCATGCTAAATTAGCCTGAGCTAGCGCGTTACTCTTCTTTGTGTTTAAATAAAACATAATAGCGAATCACGAGGAGATCCCTGGTGGGTTGCCGCGTTTATCAGCGAGGGAATAAACGCTGACAGGTGACATGGCCACAGGTGGAAATAATTCATTAATTAACTGCCGGAGCAGATTGACGCTTACCGAGGGAAGTTGTTGTCAGCTGCTGAACTTTCTGACCTGCTGGTTCGCATAAATCCAAAGAAAACCTTTGACCACCGCCACTTTCATTCATACCATCTGTGGCCAGTTTAAAATGCTCTCCCAAAGGTTAAAATGATGAACACCGATAAACCTCAGACTGGCAGTGTCCGCTTTGGAAAGACCCGCCCTGCTCTCATTCTGATTGGCTAATGTCCCGGCTCTGCCAGGTTTGATTGGTTAAGAGCAGTTTGTGTTTAAAACCTTGAATAAAAAGTCTAGACGGAATTTTTTGTGTTCAATTTCCAAATGACGGAAATCCGTCGCAGCGACGGAGAACTTGAGTTAGACACTGTCGTTGGACAACATGCAGTAATATATAAATTTTTTAAATGAGGTTGGGTCCGGATTAGGTAGCAGCTGGGTCCGGATCCGGACCGTGGTCCGCTAATCCGTGACCTCTGCTATAGACCATTATGTGTCAGGGTTCCTGTGTGAGTGTGTGTGTGCGAGTGATGCATCTCTTCCAGCGAGGATCTTTGTGGAGAGCCGGGGCAGCCCTCACAGGTGCAGCTCATTGGCCTCATCAGAGTGCTGGAGATAAAGGAGACGCAGAGCCTTCACTCAGTGCTGGATGATTAACGTCTACTGGTAGTTTCTCCGGCCTCCACCTGTAGTCAACTATCTCAAGTCTTTGCTAGTCACTTGATTACTTGCCAGAAATTGAGAGCACTGTGTTTCCCGTCTTCAGGTTATTTTTTCGTCGCTGGTGCTTCCTAGAGGAATCAATTGTGTCACCAACTCCATCTGTGTGACCTCTCTGCAAGTGCCTGCCTGCTCGCTCCATTGCCCTCTCATCTCACTCCACCAAACTTCCGGATCTCGGACTCACCCCAGGAAGTTCCACCTACCGCTCACCACACAGGACCCCTGAGCACCATTCTCCAACACTTTAACCAAGATCCTTCAAACGTAAGCCAGTCTCTTATTACACCAGACCGATTCTTCTCTGGCCATCAATAACCCAACTCTCATTCCAGGCCAGGGGCCAAGGATTACATGACTGAACTACTCCCAGAGACACCAAGGAAGCCTGTCTTGCTGTTTGTTCTTTAAGAGAAATAAACCAATTCTTTGCACTACCTAGTTGAGTCTGCATGTGGGTCAAAAGGTTAAATCCGAACATGTCATTATGAAGGCACCGTCATACACCTGCTACAACAAACTGTAATCTGGACAAAGCAGACAGCACTGTGAGTATCATGGTCTTTGATTTCTCCCGTGTATTTGACACAATTCTGCCTGATTTCCTAAGTCAGCCTTCAGAGGACACACTTTCACCAGTGTCCTGGATCAGTGAATACCTGACAAACAGGCCACAGTTTGTGAAACTAAAATGTTTGTGCATAGAAGCACAACAGGGGACTGTACTCTTCCCAATATGTTTTACGCTGTACAACTCAGAGTTCAAGTAAAAGTCAGAGTCCTGTCGTCTGCAGAAATACTCAGGGGACTCCAGTTGTTGGATATATCAGAGATGGACAAGAAGCTGAGAAAAGTAAGCTTTTGGGCTGCTTTGTGAAGAAGTGGAGGTGATGGAGGAGCGTAAATGTCTCAGTCTTCACCTGGACAATAGACTGTACTGGACAAGCAACATTGTGTACAAGAAGGAACAGCCCAGACTTTATCTCTTGAGGAAACTTAGTTCTTCCAATGTTTGCAGCAAGATATTGCAGACCTTCTTCTATTAGACTGTTTTGAAAACTGCACTGTCTTCTGCCATCATTTGTAGGTGCATAAGAGCCAGTGATTTTTAAAAAAAACTGAATAAGCTGCTAAACATGGTTGGCTCTGTTCTCTTTTTTTTCACGTGTCTTGTCTGGCTGTGTAGCATTAAGAAATGAAGCTGAAGCGCAAGTTCAATTGAAGAAACTCATCGCCTGCCTCCATTCAGAGTCCGATCCGCCTCTGATGTGAGCCAATCAGCTACGAACCGCACCTCCATGAAGCCAATCCGCATCCCGCGCTCATCTCAAAAGCAACTTCAAATCCACGTCTCAGCCTGCTAACCAGCAAGCGCAAACGGATTGCATGTCTGATTTCGAATCAGATGTCCGATTCAACCCAACCCCTTCTCCACCATCGTAGCTGAGTTCATCTAGCTTCCAAGACGTTCCTCCATCCTCAACCCATCAGTGTTTTCTCCCTTCAGTCTTCAGCACTCCCTATCACCTCCGTATTGGTCCGGCAGAAGACCACCATGTTGGGCCCGGTTCTGCCAGAGGTTTCTTCCCAAAGGGGAGATTTTCCTCTCCACAGTCGCTTCAAGCTTGCTCATCATGGACAGTTCATGCAAACCTGTGTTTATCAAGTTGGACATCTATCTTAAACAGATCATCATATGGACTGAACAAACTTCTTCGATCTCCACTCCACCACCAGTTTCAGACCTGGGGGGAAACATCCCTGTTCTCATACATCTACTTATGCATATTAAAGTATAATTCAGCATTAATGTTCCTGCCTAGGTCTGAGCGCCAAAGACTTAAAATATTGTGTCAATAAAATCCTTCTAATTGCCATTTCTTTCTCTGTGAGTTTTTCAGATTGAATTGCTGTCTTAATGCCAAAAAGAGCCCAACAGATTTTAGTTTAACAAGTGGAGCATTACTGCTGTCGCCATAATGCCCCTCTTGATTTATATATGCAAAAAGCTTTGTCCAAGTTTGTTCTGGGACTATTTCATGTTCAATTCACACACAAAAGGGAAGGTAGAGGGGAAAAAAAAGAGATGAAACAACATGCTAAAAGGTGAAAAGGAGAGAGCAATATAACATCCTCAGAGTCTGCTTCTGCACTTGCAAAGATGTATAAAAAAAGAACATAAAGACAAACCAATAACGTATTACAGGTACAAAAAAAACAATGCCCTGATACCATCACTGAAAAATACACAGTATTTAATATAGGATATATAAAGTTACAGCTAAAGCTATTGAAAGGGGTTTTCTTTATAGAAGGGAATCTGAAAGCACCTGAATCCAATCACCTGTAGGTGTTTGCGAGAGTGCACTTGAGTATGTAAGGTTTATCCATAAGAAAATGCTCAACAGTGGTTGTGAGGAGCCAAAGACCCATGCCCCCAGAGCGCTGAGGCAGACAACAGGGAAACCAGAACCCCAGGTGCCCGAAAGGATCCACAAAGCAAAGGTGCCCAAGAGGGACCAACACAGGAATAGCTGGCTCCCCCATCCCAGGGAGGAGCAGAGAGGAGCCTCCGGAAACCTCCCAACAGCCACAGTGCCGAAGTCCCCAGGAGCTGTGGTGACAAGCCCTTGTGCTCCGCCAGCTGTCAGCTACGCCGGAGCGGATCCAGCCATGGGCCCAGAGACCCACACTTAGTGGAGACCTGAGATGTAGAAGGAAAGGGAGCAGTCCAAACTCAACCTGACAAAATTACAAACAGTAAGCCAGGTACACAGTCACACATTCCCACCCTAGTGCCTCCACATGCATACACTCTTACCCACAAAAAAAGAGGGGGAGGGACCAGTACTCACACTGACCAAATACATTCTATACTCCCATGTCCAGTCACCAACAACCCAGAGGGATATCCAGCCCCCAGACCCGGGAGGTGAACCCGATCATCAGGATGGGGGGGGGACCACCACAACCCGACCCGTCCCACGGGCCCATCCACCCGGAGATGGGGCCACCATAAACTGAATGGGCCAGCCAACCAGAGCCCCACCCCACAAAACCTGAGGCACTGCCTCCCCCACACCGTGCCCTCCATACTCAAGCCCTACCTCCTTATTCCGGGGGAGAGCAGAAGTGCCAGCCGACCCCCAGGACCCAACGCCCATCCCCAGTCCAGACCCTGACCATGTGGGCTGTTCCTCCTACAGGCCCCGAACTCCGGATAGCAATTGTAGAACAGGGGTGGGAGAAAGACCCTGAGCCTGCCTCCACCTGCTCAGTTGCAGGTGGAGGGAAGCTCTAGTTGCTTGGTCATGTAGTTTAGGTTTTTTTACGCTGTCTTTGGTAGCCTTAACTTTAGCCATTAGTCACGTTAACACATTTTTAGCATTAAAACCCAGTACAGTATGCTGGGTGGAACTCATTATCCAAAACTGTTGTATTAAATTAACCCACACTTTTAACCCAACAGTTCTCAGAGCACACTTACTATCAACTCTCTTTACCGCCTGATTTTCCCAGAACATTACAAATTCCTTTCTAATTTGTATAGTAATATAAGTATCATTATGATAAATCACTTGATCAAGCAGGGGGAAATAAAGCACCTTGCACAATGTAGATGTCCTGATTTCGGCACTGTTCCCTGGTCTAATCTCTCATGTCACACACCTGTTTAGCTCCGCCCATTACTCATCACTTCAGATCTGTTCCACCTGCTCTCACTAGTATATAACCAGCTCTAAGACCAGACAACAGTGGCAGTTTATTTTGAGCATTTGTGAGACTTATTCCAGCATTATTTGTTCTGACTTCTGATCCTGACCTGTTTGCCTTTCGACCTCTGAGCCTGCCTGTTCCCGTCTGATCCTGTTTGCCTGATCTGATTCCTGACTTCTGCCAGACCTGACTACCTGCTTGATCTCTGCCCACTGTTTACCGACCGGATTAGTTTCCTGACTACCGAGCTTGCCTGCCCTCGTTCAGTCTGTCTGCTGATCTTTGTATCGAACCTGGAACTGTGACCCGACTCCGTCCTGGATTGTCCTTCGGCACCTCACTGGCTCTCTGATCTCCTGGCTCCGACCGTCGACCACGTCCCTGACTTCGTCTTTGGCTTCGTTCTACGCCTCATCCTGCTCACGTTCGCCCTCACGGTTCTGATCTCCTGCCTGTCCTCCGACTTCCGATACACCTGCCTCTGGGACTCTCTGAGTGGCAACCGCCGCGCCGGATTGGCAACCCGCCAGCTGGGATCTACCTCTGCTACTGGATCTGAACTGGACATTAAGACCAGGTTAATGACCGACACGTTGTGTGTGTGTTGTCTCCTCCTGCAGAGGCTCCCGCTGTAGACGCTGACGCTTCCCGCTCCGTTGCCGATCTTAATAAACTGTTAAACCTAAACTGTTTGTCTGCCTCGAATACTGTGTCCACCTGTTCTGAGCTTAACAGTAGAGCTATATACATGTGCTAACCCAAATAAATTACTAAAAAGATGGGACAAAGTTTCCAAATGAAAATGGTTTATAATTAATGGAGCTAAAATCAACCCATTTTAATTAAGGTTTGCACAACAATTAAATGTTTATAAGCTCATAAAAATTAACTGTCTAAGATTTATTTTGAATCACTGCTAACTGTAGAATCTTGGCAGCTGGTAATGTAATTTATGCCATGTTTCTAAACCACGTTAACATCTTTTAACGTGTATCCTGACCATTATCTCTGTCTCTTAGGTTAGCCTTCTGATATATCAATCCACAATTGTTGTTAGAACAATATGTTTTATTTATTGGATCATAAAAAAATGTATATCCAGAAAGGCCAATCAATCGCTCCATTCATTGCATTTTTCAAAAGGCTTGAGTTTGTCATTTAAGTCAATATACCAAATAAATTTGGGCCAAATTGCAGCACAGAGCTAATTATACATATATTGCCTTCAGGGGGCCTGAATATGAATTCATGCTAAACTTTTTAGTTTTTTATTAGTAAAGAAATGTGCATGCCTTGAATTATTTTCAAATCCCTTTCACAGTTATGCACTACTTTGTGTTTGTCACATAAAGTTGTACTAAAATCCACTGAAATTTGTGGTTGTAATGTGACGAAATGTAAAAGGATTATGAAGAGTTTTCAAAGCACTGCATGTTTTATTCATTTACATTCACAAACGCCTGAGAACATCCTCTCTATAGTGATGGCTGCTTCATGAAAATAAGGGCAGCTACACATCTGTTTCCGAATTTTCGCTAGTTTTACACTTGTAAGTGCTCCAAGTCTTTGGGTTCATTTGCTACAGCTTTTATTGCAACACATTCTTCAATGTCAGCACAAATAGAAATTGCAGGAAAGTTAAAGAATGTATTGTTTTTTTCCTGTGCTGCGGAAATACTATATGTCACTTTATTATTTATTTGCTTACTTTTTCCCCCACGGTGACATTTAAAGAGTAGATCTGCACCAGATTCCTTGTGGCAGAGAACTGCTGCTACACTAAAGCCTGCGGGCGTGAATGTTTCAGACCACCACACTTCATGGCATAGTTGGAAGTTTTGTCATCTGAGATCATTGCAAGTGGGATATCAAAACTTGTCATAGTAAACTTGTGTATTTCAAATGTGTATAGTTGAAAACATAAAGTAGTCAGCAGGTGGGCTTGCTTGTATGTGGAATCCAAAACATTTTAGTCACAGATATCACTTAAATGAAATTCAAAAGACAATCTGTCCTGCTGCATTTTCACTATAGAATTTTATCAGCCTGAGTTGCTCAATTCAAGAAAAGACCAAATACTGTCAGATAAATGGATTATTACCCCTGCACACATTCAGAATGCCTTGCAAAAGTAAACATACACTTTCAAACTTTTCACATCGTGTCACATTACAAACACACATGGTAACATCTGAAAAGTCTGGTGGTCATTTGATGTATCAAACCCATTTACTGTGATACATCTAACAGAGATCAAGTGCAACTAATTGCCTCCAGAAATCACCTTAGTGTGATGAGAATTAATAATGAGAGGCTCCCTGTGAGGAATTTAGTCTGTGTATAAATCCAGCTGTTCTCTTAAGGACAAAAATGTTTTTCTGTGAACGAATAGGATCATGAAGACCAAGGGGCACAGCCATCAAGGAAAAAGTTAGACATTTAAAGCAGGGTTAGATTGTGAAACAATATCTAAAGCTCACAGAGCACTGTTCCAAATATAAAAAGTATGGTATAACTGCTAGTTTACCAAAATATGGTCATCCACCTAATCTGACAGCCCAGGTAAGGAGTGTATTAATCACAAAAGAAGCCGAGTTGCCCAAAGGTAACTCTGGGGAAACTGTAGGGACTTAACTCTCAGTTGGAAAATGCTGTGGACCGGAGATCTGGGCTTCATGGAAGAGTTGAAAGAAAGAAAACAATGTTGAAAGAAACATGGGGGGAGACACCAAAACTGAACTTTGTGCTCACATGTTAAGTGATATGTGTGGCAGACAACAAACACTACACTTCACCCTGAAAACACTATCCCTATTAAGAACCATGTTTCTGGCAGCATCATACTGTGGTAGAACTTCAACTGGGATGATTTCAACAAATCTGGTGAGAGGTAATGGGAAGATGGATGTGGCTAAACACAGGACGATACCAAAAACAAACTTTTAGGGGCTTAGAAAGAATTGAGACTGGGACAAATCTTCACCTTCTACAGCCTGAGCTACAATGGAATGATTTAGATCAAAATATAGGATTCATATGTTAGAATGGCCTACCCAAAGTTGGGACCTTCATCTGACAAAGAAGCTGTGGGAAGAAAGAAATTGGTTCCCGATGGTCTCCATCCAATGTTGGCTGAGCTTGGGCTATTTTGTGAAGAAGAGTAGGATCCATGTCCATTTCAAGATGTGCAAAGCTGCTAAGGACATATCCAAAAATACCTGCAGCTGTAATTATATTGTATCTTAGATCATTAAAACATGTACACAAAGTTTATGGCATTGGAATGCACATAGAACAGGATATCTAGGCGGAATGCTTCTTCTGTTTCTTTTGCCAACAGTTAGGATTTGCTTTTAAAACTTTGGAGGTATGTCTCCCCCTCTTTAGATCTCATTGTATGTCTGTGTTTTCTCTGAGAATATCTCATGTGTAAAATAAGTATAGGAACAGGAAAGGTCCTCAGGGTGGGGTATGTCATGAGAAAATGGATGTGAATGTATATTGATCACATTTTTGTGCTTTTTGCTGTAAAAGCAAACAAACCATGACCGTAGAATTCTAAAACCCAGTCCGTCGAGAGAGTGTGTTTGTCTGCCTAGCTTTGAGGTTTCAGCATCAATAGGCATACATGTACATGGGACTTCAAAAAAGAATATTTCTGAGAAAGCTTGATGCTTATTGAATGTCTTGGATACCCTAAGTAAGTTTTGCAAAAGAAAAAAAAAAGAGAGCATAAGTGTGAGGCTGTGATTTGCTGCCTGAATACTGCATGGTAGTTATTAAGTCTTTTGGGAGAATTTGAGAGAGTTTGAGGTCATTTTCGGCATTTTCTTCTGATCTTCTTTTCCTTTATCAACCATGCCTTTACCAGTTTTCTCGCTCACTTTCTCAAAACATGGCCACCTGAAAGAGGGGAGGACGAGTCACCCTAGACTGTGCTCTTTAGACTGGGTAATAAAGACATTGCATGTGGCGGCTTCTCAGTCCACACTCTTTCTTGGTGCTGCCTTCTTATTTGAATAAATGTGAATGCCCTCGACAAAGATCCTCTGGCTGTCATCACTGGGATGGAGATACAGTTGGTGAATATTGGAGGCATGGATAGTTAATTAGACATCCATCCTTATTTCTGTCAAGAGGCAGGAGATGTGGATCACGTAAGTCCCTGATTTCGCTCAGGCCTATTGGTCACTCTATTGCAATGATAACTCTTGCACTGACTTTCCTAAATATTCCCAAATTGGGTTTTACTCTTATGCATGAAATTGTAATAACCCTGCTATTCCCTTTTTAAAAGGCTCCATCCCCTCTCTGTACCTGTTTGTATGTGCAGGGTAATTACATATAAAGAATTATTTAAATGAAACTTAAAATAAATGGATAAAATAAAATATACATACAGGTATCAATTATTTAAATGTGTCAACATTTTATTGAATAAATGATTACATAATTAAATGTTCAAATCATACATTCAAATAGGAATTTGTTGTATGTGAAATTATAAATATCTAAACAAGTGAATATATACGTAAATAAAAACATAGATGTGAATATACATCTAACCATTTTTCTTATTTTTCTTTACTGGAACCATAAGGTAAATACACTATTTATTATTTTGAATTCAAAATGTATTAATTTGGATATGTACATATATATTTTTCTGTTTACAACATTATGTGCACATTTTCTGTCTCCATATTCATTTGTTTTACACTTAGCTAAATTAATCGAAATGTATTTATTTATTTATTTATTTATTGGGTGGAGTTACTTTCCCCCCTAATACTTCCTCTCTGTATCTGCCCTCTTGTCAGACCACTCTGGGCCCACCTGTGAAAGCACCTAAATGTTATTAAAATGACTGTTGAATAGGAGCATGGCAGCAGGGGAGGCTTGGGCGGGAGCTCTAATATGATTGGCTCAGGGACACTGTAAGTCTGAGCGGCAGCCCTTAATGGGAGCCCTGGAGAGGTAACCCAACAGCTGTGTGTTTGCTGCTAATGAGAGATGGGGGAGGAGTGTGAAGGATCACAGACTGGAAGCACTCTGATAAACTCTTGCTGCAGCAGAACATAGCTGGGGGAAGACAGGAAATCAAGTTTTCTCCGGAGTGCATTGCTTAAGGCTTTCCTTGGTGGCACACCCCGCGTTGCTTCTGGTCCATTGCTTTATGCTTAAACAGTTATGATCACAGGCATCAGTCTTTATGGGAAGAAAGGAAGAGAGTTACTGTAGCATAGGATGGATTTTACTCCCCGCTGAGCCATGCTGATTTATAGCCCTGAGCGAAAGCAGTTTTTTAATTTTTAATTTATTTATTTTTTGTTATTACTCGTAATGTCAAACAATATCGGAATTTTCCACTATCATGTGATGTTACATTTATCATATTCTTGGATTATGATCTCTGTGGGGCACTCATTATAAAGTGCCAGTTCTTCTCCAAAAAAAAATGTATAAACGGTGACCAAAATTTGTTTCATTTTGTGTAGTATTGTTCAGCTATATTTTGAAAGGTCAACACAATCCCTTCATCATTAATGGTTTAGTCTTGTCAATAATGTAGATACCGCGTTTGCAATATTCTACTCCATGCAATATTAGGGTATTTTGTTTTGAATAAGAATCTTCAAGCTTTGTTTGGAAAGGCCAAAAATCCCTTTTTTATCACCAGTTTAGTTACATTAAATGGGGACATATCATGCAAAGGTCAGTTATTTAGCCCTTAAATCAAGAATCATGAAGAATCAAGAATATTTTATTTCTCACTGCGTGTTACCATGGCAAAATTTCTCTTTGGCCACTTCTGTTCACATTACACATAATGAGGCAAAAACTGACAAACAAACAGGAAATGAACAAGGGTTAAAACAATTTTAGCGTTCAGGAGAGTCACAGATAACAGATAATGAGGTAGTATGGTGTAATGTATGACGGGCTAGTAACAATGGGGGCGATTTTAAAGCGTTGGACTGCAGTCTCCCATCAGGGGGCGATTGCCTTTCACAGCTCTTGGGAAGAAGCTGTTTCTAAGTTTATTTGTTTTGGCTTTGAGGCTTCTGAAGCTTTTACCTGATGCCAGAGGGCCAAACATTGCCTGGGTGGGTGGGATCAGTGGGGATGCGTATGGCCCTTTTTGGACTTGTTCTGCATAAATTGAGTCTAGATCCTGCACATGACATCCCACAATCCCCAGTACTGTTCTCACCACCCGTGCGAGGATCTTCTTCTCCTGGACTGTGCAGCTGCCATACCACACAGTTATGCTGATACACAAAACACTCTATGGTAGCACTGTAGAAGTTCTTTAGTAGTTTAGTGGGAAGCCCAGGCATTTTCAGTTTCCTGAGGAAGAAGAGCCGTTGTTGGGCCTTCTTCACCAGGTGGGAGGTGCTCACAGTCCAGGAGAGGTTGGAGGATATGTGAATTGCCAGGAACCTAATGCTGTCCCCACGCTCCACTACCTCCCCCTGTATGTAGAGTGGAGCGTGTTCAGTCCTCCTGGACCTCCTGTAGTCTATTATTACCTCCTGAGACCCACTACAGTGGTATTGTCTGCTAAATGTACCACTGTGTTTGTGGGGTGGACAGCATAACAGTCCTGGGTGAAAAGGGTGAAGAGGGCTAGTCTAAGGACACATCCCTGTGGCGTTCCTGTGTTGAGGATCAGTGGAGGAGATGTGTGTTTCCCTATCCTCACCACCGGGGGTCTGTTGGTGAGGAAGTCACTGATCCAGGAGCAGAGAGGTGTGGATAATCCCATGTTGTGGAGCTTCAGAGCCAGCATGTCTGTTAGGCTGTAGGAGTACAGAAAATCTGAATGTAACTGAAACAGTTTGGAATGAGCTGGGGCGCTCCAGAAGACCTTTTTTGACTCTGTGGTGGCATCAGCCATCTTCTATGGCTTGGTTTGTTGGAGCAGCAGCTTATCTGTAGTTGGATAAACTCATTAGGAGTTTGTCCTGGGATACCCCCTGGACCCAGTGCAAAAATAACATTACTGTAGGTCCTTCCTCCCAGCTGCTGCTAGACTTTATGATCTCTGCTACTCCCAGAGTAGTGCTCAACAATTATCTACACTGTCTCTCACATGCTAATGTCTAAGTGCAAAGTTTTTTGCTTCAATGGGAATGTTTGTACAATCATGCATACAGCACAGTTTTTTTTTCACAATTTTTGTACATCATTCTGAAAATTGTCTGCTGGTTTTCTTATATTTTACTTGAACATCTTATTTTTACCTGAATATGCCTATTTATGTTTTAATAATTGCACAGTATATTTTTCCCTTTCTGATAAGTGCTTTCTCTTCTGCTCTACAGCTTAACTTAAAATGTAGCATTTTTGTGTTTTATTTAAACTGGCGTGTAAGTCTGTTGCCTTCTATCTTTTGCCAATGTTGCACCTGATTTAACAACTGTGGGACAATAGAGGCATTTCTATTCTAGTCCTTTCTATTTTATTAATAAATGAGATGCCACCTTTGAAATAATAGAAAAATATTAAATATTGAGGCTTTTCATTTTCAACAGTATTTTAAGGCTTTATTTTGAAAAGCCAATCATGCATGTTCATCAGCCTTAAATAATTTAGAATAGTGATGTTGCAATTTAATAATACAAATGCGGTACTGTATTGTAATCCATAATATTCACACCTTTATCAATAAAAGTGCAAAATGTACATTTGGCATAACCTTTGATTATGCAAATATTGACATTGTGAACTATTAAGGCTTTTACTTTTAAGCAATTGTATATTTAGGCTTTATTTTTGAAAGGCTAAAATTCCTTTTTTGTGCTTGGTCAATAGAAGGATGCAGATTCTGCATTTGCAGTAATTTATAATATGGAATGTTGAGGCTTTTGTTTTAAAGAGCATTCGGTAAGATTTATTTTGAAAAGCTAAAACAATCTTAGGCACTAAGGTTGGGTAATATTTGGATGGTCGTTGCCCCCCCCCCCCCCCCCCCCCTTCCTCTGACCACACACCCCTTCGGTGAGGCCACTGTCGAGTGTGCATTTGCAACGCCTACATTCCATCCCTCTAACTTCCCCAGCAGGGTCTGCCCGTCTTCTTTATCATAAGCGCCTGAGGGTGGCGCCAAATGAATAAACAGTGTCCAAGCAGCTCCCATGTTAGACCCCTCATTCTTACATGTAATGCATATCAACAAGTAAACCATCAGTGCACACGGCATACCTGTTACACCATGATGCATTCCCTACACTTTAGTTGCAGAGTGGAAAATAATAAGAGATCCACAGTGACTGATGCGCTCATTTAATAAGGTGCATCCCCGCCACTGTGAAGTGACCCAATTTGATTAGATATTCCTAAAACTATATGGATTCGCGCAGTGTTTTTTTTCCTCCGTGGTTTAATACTGAAATGTTGAGTGCGAAGTTGCTGTGTGCGCTGTGGTGGATGTGGGAGCCCCACCTCCTCCCACGCTCCGATGAGTAGAGAGAGACGGGAGAAGAGAGCTGGGGAGCAACTAACATACCCACAGTATCTCATCACTTGCTCTCTGGAAATGCTTCAGATGGGCTCCTTATAGTAGCTCCAAAAACGTTGCAGAAATGCAATTCCTGCCGCCGCCATTCAGACATCCTGTGCGTCCTCAGAGTGCCAGCTGAGCTCCGGCGAAACTTGGACCAAATGGGATGCGCGTATATTGGCAGGGATCATGCTGTTTGATTGTTTTTTGTTGTTGTTTTTGTTACATGTCTTTCCCGGAATGAAGATGGCCATACGGAGTGAGAATCTTCATTTGAGAGCTTTGTCTTAAAAAAACAGCACCCGATCTAAGACGAACTCCTTCACTTGTACCGTCCTCACTAGAACGGAGAGCTGTCCGTGTTCCAAGATCCACTAGACGACGGATTGGGCGCAGGATCCCCTGAATTTAATGAAGAAAGTTCTCCTTTTCAGCCCAGTGGATTTTTAAGTGGTTCATTGACGGATGTTTGAGGGTTGGAGACCTGCCTTTGTGGACATATAAGCTGCGGACGATCTGCCATAAACGCTTACGCATAAGTCTCCGGCTCAGGTATTTACAATGTAAAAAGACAACATATTTTCAAAGCATTTATTTTCCGAATGAAGCCGCGCCGGTGATGTTTCGCGTCTTTTCTTTCTGAGCCATCCAATGCGCTTTTAGTAAATGCCACAAGTTGTCCACCGTGCAGTAAAATAGGCAAGCTGCAGCTGGTAGGTGTTACAGGTTGATGGGATGCTGTGCTGATGGAGAGAGGCAGCAGTCCGGATAAGTCGCCCACATTCAGCACACGACGCGTGATTGATTAGACGATGCATTTCAATTAAGACACATCCGAGGAGACCCAACTTCCAGCCTCAAGTGAGGGATGGCATGAAGTCATTAAGTCTCCGTATCAGCGCACTTGAGTGACATTACGAGTGTATGCGCTTCAGTCCTCAATCCGATGGGTTGATTGCATTTTTATAATACCATTACGGTTCTGTGAAGCAGAAAATGCGATCCAATTGTATCACCTCTCTTGCCTTTGATTTTTTTTAGCTCAGATCTAGGCGCAAACACCACACTAATCGCCATCATTAGTGAAGGGGGGATCTTTATGGCGCTCTTTGCCCGTGCGAGACAGTTTTCTGCGCATAATTATAATAAGCCGCGTAATAAATACAGTCACCCGAGTCGAGTATAGTTTTCTCACGGTAGGGGTAAAAATCGCGCTTTTAATTGGGAGGAACAGCTCTTTGATCAGCGCATCCTCTCTGCTGAGAGTCAGGGGTGTTGTTCCTTCCTCGCCACTCCACCGACCACCAGGCACGTTTTAATAGTCTGTGTGCCACATAGGGATATCTATCGGTCGAAGTACCCACATGGACTGTAGGCGATGCTTCATGGCCGTCCAAACAGAGAGCAGACCAGAGCAGGCCAGTAACCCAATTTCACCCTATGTGACAAAATGCATCAAAAAATGAATCTATCTATCTATCTATCTATCTATCTATCTATCTATCTATCTATCTATCTATCTATCTATCTATCTATCTATCTATCTATCTATCTATCTATCTATCTATCTATCTATCTATCTATCTATCTATCTATCTATCTATCTATCTATCTATCTATCTATCTAATTTAATGTTCTAAATGTCTAATATTTAATGTGTCATGCTTGTCAATAATATATTTGGTCACTTAGGCTGGACTTCAACTGTCCTTTCAGATCTAGTGAGCTAGATCATAAGAAATACAGTTATCTAGAAGATGTGTTTTCATTGCAATTGATATAAACGGAAAATTCTCCTATAATTTAGCAATATTATGTTAAAGCCCTGTCAAACCCTGGACCTTCTTGGTGCAAAGAAGCAGATCTAACCACACAGTAAAACAAACAAGGACAACTGCCTAAAATGTTAAGTTTAAACTAACTTAGTTTAGTTTAAGTTTTAAGTTTTGGACAGCAAATTCAGTTGAAAATATAACTATCTAGCTTGTCAACAATTACTTTATGACCAATTGTTTTGTCAAAGTGTGACTGTAGAAGACACTAGTCTGGGCAAACGACTTAGCAGATGAAAAGGTTTATGTTATAAATGAAGAAATTTTTACACCTGGGGCATTTTAGAATGGCCAGTTAACCAAATATGCATGATTTTGAATGGTGGAAGAAACTAAACTAACTTTTGAACAAAGCCCATGTATGAAATTAGAGAACACTCAAAAATAATTTTGTGAAGTTCATATTCGATATTAATGTATAAAACAGTGTCTGTCCATATTGACATATTGTCTGTCTCTGGTCAAAGTATAAAAGTTGGATTTAGCTAGCATTGGATTGAACTAGCTGTATAGTAGGTATGAGCCTGATGCTATCCTAGGCCAACAAACCTATCTGCAATGCAAGATCCATCCATCCATCCATCCATCCATCCATCCATCCATCCATCCATCCATCCATCCATCCATCCATCCATCCATCCATCCCTGGTGGGAAGGATCCTTTTCAAGTGGCTTTTCAATACAGATCGTTTTGAGTCAGGCCCAAATTTAATTTAATGGGCTTACAAGCAACCAAACCATAAATCATATTTTGCTTTATATCTTCTACATTACCACTCCTCTGTGTGAACATTGAACTGTTTTGGGGGGTTCTGATGGCAAGCAGTCGCTTATTGTGCTTCAGCCTTGGTCCATTTGCTCTGGTCTGTTTACAAAACCAGGAAAATGAATGCCGCAAACTGTCATTATGCATGTTATTCCCTTTAAAGAATTTTGTAATGTGTGATTGCAGCCTCTTTGATCTTAGTGTAGTTAATGTGATTGTTTTTGCAATGAGCATCAGTGATTTTTATTTTTTTACATTTAGTTAAATGAAATGGCAATGCACCCCGCAAATACTCTCCAACCAAAGGCCATCACTTTCTCATTACCAGAGGACCGGGGGGTTGGGGGTAGCTTAGCGCTCAGTCCAAGTGTGCAGTCATAACATTTTGCAATAAATTCTATTGGGTGAATCAGCTGTTTAAGGGGGACCCATAGCTTCTGATACTACCCATCATAAATCATGCTGTTGGGAGGGTAATGGATTTTACCTGTTATACTAGCTAAAGGCGCAGAGTCAGCCGATACATCAAACCACATCGGTGGAGAAAATCATTAAATCAGCCATAATCTCTCCACACTGGCTAAGCAGTGATGAGCACATCCTACAGGGAGAATTGGCGGCCTTGATTTGTTGCATGTAACAGGTGAAGACGCAAGTTTTGCCAGGGGGTTCAGTTTTGCTGTCGGATTAAAATAACCTCTCTGCTGTTGCTGCAAAACAGGCAAGGCAATGAAATCAAAGCAATCTATTAAATAAAGATGGTCTTTTTTAATTTTTCCTCCCACACATCACGTCAGTGCAGAATGAACTGAGGCTTGAGCATAAATGGAGTCTTTTCTGCTGGACCTGTGGAACGGCCAACTTAAAGAGTAAATGTCACCCAGTCAGTCACTGAGTTGACTCGGGACGCAGATAGTCTGTCTCTATGGCAACCAGAAAAGGCACACATCTGCAGCAACACAATTACATTGTTCCTTTTTTATTAAATATCCCCATTTTGTACGTTTAATGGCATAAAGCACTTTTAATAAGCTACTAGCACTCTTTGTGCTTCTCCATCCAGAAGAAGTGCTTTAGATCTAAAAAAAAATCTAAAAAACTTTAAAATAACTGAAAACATTTAATTTCCCAGCCCAATCCTTTATGTCATTGAAAGAAAACAGATACTGATAGCAGTTACATTTCAATGATGATGTAGTGATTTTGAAGTTTATTACCTAATGAAATACATAAAGCTCCTTTATATGATGTTACTTCAAGGAATGTTGTCGTACTGCATTGGTTGAATCAGATGATTGATTTTACATAATGCAATGATTAGTCCTAATAATAGGAGGATTCATTTTTTTGGTTCTTAGAGTGAGATGATTAGGTTTGCTTGGAAAACAAGATTTCCAATCACATCTTGACAGGTGCTGGTAATGAAAAGGTTCTTGTAGCAAGAGACATGTAGTTGTGTTTTAGAAAGATCGACCTGGAGTCAGGATGAATGAACAGGATCTGGTCTTCAGAAGTGCTAAATATATTTCAGTATTTTCCTGTTGCCAGTGGAGGAGCAAGTAGCATGTAGTAAGTTTTTCACAGGTCATTGCTATGGTCGGGTTCAGCAACCTGAGCTTCATTAGTGCCGAGAAGCTTTCTCTCGAGAAAAAACACACACTTAGAGGCGGCGCATGGACATTGACTGTTGACCCACAGGAGTTGAAATGTTGTCTTGAACGGTTAGAGTTATCTGGATAGTGTACGGGGTAGATTTCATGTCGAGCAAGGTAGGTCGTTCACCTCCTTAACAATGACCAGAAATTCAACATCAGTTTTGGAGTAGCTTTTACAGAGAAATAGTGTTTGCTAAATGGGTTATGCTGTCTTTGAAAAGCGTTGACAGAAACTGGTAGATGTGCAAGCTAGGAAAGAGATCAGCAGTAGATGCAATAGAATATGATACAAAATAACTTGTTGAAATGAAAGTTTTTTTCTGTTCATCTTTCAATTATTGCAATTTTCTCAAAATTACCTTTTCCTTTTTTTTCTTACCAAGTTAGATAGTTTTTATTTCCTTAATCACTAAAAGAAACACTGTATTGTTTCACAACTCCCTTCCTCTGCTCTTTTTTATGAAGATTTGGGGATTTGATGTGGATTAAGGCATTCAAGTCTTTTCAGAACTTACTTTGTTATTTCATTATTTAATGTTCTTTTTGTCACTTGTAAAAGCGTTGCTGATTGAAGATATTAATTTCCCTCAAGTGGAAGCAGTCAAATGCATTATCTGTACTTTTATCACAATAAAATATGATATTTACACCAGTAGCTAGAGCTAAAATGTTTGACATGATCGAACTGCTTTCAGTTAAAACAAAACAGCAACAATTGTTTTATTAGCGCAAACATAATTACCGGATTATTGGCAACTCAAAAATCTCATATTTATCAATTCAGTGAATAGACCATTTGTTGCTGACAACAACCGTTTCTGGTTTGGAAGAAGATTCAAAGTCAGTTACCTTTTTCTTATATCTTCAAATTCAATGTCTATGCTGAAAATTATTCATGACAATTTCTCTCTACAGAGTGGCCTTGCAATAGTTTCAATAATCTGGATTTTTACCAGGCAGTGTTCTTGAATCTTGATAATTATAATCAGCTTTCAATCCCTACTTATACACTTCCTGCATGCCTCACATCAGACAGTTTGATGCTGTCCTTGAAGGCCCAATTATATATGGTGTTGTGGGAGGCCTTCAGTTTTCCGTCTATGTTGGAACCATTTGGACCATTTGGTGATCACACCATGTGGCTGTGCTGTTTCAAAGCCAGTGTTACATCCATAGCCTTGGTCAGACAATAGATCTCTTGATTGTTTTAAAAGTGGTACTTCTTCAAAAATGTCTTCGTCTGTGGGTCACATTATTATTATTTTTTTTTAAATAAGTACGTTTGTTGGCATTTTCAGCTTTAAAAGGAAATAACGGTATTAGCCTAAAGCAAATTGTGAATGAAAAAAAAAACCCTTTACATTTGCTTTCTGGAACTATAGCAGCTTCAGATATAAAAAAACACAGTGTGAACTGTATATGCACTGCTTTTACTACACTCAGAGTTTCTCTAGCATTATTCAGGTCAAAGTTTACCTGTGGCGCAGCTACCACAAACGTTTCCGTTTATAATGGCTTGCTCACTGAAAGGGAAAAAGAAATGTTTTCTTTGTTGCCCCTGCTTCTGGGCAGTTTCAGGTTGACTTTCGAAAGGCTAAGATTTTATTTTTCTCTCCGTCTTTCTTCTTCTGAATATTTTTTAATATTTTTTGTTAAATGGCATGCATATTCCCTATTATTATACATTTTATTCAAGTGCAAGCCGAGACCTTTACTATGAAACTCACAGTGAAACATTTGATTTAAGGGCAGTTGTCGGGACTCTAAGAAGACAAACACATTTGTGCTCCATGGAATAACTAACCTCTTGCCCCTCCGTTTGATTTTATGCTGATTTGTTATCTGCCCGAATCAGCTTGTAAGTCTTGTGGGTCTCCACACCATCTGGGCTGGCAGATGATTACCAAGTTTTCTGAGGAAAAAGCACTGAGAAGCAGAAAATGCCACTCCAGGTTGTGTTCAGCACTTCCAATTTCTCAATTTTCTTGCACAGGTAGCACACATTTAGGAGACATATAGCAGGTTTAAAACTCTGACACGATCGAGCAGACACCTGTCTCAGTAGAGGTTCTCTTCATTGTCTAAGTATTTTGGGGAAAGGCATTTGATGCCATTGGAACTTTTGATCTATTGTTCACAGTGGCAGAATTGGAAATAAAATCTCAAAGGCATGGTGTCAGAGAAATTCTACGGATAAGAGACCTCACCACGTGATAGCATATTTTACTAACAACATGAATTTTACCCTCAATGTAAACAAAGTAAATGAAAACACCAATTCGCTGGGCTGCCAGGCACGGAGCCATCTGGAAGACAGGCATGAGGCCAACTGGAAGGCATTAAGTCATGAGTGTCATCAACCATAACAATCATGTCACTATCAAAGCATGCCGGCTCATGTTAGAAGTGGCTGTAATAGCTGAGGGACAGTTCCAGCTAAACAAAACATAATACAATCAATTAGGGTTTTTATATCTAAATGGCCATTTTGTAAAGAACTCAGCTCAACAGTCAATATTAGATCAAAAGAGACTGAGAGACAAAAATGAATTTTTAAAGTAAAAGCACATTTCATCACTCTTAAATAGAAGAAATTATATAGATATATTTAAATGTGATCAAATCAAATGTTTTTTACACAGACATAATCTCACATTGAAAAAATTTTATTCTCTGGAGATTGAGTCCTTGCGTCCTCTTATAACATATCCTCTTCAGTTCGCCCCACAAGTTGTCTCTTTTGTCTTTGGATTGAGATGACCATCAAAGGAGGTTTATTGTATTTCAGGTGAAACACTTTTTGTTTTGATTTGGCAACATATTTTGACCACATTATCCTGCTGTAAGAGCCAATGGCAAACTAGCGTTATTGAGCACGTAGAGTCCGTTAGAGTTGTATTTATGATCTCAGCATACTTGAGCCTATGTTGTCATGCACTGTGACAAAGCTCTCAGGGCCTTTGGAAGAGCCC
Organism: Fundulus diaphanus; assembly: GCA_037039145.1. Taxonomy (NCBI): domain Eukaryota; kingdom Metazoa; phylum Chordata; class Actinopteri; order Cyprinodontiformes; family Fundulidae; genus Fundulus; species Fundulus diaphanus. Next base: position 20,432,721 of record CM073136.1, read on the forward strand.
ACAACATCATAGATCGTGCACTGTGTTTAACAGTGGGAATGGTTGATTTTCTACATATTCATTATTTCTGTCAAACCATAGCCCACCTGGAGTGTAATTTACTGAAATATTAAATCTTAGTTGAATCTGACCAAAGCACCCAGATCTAGTTACACTCTTAGTAGAATTGGGCCTCTATTTATTGTCAAATGTAATCGCCAAAGAAAGAGTAAGTCATTGGAATAGTTGTTTCCGCCTCTGTATATTCACTTTCTATTAATATATAAGCACACAGGCTTGCTTGAATAGGGGAAAGACTGAACGTTTCCAACTGCAGGTTCCTAAATGGTGTCACAAGTGTTGCAGTGTCAATAATAATGTTAGTCTAAACTACAGGAAATGTTTCACGACAGTTTGTTTGCTGTGTTTGTCATTTTCCCTGTCTGTTCCACTTGCACTCATGAACACACACAGACACAAGCACCCTGTCACCATACACACAGCATTGACTAGAGGTCCCCCCACCTACCCACCCACCCCCAAATGTAAAAGCAGACATATCAATACACAGGCAATTAGTGCATCAATAACCAGCACTTCCAATCTCAATGTATTCAAAAGGAAATGGGATTTCGCTTTGGATTTCTCTGTATTTGGGTTTTGCTGTCTAATAACACACATTTTATTCCTGCATGGAACATCATTTCATGTAAAGAGAGGGATGGATCTTTCTTAATCTGCTTTGAATTATATTATCAACAATTATGATTGTACAAGCAAACACTCAGAAAAGCTAAAGCGTGTGGAAATTGACATTAGTATCTGAGAAACAGTGTGAATAATTCTTGATTGGATGAAGAACCTGTAGAATCAGTAGCGTGTTTGTAAACACTTAATGAGTTTGTTGGGAGCAGCAGAGATTATACGGTCTAACAGCACCTGGGAGTAAGGATCTGCAGAAGTGCTCCTTTGAGCATCTAAGATGCAGCATCCTGTCACTGAAATAGTTCTCCAGCTCTGCAACAACTTCAAAGGTGTTCACTTCTATGCACGCAATACTTCACTGGGTTTCCTTTTATGTGAATTACTGCATCAATGTGGCATGGCGGCAATCAGCCCTGTAAATCTGCTGAGGCATATTGTAGGCCAAGATTGCTGTGATAGTGACCCTCAGGTCATCTGCACTGTTGGGTTTTGGGTCTCATCTTTCTCTTGACAATAACTCTTCGATCCCCTATGGGGCTCAGGTCAGGTCACACTTTTGGCAGTGTGAGCAGTGGCCAAGACAAACTGGAAAATGAAATCAGCATCTCCATAAAGTAGAAGGAAACATGAAGTACTCTAAAATTTCTTGGTAGATGGCTGAATTGACTGTGGACTTCAGACTACACAGTGGACCTACACCAACATATGACATAGCACTCTAAATCATCAGACTAAAAACTTTACACTGGACTTCAAGTAATGTGGATACTGTGCCCCTCTACTTTTGCTTTCCATACTCTGGAAACTTGATTTCCAAATGAAATACAAATGTTACTTTGAAAAGAGGACTTTGGACCACTGAGGAGCAATCCACTTCTGTTTCTCCTTAGCAAAACGCTTGTAGCCCATGTGTAGGATTTGTCTGTGCGCAGTGGCTCTTGATGTGCTGACTTGAGACTCTGTCCAATCTTTTTGAAGCTCTCCCAAATTCCTGAATGGATTTAATTTAACTCTCTTAAGGTTGTGATTATCTCTGTTGCTGATGTACCTTTTTCCTACCACACTTTTTTCTTCCACTCAGCTTTTTTTGAATATGCTTGCTTATTTTGCATTGATCATTTGTGGCTCACCCCTCTTGTGGAGGGTGTCAATTAATTATGTATTCTGGACATCTGTCAAGTCAGCAGTCTTCCCCATGATTGTTTCAATGGAATTTACATCATCAGTTTTATGTGTTTTCCTCTCCAAATATGGAAAGACTTGTAGCTCACAATAATTATATTGATTTACATGTCTGAAATCAAGAGCTATATAGCATGAGCAAGAAGAAAGCCCAGCTGGCAACTGATGATGCAAAAAAGTAGCCACAAAAGTGTTACTACATAAGGAAGCCATGCAGTGGCTACTCAAGTCTAACTTTTCTCTATATAATCAACCTGTGTTTTACTTCTGAGCGTTTAACTGCACTAAAGTAACGTAGCTACTGGCCCAAAATTTCATCCAAAGAGCACCATCTGTCACACCCCTGTAACACTGTATATAGTTAGTTTCTCACAACTTGTTGTTTATCCCTAAAAGCTCACTTCAAGCTAATGTTACACAATGCTATACAATCAGTCTGTACCTGCAGTGAAATACTCTCTACTTCATTTGGCTCAGACACAGATAAGAAAAAAACTACTACAGTTATTGGTAAAAGAAAACATGTTCTTACCTGATTAACTACATGCTCATAAAAAACACGTGCCATTGCCTTGTCGACTAGCTGTCTGCCCTTGCTCAAGCTATCTGATCTATCCTGTCCTTTTCCCCTCATATTTCTGTTGTTCCTTCCTTCAAGTGCAAGATTCAATTTGTTTCATAAGTGTGGGTCCAGAAGTGCTTCCAATGGACAGACTCTCTTTGGTTGGTGATGGAAAATTCGTCCTCCCTGCCTGTGTGGGAACAGATTTCCTGCACAGATGATCTTGGTAGCAAAAGCACTCACTATATATTTTGTCTGTGTCACCAGTAAGCTGCCACAAATGTATTTGACAAATTGTTGTAACCGGGCTATTTTGTTAATAAAAAGATCCGTTATCTGTCTACAGCAATAGATATCTATGTATGATAGTGACTTCATATTTTAGAGTGGGGGGGAACTCGAAAGGCTCTCTGTTTTTGAAAACTGTTTTAAATTACCTACCTGCTTAGAAGAACAATTGAAAGGACAATTGTTATTTACTCATGCTTCAGCCTTTGACTCAAAATATAGCATAGGGTCTTTAACAGTCTATGCAACATTCAGTTTTTCTTTGGTTTAGCAGCTCAACTAAAAACAAGGAAATTAAATTATTCTGTTAAAATAGTGGCAAAAGAACAGAATTGACTATGGATCGGTCTAGCCTGACTAATCCCTGAGCTGTAAGAGCCAGTATTGATCTGTATATGCAAACAGTGCAAACAGTGCATCACTAACACAAACCCACTGTATTACTCACAGCAGGCACTGAAGGCATCAACATTAGCGAGACATGATGATGGTTGGTGGTGCGCTCCCTTGATGCAGAACATGCATAAAGTTTAAAAATGTTTCCACTATTAAGCTTTCCAAAGCACCAGACCATGATGCTTAACCTCAATGATTTGCTCCGATTTCAATTACCCATAACACAGAAACTCACACGCATACATTGCTCACACAGCTCCCCCCAGTCAATGTCTAATGGTATAATACAGAAATAATGAGTCTCTCTGGTTGTGAGATTTTGTATTACATTTTTATTTGATTATTCAGCTGAAACAATCCACACTGGCCTTCCAGTTTGTTTTATGTGTAAGCTTGCAAGATTTAATTTCATGTTCTGACATTAATTTCCACATGAAATTCATAAAGCAGAGATATTCATTGAAGCTTTGGGAACGAAACAAAACCATTGTGGTATGTGGTTATTGCATTTAAAAAAATACCCCTTTTTTCCATTGCCTCTAGGTTTGCTTAGGTTTCTACAAAATATTAACAAAAACTAAATAACTTTATAGGCGTACAGCAACCAGAACACAATGTAATGATTTTCTCCCTTTCCCTGCTGACTAAATATTATATTCTGGAGTGCAAGAGCTGCTGATATGTGCCCTATGATTTCACTTTAAGATAAAATATGTAATTATTTCCTGTGAAACTTGCTCCAGCTAGGAACTAAGTAAAGGAGAATGCTGAAGTGGGATTTCTGGGGAGAAATGATCTTCATAATCTTGACCCAAATTCTCCTCTCTTCATTTCTGCAGGCTGATCTTCTGATGACCTAATGGAATTGAATTTACAAGTAGTATTGTTTTGGGTTGTGGCGCTGCACTGTGGCTCTGTCGACGGCAGTATCCTCTACAGAGTCCAGGAGGAGCAGCCCCCAAACACTCTCATAGGCAGCCTGGCAGCAGACCAGGGGCTGCCAGATTCGGGTCACCTCTACAAGCTAGAGGTGGGTTCCCCTTACCTTCGAGTTGATGGGAAGACAGGAGACATTTTCACGACAGAGATTCCTATAGACAGAGAGACCCTCCGGGACTGCCGGTCCCTGGCTAAGGGCAAGCCATGCTACTTGGAATTCGAAGTATCGGTGACAGATCTGATACAGAACCAGAGCCCACGACTTATTGAAGGACGCATTGAAGTACAGGACATCAATGACAACACCCCGCAATTTCCCTCTTCTGTGCTCACCATCTCTGTACCTGAGAACACAATCATGGGGGCATTATTCTCCATACCTCTAGCCACTGACAGGGACTCTGAGAGGAATGGAGTGGCTGACTATGCGCTGACTGCAGGCCCAGATGCAGCAACCCTATTTGGTTTACAAGTGGCTGATGACAGGGGAGGAAAACTCCCACAGCTCATCGTCCTCGGCAATTTGGACCGCGAGTTAAAGGATTCTTATGACCTCACCATCAAGGCGGTGGATGGAGGGAACCCTCAGCGCTACAGCAGTGCTTTGCTTAGAGTGGTTGTGACCGACGCTAATGATAACTCCCCTAAGTTTGAAAAGTCCTCATATGATGCAGAAGTTTCAGAAAACAGTCCAGTCGGACACTCCGTGTTACAGGTGAGATTGCCATTAAATTAATATTTTTGTGTAATGTTATGCTTTAAAATGTGAACTACTAACGATGCATTTGTCTTAGATTATTTCCATTTTTTTTTTGACCTTTTAGAATAATGTCCTGCCCCAATTCAAAAAACACATGGGGGCATTCTGTAAAATGTGAATAAAAACAGAATGTGATCTAAAATTAAATCTTATTTAATAAATACACATTTTAATCATGATGGAATATAATAACAACATTTAGTGTTTAAACTAGGAAATTCCTCCATTTGAAAAGAAAAGAAGAGGCAATAAAAGGCTTTACAAGTAAAGGATATTTAGTAATGGATCAGTATGAGATGGGACTAAATACCCTATCATGTGCATTTGTTTTATACATAATATCATTCAAAGATTTCAAGAATCTTGATAAATGTCTGTGAGGAAAGAATGAGGCTAAGAGTCTTTTATGGATGCCCGTGCCATCCAAAAATACAGGTTAAAGTTCCAACATGCACAGAGGAAGCCACATGTGAACTCTATTTAGAAATGCTGCCGTCTTCTCTAGGCCAAGACTGATTTGAAGTGGACTGAGTCAAAATAGAAGACTGTTCTGTGATCAGATGGATCAAAATTTGAAATTCTTTTTGTATACAGCAGATGTCAAGTCTTCCATACTAAAGAGGAAAGAGATCATCCAGCTTGTTAGCAGCACACAGTTCAAAAGTGTGTATCTGTGATATATGGGTTATGGCAGCTCACTAATCTGGAAATGTACCATCAATACAAAAAATAAAGTATGCACAAGTTTAGTAGCAACACATGTGCTATCCAGTCAGTGTACTTTCAGGAGAGGCTACTCATATTTCAGTGAAACAATGCTCAAACAAATATATATTAAACATCCAATATATTAGTATGGGTTCATTGTAGAAAAGTCTGGGTGCTGTACAGAGCTTTCTGCAGTTCAGACTTTGGTGCGCAACATAAAAAAAAACATCAGGCAAAAAAAGAGACTGGATTGTTGAACAGTGGGGTTTCTACTTGGGGAAAGAATAAAATAACATTCCCATTTAAAACTGCAACAGCTAGTTTTTTTAGTTTTTAACTTTTAATGGGTTGTTTAAATGAAGAGGGGATGTCTTATAGTCTTAAAACCTAATGTGGGGCTGACTTCAAATTTAAAAACTACAATTTTTATATAAAATGTGTGTTTTTTACTGCAAATTTTATTTAGTTTTTACTATTTCATTTTTTATACACATTTTTGACAATGTTTACTATCCTTTAACTCTTATACTAGATGTAACATAACTTTAGTACATGATTTTTTCTTAGGCAGTTAAAAAGTACCTAAAATGACCTTAAAACAGTATAACACCACAACAATGCTTGCTGTGGTATTATACTCTCAGAAAACCACAACATAGGAGTAAGAGTAACACAGTGTCATGCTGTAGGCGTAAGATATTCTGTGCAGCATTCTCTCAACATGTTGCTGTGAAATATTTACCGACTACCATGAAGAAACAATATTGCCCTAATATGTTACCATATATTTTTCTGTTAATCTATGAAAATAAATAAAGACAAAACACAGCTGCAGTAACACAGCCATGTAACTCCCCCCCCCAGTGTCCTGTCTAGCAATGTGGCAATAGGAATTGATGTCTCAATGACAAATAGAGCTCGACAGATGCCATGTAACTTAAAGTGGAAAGGTCATTAAGAATTTTCTTAAATTAGGTGTTCATGCTGTAGTTTAAAGTTGTCATTCTCATCTTGATCTTTTTATTCAATGTTTAATCAGAAATATTTAGAGGGGGAAGACATCCTACAACAGTTTACTCTCAGATCTGTCCCCAATTTGTTGCACGTTATTCCTGCCTTTAACCACATTTTCTGTTCTGATTATAGGTCAAAGCAAATGACTCTGACATGGGCCCTAATGGAGAAATTGAGTACACCATTCACCAAGCAGTCGACCCAGTTCCAAAACTCCTACGAATTGATCGGTCTACTGGCATAATCTATGTCAAGGGACCACTGGACAGAGAGGAAATCAGCAGCTTGTCCTTCTATGTAGTGGCAAGGGATAAGGGTCCTCAACCTAAGAGCTCTAAGACATTTGTAACTATTGAGGTGACTGATCAAAATGACAATGCTCCTGCAGTGGAGATTCGTGGAATTGGTCTTGTGACTCACAGTGAAGGAGTTGCTAATATTTCAGAGGACATGCCAGTGGGGACAGCTGTTGCTTTGGTGCAAGTATCTGACAAAGACGAAGGCGAGAACGCTGTGGTTACTTGCGTGGTAGCTGGCGATGTGCCCTTTCAGCTACGTCCTGCCAGTGACTCTCCCACTGACAACAAGAGAAAATATTTTCTTCAGACAACTACACCACTTGACTTTGAGAGAGTCAGGGACTACAGAGTAGAAATTGTTGCAGTGGATTCTGGAAACCCAGCACTGTCCAGTACAAACTCCCTTAAAGTACAGGTGACTGATGTGAATGACAACTCTCCAATATTCTCCCCAACATTGTTTGAGGTTGACTTTGCTGAAGAAAACCAACCAGGAGAGAGGATTCTGGATGTCACTGCTACAGATGCTGACAGTGGCACTAATGCCCAACTCCTGTATAATATTGTGGCAGATTCAACCATTAAAGGTTTGTTTGAGATTGACCCCAACTCAGGTGAAGTAAGAGCTCGAAGCCCACTGGATCGTGAACATAAAGAGCAGTATGAATTTCGGGTCACAGCAGCAGATAAAGGTTCACCAGTCCATAAAGGAACAGCAACAGTCGTAGTAAAAGTCCTTGACCGCAATGACAATGAGCCAAAGTTCATGCTTAGTGGCTACAGCTTTTCAGTACTGGAAAACATGCCTCCCCTAAGTCCTGTTGGCATGGTGACAGTTCAAGATATGGACAAAGGCGAGAATGCTCGAGTTCACCTCTCTGTAGAACCCGATGGAGGGAAGTTTGTAGTTCAGAATGGAACAGGTACTATTCTCTCAAGCATCTCATTCGACAGAGAAAAAGAAAGTAGCTATACTTTCCGTTTAAAGGCAGTGGATGGGGGAGAACCGCCTAAGTCCTCCTACGTTGGTGTCACCATCAATGTACTGGATGAAAATGACAATGACCCTGTAATCACGAAGCCCTCCAATTCGTCCTTCAGGCGGTTATCACCTCTAGCATCCCCAGACAGCCATGTTGATGTAGTGGAGGCTGAAGACCTTGACAGTGGGCCGAATGCAGAGCTAGTCTACCATATTGCTGGAGGAAACCCTTACCAATTATTCCGCATCTCTCCCACAACCGGAGAGATCACTCTAGCAAAGGAGATGACCCGCAAACATGGGGGACTGCATCGTCTGGTGGTGCGAGTGAGTGACAGAGGAAAGCCTCCACGCCATGCCACAGCTCTGGTTCACATCTATGTCAATGAAACAATTTCAAACGTCAGCTTAGTGGAAGCCTTAGTCGGACACAGTCTTTACACTCCACTAGACAGGGACATCGCCGGTGATCCTGACAATGGGTTTGCTGCACATCGCAGTAACATTTTGTTTGGAAGCCTTGCAGGTGTGGCAGGAGTTGTAATGTTGATCTTGGTGGTGGTATTTATTCGCCACCGCATCCAAAGAGAAACAAAGAGTGGTTACCAGCCAGGTAAAAAAGAAACAAAGGACCTATATGCCCCCAAGCAGGCACCAAAGAATGCCAAATGCAAACGAGGAAGAAAAGGCAAGCCCCAGAAGTCCCCAAAGCCGCTCGGGGAAAATGAGGAGGTCGGCCTTCAAAAGAGTCTGAAATTTAACCTTGACGGAGTCAATGATAGCCCCCGAATACACCTGCCCTTAACATATTCACCTGGAAGCCCCGACATTGGCAGGCATTACCGCTCCAACTCTCCATTACCTTCTATCCAGCTGCAAGCCCAATCCCCCTCGGCTTCACAGAAGCACCAGGCCGTACAGGACCTGCCTGCAGCCAACACCTTTGTTGGAACGGGAGGAGATGACAACTCTACCGGCTCAGACCAGTACTCAGATTACAGCTACAAGACCAGCCAACCAAAATATAACAACAAACAGGTAAGCCAGAGTTACTGTCTAGGTGGTTCATTGGAGGAGTGAATGGTTTGCATGTTGAATGGTTGTAGGGAATTGATAAGGATTAAGTAAATACACCTACAAATCCAAATTCTGGAGTCAGCCCCTGTCATGTTCTATGATTTACTTATAGGAAAGTACCATGAACAAATATTACTGATTTATATCACACATATCAGTATCACCGATCTGGACTATAAAAGTGGTAAAATTCAATTCAATTCAATTTTATTTATATAGCGCCAATTCATGAAACATGTCATCTCGAGGCACTTTACAAAGTCAAAATCAATCATATTATACAGATTGGGCAAACATTTCCTATATAAGGGAACCAGTTGATTGCTTCAAAGTCCCGACAAGCAGCATTCACTCCTGGAGAAGCGTAGAGCTACAGGGAGAGTCGTCTGCATTGTCCATGGCTTTGCAGCAATCCCTCATACTGAGGAAGCATGAAGCGACAGTGGAAAGAAAAACCACCCATTAGCGGGAAGGAAAAACCTCCAGCAGAACCGGGCTCAGTATGAACGGTCATCTGCCTCGACCGACTGGGGGTTACAGAAGACAGAGCAGAGATACACCAATAGAGACAAACAAGCGCCGAAGCAAACATTGATCCAGTAATCTGTTCTATATTAGATGATAATAGCGGGTGAGCTGTCTTCTCTGGATGATGTCTCAGATAACAGAACGCCAGACCAGATGTACCTACTATGAAGAAAAAAAAGAGAGAGAACAAAAAGTTATAAGCAGAAATGATGACAAACAATGCATAATTGAAGAACAGTAGAACTCGATAGAGTGAGAAAAATAGAAAAATAGATCCTGATGTCCTCCAGTAGCCTAAGCCCATAGAAGCATATCCCCATAGGTAGGTCAGGGCAACATAAGCCACCCTAGTTATAAGCTTTGTAAAAAAGGAAAGTTTTAAGACTAGTCTTAAAAGTAGACAGGGTGTCTGCCTCACGGACCAAAACTGGGAGTTGGTTCCACAGGAGAGGAACCTGATAGCTAAAGGATCTGCCTCCCATTCTACTTTTAGAGACTCTAGGAACTACCAGCAGACCTGTAGTCTGAGAGCGAAGTGCTCTGTTAGGAACATACGGGGTAATCAGAGCTCTGATATATGATGGAGCTTGATTATTAAGGGCTTTATACGTTAGAAGAAGAATTTTAAATTATATTCTTGATTTAATAGGAAGCCAATGAAGGGAAGCTAAAATTGGAGAAATATGATCCCTTTTGTTGATTTTCATCAGAACTCTTGCGAATTTACGAAATTTCTTGCACATTTGTTACTGTCAATTCCTTTTTATTTTGGATTATTCTGGATTATTATTATATGAATTATTATCATTCACTTGAGGACTGTTTAACACTGTAAATTGATGAAAGAGCTAATTACTATTAAAGTATCAAAGAGATAAAGGAAACCTATTTTAACTGACCTAAAACATGGGGATATGTGCAATGAGATTATGCTTCATCACTGATCAGTCATATTGATATGTCCACAGACGGATTTAATGGTTGTCTCATAATTATTGTACATATTAGATGATTGGATATAGGTAGCAGCTGGACATTGTTTCTTGAATATAATGTGTTATGATGAGGAATATGGACAAAAATAAGGTTATAAGACAGGTTGACAGGAGCCTTGGTGTACCTGGGATAGGCCATGAGCCCCTAAGGCTCATTTATGTAGATGTAGACCAAAACGTGGCCTGTATGGTCTGATCATACAGACCTGCTGCTGTATCTTAAATTGCTTTGGTAGCCAATGCTGGTTCTATAAGAATACATAGTGCATTGCAGTTTTTGTGTACAAAGTTGCATAGCCATTCACGCTGCCCATGCCGGTCACAATGTTATGCCTGAATAGATATGGTAAAAAAATGTTTCATTTGATATGAGGGACATGCTGCATTGCTCACATGTAACTTCCCCTTGAGGGTTCAAAAGTGAAAATAGACTATTTGTTCATTTACTGTACCTCCAGAGGACTGCAATGGCCTGTCATATGTAGTTTTTCCATCAGACTGGCAGCAGAGTCGAGCAGGCGAGGTCCATTTTTTCTGTTACTTACTTCCGCTCTCGCACCCGACCTCCAGTGCTCTGAATCTCTACAGGTCACTTGCTCTTATCTCCCTGCTCCTTATGCTCTTATCTCCTCTTATCTCGACAACATTTGGCAAGGCTCAAATTGCCATGGAAACTGAAAATATTAATAGACTCAGAGGGGATTAAAAACAGGGAAAAAAGTGGAGCCTAGGGATAGAAAGCTAGTGTGTCTTTAGGTTTCTGTGTCATTTGCAACTGTCTGAATGTGTGTGTTGGACTAGACAAGTACACGTGTGTATATATGTGAGGGGATTAGGCAGACAACTATTATCCTCGAATAGCATAATGTGCAGCAAAATGTCCAGATGTCTTGATCCCTCCCATTTAACATACCGTATTTGAGCTTTTGAAACTCATCGCTTTATTTACAGTTTTTAAAGCACTAAACCTTGCTTAAGGACGACAAAAATAATATATAAAATCTTATTCACATAACTTCAAAGATACCTTTCCTGAAAAGACATCATATCATAGGGCGTTTTGCATAAACAACCACCATTCCAGACAGACTATAATTAGCAACCTAACATGACTGACATCTCTAAACTACACCAAGCGATACATTTAAGAATCACACAACCAGATCTAACAGTGCTGTTTTCATGTTGCCACAATGTGTTTTTTTCTAAAGGATGGCCATTATTTGAAAATATTTGACAGTGATTTATTTTCACCCAACATGAGATGACACAAGCTTTCAAGAAGCTTCCCACGTCGCAGTGTCACAGGTACAAAACAGTTTGACACTCTCTGAGGCTTTTGAGATAATATTTGCCAAATGAAAAAAAAGGAAAAAGAATTAGCAAAAATAGAAGGAGAAAACATGGCACTGAGTTTTGAACATGTGTAGGTGACACATCTTCTATGAAGACATCTTCAGTGCCAGCCTCACAGTTGACTGGGTGGTGGTTTCAGCAGATGCTAGCTGACAGCTTAGGTGATCACAAGCCTTTTGGTGGGTGGAGTCAGTTTGGAGAAGAGTCACCACTGTCTGCTTGACGGACAGCATAAGAGACCAAAATGACTGCAAGCCACAGGGTGTGTCTGGGTTTTTTGTGTGTAGTGCCAATCTCAATGGCTTGTGTGTCGGCTCACTGCTTAGCTGGAATAGCTCTAATTGTAACTGCAGCACAGCTGTAAGCTCTCAGCTCTTCACAGTGCTGCCAATGAAGTTTTTCAACTTTGTAAACACAAACAAGGATGACGAATAGCTCGAGTGATTGACAGCCAGCGCAACCCCCCCCCCCAAAAAAAAAAAAACATGGGCAGATGCTGGAGCTCATGTGACATACCTCAGCAGATGCTGTCTCGTGTATGGCATACCCTCTCACATCAGGAAGAACAGATTGACCAAAATATATAATTAAAGTCGCTGCCAAGAGATGTGACAGATGTAGAGTCGTGCCCTTGCGTTAATTAACTGCGCTGCTCTCAACAATGGCTTTTCATTTGGAATGTGATCAGACATCTGGGTTTGGGGTGCAGTTCATTCCTTGACATTATGTCTAAAAATTACTGCTTGTTTGCTTGCAGATTAAGAACACGCTAAAGGATTCAAGTTAAAGTTTATTAGCTCTATCACCGTTTGAAGCATAAAATCTTTTCCTTTCTTCTCTAAGACTCTAAGTACAGTTTAACTGATGCATCTGTATTATACTATCAGGTTGATAAAAGTTGTGACATGGACATATGTGTGTAAATTTATATGTGTTGTCTTTATTAGTAGATGATTGGACAATGATGCTTTATAGAGCTGACATAAACGAGCTTTCACTGATGATTTATTGGAGTTCTAGCGTAATAAATGAGGAAATCAAACAAATGACAAAAAATTACTAAATGTACCAAATGTACCACTTTACAATATCACAATGCTTTTGAAGTATTTGTTATCCTTTATAGTTACAATATTCTAGCATAATTGTTTAGATAAGTTTACCATTCATGTTGTTATAGTTAATCTTTCTTATTATTGCTGTTATGATGTTAAAAATCTTTAAAATGACAAACATATTAATCTCATTTGAGAACAAGAGGAAACTACAGAAAAATAAAAAAAATGGGCTGGTCAGATGAGTGCCACTGCTTACTTTATTGGGTGTCATGGCAACACTAAGAACTTTAACAGCAGATATGCCACTTTATAACTTGCCCTTGAATGTACAGTGTTGTAAATAATTAGTTACCCCCAAACAGTTTTGTTCTGTTTTGCATTTCTGTCACTGTCGAACGGCGGCATTAGCGTCTGGTTCAGTAAACACCAATGTTCCAGTCTTTTTTCATTGGATCTTGGAACATTCTTCATTGTTTCACTGGAAAATGCTAATAACCTGCTTCATTGTTTTATTCCCTGATTCACATGTGCAGTGTTGTACTTCCTCTGTTATAAAAAAAAAAAAAAAAACACAAAAGGCTTTATTTACTTACAAATTGAGCAAAAACAAAATGTACAACGGCAAAATAATATCGTATTTTCTGGACTATATGGCGCACTCAAAATCCTTAAATTTTCTCAAAAATTGATGTTGCGCCTTATAATCTGGTGCACCTTATATATGATTACAGTTGCTTACTGATTTTCTGTGGTACAATGCGCTCAGAAATCTGTTAAAATGTGTGAGTACGTGTTTGGTTGGCAACGAAGCTGCTCCGCTCAATGAAGATTGGGAGCATTACATTACAATGTGTCACTGCTTGATTGGCTCCCTGAGCTGTCTGCAAGACTGCCTGACTCCGCAACCGGGTACGCACTAGCGACAATAAACCAAATAGACCAATTCATTGTTATTGTTTTGATCCGGGTTTTTCGCGCATGCGTGCCGGACTGGTAGGCAACTGGCGAACACACTGGCGGACGAAAACAAAGGACACGAGGATTTCTCGATGTATTTTTCTTCTTTAGATAATGTATCACAAGATCGTTATAAGAGTAAGTAGATGGTTGATGGTATCCGATTGCCAGATTCATACAGCGAAAGCCTGAAGGGATGGAGCGAGTCTGTGAAATGCTGCCCAAGTGTTCCGTACGGCGACATATACAGCTACCTTATCAACACGCCAGGCCAGTACACACGAGAGATCATGAAAGCCATGAAATCACTTGACGGCTACAATTATTTCATATCGGGACATGTTCAGACATGTTTGTGTAACATACGAAAGCGGAGTCGGACACAGACAGCGCCTCAGCAAAGAGGAAGACCCGCCACCGGTAGGTTAAAAAAACATTATTTTGGTGTTTTTGTATTAATCCTTTTCACAAACTCATGCCAGAGGGTTTGCATACATTGTACATGTACGTATATTATTACGAAACGAACGTTTACATCTTGACTTAAGTATATATCCTAATTTTTATTTATATAATTATTTAAGTAGAACAATGACTAGTGCAAAATTAAGTTGTATTTACCGGAGATGAAGTGTAGACTGCAAATTCTGTCGTGGTATGATGGCTCCCACTGTCGATTGGAATTGTCTGCCTGCATCCTTTTCATTGAAAATATCCATTTCTTTCTTCTTTCTTCGTCCTTCGGTAAACGAAAGAAACGTACATCTGACGATTTGGAATGCCTCTGTGTGCATCCGGGAGCACAAGTGGTAGGCATTGTTTAGATTCCAAAAATAAACTAACTAAAAGTACGCTCTAATTCACCCATTTTGTCACGGTGGTAGGCGAGAACAGTAGTGTTTTTTCCTACCAGCGTGACCCGGATGTAGTGCGGATGTAGCTGTGACGTCACGCGTGAACTGGTCTATAAGTTAATTCAATATAAAAGTTCAGTTTATTTTGGCCTTATGTTAGAAACAAGGCAGTGTAGTCCAACTACTCTGTCCTCCTGGCAGTGACGAATAGCTCTACCACTCAGGAGAGAGCGGTGTTAAGGAGGAAACACACCGGACGCGTTGCAAAGCGCAGCAAAGCTGCATACGCTTGTCCTACACTCATGTTAGCATTTAATTTTAATAAATTAATGAATGTAGCATAACGCTATGCAACACATAAATTAGATTGAAGTTCTAATTTCAGATGCATATACATACCTGTTTGGCTGTGTACTTTGCAACATCTGGTGTAAATTTGAGCTTTTAAAAACTCGCCCGTAAGCCGTGGCGCTTTTACTAGTGGCCAGTGTATTTCCCCCTTAAGGTGACCAGATTTGATTTCTCAAATGAAAACTGGGGACGTCTCTCTTTTGTTAAGCACAGAATCTCTGCCTGGGGGTTGGTTTGTTTTGTCTGAACTGCAAAGCCGGCGGGGCGGGGAAAGGTGCGTTCAGGAAAGCTCTACTAGCATGATAACTTTGTATGCAACCAGAGTGAGCTACTGACATAAATAAATAAAAAAAGTACGATTTTAGATTTGCCGTTTATTAGCTCAAATATAAAACGGCATACATGCTTTAAAAATATCAGTATCAGCTCTACTCTGACAGCATGGTGGGAGTTTCTTAAAATGACAAAGTCATCACTTATCCCATGCAGTCGTACACCCATCTGGAACAACCCTGACATCCTACAAAATAATAATATGATAAACTTTACATACTGGAAGAATAAAGGTATTGAATATCTGGAACATTTACTTGATGGAACCGAGTTCATCAATTTTTCCAAACTAAATATGCAATATGGCATTAGTAAAAATAATTTTTTGGAATATGAACAACTTAAATCTATAATTAGAAAAAGATTTAAGCATATTAAAGGTGGTTTACAAATTCCAAGTAATATATTAGAGTTCCTAGATTTAAACCCCCCCAAACTACTGTCTAAATCACACAGGACACTGACTAAAATAGATGATTCAGTATCTCTTCCTATTATGAAATGGGAAGGATTTATCAGTTAGCTTTGAACAAAACTTCTGGGCTCAGATATGTCTAAGAACTTTCAAATTGACTAGAAACACCAACTTACAACTAATACAATACAAAATCCTTCACAGAGTACACTACACAGGACAAAGATTATTCAAGATGGGTTTGGCACAATCTAATATCTGTCCACACTGCATAGGCAATCATCCTGATAATTATATTCATGCGTTATGGTTATGCACACCAGTCCAGAGATTCTGGACACAGATATGTAAGGACTTATCAAAGTGCTTGAGTTGTAAAATTTCACCTTCCCCATCAGTTTGCTTGCTTGGTAATTTTGAGGAAAGCCCTCTGGGGAATAAAATAATTTACATGGTTTTCACTGCACTATGTATCGCAAAGAAAACTATCCTCATGAATTGGAAAAGTAAGGAGAATATCAGTATCAATCAGTATAGAGATCTTTTGTTGGATCATATTAATCTTGAGACAGCATCTGCATCCACATCTGATCGATCTCTTTGGGCTCCTTTGATTAGCACCATCACTTAGTGGAATGGGGAGCTACGCGGTGACGGACGTGGGTTACTGACCTGGTAGCTGTGCTGTCGCTGGGTGGGTCCTGGGTGGGTCTGGGGATCTGGGGTCCCTGGGGCGCGCCGCCCTCGGGCGGGGGCCCCGACGGGGCCTTGGGGGTTCCGGTTCCGGGGGGTGTGCCGCTTGGGGTCTGGGCCGGCGTGCGCCCGGGTGTCTGCCCCTGCACGGGGCCTCTGGTGCGCTGGGGGGCCTCGGGGCCTGTTGAGCTGGTAGGGGGGCATGGTCATTAACATCTCAGGGCAGATGCTCTTCCCCTTCTTTGGGTTGGCACTCTGCTAGTGGGGGGAGGGGAGGGAGGGGGAGTAGTGACTTACCCAGCCTGGATGTCTACTGTCGAATGTATGGTGAGATGTATGAATGTTAGTGTTGGGGGGGGGGGACGTTCTGGTGAGCTTGTGTCCGGCCCCCTGTCCCGGTCCTGGTCCGGGTAGTCTCCCGGTGCGGGTTTCGCCTGGGGGGTGGGGTTTGGGATGGCTCGTGCGGGCTGGCTGGCCAGGGTCCCCCATCTTTATTTGTTTATTTTTTTATTTTTATTTATATATATATATATATATATATATATATATATATATATATATATATATATATAATTAATATTATTATTACTATTATTATTATAAAAAAGAAATTGGGGGGGGGGGGGGTTAAAGCCAGTAGGCTTGGGCTGGGGGAGGTGGAGGTGTTGGTCCTGGTGGGTGGTTGGCTGGCGGGCCCTGCGGCCTCTCCCCGGCCCCGGGCTATGGTGGTGCCGCTGGAGGGGCCCCTTTCTCCGGGTGGGGCTTTCGGGGAGCGGGGGTGCCTATTGGAGTCAGTAGGGGAGCGGGCTCCCTGGGTTGGCTCCCCAGTCCTTTGCTCCCCATCCCCGGACTCCTCCCTCTGCCTGCTCCATCACGCCACCACACATGTAGGTCCTTGGGGAGGGGGCGTTACTGGAGGTTGCCACTTTCTGGTGACGTCCCTCTCCCCAATTTTATCATGCATTTTAGACACTTTCACTTCAAACATTTTCACAACGCACATTCATGTAGGCCACGATATGGGGGAGTGGGGGGAAGACGTCTGGGGGGGGCTTATGTTGTGTGAGCCTCGCCTCGGACGGCTCCCTTCACCCCTTCTCGCATTTAGACATTGAGGGTTCTGGGTAGTTGCTTGGAGGGGGGGCGCTGGCACCAGCTTCCTTCCGGAGGGGGGGTGGGCTGTGCCGTGCACCCCCTTCGGTGCTCCCAGTTTTAAACACACCTGAGATCAACATGCAACAACACAACATCTGAGCGGGCGTAGGAAGGATCGGGGGTCTTTTGCACACCCCCGATCTCTGATTGCGGCACGGAGTCTGGGGCCTGGAGGAGGTGCGGGCTCTGGGTCCGGGGTCTTGGCGGGGGGCTGCTGCGGGTGGCCAGCGGCTTGCCGGATCTGGGGCTGACGCCTCTGCTCTCCCCAGGAAGGGATGGGGGGCAGGGGTGGCTAGGGTAAGGTCGGGGTGGGAGGGGGTTTATTAGGTATATAGTGGGTGAGGGGGGGTTCTGGTCGGGTGGCCCGTACGGGTCGTGTTGGCCCCGCCTCTTTGGGGGGCCAGATCCGGGGGGCGTCTGGTCCAGACGCCGGACCAGACGCCCCCCGCGTCTGGTCCGGGGGTCAGGCACAGGCAGTCGTATAGTTGAATTGTGGTGACCCCCCCCCCCCCCCCCCCCCCACTTGGGATTTTTGGATGTGAATGTTATGTGGGAATCTGTGTACAGTGTCCTTTTTTTGTGTCTGTGTGTGGTGAGTGGGGCACTAGGGAGGGATGGTGTGAATGAGGTTTTTTTTTTTTTTTTTTTTTTTTCTTCCAGGTTCGGGTCCGGTCCGCTCCCTCTCCCAAGAACATCTCCAGGGCCCATGGCCGGGACCACTTCAGCACGGCTGGCTGCCGGTGGAGCCCACGGGCTCGTCCCCGCGGCTCTTGGGGGCGTCGGCATTGCGGTGGCTGGGGGATTTCCTCGGGGTCCTCTTTCCTCGGGGGGGGGGGGGGTGCAGATTTCCTGTGATGGCTCCTCTCGGGCGCACTGCTTTGGGGGCCCCTTTGGGGGTCCGGGGTTATGGGTCCCCTGACCCCTGCCTCTGTGCTCGGGGAAGGCGGGTCTTTGGTTCTCCACAACCACTATCGAGCTATTTCCTTCTGTATAATTTTCACCTAAACTAGTGCACTCTCACAAACTCCCACAGGTGCTGGGTCCCAGGTATTAAATGTTCACTTATACACAGAAAGCCTATAATTTATTTATTTATTTTCTTTCACTTTCTTTTTTCAGGTATCACATTACACATGTCAGCTTAAATAATAATACATATGATTTAGCAATGGTATCAAGGTGTTACTCGATTGTATCTGTTGCTTTATGTCTGTTGGTTGTGCTGTTCTTTTTGCGTCTCTTTCCAGGTGATGGAGCAGACAGAGGACGTTTTATCATTCTCTTCCTTTTATCTCTTCTTTCTTTCACCTCTTCTCTTTCTTTTTTTTCTCTTCCTGTTCTTCCTTTACTCTCCTACTGAAAAAAAAAAGAAACAATCAACTGGTTCCCTTATATAGGACATTTTTGACCAATCTGTATAATATGATAGATTTTTGACTTTGTAAAGTGAAAAAAAATAAAAATAATAATAAATAAAAAAATAAAATAAATAAATAAAAAAAGTAAAATAACGTGGTTATGCATCTTTAAAATGAGCATCCTTAAGCTCAAAGCTTTCAAAAAAAAGAAGAAAAAAACACCCATAAGCATGCTGATTTGAACATGCTCCTTTACAACACTGGTTAAAAGCTACACATTTCTGTAAGATCACAACACCATTCTGCAAGAAACTATAGACAATGTCCTTTCTTATAACTCTGATATACCGTCCTAATGATTTATATAACATTTACAGTTTATTAAAAATGGGATTGATAACTATATATCAGTCCTTTTAAGGATTTTTCCTTATTAAGCTGTTAAAGAGTTACCAGATAAAATGGTAATAATGTACATCCTACTCAATACTGAGATATTTTGAAGTAAAGACACATATACCATATTGTATGCAGACTGATATGGATGGTAATATAAACCACCAGCTTACCTTGTTATATGAATACCAAATAACTAAAAAACATACCATGATACACCTTTATTTATTTACCAAAAGCATATTCTTGTTTTCTGAGGATTTTCCCAAATTTTAAGAGCTGTTTCTCCCATATGAATGGTGACCCACAGAACAGCCTGAGCCTGAATATTTAAATACTTTATAGCCAAGAAAGGCTTGTCGGGGGTGCCAAAGCCCCAACAGATGTGTAAGATGTCCTAATTAGATCGCAATACTATCAAAGCATGTGCCAGCTGTATATGTTAAGCCAACCCTTTGTTTTCTTTCTGTACACTAAGAAGTAGTACTACCATCAATTTTAAAACATTATGATCTCCTCCTCAGACTCAGTGGGAGAAAACGTCAACCAACTAAGTGCTTTAGATTGACCCACTTAGGCAAAAATGATTGAAATATCTTTTCTGGGCTGTAATGTTATATAAAATATATACTTCCTCTCAATGGAGCTGGAGAAAGCAGGGTATAGTTTACCTATAGATCTAGGGTAAAATATATATGGTAAAACATTTTCTCTAAAAATTTATGTCAATAAATAAATTCTCAGGTAAATAAACTAACACCGTGAAAGCAGGAAATGTAACACAACTAGGCTTTCAAAACCTTTAACCAAAGCTGCAATCAATGGTCATCCACTGTATATGTCTGGAACCAATGCAATTCAGGACCATGGACAGCTCATTTTCTGCCTACTGAGCTAAAGCCGCTTTGCAAATGGAGCATAATAAAAATATTAATACAAATTCCTGTGAAAGGGGAAAGGAAGAGGATCTTTTTAAAACCAATGCAAGGTTATAAGAATACTAAATGTCCATTTAAAATAGTACAGTTGGTTTGACTAAAAAAACTAAAGTGGAAAGCCCACTACCACTTAGAAAATTGAAGAAAAAGACCAGACTCATTTATAAGGTGCAGCAGCTTTCCTGAATCTTAGTAGAGGCCCTTACTGTCACTTTCACATTTGCCTGCACCAGCTTGGGTAATATTGTAATTAAAGCAGGGACACTGGGAATTTTCCTTGTGGTCTTGGCAAGTTGAACCATTCTCAGGTGTGTGTCACAAATTCGTTATTGAGCCTGGGCAGACATTCACATCTAGGAAAATGTGGATTTCAAAGGGATAATTATGTGGGGAAATATCCTGAATTAGGTAGATTCATAACACACAGCAATTTGTTTGCTATATAGCTAATCAAACTTGCCCCAGGAAGGTAATAAATACTCCTTTATTACTGTGACTGAAAAATTACCTAGCATTATATCCAGATCATGGTTTATTTGCATACGCAGTATATCATTTCAAACTGTTTGCTTAACATTGGGTAAAAGATAGTTGCTTAAAATATCACGTTTACAAGCTCCTGCTTCAGACAGTTGCAACTGGAAAGTGTTAATTGATGTTACTCTGGTTCCAAATGTGGGACAGATTTGGAGTAATCCTTTTTACTTAAAATGACAGCTGCACAAATGCAGGAATGTATGAAACTATGTTGTGTCTACAACCTCTGAACGGATGAAAATTTGCAAAAATTTGAAAATGAGATGAACTTGGTGTGTGGCTCTGAAATGTTTGTAATAAACAAACAACAACAACCTGCCACATTTAGCTTTTCAGTTCACTGAGTTGCCATGTGTTGTGTGTAGCCATGAGACAGTAACCGGTGTCAAGGTACAACAAGCTTTTAAGCAGTTACTGCTTCAAACTTTCTCCAATTTGTCTTTTTACCATCATTGGCATTTAAAGTCGTTCTAATGAGACTTGAGAGAAATCTTCAGAATTGTTTCTCTGGCTGTATGGGACATTAGGTAATGCAATGTTCCCTCTCTCCCACCTGTTGCTGTCCACTGTTGGTCAGCTGTCTGAAGGAAGGCTCCTACGTTTTCCCCTCTTGTACAAAAACATTTTAAAATGTTTCTGGTTGCATAAAACATTTAAGGGCAACTAAAGGGGTGCTATTTTATGAAGATATTGGTGTTTCAAAATAAAGTTGGCAAATTACGAGCCATTTGGCTGTAAAGCAGCTGACTGCAGGCTTGCAACTGTGATGATACTATGCTCATTTCCTGATAATATCAGATTTGATATCCTGTGTTGCTTGTTAAACATGAGAAAGTACAATTTTATGCACAAAAAAGAGTGTCACTACTATTTAAAAACCTTTTCAAAACTGCATTATTTCATTCAGTTTGATAACAATAAATACATGGTATACTATATGATATCTGTAATAATGATTATGTTTAATGTATGGCGGCATGTTTCAAGATTTTGTCATATGTCGAGCTGCTGTCATTATGTGACTTTTGGACCCTAAACCTGGGGGCATGCTTTAAGTTTAACACACTGAATATAATGTTTCAGACTCTTATTTTGAAGTATTAAAGGAAGTAGTGCTTGAGTTGAGTTGGCTGATAATGACATTATCAGGGTGACTGGCAACAATTGGTTACCTAAGTCTTGTAATTTGTAAGCACTGTGATAATACAGGGATATGCTAACCATTAGTCATTAGTGCCAAACGACACTAATATTGGCATCTACTTCCACAATTCATGTTGGCATTTCTTGAAAGTGCTATTTCAAATTGTTTCAAAGAGTCAGGAGTAAATTGAGCTACTTTAGGTCATAATCCAAAATTCTAAGAGAGATTTTCTACTGAAGAAAACATTTTAAGAGTTTGAAATTCATAAAACCTTTGTTCTGTTTGTACAAATGGAGAATTCTATTGCCTTTCAAAAACCACTTGATTAGACAAGCAGAAAAACACAATATATGGGCAGGATTAGTCTGCACATATCAGATTCAATAAAACACAATCACTTGTTTTTTTACACTTTGACTTAAGTTGAGAAAAAAATGTTTTTTTTTTAAATAATTTTCTTTTCATATGTCTTACAAAAAAGCTCCATAAAGAAGTTTATATGTCACCAAGTCCTTAAAAAATATGTCAGGGTGTGCACCATGTTGGCATTTTTTGTTTTGTTTAATTGAACGTATTTAGTGTCTGTTTGAATTCAGAAGTGACGCCATTTTCAAAACCAAGTAACATCACGACTCTGACTGATAAGACCTTGAAATGATTGTGCACTGTCATATCCGCACAAGGAAATAGGTCTTAGAAAATGTGCATTGTGCTTGTTTACCCCCTCATCACCTTTGAATGTGTGATATTGCATGATGGTTGCTCAAGAAACCAGTGACTCTAGCCATTAGAGCTGATAATTAGCCCTTTTGGGTCCGAGAGCTGACACCTTTTATTTCACACTGCAGTTAATGAGAATTCTGCATTTGAACAAAAGTGTGAAGCACTCAGGTTTGCGTGTCGCACAGCAATCATCTGTCTGTGAAAATGTGCAATGAAGCCTCCATATACACAAACTAACACACACACACACACACACAAACACACACACAATTCAAAATGTTTTATTCATCCACAATGAATAAGTGTGGTCTTCCTCGGGGCTATTCATTCATTTCCATTCCTGTTTGCAGTTACCTTAAGCCAGTGCAAAGGATTCTTTGAGCTAGGAGCGGGGCAGAATGAGTCAGTGTGAGTCTTAATTAACCTGGTTCTTTGTTAAGCAGGGCCCACACTTTGTGAACTTTAGGCATCCCTTTGAGCTGGGATTAGCCCAATTTACTTCAATACAGCTGTTTGAAGTCAGCAGAGGTGTGTTTCAGACAAAGCCAGAAACAAAATTTGCACTTGTTCAACAAGAATGTGACACATTTTTCTCTCTAACTTGCACTCAAGAACAGCAGAACCCAGAAAATCATTGACAATATGTCATCCACATTCGCAGGTAAGCACAGAGGGCAGCCAACTTATGTGCCCTATCTTTTCCTATCTGTGTTTCCTCTCTGCCTTCCGGTATTTTTTCAGAGATGAGAAACACACATACATACATATGCATGTAGACACTCGCTCACTCACAGTTCTTTGCACTGCACATATTTGCCAGAGCTGATTACCAAGAAAAAGGGGAGGCTGGAATGAAAGTGAGGTAATGCTGGAGTGATTTACCCTGCCTGTATTGCATATTTTGTTTACTGATGGCAAAGAGTGATCCAGTGCATTGCACTGGCACTACACAAGACTAAAAAGTATCTCTGTATTCTTTTAGCCTCCAAAGCCACTGTCATTTCACATCTTTACATTGTTCTCAAATGCGTGTGTGCACACCATGCATTTTAGATTACCAAGTGCATTCAATTCCAAGAATCAATATATAGGCTTATATTATATTTATTTATATGGCTAATTGTATCTTATTATTTAGATAATGCTGAACTGAGTACTTACAAACCCATATCAAAGCTCCCATGCCAAGTCTAAATACTCATCCTCTTTTTACTTCTATATGTTCCTTTTAGCAGATCAAGTAAAGAGACATGGCATAAGCTTCCATAAGTATGCAGCTTGAATGCAAATATTTTTATTTCTGTCTCCTGATTTTTCCACATCTTTTGCTTAGTTACATAGATTATATAAAGTGTTGTGCCTCAGAATGTTTTGCAGTGTAAACAGAGATAAAACTAAAACATTTTTATTGAAAATGTGCTACTGAAGAAGGGTACGGTGATGTATTTAGAGTATCTCTCATTAGAGATAAAAAAAGGGGTAGCTCTTAGTTTTAACTGCCAAATAAGTAATCGATACAAGATAGAGTGCCATCACCTGCACAACATACCAAGGCTCTGAGCTTGAATTGTAAAGGTAACTGATTACTACCCTTGTTTTATCTAAATTATTGCTATCCCGTTCTTATAATTTCCAAAGAAATCTATCTCCAAAAGGATTGTAACACAGAAAGGAGGGAGCACATTACTCTGACACTCAAATTCCTCCATTTGCTTTCTGTTGTTTAAATAATTGATAATGATTTATTTTTATTTTCTTGCTCTCATTTTCTCTCTTATTGTGCATGTAAATCACTCCTCTGTAAATAGCTAGTGTTAGCATATTTGTTGCATTTTACAGTAATCGTGTGACTATTATCTCGCAAGCACTAACCACTTGGAGTCAAAATGGTGTCGCCCGATGAAGTTGCAATAGATGATGCCTAAGCTCACTTTTTTGGCATAATTTTTGGTTTCCAGTAGAAACAATAAATGTCAACAGATCCTCATACAAGACACAAACAATATGTAAGGACTGCAAAAAATGCATTACCTTTAACTGCGGCTAACAATAGCAAGATGCAAAGATACAGTCAGAAACAACACACCACTGTGCTTAAATCAGCAAGCACCTGTGAGACAAAACTGAAAGGACAGATAATGCTGAAGAATGCATCTGCAGCGCAGCTTTCACATTTGTGTCTTAGAGCTGCAGTAAAAAGAAGAGGCATAGGCATTTTTATTGTGACTGAGATGAGGTCATTTTCTGTTGTGGAAAATCAGGGCTCTAGGAGACTTCTTAACCCTTTAGAACCGAAGTGCATTTTGCTTGAAAAGAGATCCCTAACCTCTGCGAGGAGTGCAAGGCTAAAGTTGTTCAGAGACTGAAGAAGGCAGAAGGCTTCACCATAACAGCTGACGGCTGATTGTCTAGGTGTGTGTTAAGCTACATCCATATCATAGTGCATGCTATCAATTGCACCTGGGTTTTCAAGAAAGTATTATTCAAATCTTGTCTTGTCTTATTCTCCTGAACTCAATATCTTCTCATTTTGTGAACTTATGTATCGATAGGGCAATATTAATTACATGTCTACTAATATATCAAAACCTTGACATTTAAGATTAGAATATTACATCAGACCCATAAAAAGTATTTTTAATACAGAAATGTAGGTTTCATGAAAAGTATGTTTAATACCTGTTTAAAGCCTGTTATCTTCAAGAAGTACTTTTAATGTGAGAAACAAGCCTCATTTGAATACATATTCTAATTAATTGAATATAACCGTACATTTGAAATACCAGCTAAAATGCCTGGTCAGAGGAACACATAATTGTGGATTCAGATCAACTGATGTTTGTCACACTGAAATAGATTGTGGAATGCTGCGTTATGAACAATAGATGTGCTTCTCTTTGATCCAGCCTTGAGGGCATGGCTAGATCAAACACAGTCCCAAAGATGGCAGGAGTAGATTCTAAGGAGAAAGCCTTTCATAGATCTGTGTCCTTTTTTTTCTTTTGTACTTGAATCTACTACTAAAGAAAGAACATAACATGAAGGTTTAAAGTAATGTACACCGGAGACTTGTTTGCCTTTTGGCGCCTCTTACATCATCTTGCTTTCCTCCCACAAGCTTCCATAAATACCAAGTTCCACTTGCTCCTTTAGTACGTCCAGGTCACACTTTAGGCTTGCAGGTAACTGTCAGGGAAGCTTGGGCTGAAATGTGGTGGAATAATTCCAGTCTTACAGCCCAAAAAAAAAAAAAAAAACTATGGGGGCTTCAGGAATACAGCACAGGAAGAGGTTACAGACAGGCCACACACAAAAAAAGTGGTAGTCAGGAGAGATGCTGACACATAGATAACAGGTGCGTCAGCCAAAGAGATGCTGGGCAGGCACTGTCACAGACAAATATATAACAAGACGACTGGCTCGAAACTGCTAAAGCAGAAAGGCAACAAAACCTGGCAGTGAGCTGCCCTCTACAAAAGCTGGGACTAATTGATGATGAGGAGCAGCCTGGCAGACAGGTGATAGGGTTAGGTGAGATGCAGTGAGGGGCAGACATTGGCAAAAGGAGAAATGACAAACAACGGCGTGCAAAGGAAGGAAAAAAGGGGACTGTGTGGAGATAAATAGGACAGAAAAAGTATTGCCTCGGTTGATGTTCTTCCATGTAGGGTGCATTGCAAAAGTATTGATACACGTTGAACCTTCCCACATTTGTTCACGCTACAATCGCAAATTTCAATGTGTGTTATTGGGATTTAATTCAATAAACTAACAGATGCTATTTTATATTTGTGAAGTACAAGGAGGGGGAAAATGGTTGATAATGGTGGCTGCAATAGTAAAGGTAAATGAAGACTAAAAAAAATAAATGTGGTGTACTACTGTGTGCAGCCCAACTTACTCAGAGTCCCCTAGATAAGCTCCAGTGTCTAAAATCTTACAGCACTGTTCACTTATTATTCTAATTATAGTCTTTTTTTGTTGAAAATGGAGATAGTATGGCACAGCTAAACCTACAAAGAAGTTGCTGCACTCTTAAAGTAACAAGAAGACCTTTATTTTAAGAAGTGGCTTATAGGTCCACGGTAACTATGTAAGAGCTGCAAAAATCCATAACTCATGTAACAGAGTTAATATTATAATTAAACTTGTCATTACTTTTAATTAGGGGATATGCATTATAGGTGAAAAAGCGCCCTCTATTGATGGTTGGCCAAGATACATGCACAGGGGTTTCGTTACCATATTAGCACTGTGGTAAAATGTTGTGTATTATTGTTTTATTTGTTGTATATGATCACTGTCTAACTGCAAGATGTACTTATATCAAGGAGGAAGTTGATGAGTTGCATATTGTGCAGTTGATGAAATAAATTACATTGTGATGGACTTGAATGCACAATTTAAATGTCCGCTAGCTTGGTGTTGATGTGAAAGGCTATTCCTCGCAAGGCGCTCTATTTGCTGTGATGAGCCCATGATTCCTGACTAGTATATAATCTGCTCCATGCAGATAAACCGCCTTTCATCTCCCGTTTGTTTCCTGGTGATTATTCATTCCACAACACAACACAGAGATAAACTATTTGAAAAAGGAAAGAAATAAAAAAAGAAGATAGAACTGGCTTACTTTTTGGACCATGCTAAATTAGAGCACGAACGAGTTCAGCACGGTTACACTCAGGTGGTGGAATCTGTTGACACCAAAGCTGTTAGTCTTGCACTACACAGATCCAGCCTTTATGCAAAAAATACCCAAGGAAAACCATGTTTGAAAGAAAGCAATAAAAGTTCATGTTTAAGGATTTCCACAAGCCAAATTGTAGATACCGCAAACATGTGGAAGAAGGTGACAGATTTTGCCAAAACTGAACATTTCCACGTACATGTAAAATGCTGTGTGGAAAAATAATAACAGCTCACATAACCCTGAAAACATATGATCCCTACGGTAAAACATGGCGGTGGCAGTATCATGTTGTGGGGACCTTTAACTTGAGCAAGGTCAGAGTTGATGGGGAGATGGGTGGTGCTAAATTTAGGCCAAAGATTTGAAGACAACCAGTTAGAAGCTGAAGTCTTGAGACTTT
This sequence comes from Fundulus diaphanus, assembly GCA_037039145.1. Taxonomy (NCBI): domain Eukaryota; kingdom Metazoa; phylum Chordata; class Actinopteri; order Cyprinodontiformes; family Fundulidae; genus Fundulus; species Fundulus diaphanus. Next base: position 20,460,493 of record CM073136.1, read on the forward strand.
GGCTAAGGTTCAACTTTTGGCCAGATAACAACAAACATAGATAGACACAGAGCCAGAATTACAGCAGAATGGTTTTTATTAAAGCATTGCTATGTGTTAGAATGGTCTAGAATTAAAGGCAATTTGAAATACTAAGACAAATGGTCATACCATTATTCAGTTTTTATTATGTGCGCAAAGCCTACCCCAATAGATAGCTGCTGGACTGGTTGATTGCACAAAATCTCAGGAACATGCACTGCAGTTTGCATTTGTTATATGGCAAAATAAATGAAACGTTAACGGGTATAAACATTGTATAAATCTGAATATGCAGCTGAGAAGTGGATGAAAGACGGTAATATGTAGATGCATTTGGGAGTCAAATACAGTGTAATTTTGACAAGATCTTGGCAACAAGTATTCTCCAGACATCCAAAGAAAGAAATAGATAACAATGGAAATTGTCTGTGCAACAATAGGCTTAGTGTCAGTCACCAGTTGTGTGGTGGATAACAGAAAACACTAAATGCCATGCAGTGCAGCACTGAGCTGCTCAGGTCTTGTGGGTTGTTAGTGTTTGAGCTGCTCCCTTGCTGCTGTCTCACTTTGTTTCCCATTTAAAAAAAATAAAAAGTGAATCCAAGAACCCCAGAGCTCTTTCATTATTTTGTGCCGGAGCCTTGCATTTAAACATTGTATGCTTTTAATTTTGTTTTGTTTAGGATGGGTAAACACAAAGACTCAACTGGCAACTTTCCCCGGCAGACAGTAATTACATTAAGGCATCCCGAAAGCATTCTTAATGCTAAAAATGATTTGGGGATATTTAACGCAGCAAAAAAAATCACTTTCTTTTTTTTGTATAGAAATTTCACAAACGATAAGAGAAACACTTCATTTTTCTTCATGACATTGAAGTACAGATATACAGTGGCCTGCAAAACTATTCACCCCGCTTCACATTTTCCCTGTTTTGTTGCCTCATAACCTGGAATTAAACAGGATTGTTTGAGAGTTTGCATTATTTAATTTACAGAACATGGAGACAACTTTGTATATGTCTTTTTTTTGTTATGAAGTTCACAACAAATAGGAAAAAATAGCAGAAAAACTTCACCATGCATAACTGTGCCACCTTCAACGTCAGTACTTTGCAGAGCCACCTTTTTGCGACAATTCCAGCAGCAAGTGGCTTTAAAGCAGACTCTATAGGCAACAGCTGAGAAATGTGCCTATTCCTCAAAACCGAACTGCTCCAGCTCCTCCATGTTGGACGGTTTTCCCTTGTGAACAGCAATATTCAAGTCTAAGTACAGATTCTCCATTGTATTGAGGGCTGGGCTTTGACTAGGCCATCCCAACACATTTAAATGTTTCACCTTAAACCACGGCAGGTGAACCTATGCCCTGGTCTCAAATCACAGTAAGGCTTTGCTCAAGAATATCCCTCTATTTAGCACCATCCATCTTTCCCTCAACTCAGACGAGTTTCCCAGTCTCTGCTGCTGAAAAACATCCCCACAGCATGATGCTGCCACTGCCATGTTTCACTCTGGGGGTGGTTACCCTGGGGTGATGGGATGTGTTAGGTTTGCACCAGACATAGCATTTTCCTTGGTGGCCAAAAAGTTAATTTTTATTCTCATCTGATCAGAGCACCTTCCTCTGTACAGTTGGGGAGTTGCCCACATGACTTTTGGCAAACTCAAAACATCCCTTCTTATTTCTAACACTAAGTAATGGCTTTGTTTCTGGCCACTCTTCCAAAAAACCTGGCTCTATGGAGTCTGCAGCTTATTGATCCTCCGGTCTCTGTTGTGAAGCTCTGCAATTCCTTCAGGGTTACCTTTGGTCTCTGTGCTTTCTCTCTGATTAATGCCATCCTGGCCTGGTCTGTAAATTCTGGTGGGCAGTCCTCTCTTGGCAGGTTTGTTGTTGTACCATGTGCTTTCCATTTGAAGATGAAGGGTTTTGATTATGTTCCAGGAGAACATCAACAATTTGGATGTTTTCTACAGCCCCACCTAGACTTGTATTTTTGAACAACTGTGTCCCCGGTTGTTTGGAGAGCTCCTAGGTCTTCATGGTGTGATGCCTCTTGTTTAGTGGTGTTGCAGCTTCTGGAGCCTTTCAGAAATGGCGTGTTTATATGCCTGTGCAAATTCTCAGCTATCCGGGTCATGGCAACAGCAAATGGGCTTAAATAGGAGGCAACCGGACTTTTGCTCCGTTTTTCTGAAAACGTTTCGACACCTAACCAATAGGCTTTGTCAGTTCTGGTGGCTCGTACTTGAGCAACCTGCAATTGGAGCAAGCACTTGTTGTTTTTAAGCTCATGGATACATTTGTATGTAATATACATTTAATATGCATGTATTTACTTATCTTTTAAACATTCACTTTCAATATGTGGGAAAATAATTGCACATCATACAAACAATTGTGTTTTATAACACTGCTGTCAGAACTATTTATATTTCACAAGCTTTTAGCATACAGAGAGGGTGATCTTTGACTATTCATCTTACCACAATCTATTTAAACCAGTCAGATTCCTGGGTTGTCTCTTATGCTCTCTTCCCTTTAGGTCTCCCCACAGGGTTCCATAGAATTTAAGTAATTAGACTCACATAGCAATGTGCCAGGTGATCCTTTTGAAATATTAATGTTGATTAGCTTTTGTTGCGGAAAAGCCACAATCTTAGTCTCCCCTGTCCAAAGCAGAGGGTTTCAGTTCATGTCACAGTAGTGTTACATGCACATTTGTCATAAGAATTCAGAAAAGGCACTTTCCTGGCCTTCTATCCAAACAGCTGGTTGATGTGCAGCTAATGTCAATGACTGTATGCATGGACAAGGTTTGGTGAGTGACTAAAATAAATAAAATGTATCTTTATGCAACTCATTTATACACACTGGAAACAGGAAATCATGAATTACTAATTAAAAGTATCTTGAGACTGAGTCACTTTAAAAAACGTTGACTGGATCAGTTACATTTATTTTACAGCAGATGTTTACCAGATAGTCTAGCAAGACCGTTGTTTTTTTTGGCAAGCTGTTATTTCTTATTATAGGATTTATCTTCACTGAATAACTGCTCATCGGGTAGTTATTAATTTCTTCCAGTGTAAAGTTATTCTGCTCAACAACTGATTTATTTAAAGGCTTTTTTTTTAACCAGAGGTCTCATTAAGCTTGGAGAACACTGTAGTTAAAGTTTACCTTCAGTTGCTTGAAACTGAAAGCAAAATCTGTTAAGAATACCTTCAAAGTGTGTGTCAGTCTGTTATGAACTTACCTACGGAACTCAAGAAAGTGAGAGATTATTCTGAGAAGGTATTTATTTAATTAGAATTGTCACTGTAGGGGTATAACTAAAGCAAAATCTAAGACGCATGTGCCAGTACTTTCACCAAATCCTCACGTGCTCCGGGGATTTGTTTTCCAAAGAGTCTGATATTAGGTGAAGAAAAGCTCTACTTGTTACTGACTTAGTAAGCCCCACTTAAAAACATAGAGTAATCTAACATGTAACCACATATAGCATGTTTAGGTTGCCAGTGGGGGATTTTCTGCCTAACTTTCTTCGCGTCTTCTATCGAATCAAAGTTTGTCCTTGACCTTGTAGTCGTATCTGCTGTGGTTTGCCTCCCGCAGCCAAGCCCGTGTAGGTCCAGGGCAGACGAGAAGGTATCTCTTAAGTTATTTAGCTTGCTGACAGAAATAGTCAGTCAACATCACAGCACCCGAAGCGGGACTGGAAACAAGTACAGCTCATCCAAAAACCGATAGGAGTTGAATTTTTGGAGTAAGTACGTTAGGTGGGAGGAAAAGTTCAGCTTCAGTGGGTGCTAAATAAATTAAAACCTTTCCGATTCTGCATGACACATCCCTGAATTGGCAAGTCATCAAAATTATAGTAGCAACATTATTTCAGGCACATCACACTGATCATATGAATGATTGCCATAATCTCACCAGTTAAGTAATCATATTTGTACGTAAAAAGAGCAAGCTGTTGTCTTACATCCTTGGACTCCACCCATTTGTATCTTCATCCTTGTAACTGCTCATTGCTATTAAAAAATGTGCCAAGCAGGTGGAAAGAAAGGCCAATATCATTCACGTAACATCTGCAGATATCCTTTGAAGTAGGCTATCATGCCAGTATAGAGGAGGTGTGTGTGTGAGTGTGTGTGAGCATTACCTTGAAATACAGTAGAGGGAGATGGATGTCAGCATTGCATTCTGGCGCGGCACATTATAAAAGGAGACACGGCTCAATAATCAAGGTTTATGCGGAAATGCTGGATGCATACATAACCTGCTACACTCAGCACAATTACAAGTTCTTGGCACTCTCTGCGCGATCAGTGTGTCGCTGTCGGTTTCTTGTACGCGCCTAAAAGATTGCTATGTTTCAGGATGTGTTCATTATTTAGAGGCCAATCAACTGTCAAAACTTGGAGGGAAGCAATTCCTTTAATTTGGAGTCTAAGTCTACTTAATGCAGGTGATGAACATCCAAATGCATGATCCTGGCTTTACACGAGAAGTCCAATGGAATGCCTGGCTTACGGTGGAGTTTAGTTGATTGAAAGTCTGAATCCACAGATTATGATGCAAGTAAGACAGTCCTGGTGTACATACTAAGGACCTGAAATGCGAAACTGGCAGAAGGCTGGCTGTTATGTGATGCGAATAAAAATGTTGCAAAGGTTTATATAAAAAAATATAGGAATAAAAGGATCTTTGAATTATGTGTTGAACTATGTTGAGAATTTTAAATAGGATTTTTAAGTTGTGTATCTTCAGGAGTTTCAGTTGTGAAATTGACATATCTCACATAGTCCTGCTTAGCAGCTCTAATATAAGAAACAAACACCAAATATTTAAAATGGAAAATGTTTGAAGCTTTTTATAGAGCAAAAACATTTAATAAAATTGAATTAATGGGCAAGAGTTACAATGTGTGTTTATAATGGTAAGAAATAAGCTATACTTATAACACTTATTTCACAAAATGTGGTCAAAAACTTCAAACAATTCAAAATAGTAATGCATATATCTATCATTGATTAAAATTGGCTTATTTTGTTATGCAGGTCAAACCCTGAATAGACTAGATTTATCTTCTGTTCATTAAATGTATCAAAACTGAAAAATCACAATGGTAAACACATGAAACAGTATGTTATTTTATGCATTTTGTGTTGACTTTAGTGAAGATGTTCATACATTTTTATGGCTGATTTGAGATCTCTTTTTGTTTTTGACCTCCTGAGAATCAATTTAGTCAATGATTTCTTTTTAAGAAATGTGATAAGATATAAGAACATTATTTGAAACATTTCCTTGTAGCCTTTCTGGTGTGTGCAATATTAAAAACAGAGCTTTTTCAATATTTTTAAATACAGTTAATTGATATTGAAGCATTTTTTTTAGCTGATAGCATAGCTAGGATATCCAAAATCCCATCCTTTGTGTGCATCCTGAGACTAGATCTCCCTAACTTAACATTTCCAAAAGCCTGTCAACATTTTAAGATCGACAATGTTCCATAACACACTTTTAAAGCTCAAAAGGATGAGCTAGAAACTTTACTGTATTCCGCTCAGCCTTCCTGTTTTCTGCAAAGTGTCTTGCTCTCTGTCACAACCTGAATTCACTGTAGACATGTTGCATCATGGTGTAAAAAATAAAGTTTCCTTTTAAATACCCTCTCACACCTCACTTATATGGAAAATAGCTAAGTGTTCTTCACTCAGCCACAGCATTTCACACCAGAGAGTGTTGCTGTCAACTTGACAGCGCTTCAATATGGTTGGTTCTTCGGCAAACAGACTTAAACAGGAGGCAATGAGTGATTCTGTCAGAAAAAAAAGCATATGTCCAGCTGCCTCCAGTTTAAGCAACAGAGATTTCTTTGGAGTATTTGCGCTCCAGCTTACAGGCTCCTCCCGTAAAAGACATACCCTTTCCGCCACTTCCTTGTTCAGATCTCAACTAAAAAGGAGGAAAAACTCAGTTTGCCCAAACAACCCTGCTACTGAGCAAGGTTGTTTCACGGAGTAATTTGTTGTCATAATTTGACTCAGAGTAAAGGCTTCTGAGCTTTCTAAAACAGAAAAGCCAGGGGACGTAGGAATTTTTACTCTGAATATTCACTAACCCAGCTTTCTGAAACAGGCCCTGGTCAGACTTTAAGGAAAATAGTTACCAGTATTTAGGGTTCTAATCAGTGAATCTCTTGTGTGCTATGTAGTTGACCTAAAATTGAAACCTTGTCCATTTGTGAAATTACTCAAAAAGAAAAATCCCTGTTTCCAATTTGTTAAAGGAGAAGGCATAGATCATTGGTGTCAAACTCCAGTCCTTTAGGGCAGGTGTCCTGCCACTTTTAGATGTGTCTCTGCTTCAACACACCTGAATCAAATAATTAGGTCATTAGCAGGATCTTGTATAATTTGTTCACATGCTGAAGAGGTAATTCAGCCATTTGTTTCAGGTGTGCTGGACCAGGGCACATCTTAAAGTTGAAGGACACCAGCACTTAAGGACTCGAGTTTGAGACACCCCCGCATAGATTCAGGTTGTTACTGATGAAACCCTTTAGATGGAGAAATGACCAAACCAGAGAAAATAAAGGAGACAGAAGAGATGTGAATGACTTCAATCAACAAGCTTTTCCTAATGAAGGAGCAGTCTGCTGGAATAGAACTTACCCATTGATTTCATTTGTGACTCACTCTTATACTGAATGATCAGAGTTGGTCCCTTTGAGATCAGCTGGCCTTGATAAACAATTGACAGCAGTGGATAATGGATTAAAAAAACACATGCGTTGAATCTGAGTGTTTATCAGATAAACATATCTGTTTTTAAGCAGTTAACATGCCTGCACCTGAAATGTTACACAATGTAGATGGGCAAAAGGTGGCTTTTTTTTTGCTTTTTGTTTTTTTCAAGAAAAGCTTTACAAAATTGAAGTATGTGCCAGTGCTGTGTGCTAACACGACGTGACACTTGTTACTTCCAGTTTTCCTGGTTTTTAAACAGATTTTGCTGGAGTCATAACCGAGGACCAGGCATGGACTGGTAATCGGGCGTACCGGGCATTTTCCCGGTGGGCCGACGTGCTGTTTGGGCCGGCAGACCCGACATGTATATTAATAATATGTATTATTATTATTATTATTTATTATTATTGTATATGTCGGCCTCGTTATATTTGCATAATGCATGAAGAAAAATAAAATCAGCAGCGCAAGAGTCTGTTCCGATCATCCGGCCCTTACCACAGGCTACTGCAGCCCATTGGTTATCATCCCTGACAGTCTAAAGGGCTAGGCCAATCATAAAGTAGAAAAACACCTTCACGCTCCATGTGGAACTTTGTGCAGCGGTATTCACAGTAGTAATGGATAAGAAACGCAAGGGAGGCGCAGAGAAACTGCGCGAAAAAAAGAAACGAGTTCTTCAAACGGACGCTGCGAAATGTGTCAAACTGACTGACATGTTCCCAACGGCAGGCCCTTCATCTGCTCCGGTGTCTGATGGAAAATATGGTGGTTGTGGTGGTTGTAGTCAGTGACGTGCGGTAGGGTTCATAGCTGGTGAGGCACTGACGTCATCAGTCAGATGTATATACTTTTTACAAGTATATACACTCTACAGAGTAGACTCGTTGCAAAGTGCTGAAGGAGACTGATTGAGCCAAATAAATTCGCCAAGAGACATGGAAAAATATTGATTCTTTGATGGAAAAAAAAACCTAAATTATTTGTCATTTGATTGGTAACAGTTTGTGAGTTATGATGGATTTCTGCATTTGTAACACATTCTAAAACTATAACCCACATTACGCACATTTTATCACAAAAACAAAACATGAATAAGTATCGCTGTCTTACCTCTACTTATAAATTAAGTCCATGCAGCGCTCTTTCTGAACAAAAATATCATAATTTTCCGGTAAAAGTTCTCTTTATCTTCTTCAGTTTTAAAACTCTCTTAGTCTCAGTGGAGCTCACTGCCAGGGAGGAAAGCCTTCCTTGACCAGTCCAGTTCCGGCTGTATGTTTAGAGTCTTTTTAGTGCTTTACTTGTTTAGCAAAACTCGCTAATAATACATCCACAACTTGCTGTGACTCTACAGTTTTGGGATCAGGAGCGGTGCTCCTTGAGCGCCCCCTGCCTAGAGGCCAAGGAACTGCCGGCCTCACCTACAACCAGTTCTTTGCTGGTTATGATCGCGCAGCAGCACGAAAACATGTTACCTGCACACAGTTTGATGACCAGAACACAATTCGTAATCCACATATATTAAATTGTGGAAAATAAGGTCATAACTGTTTGAACAATTGAATTTATGATCTAGAGACAGGAAGATGCATTCACAGAATGAAGCCAGCGCGGTTAACATGGGGAGGCCAAGCTCGCTGCAGCCTCACCGGCTTCGCTATCAAGCGGCACCAAGGATTTACATGTATATTATAAATGTATATTAAGTTATTATATATTTTCTTTCTTTCCATGATGACAAGTGAGGCCTGGCCAGTTGGTATACACATTCACTACACAAAAAAAATGTGGTGGGCCAGTCTAATCCAAAATGCCAGGGCCGATTTTTTGTCCCAGTCCACCCCTGCCGAGGACTGATGAGACACGACAACATGATTAACATTTCAGCAGCAGAATAACATCTTTCCCGAACCAAGACAAATGTCTTAACCTCGAAGCTGATGACAATCGCATATACAACATTATGGACATCACAACATTATAAATATTTGTTACATAGGGACCTGTCATCTGGAGTTCCATTAGATTTTTACATAAATACCTAAGGGATGTGATGTTGATTAAGGGGTCTCAAAGACCGCATATTAAATAAAAAAAAACACAAACTGAAGGATTTCAGAAATTTATTTTTGAATATGTTTACCCCATACATGGTCAAATACAAGTAAGCTCATATCAGAGAAACCACATGCTTTTTGTAGATGTTAACAAGCTTATGGTATAGCCCTGGCTGGATATCTAACCACTCTTCTTTTCAGAACTGCTTGAGCTCAATAAAATTGTATGCTTACCTGGCAAGAACCCAGTTATTGGGAATGAACTACTGAATGAATAAAGTGGGCCAACATTAAAATTCTGCATCTGCCCTGACTTCAACCTTCACTGGAAGTTTATGAACTGTATGTGAAAGGCTGGTCATACCGGGAAACCAAATTATTTAGTGAGCTTTAACAATATGTAGAAGAAGAGTGGTCAAATATCCAGTCGGAATTATCTCAGGATGTCGTCGATGGCTTCAAAAAGGGAGTGGTTTCTCTGCAATGTACTAATAGGCATCTGTCCACTAATTAGTGTGGGTTTATGGCTGAATCCAAGTAAATTTCAACATAAGGGCATATAGAGGCATGACCAAAGACTTTGAGAAAAAAATGTCAACTGTTTCATACAGGTGCTGCCAACCATGAGCACTGCTAATGTCATCAAAATGCTCAGCTATGCTGACTTACTCGTTGATGTAGAAGGAGAATAATTAAAATGATGCAAGTGATCCATAGACATATTAAAGAGAAGATGGTCTCTGCCTATCGATCATGTCTGATGAAAAGCCAGTGGTTCACACAGTGATCTGCTCTGACTTTTTCCTCAGGCTTATGTGCTTTCAGCGAGAGGCGCCCGGTCATATACCGCCTTTTATGTAAAACTAAAATAAAACGAAATGAAATAACTCCTTCAGGTAAAAGGCTGTGTGGAGGCTCAGCTTTCTGATGGTATTGCCTGTAGCCAAGATATTATATCACCACACAACCCAGCTTCCTTACCTTCTGCCTGGCAGATTAGTGCTTTTATCAATAAGCGGCTTAGCACCAAAGTGTCCCTCAATAATATGTCATTTCTTTCCCCACTGCTTTAACTCCTGGGCGTCTTTTACTCCAACATATTATAACCCCACACCCCCCACTTTACCGCCCGTCCAAAAATCTCCACTTTTTTTTTATCTCTTGCTTATGCAAATAGCAAGACAATATGTATTATTCTCTTCAGGTCACATTAGGAACCTAAACCAGTCCTTGGGGGGCTGGGTGAGGGGTTTGCAGAGAGCAGCATCTCTATCCCCCATTAGAAGCCTGCAGCGCATCATAAAACCCATTAAGATCCATTAGGGCAGCGCTTTCGCCCACAAGACACCTTTAAGACGACTTAGGCACCAAGGTGCACAGTTACACACCATATGAAACTTATTTGATTTGTCATTAAAATGTACTTCTTCTAAAACATCCTCACTGTCAGATGTGGTTGCATGGAAAGCATTGCTTTCTGTCAAAATGCCGCCTGGTTGGTTTTTACCCATCTTCAAAAATTAATTGACGTTTGGTCGACAGCTGTTCTGTATAGTTATATCATTGCATTTTCTAGTTAGATAACCAGCCCACAATGCAAAGTACAGCAACAAATATAAATTAGCATAAGTATTATTGAGCATAAACAGATCCCAGCTGAGATTTCTCCAGGGCCTTTGTAACTGCATGAACATGTTCTCCAGCTAATGGAAGCTCTTTCCCCCTCCTTCGATTGGAACAATTGCATACAGCTGTGAGGCTTCCGCACTCTGCCTCTCATGTGATTAGTGTGCCGCTTATTATATTTGATGAGCCTGACCCAAATCTTCTAAAGTCAGACACATTTTTTTTTCTTTTTTTAATGGAGACTTTTTAAATTTTAAATCCCAAATCATGTCAAAGGTGAGTCACTGACTTGGCTGCTATTTCTGGGGCGTTTGGTGAAAGTGGGGAGGGAGGCTGCTCTGACACACTTTGGAACATATTGGCCCCTTTGAAGATTTTCATGACATTTAATATTTTTCCAGCTGTCGCGGATGCTTGCATTTGAAGGCATAGTCCTATGTGTCTGTCAAAGCAAAGGTTTTTTCGACAGTAGGCGTTGCCTAATGAACTGATTTTAATGAGCTTTGTTGGTATGTTCCTCAATGTAACAAACTTCTGTGAAGCCACAATGAATTTCATAACTTAAATTAATGTGGTGTGGGTTTTCATCCTTTTTTTATGCCTTTGGTAACGGTAAACTCATTCTCATTATCAGCAAATTAATTCTCCCAAGCACCGTTTTAGGGAGTTGTACATCTGCTATTTAATTGGACAAAATATTAGTTTGAAATGTTAAGTGAAAAGGAGCTAGTTGTTGCTGTAGTTTTCCAACTTCGTGACTCCCACCTTCAGTGAAGTTTACTGAGGGCATGTTTGGATTAGCAGCTGGGTAAAGCTGCCAATCGTGCCCTCCTCTTCTCTTTTACAGAGCCCAGCTTTACTACATACAGTACCCTGCAACGGTATCCATAACCGTTTAGCATTCTATTTTGTTAGACCAGTGGCAAAAAGTACATAATTGTAAATCTAAAGGGAAATAATGTATGGATTTCTTTCTCATTTTTTATTTGTTCACAAACACAAAATGCAATTACAGCACCAAGTTCTTTTTTTGGGTGTAACTCTACCAGCTTTCCAAATCCAGGGGCTGAAATATTTGCCCCATCAAAACAGCTCAGGCTATGACGGATTGGAAGAAAATGAACAGTAAACATCAGTTTTCATCCTGTCAAAGATTCTTAATTGAATTTTTAGGTTTGGACTTTGACCGGTCCATTATAGTGCAATATTATACATTGGCTTGAACCATCCCTTTGGCTGTATACTGGCATTTTGTGAGCAGGGAGGGGCTAAGCCCTGAGAGGCACCCATTCACATGCACGTACATGCATGAGCGCGCACATGTCCACACACACGGCCAGCCCGGCTATGGAAACAATAAACTGAAGAAAAAACACAAGAGATGGTGTGTGACCTCATACCATAGTTCATCTAAAAAGATACCTTTAGTTCTTCACAAAACTTTATTCTATCTAAAATAATAAAATTTTGCTTATTGCTCCTTTAAGGATGCCCCAATTATCAGGACAGCTCTTAAAATAATCTTGTGTTAAGAGTGATCTAGTGTGCTCGGAAGGACTTTTGGATTGCTCCGAATTAAATCGGGGAAATTCAACATGTCGGATTGTCTTGGCCCTGTATCCTAGTGTGTGGAGTGTTCCCTGAGGACACCGCCTGTTGAATGTAGCCAATCAGAAAGTGAGGTGACAGAAACCCAGAGAAAAAACAAACACAACACCGCACCTCCCTATCATAGTGCAAACAGTTTGCTGCACTGTCTCCTCTCCTCTTAACCAACGGCTTTTCTTTTTGTAATGTTTTTTCAGAATTAGTCCACAAAGTATCGCCATTGTTCTTCCTCGTCGGCCATGTTTACTAAACTCACATTTGATCGCGATAGGTTTTGCGAGATTTCCCGTGTGACATCTGAATGTTCCTGAGTTAAATCTAGTCATGTGTGGTGTGTTGTGCTTGCCGCTTGACCGAACATCACACACCGTACGAGCAAGCCTGTTATGTCTGTGGTATTTTTACCATCATGTGTGGGGTCTCCCGCATTTTGAAAAGCAATCGACAGTTTTAAAATCTTGCCCTGTGAACCAGGCATTAGCTCCCTCCAGCTTCCCAGTCCCTGCTAAAGAGTATCATCCCCACAGCTTTGTGCTGCTACCACCACATCCTCACTGTGAGGATGGTGTGTTGAGGGTGATGTCCTGTGTTAAAGCCTGCACATACTCCACAAAACAGGAAATTTGTTCTTTCACTGAAGGTGGCAAGAACAATAGCAAAGTTCTTTCTGGGCAGGGCATTTCATACTCCGCAAAAACTCAAGTGCAAAACTCATGAGCAGTCCTGATAGGTCATTCTAACTGCAGCATTTGTCAGAGTAGCAATCCACTTCAAATTTCTGGTCAGTCAGTCAACATTTATCAGACACCACACAAGAGAAAGTATCCATGGGGCTCTGGATCTCTGTGGCTCCCACTTTATCAAAATGTGACTCTTGCTGGCTTTTATGATTAGTGCCTTGTCCAGTCTGTCAGTTTCTTAGTAGGTTTATAACAGGACTGCGTGATTTTAGAAAAAAACAAAGATACAATATGAATAATAATAATAATAATGCAATAAAATATGTTTTGCAATTGTCATTCATCTCTGTTTCCCTCATCACAACACCCCCTCCACTCCTTACAAGTCTTAGCACCTCAGTCTCTAAAATCTATATCAGGTTTTAGCCTAAACCACTGTAAAAAAAACATCAAATTTACCAAATATATTTTCCATGAACAGTGGTAATGAATGGCATTTAAAATAAAATAGCCTCACAATTCTTCCATCCAAGCTGTCATCTGCGACCGCAATATTGCACTCATAGATATTGCTATGATGACTATGATTTATTATATCACGCAGCTGTATTTTCATTCTTTTTAGTGAAAGAAACTTTTAAAACCTTGTATGCTTTTTTTGCTTCCCTTCACAGTTGTGCATTACTGTTTGTGGATCTATGAAATAAAATACTCATAACAAACTGAGGTTTGTGCTTGCAATCTGAAGGGGTGTGCATACTTTTGCAAGACACTGTATCATCCAAATCTGCCGCACAAAGTGAACTGCAATATATCCTATGTATTATTTACCCCAAGAATCCTGAAGACATCTTCTCCAAAAATATTTAGTTCCTGTGTTCCAGCGTCCAGCACTGAAATGGAGGTCTCAGAACTGGAAATACAAACGCAGCAAGCTCATTTCAATAACCACTAAAGCAGTCCACCAGGAGCATTAAAATTGGTGCAGAGCTGAAAACAAACAGACCACTTGAAGATCAGAAGCCAGTAATTTACTAATGACACACACATTTGGTTTCTGGTTGCCTCTACACTGGCATTAAGCAATACCCAGATGACCTGCTTAAATATTTAGGAACATTCCTGCAGTTATAATAGATGACTTTTTAGCTGGATTTATTTAAAAAAAAAAATGACATTCAAATTCAATTCCTGATACTTCTGTCATCCATTTGACTACTTTTAGCACTGTGAGGATATAGTAAAATAAGTAGAATAAGGAGTTACCTTAGAGTTATAAATCACTGTGTTCCAGAGCCCACCCCTGGGACAGCTGCAAACAAAATTTGTTTCAGAAGGCATCTGAATGATAAACCTTTAGTGCTGCCACTCAGTAACTTTTATATTTCATCTGCATCCTGAGACAGAGCTTGTGAATAAAGATCAAAATAACGTTCCAACAGCAATCTATAATGTGTTTTCTGAAACAAAACAATGTAGCTATGAAAACACAGAAGGTTTCAGGCCAAAGTGCATCGCTAGTTCATCCTTTTTTACTTCAATTGCATACCCATGCAGTTAAGGCATTATAGACAGTTTAATACTCATAGTTGAGTATTTTTATTTGTGACGGAGATAGAAATGGTCATAAAAATGCTCAAATCTTTTGTATTATGTATCTCTTTTGTAATTTCATATTGCACCATATCTCCATTTATTTTGGTTCTGATTCGTGTTTGGATGACTTGACTCTAATGAAATATGACAGATTAGAATCCTTGATCAAGCAGAAATAACTCTAAGCCACCTCCTGCTGGCAGATATTATTTATTATAGTCAAATAGTCGCATTTTCTTACAGCAGAATAAGAGTTGATTATAGAAAATGACTTTAAATTATGTAGTGTAATCAGGGGAGAACTGTTTCAGCTGTACCCAAAAAAACATTGGGTATGAATTGACAGAATTGACTACAGAGAAAGTAATGGCAGAGGGCCAAAATGTTTAAATAAAGATTTGATGATGTGTCTTTGCCACATTGTGTAAGTGGCAGCTCGGGCCACAACGAGTCTGGTACAGTTTAACGAATACATTGAACCAATTTTAGTGTATCCATCTTGCGCTCTGTGTTTTTTTGTTTGTTTTTTTTTGGACATACAGTATCTCAGTTCAATTCCGCTTGTTTATATAGCTGCCACTCACAACACATGTCACGTTTCAAAGTCAATTCTCTGAAATCATACGGACAGGCTGGTTGAAAAGTTTTGATCTAAGGAAACCCACCAGATCTCATGGAGTCATTGACTTGCAGCCTTCACTCCTCCTGGATGAGCATGTAGCGACAGTGGACAGTCGCTCGCATCGTGTCATATCTCCAGTACTCAAACTGTTGATAAAAGCAATGGCTAGGCAGTGGATGTCAAATTTACCAAATGTTTCAGCAGTGTCCAGATATGAAGTTGAATAAACTCCTTTGTTAGATAATGTATTGTCTGGTTTGTTCCTTCAAACTTCTTACTAAAACATTTCCGCCACAAGGTGACAGTATTACACTAAGTTGTTTGCAAGCTGTCTCGAAGAAGGCTGCTTAGACCACTTTTGAAAGTAGATGCAAAAAAAAATTGTGTAGAACTACAAACACCACCTGTCAAGAATTAGTTTTATTCTTTTAGGAAACAACTGCTGCACTTTCCCAGTCCAGATGCTTCGATCCAGGTGTTTCAGACTCCAATGTGATCATGATACCTTAATTAAATTTTATGCCAAAAGTGATTGAATCTGATTTGTGTAATTACAAATTTAGTGTTTGATTTTTATGCACATGATTTTATAAACTACTGCTGTCAATTTGGAGACAATTTTGGAGCGTATAACATTATATGTGGCGATCATTTGCAACCAGACGCCATCCTTGTTGGTATTAATAACTGAAAAAGCTAGATGGATTTTTTTTGTCACGCATAATATGTCAGTAATGTGTTTTGACATTTTCTTTTGACTCTTCTGCTAATAGCAACACCTTATGTCAAATTTTGAGCAATGAAAGATGAACTCTCGTAGCGCAGGCTCCAGGAGCAAGTATTGTGTTTTCACGCCTGTCAACCACATTTGAGTTCAGGGCTTAGACTAATTGTCAATATTCAACAAAGGATATGTAAACCATCATTTTATAACAGACATAAAACCCTAGAAATTCTGGAAAAGAGTAAAAGGAGCCACATCTGTGTTAAACCTTACATAAAATAATGCAAAAGAAGAAAGCTTTTAAAAATCTGATTGGACATACATGACTTATTCTTGTTACTGATTTTTAAGGTAATTTTCACATCATGTTATCCACCGACTAAGAGGTTTTTAAAAAATATCTACGAAATGGAAATGCTGATTATTTTACCTGTGGTGCCTTTTGAATTCACAATAAGAAATAATTTTGTAAAAAGAAGTTGATTTTGTTCCATCATCTCGTCCATAAGAATGGATAATTTACTGTTCTCAATGTGAATTTCAAATGTCGACGACTTTAGTGCTGCTATTGTTACTGCTGGTGTTTCATTTTCATTAATGAAAGGCAGAAAAGACATTGTCAAAAGAAAATATTCTCATTAATTCTAACATGCGAACCAGAAGCTAATATATGAATTTTTTACAAAGCTTTTACCTAATTAGAGGAACAGCAAAGACTTTCTCTCAGCATTCATAACACCCTATTAATGGTCAAGTTAAATGTTTTTGTCGCTGGAGGACATATTGACATGTCTTAAATCACCATGGAAGATATGAAGCAATTATACTTAGTTCAGTTTACATTAATTAACAGATTATATCCTTATGTATATATCCTTATATCCTTGTGTATGCTGAGATTTAAACATTTATGGAATTCCAAAACAGCTTTGAGATCCCCACAGTATAAATTCATTTTAAATGTATTCTAAGAAGGTGGCATGTAACCCACCGGAGCTAAGGTGTGCTGTTCATTACCATCAATTTTCTCAATGTCAGCTGTACGCTATCACCAAACTAGTTAAAGCTGGATACAATCTTTTAAAACATGTTCTAACAAGGTGGCATGTACTATTTTAACCTGACAACCACAACTAGGATGTAATATATCGTAACTATCTCATGGTCAAGAAGGTAAGCTTCTCGACAGTTTGATGTTAGATTTTACGCTGCTTAATTAGTGAAAGATGGATACAAATTTAAAATCTTGCTCCAACACAGAAGCTTTTTCTACGACCAGTTTTTTTTAAAGATGTGGTTATATTTGATTTTTAGCCAAATAAAGTGATATATTGCTACATTGGTAGCAGACAGCTATTTAAAGAAATTCAATTCACTGCTCAAACATCAATCACTATAATTTAGCATTTCTTGATTCAACAGGTTGCAATGCAACTTGACTAGATTTGATACAGCACAGTAATGGATGAAGCAAGTGAAAGGTGATTTTCAACTAAATGAGACTATTTTTTAATTTTTTTTTTCATTTAGAAATTTTTCTTTAAATTTAGAGTAAAACAAGCCTCAGTGGAATAAGATAAAAAAAATGCCATACAACAGCTATTCAGTAACTCAACAGTAAGTAGAATATTTTGTAGATTATAAAATTAAAAACACTTTCAATGGATGAAATATTAATCTCATTGTCAGAACAACAGTTTATTAGCAGTGCATATGATACACATGCCATACAAAAGGCATTTCTTTAGAAGTAACCATTGATCCAAATTATCAGGGGGTTATAAAACGGAGTTGTACTGATGAGCACCTAAAAGCTATTGCATTGTTTATTATGCTGGAGTTCTCTTCCCAAACAGTAGAGGTCGCCACCAACAAAATATTTGCTTCTCTTACAGAATTCTGTTCACAAACATAGCTTTCAACTCCGATGAATCAACAGGATTTTAAAGGTACAAACAATAAAAAACTGCTGTATCAAGATTGCACCCAGATATCTATCACAGCTGCTTCACTGATACACTAGCATCATACATGTGTGTGTCCTTGTATTATTAAATTAATTTACCTTGACATTTCTAGCTCTTAACCTTTTCTTAAGTTGACATATATTATCAATATATACTCATGCAATCATCCATTTTCATAAAGACGACTCTATCAACGTTATCGTTCTATGCTGGATACGGCATTTAGAAAATGATGACTGACTCCAAATCTTCAGTTAAGTTCTGAAAATGTGAACTGATTTCTTATAAAAAAGTAACCAAACTTAAAATTTGAGAACACAGATGATTAAAGTTATATGCAATAACCTCCAAAACTCCTTTTTATGGTGCATGTTGGTTATATTTTTTCATTAAAAACAAATCAGCTCATACATTGTTAATGGTCTTTGCAGGTTTTTTTTTTAATAATCCAAAAAAAATATTTTTAAAACTGGAATGTTAGTTGAGGAATAAGAGACACTTTTCATTGTACACAATCATGAACAGTACAAAAGCAATGAAGAGATGGCCGTTTTTCAGCACGACAGCTGGAAGGAAAATCCTTTAAACAAAACACCAAAACAAAGACGACTCTAAAGGAAATAATGGAATCCTTATGGAAGCAAACACCACCACTCCCATCATTCGTATAAACAACTCAGATAACTGCACAAGCAGCAGAAAAACCTCACGGTTAGGTGCATTAATTGCCTTACCTTACCTACACACACCCCTAACAGTTTGGGTTAATTACACTTGGTGAAGGATGCTTAGGCACATTACCCACGAGGGACTGAACATGCAATATGACTGCCAACCACACCGCCTTTTCTGAGCCAAAGAAAGTATTTTCTATCCTCCAACTGAGTTTTTTTTCTTTTTTTTTACTGAGGAAGCACCACCACGATACTCATTACAGGGCCCAGGTTGAGGTAGACACTCAGCCAATAAAAGTTTGTTGCATTCTGCCTGTGATGCATCCAGGAGTGCTATATCAGCATGCTGCCTCCCGTTTCATTGCAGGTGGTCCATATAGAGAAGGAAGAGGGGCTATGGTCAAGCTGAGCTTTAAGCAGCTGTTCAGTGTTTGCATTATATCCAGCCTTTTTTTATGTACTGCATGTATAATGTAAGTTTTATAAAATATGACAATTTAATGGCTACATGACATGGAAATTTTGTTCCAAAAAAAATGCAAATGTTACTACTGGGACATATACTTGATTAAACTCAGTGAGCATGGCCACACAAGCAGATAACATTGTGTATGCATTGTGCACTGTTGCATGGGTGCATCCTACTCTCCAGCAATGCCAGGTGCTGGCAGAGGCTGGAGCCTACACTGGGATGGGTGGTTGGCTTAGTAAGGAAGGAAATCTAGGGCTAGGTTGTGGGCCAGTTTGTGTCCTTGCAGTTATGAAGGAGAAACAAACTGATCTGACAGTGACAAATGAACCATCTCCTCTTCTCCAACTGCCACTTTTGTGCCTCTAAGACTTCTTTTTCACCCTTAGTCTTCTTTGTGCTTCCCTAGCCATTTTCTTCTCGAGTGCCCTCAACCCCTCTCACATTTTTTCAGGGAGTTTTCTCTGTGTCATATTTTTTACTTTTTGTTTTGTTCTCTCTGTGATGCACACACAGTCTGTCGCCTTTGACTTTTACCTTCCTTATTCTCGTTTTTCCTCTGCAGCTTCAGAAGCATCTCAGTTTTCTTTCTCTTTTTTTTTTGGCGAAGACAGCACACCACAGTCTAATACTCTGTAATCTTGGTGGATTATGTAGTCTATTTTTATTGACAGATTCATTCAAAAACACTGTAATTACTTCAAGCTCCTGTTTCATGTCTCCATTGTGGCAAACATGGCCTTTAAATATCACAAATTGCTTTTTGCTTGTACCCAAAGTTTGATTGTATTTCAGTGAAATTGTCATAGCTGGGCGCCATTAACCAGAAGACACTGAAGTAACTCAGAGAATGAAGGCATAAGCTCATCAGTGATTATTGTTGAGGTTTAATCACTGACTTGCTCCTGTAATGGACCTTTTGCAGTGTTGAAATGAGATGCCAAGCAGAGAAGACAATTAATTGCATGACTTCCTTTTGTCCCCGCCCTCCTTCCCTGTGCATTGGACCGAAACCTGATAAGATACAGGCTTAGGGCCACCCTAATACATTAACACACTTGTCTGACCATGTTGCTTCTATTGTGGCTCCATTGTGTGAGTTTAGCTGTCCTGGTCTGGTAAACAGGAAGTGGCTACAGATAATTGAGTGCTCGCTAGGCGTTTCTCAAAGATAAAAAGCACAACTACAAAAAATAAAGAAGCTTCTGTAGATTAGGTAAATAGTGATTTAGAAAAAAACCAGACCTCTTATACTGTTTTTATTGTAATATGTTTTATAACAGACCAACTCCAAGACTCTGGTACCCCTACAGTAGGACGCTGCCAACACCACATTTAACTGTAGGGATGGTGCGATCAGACTGATGTGTTTCCAACCACACTTATCATTTTGAATGTAGGGGAGAAAGTTCGATTTTGATCTCATGTCAACAGAATACCTCCTTCAACGTGTTTGCTCTGCCCACCATATGGATTGTGACAAATTTTAAATGGAACTTTTCTTGGCTGGCTTTCAACAATGGCTGCCTTCCCACTCTTCCGTAAAGGTCAAAATTGTGAAGTGCATGACTAATAGTCGGGGGCTGAATGGAAATGCATGTCACATTTCTCAGATTCATTTTTCTGTAAAAAAATACAAAACAAGTAAATACTTTCCCTCATGAAAGTATTTACTTGTGATTACTGTTGGCAGCGGTAGTTTGTGATGTAGGCCACATGGGCAGTTGCCCAGGGCAGCAGTAGAATTGAGGGCAAGATCACCAGATAAAAAAAAAAACATTATCTTTCACTTGCACTTTTCTTTCAGAGGGAGAACCCTCTGCTTGCTGCTAAGAAATGGGAGACTAGGGTTTGTGATTTGTGAAGAACTGCACAGCATTTTATCCTGCCCAGATTCTCAGATTATGTCCTGCATTTTGATTGGTTGGGTGGTTGGAGCAGAAAGACAGGATCGCCCAGGGTGCCATTCATGCAGGAACTGCCACTGGGTGTTGGCGGATCAGATAAAATCTGTAAAAAATTAATTGAAGCTTTGGGTTGTTACATGAGAAAATTTGAGATGTTGTGGGATTTTGCAGAACAGTCAAAAGAGCAGTCCATGAATTAATATTTAAAGATAATACAGTTATTTTCACATTGTTTTGCATGTGCAACATTTGTCTGTTCAGTTGGCAGGCTGACAAAAATACTAACGCTGAATGTATAAATCAGGATATTACAGCTGCAATCCCAGAGCAATGTCATTATAGTTTGATTGTTTTTGTCACTGCTGGTTTTCCTAGTCTGCACCGGACATAAATTCTATTCTAAACATTTATTTATGAGGCACGCATTCAAAACAATTCAAACAAAATAAACGCACCACACAAGTTCCGTACCCTCATGTGTGATCGGAGGAAAATTGTGACAAGTGTTAATATGCCCGGAGCTCTAAAAAAAGGAAAAATGGCCTTGGTGGAAGGTTGTGCTCTGTAAGTCAAAATATCCTGAATACAGCAACAATACAGAAGTGCATTAAAATAAAAGTGGTCATAAATACTAAATTCTACAGAAAAACACTTGAAGAAAGGGTGTTAAAACGTGGCAGTCTTTTGGCCATCATGGCATTTTTCTTTTGATGAGCAGTCCTACTGGAAGCCTACAAATCATTTACTAAATGAAATCAGACAAATCAGACAAAGACGTTCACTAAACATTTGAAAAAATGGCCTGTAGATATATACATTTGTCATGTCCTTACTAACTGTGTATCTGTGCCATACTTATATTCTTGTATTTTATTGCTTTTTTAACATCATGGCCAGGGGACTACAGAAGAAAAATAGCCTTTGGCTAATCTGTCTTTTTTAACGTATGAATTGTCATGTCATCTGTTTTATTAAATTGCACTGTCCCCTTTGAAATAAATAAATCAAATAAAAAAAACAGCACAAGAACAACAGGACCCCCTTCACCATGATAATTGACACACAACTGCAAGTTTCTCTCAAAGGCAGGCTTACACACATTTTCTGCATGCCTTTGACCAAAATCAATGTAATTTGTGGCGGTGGCTCACCTCCGAGATGCCTCGAATTCTAGACAAACATCTGTCTTTGTGTTCATGCTATTCTTTAAAAAAAAAGAGGTGGAGGAAATCATTATAAATCTCATACAAATGGAAGAACAACTTCATATTAAACAGTGGCTCCAAATGCTGCTGTTGAATGGAGAAAATATTCTGCAGAAAAGAAGACGCAGCATACCCCGTTGTTTATGAGCATAAAAAATATGTTTGTGCTTTAAATCATTATAATGCAAATGCGTAGTCCTTTAAGCAGCAGTACACTGCAAACGTTAGATGAGTGCAAATCCATCAGGCGAAGCTAAAAAAATACAGTGTACTGAATGTAATTGGAATAACAAATAGTAGAGTATGGTATTAAACATACGGTCAATATGGTGCAGATTGGAGTCAGAGTAGATAAAATAGCTAAATGGGCATATTTGCTACACCATTTCCTTTTTGGCAGTCACAATCTGTAGCTCAATCAAGAAAAAGGCTCATTGGGGGTAATGGACAGAGTGAGGAATAATACAATGTCAAATAAGTTCTGTCAATCAATTAGAGGCAAAGATTAATTGAAAACAATGCAAGCCATAACGTCTTCATAGAATTTCCATATTTTGTCTTCCCGGTTTTATTATTTTTGCATGCATCGCTCAAGTAAATCCTACAGAGCAGCATTTATTTATGAAAATCTGATTTCTGTCTCTTCCTGCTTTCTGCTAAGTGTCAGAACAAACAGAGCACTTAGAGTCAAGACTAAAGCACTGCAGTGTGGAATTTCAGCTCTCAACATAATGACTCTGAGGCAGCGGCTCGCGCTGGAAAGGATTGTTTCTGGTTTGCAGTCATATGAAATGTCATCTGGAATTTGACAAGATATGAAGAAGCAATCCCCACTGAGAGCGTCACCGAACCGCACATTTTCTTATATTGTTCTCTTGTTCTAATCAAGCCCTTACGGGTGACCCATGTCGTTGTGTGATAAAACTAATTATTTGCCACAAGAATAATTGTGAGCTCCACTGTCTCGAGGTCAGAATAACTGGCAGCCTTCTAATACTATTAAACTGATTATTCTTTGTCAACGACCAGGGATGCCGTTAACATCACAAAGCCAGCTTCTCCTCTTGTTTTCTATTAGCTCTGCATTATCATTTTTAAGATATTTGAAAACACCTTTTAATGTGTTCTTGTGCAGCATGCTAATAAATGCGCACGAGGAAAAGAAAAAAAAAGATTAGAAGGTGACATTTGCAGAAACAGATGCTGAAATTTTAATTTTAAGCTGTCACAGTAAAACCTATGAAAATATCTGCATGAAACATTTCTCCACTTATGGCTGGGAGACGCTTTTGGTAATGCATCTGTTCATTTATTTATTTGCAGCTATCATGGGTTTTGCCAACATCTGGCTCATTTTTGGATGCAGGCCTTTCTGGAGCGCTCCCTAAGGCGCCTGTCCATTTTTTATTTCTGACTTTCTTACTACTGCTATACCAACTATAACGCTTCTGTTCAATTAGAGTTAGCTGGCATCCAGAATGGTGAAATGCTCTTTTATTTTCCTTTGAAGTCTTGCACATGGTTGCGCTGTACACTTGCATTGAAAAAGAATAGCTCTATGATCACAGTGGCCTGATCAAATGATAGTATTACATCTTTTTTTCTTTGATAATTTATTTGTAACTTTATCTTAGTTTATAAACTTAGCAATAGTAGATGTCACTGACTCAATTCAGGCTAGCAAAAGGTAATGTGTCCCCAAAAAGCCGATATCCTGGAAAACAAAACAAAAAAAAACAACATTGTATGTAAGCTACAAAGAAGAAATAAAGACAGAGTTGTCAAGGCTTGAATATTGTGCTCCAGCTGCTGGGAAGTTTGGCAGCTGGACTAGGGGTTGCATTTGTAGCCTAGTTTGCTTACTGTAGCAAACTGATATTTCCATGACTGCACAGTTTGAGCTTCAGGGCACCTTACAGTAAGACAATTGTCCAGCATCAGCTCAGGCAGTTCACATCTAATGCAGTTGCATTCACTGTTGCGCACTAAAGGATACATTTTTGAATCCCCTTAAATTAATGTGCATCTCATAATGTCAAAGGGGGACTCTGTCTGGCAAAGGGTTGACGCAGTAACAGTGACATTGCTTTACTGAACTGTTGTAAAATGTATTTAAAAGGTATTCCACATTAAAAAAACTCTCCAATAGGTGACTGAACAGAAAAGGAAATTAAAATGTCTGCTGTTTATTCTTTGTAATTTGTTGAATGTTGTCCAATTCAATGATGACGATACATTTAGCTAAATATTTACCACCATCATTTTCTAATGCAACCTAATAATTTTTCTTGTTTAAAATTGTCATTTTGTTACCTGTGGACTTATTAACCATCATATTAATCATCACAATATTGGTACACAACGTTGTGCTGATTAATTAGATTAATATTGATAGGATGTTAAGGTCGTCAAAACAAACCGATACACATTTACTACACTTAGTATCAAAATGATAAGACATATATTTACTCAGTTCAGGGATAATACATTTATAGGCAGGTTTTCTTTCCCTTCTTCTTATTTGTTGTCCTAAGGATTGATTTACTGGATGAAAGTGCTTCAGAATTCATGTTGGAATCTTTTAAATGTTGTTTTGTCAACCTTTAGTGTTTACTCAAGCAAACTGATCATCTTTAATCTGGCTGTCATCACTCCATACTCCCTACTGTAGATCTTTGCTATCTGGTTTATTTAAAATTGGTAGTTTATTTAAAACTTGAGTGACATCTTGACCCGAGCATGCACAACGCGTATGCAGTCAGTGGATTGTGCATTTTCTAACATCATATTTTTGTAAATGCTTGCAGTTAAGTCCCATACTACATACTACCCAGCTGTAGAGTGAGACGATACATTCTTCAGGAGTTGAGAGCGTTATGAACTATGAGCAATGTAAATCAATGACAACATATTGTCCTTTTTATGTATTTGAACACAAATTATGAATGGGTATTTTACAGGACTGTGTTTACAAGTGGTTTAAAGACATATACATAACACATCAAAAGGGTTAATAAATAGCTGATGTAGGCAACCTTCATCACTTTATATAGGCACAGCAACCGTATTCGATACAGAACTCTGGATTTTCTAGCAAACTCCAATTTTTCCTGTTGGAATTTCAAATCAGAGGGTGTTCTTGTCGGACAAAACTATTTTACACTTCCTTACAGATTCTTTATAACACAATTTATAATTTGTGAAACATGTGCCCAACCCTTTCATAGTTTTCCTAAAAATAAACAAAGTCTCATCTCATTCTCCTAAACTCCATGTTGTGTATCAGCTCAGCCTGTGAGGTGAATATCATTGTTACGCCCTCACTGAAAGGTTTACTTCATAACTGGAGAAGGTAAGAACTTTTTTGAGGTGTTTCTGGGTGTCCCTTTAGGCTGTAGGGATATAGAAAATTGAAGTAGCAGAGCAGATAGAAGACAAAGTCAGTCCACATATCACCCATTACAGCTGTGAAATACATTTTGACTTGGGTAAAACCACATACAGTACATTAAAAGTTACATCAAAACCCTTGCTGCCTCCCCCAACCATTTGATCACTGAACGATTCCCCCAGCTAAAAAAAATATTAGTATTGCCAGTTTTTCTGTGCAAGAAATTCTAATCTAGAATAGGCATATTTTCCTTTTTGAGCTGAAGGCAAAAAAGGAAGAAAAAAACTGATCTCTGGTTACTGGATTTGCACAGATGATACACAATCACTGTGGTATATTTGTTATCTGACAGCACTGCGTGCATCCTCACTCAGTCGTGCGCTCCCTTTGAGTATTTCCACCTTGTTAAGCGGGTAGCACACAGTCTGCAGAGATGGATAAGCTCAAATACAACATAACAGAATCCCAAACATTTCAGGGTCTGGTGGTGAAAGGGCCTAGGAGTATGTTTAAAATAGTCTAGTCTGCCTTTAATAGTGATTCTGTATGAGCTGGATAAGCAGCAGTCTTAAATCAATGTGCTGCAAGTGAGTGATAAGCCCCACAACGATCATCTTGTGTTCTTAGTGCATGTAATGCCATGATTTCAACCCCAATTCTGTTAAGACTTCCTTAAGCGAATGGATTATTATTTGTGTTTGAGGGCTGACCGCGGCTTGTGCTGAGAGGAGACTTGAATCGTTTCCGAACAAACATACGCACTATGTTACACCTCAGTGATGAGTAGGGCTGTAGTAATAACTCCTTTTTCTTCCCTATTGTATTCATATCAGGCTTAGGCTTGCTGCTCCAATGTGTACAATTTCAGACTGTGATAATAAGTTATGGTTTTCATAAAAACACATTTGTCAGCAGCACGGGGATATCTTCAGTTCAGTGTGCTTTTAATACTGCCAGCGTATGGACTTGATTCAAACTATTTGTAATTAGCTTAATTCTGTGGCTGTATCCCTCCAGCTGGGAGCTTGTTTGTATCTTTCGGCTTGTCTGCCTCCCTGTCGGAAACAGTCATTGACTCAGAAACAATTACCCTTACGACTTGAAAATAATTCAATTAATTTCCTTCATTTCCTAAGTAATAATGCATAACAGAGTTCATTTGGCTCTCTCCTATAATATACATAAGGTTTTCATGAGAGAGCACAATTGCCTTCGGCTTCAGTTTTTTCTGCTTTGCTGGAGACAGACTTCCTTAATCTTCTCCATTCATTTGAAATGATTTATGAGTCTGCAGGGAGATCTCACTTTGTTTATTGAAATGTCCGGTGAGGCGTGATACAACAAAGTAACTTACTTCAAGTCTTTACGTGCAGTTGAAACCAAAAATGTACATTGTCTTGATAAAAATACAAATAACCCCTCTTTCTCACTATCTGATTACATCTAATTAAACTTTTCCTTTTTCAGGTCAGTTAGAATTGCCTTAACATTTATATGTGCTAAAATACTAAAATAACAGATCATTTTTTTAAGATGGCCTGTCCCAAACAACAACTTTTGTTGTCCTTAAATCTCTTTGTAACTCATTGGGTGGTATGCTTGGGATCACTGACCCATTTTCACCCAAACTTTAACATCCTGGCTGATGTCTTTTGATGCTGCTTCAGTATTTCCACGCAGTGTTCTTTCCCCATGAGTCCCCATGATGTGAAGTGCACCAGACCCTCCTGAGGCAAAACACACAAACAATGTGATACTACCACAACCATATATGACAGCTGGGATGGTGTTTTTAGGCAAGCAGACTTCCTGCTTTTTGTCCTACAATGCAACAATGATCATCTTGGCCAAATATATCAAATTTTAGTTTCAACAGGTTACAAGACATGTTTCAAATATTAAGGCATTTGTCCCTGACTTTTTAACTTTAATCTGGCTTTTTAGCTTGCTTTTGGAGTAACGGCTTCTTTCTTATTGAGTGGCTGACCTGACCCAGCTGGGTGTCTAGGGGGCTGCTACTTTAGGGTGTTGGGGGGATTCTTACTACGGGCGGCAGAGCTTGGACATGAGGGCCTTGGATTCTGCACCTGACCTGTGTTTGGGTGGCTGGAGCCTGGTAAGGTTGGTAGGCTGTTGCCCCTGGTTCCGGGCGGGCGGGGTGGGGGGTTGGGGGGGTGGGGGGGGGGGCTTTGCTCCATGGCCATCGGGGTTCTGTCCCAGATCTGTTTCTGAATATGCCACAGCCACATCGCAGACATCTTGACACTTGTAATCTACATCATGATGACATTTTCTGTCTTGTGAACAACCCCAAACTGATGGAATATTCTCACAGAGACCATGAAAATGATGGGCCTGGGCGCTCTCTGACAATATATGATGTAATGTGAACATTTCATCAGCTCAGTCTTTTCCTTCCCTGAAGTCACCCTTTCTCCCTTATCAAAGGTTTGTCATTTCCTGCAGGATAAGATCAGAGGTTACATGATGTTGCTGTGATGCCTGCCAGTTTTGGTCATAAGTGTTTCCTCGCTGAAAGAACTCGGGAAAGTTTTGCCTGCCTTGGGCTGATCTGTTCCTCACTAATATAAGCACTTCCAGGGACTTGTTCTTCTCTTGGATATCCAAGGCTTTCTGTAATGTCTTCACCAGTTAGGATAAAACATGCAGCAAGAGCTTCCGGAGGCCTCTCATAAACAGACAGTATGCTGCACCATCATGTTTTTACTCTTTTTGTAAGTGTATGACCCAGTTAGAGATCATTTGTGTGTGTGTGATTTTTATTTGAAATGGGGCAGAGGTTTGAGGGACTGGCACTATCGGGTTACAATAGGAAAAAACCTTGTATTTTATTTTTAGGCATCTGAATGTTGATTATTTAAACAAATGGAAACTGAAGTGAGCTTAATGTATGTGGGATATAAAAATTTTGAAAATTTGTGTGTATAATTTATATAATAACAGGTTCTCTCTGCATTTAAATGCTTGATTTAAAATATGGTGGAAGCTCCTATTTCCTATATTTGAATTTACTGTTCTGCAGTGGTGGGCAGAATGGATACAGTAATCCAACGAAGCTTTTCTCCAGGTACCAACGAATTGTTGATTTACTTTAGTAATTCTATCACTTTGAAAGCTTCCAGGCATAAATGTGTTTCTGGAAAAAAAAATCTAACTGCTTAGGCAGACTTGAACGAGGTGAAGTCATACATTTTACATTTGAAACATCAGAGTTTTACCTCTTATCATTTGAAGAGGTCTTTCATCAGGCATGCTTCGTTAGAAAATGATGGTGGTCTTTTTCGAAAACTCACATTTAAACAATGTTCCACTGGATAGCGTTAATGCTAACGCTAACCAGGCTAATTGTGCTAATCACAAATATTATATGCAAAAGACAGTTTAAACTGTCAACTCTGCAATCATGTGATCTATGTTAGAAGATACATGAAGTCCCGTTACAGCTTTGACTCCTCCCACACAAACACAGGGTGATGTCTTTTCTGGTCCCGATACAAATAATGAATCACCGATCACAAAAAATGCTGCTTATTGCTATTTATAGTTACAATAAATGGATGAATTATTTAACAATCTAATAGATAATAGATGAACTGGAAACCCCAATAACAATTTTGTTTAAAATGTATACAATGAGCAGCATTGCTATTGAGTCTATCCATCAATTTATCCATTGTTTTCTACAAATTCGAGATAGGGATGCTCACCCTATGCAATAGATATAAAAATATGTCTACAGATGTCCAGTATTTGGATGCAACCTCACTCAACTGTACCCAACACTCTTTTTGTTAATTACGACATCCACACAACTCTGGAATGAAACAGAATGTAATATCAAATGAAAAAATGTATAAAAGATTATAGATTTTTAAAGATGGAAATTCTGGTAAATAATTCAGCTACTCATAAAACACATAAGTTGCTATAACAACTAAAGCTCTATGTACTCTGAACATTTCTGTTCTACATCTCTTTGCAGATACATTTTTTGCTGGGTTTGTAATTAAGAAAAGAAAATCTGAACAAACCTCTTAGATTTGTGGGAACTATAGGCAATTCTATGACCGGGTATTATATGTGGCCTTGCTCATCATTGTTACATACAGATGTCAAATGTTGTAAGACACTGTGTAAGACACTGAAAGAAAAAAAAAGTGAAGGAGAACTTAGATGTTTTTTTATTATTTGGGGTATTTTTTACATGCCCGAAAAAAATTGGTCAGGGTTAATGGGAAGAAAGACACGATAAGAAATTGGAGTCAGCCACTCACCTGGGGATGGTGTTAGGTCAGAGACAGAGGGCGGATGGTTTGGACCTTTATGTTAGGATTGCTAAGTAGGAGTCTGTGAATGAAGGAGGTTGCT
The DNA here is from genome assembly GCA_037039145.1 of Fundulus diaphanus. NCBI lineage: Eukaryota > Metazoa > Chordata > Actinopteri > Cyprinodontiformes > Fundulidae > Fundulus > Fundulus diaphanus. The sequence continues at coordinate 20,490,196 of CM073136.1, forward strand.
AGGAGATGAGGAAAAGAAAAGATGCTCTGAGGGCACCCACACTTTGTCAATCAGATTTGGTATTTAAAAGAAATGAATGCCAACATTTGCTCTTTACTTAAAGGAAAACTAGCAAAGTTGTGCATTTGTGTGACAGCCCAGGTAAAACAGCAAAATCAAAAACTAATAACTAGAAAATATCCAAATATCATAAACGTAAACAAATTGCATAATTTCCATGATGAGCACCAGAAAAAACTTTCTTACGGAGCAGAATATTATCTTCAGAGAAGAATACTTATGTTGCTCCCGCCCAATATGACTGTAACATCTAAAGGCTGTATTGGAGATTTAATTAAACAAAATAGGAAGCTTCCCACTGAAGAGTCACGTCTGACACTGCAGGGCATTCTGCAACATATCAAAAACAGAAATCACGGCGCACCACCTTATCAGCTCTGCATATGCATAATTTAAAGAGGAGATGTTCAGTAATTGGCAAGGTTTAAATATCTTGAGCTATGGTAATTGAATAGTCTCCCCACTAATGGAAATGTGTCAGACATGCTCTTGCACCCAGCAGACCGCAGACAGCGAGTGGCGGAGCACCAGGTTTTTGAAAGTGTGGAAAGACAAAAAAAAGAAATGAATAGAGAAGAAATGAAATTCTACCTTTTTATTTGCTTGACCATTTAAAAAAAAGAAGATTTTATCATGAGAAAGAATGTCTGGGTCATGTTGTTCATCTGCCATTGAGCTTCAAGGATGTATTATATCTGTTTCTTCCAAAATAAAAATAAAAATAAAAAATATATATATATATATATATATATATATATATATATATATATATATATATATATATATATATATATACATACATACTCGCTGTTGGCTTCAGGCCTACCTGAATCCTGTTAGTTTTAGTAGTGTCTGACAGCACACTGCAGGAAAATTCCTCTATCTTTTGCACTTAGAATTAAATATATGAAACAATGACTTATTTTTACAGTTTCCCATGCCAAACTGCAGTTCATTTGTTTTAGCTGAAATACAGTGGATGGATATCAATCCTAACTGTGTATACTTTGGGAATCATAAAACTGTATATTGCAAAAGCAGGAAAAAAGCTAAGAGCTCTGACCCAGTTAGAGTGATGTGTTCATTTTAATCCTCAACGAGCTTTGGCATTCCATACTTATAAATTCTTTTGTAGAGAGAACAGCATGCACGATTTCATTGTTAAAAAAAATGTACAACCTATCGAATGCATTTGTTTTCTATAATGTGTGCATACCTTCAAGTTTTTGGTGTCTTTTTAATTTAAAAAAAGTATATTTTTCCCCATTTTTGTTTAACAAATGATGATATGACTGCGCAAGTTTGAGGTCACATTTAATTCTTAATCTAAATGTCAGCTGTTAAGACTCGAGAAGAAGAAGTAAGCATGATTGGTTATAAAGAGTGTGACGAGATCTTGTTGAGGCATGTGCTTTAAGCCTGACAACTAGCATATCTATGTGTGTGATCCTTACTTTGAAGTAAAAAAGGAAGCATTCCCTCATTTTCTCGTGCTCAGTTGACTGATTTGACTAATAATTTGGCTGGTTGGTGATGCCTTCATTACCTTTAAATCATTTATTGTTTAGGTATTGGTAGAAAAACATAAACGATTGATTTTTAAGAACTAAGAGAAGCATGTTTTTAGTTGCTAATCAAGTCATTTAAAAAAAATGCCATATTTATAAAATAATTTTTAGAGTAGGACAAATAGATTGTTTGGACAGTCCCCAGAAAACCTTGAAGTTATGAAGTCATGTGATTTGCTTACATAAAATAATCTTGTGTGGGTCAGAAACTAAAATGGACTCACAACCCTCTCGTTCACACCCCATTTTTACAAAGCCATCACATTACACTACAGGATTATCTGGATTCGGTCTGACACTGTTGGGATCTGCTACATTCGGCAGAACCAATAATTATATAAAATCTAATATACAGAACTTTAAAGATGGCAATTAACTCATCAGCACTTTCTTCTGTTCCTTTGGTTGGTACCCAACATTGCCTATATATTGCCCCGACACAGCACATTGTCCCAATGTTTTCTGTGAAAATTAAACCTGTCTTGTCAAATGTAACTGTGTAATAACAAAGTAATCTCCACTTCAAATGTCTCTCGAGGCAGAGAAATAGACTGATGCAACAAACATGCCATACAAGCTTTCTGAATTCCATTTTCACTCAAATAACACAGGAAAATAGGCCTAATGTATTGTTTTGAAGGGTTGTTAGCTCCACCCTGCTGCCAGCCACAACCTTATCTTGTGATATTTACCATGCCAGAGTGGTGTGTCCAAAAGCTTGTATACTTAGTTTTGATTTTGAAAGCCTGTTGGTGTGACATCCATTTTTGCCAGAAAATGTAAGCGAGGACAATGTAAAACCGAGGAGAGCATCTTTCGTTGAGGGAGCTCAGGGATACAGGAAGATTCTAAAAATTGTCATAAGGATAAGTATGCTCTGGATTGACAACAGTTGAGCAATAAAAAAATAAAAATAACAAAAACTGGTTTTGTCACAAAATAGGATTAGGATGTTAGGGTTACGTGCAGATCTGCACATGTTTTCTTTTAGATCAAAGCTACAGTGAGTCACAAAATGCCTTTTTGTGGGTGTAAGTGGAGCGTCACTGGTGTCATTTTGAACAGCACTTAGTAATTGCTAAATTCAATACGTCTTGTTCTTTATAAATCAAATTAACACATTGATCAGCCAGGAAGCTATCTAATAACCACACAAAGTGGACCAATAGGAAATAGTCTCATCAGTCTTTTGAAGTCTGCTGTGCTTGCTTCTTTTATAATTAATGCAAATGCACTTTTGGTCGAACAGAAGTGCTTTGTTTAGGTAAATCTCATTGGCTGAGTTCAGTTTAACTGCAGATATTGGATCTCCAAGTACAACCACTACCGTGTTATGCTGCTTTGCACAATGCAATACAAAGACAATTAATTGAACCAACAATATGTAGACCTACTGTGCTTTTGAACAAGTAATGATTAATTTTTCTTTTGCATTTCCGAAGCTAATGCCACACTTTTTAGTCTTGCGACAAATTTAGCTGTTTTAAAAAAATGCATTACACAGATCTAAAAATTAACTTGATTTATAGAACATAGAAGTGTTTGTGTTACTTTTGATGTGCTCTAGGTTTAAATAGTGTGTACTGGGACCAAGGATGTCAGGATGGAGTTTGCTACATTTGTTGCAATATCTCAAGTTTTTTTTCATTAAGAATCATCTGATCAACAGGTCTTGGAATTAAATTTAATGATCTGTGTGTTGATAAGTGGTCAAATAGTAATGAGCTGAATTAATCCAAAAGTCATGTGCTGACAGTTTCAGTTTCAAGCATCTGGCACTCTGAGGTGAGTGTAATTTTAAGAGTATATATATATATATATATATATATATATATATATATATATATATATATATATATATATATATATATATATATATATATATATACACTGTATATACGGTATACATGGCTAATGAGAAATGTGGCTCTTATGCAGTGGACTGTTTTGACATAACAAAAAAAATCTGTTGCAGTCTGGTTTTAACATGGCCAGCCAGATTGATAATGTGTAGCACTTTCCATTCTGCACATCATCAATCTGGGACTGCTCCCATTGAAGCCATTTGGGTAAAGGAGGGACATTGAAAAGAATTCTCTGAGCTGACTGGACGAAGCAACACCCAGTGCCCGGCTAACAAAGGTTGGTTTTAGCCAATCACACTATCATTGAGAAACCTTAACAAGTAACTCTGGTCCCGGCACTTCTTGCTGTTCTTCTTCAAAGATATTGTGGAGTCTGACAAAACAGATGTGATAGCAGCAGTTACACGTACATCCTCCTGTGCTGCCATGTTTATGTTGGTTCAGCTGTGGGCTCAGCAGCTGTCTTCATATTATTTTTAAACTGTTATCATATAGTTTGTAAAATGTGGCGATGTTGAAAAGTTCCAGTTGTTAGAAATTGTTGTTATAGCATGTATTTAACTGTTATAAAATGTGATTCTGGGTAATCTTCAGAGTGACGATTTCAATGCATTTAGAGAGAAAATGCTAAAAGTTACGTTTCTGACCCATTTTGTTGGGGTGGGGAGGTCTGAAGTTTTTTCATTCTTCAAAGGGGAGCGCAGCAGCAAATATTTGAGAACCACTCCTCTAGCCTGACAGGCAGTTCAGCTTGAAGACCTTTCAACGTGTCTAAATTCAAATGATCAAGTTTTTGGGCAAGTATTCTCCACAGCGTTGTAAAAGACTCATATGAAAATGTATTTATTGATATGAAAATTATGTTTTTTTGTGTCTCTGTCCTTCTTTCTCTTTCTCCTACCCTGTCCTTGCTATTGCTCTTCCCCTCTACCCTTGTCTTGTTTCGCATCAGTTTGTATATAATACCTTAAGAGCAATAAAATAAATCATCAAGGGCTGGGTGTCAAGGGAGGATTTATAGGTAGAAAGCCTCCCATGGTAAAGCAACTTTGTTTGGCATAACTACGGCAACCAGAGCACCGTTCTCCTTGCCATGAAGTTGGACATGACAAGGGGAAAAAAGAACAATTACTTAATGATCTGAAATATGTGTGACAAAAATGGGAATAAAACTGTAAGGGGCCAGTACTTTTTTTCAGCACTTTGTTACAGGATTATATAGGAATATGATGCTTGAGGATTTTTTACCTAAGGCAGTGCATTTTCCAATGGCACTGAAATGCAAGTCACACATATAGTCGCGTGAGGGTATTAAGTTTACCTAAACATGAGCAAATGACTAAGATATTCTAGCCTTGTTATTGGTGAGGTGAAATGGAGACTATCTGCAAGTTCTTCTGAAGCACTGTCCGGAGGAATGTTTAAACTATTTCTGTTGTGATTGACTGGCATGCCAGCAGCTGAGCAACCACCAGCAGCTGTAGAAATAACCCCATATGTGGTTATAGCTGTTTGTTCTGCCGTTTGATTTTTGTGGGTCATGATACAGAAGAAACATTACTTTGAAAGGAATACTTAACAATCTGCCAAAAACTAAATGTCTAGGGACACATACTGTTGAAACCAGGACATATTCATCTATTTCAAAGATGCCTCTGGACACATAGTGTGACTGAAGCTGGATTCACGCGGTACATTCGGAATGCTCTCTGTAACAGTTCCAGCTGTGATAGAATATTGTATGATTTTCAACAATTAGATCCATTAAATGAATGGGCATTCCCCATTTGATCACCCTGAGAACCCAGTTTTAGGCAGTGAGCGAGAAAATGTCCAGATCTCACAGTAGGACAAAAAGAGCATTGTTGCATTTGCACTTCCAGATATGGTTTTATTCACGCTTTGATTCTTTGGTTGCATCCTCTTGCAGGATAATAGGTCAATTGTTCATGTCTGACTTGGTTCCCACTGCACGTAATGACACCCTACGGTTATTATGCCTAAAGACAAGCTAGGTTTTGATTAATACCATCTAAATCATTTCACATCGAGTACATAATAGAGACTACACTACATCAGAGGGATATTCGGCTGTAATATTTAGACCATTTATCAGGTAGTTGACAAATAATTGTGCTTGACACTATTAAACTAAGAAATGAGAAAGTGGCTGTAGATGGGGAGCAAGAGAGAGATGGATTTGATGGTGGCTGAGAATAACAGTCTGACACGAAAGAAATTAATCCTCAATATCCACTGCTCCCAGTGCACCACCACAATTGCATGCTCAGGCGTCTAGTCCATTCATGAATCACTGGACCTGGGAGACATGCAGGAGAAAACCACCAGCTCTCATAAATAAAGCAAGAGCATACTACTGTAGTGCCAATGAGTCACCCAGGTCTGCTCTTGTTCACTTTTAGAGAGGGAAATGTCATGAGAAACTTCCTCTGAACCCCTGGAAAATAAAATAAAACTAAAAAGCATGACCACTGGAGCATTTATTCCCTGACCTTGCTTCATTAAGCCCAGGAACAGCATTAGGTACCATTGCGGTGGGAAAATACGCTATAGTCATAAGAGAAACCCAATGCAGCTTTGATGAAGAACACACATAAAATTTTCTTATATCGATTGAGAGTATGCATGTGGACTTTGTCGTCGGCAGTCTATCTGAAATAGATGATACAATTGGTGCTTATCCGGCACAGAGCCTTTTTTTTTCTCTGAACATATATAGTAGATTTCTGCCCAGCTCACAAGAGAAGCTTCACATCAAAATGTCACTAAAATGCCACGGGGGAAATAGGGGAAGTTTTTTTTTTCATATGCCTCTAATGTTTGAGGGGAGAAAACATGGCTGAAATGCTAGAGTCGTTGTTCATTATCTCAGTCAAATAACTGATCCATGGTATTGGAACTTTGATGGCAGTAAATCATTTAAGACTTATAAAAAAAACCACAATGTGGCTTTGTTCTTTTATGGCCAAAAAGTCATATGATGTTATATGAGAGGGTTGCTCCCTTATTTTAATCAAAACGATACATGTATCTTTTATTGCTGTACCATAACATACACTAAAGCATTTTTGAAAAAAAAACTTACCTTTTAGTTTGTGTATATTTATGCATTTGGCAAAATTCTTACATTGAGAAATAGTCAGCAGTGCCACAGTTATTTGCACCCCTACACAACTTATCCAAAGTTAATGTAAGTGAAGCATAAAACAAAGGGGTCCTTTCCCATGCTTACTTTAAAGTATGGTGGATTATCTGTGATGCTGTGGGCCTGCTTCCCTTTTAATGTGGCTAAAACGCTTGGCAGCATAAATTCCAGGAAATCCACTAATTTAAATATACAATTAGTAGCATCAGCCAAAAACCAGAAGGTTTTGCGATATTAACTTTTAAAAATGGGTAAAAATACGGATGGATATCCTGGATTTTTTTTTTTTAAAGTGTTTTTTCCAACAAGTAAATATGTCAGGTTTCTCCAAACGTACAATTATCATTGGTAGTATGAGGACTGGCTTCATGGGTAATCAAAAGAAATGTTGGTGTCAAACATTTACAGAGTAAACATGAAACAAATTAGCCTTTATGTACTGCCAGTAAGCAGAAATGACCAAAAGAGATTAGTTGTTCAAGCACATAACACACACACAAAAACATTCAAAATAAAAGCACGGTGGAGAACTCACGGTATTAGCTGACCCAACAAATGCTACATGTTTACCTCTGAAGGTGAAATGTGGATCTTGGAATGACAAAAAACTCAAACAAGTTTCAAGTCAGAAGACCACTGGTGTATGTTTGCTAACTGGGAAGCTAATTACTAAAGGCAATTCAATCTACTAGCGCTGTGTTTCTTCACATATTATGGATTCAAACATAAAAGAAACACATTGGTGTAACATACAGAGCACTATATTGAGTATATTTAGTGTTCTACGTATAGTTTTCAGAAACCTTAATAAGCACCTCCACTTTTTATAAAAGAGAACCTCTGGTCAAATAGGGGCTAATTTGTTAGTTGGGACTAATGGTGGAAATAAAATCTTAATAAATAATGCCATTTCAATGTTAATGAACGATCCCCACCATACCAATTAATTACCTTGACTGAAGCTTTGAGTGTTTTTTTTCTCTGTAATAAAAAAATATATATATAAAAACTTGATTACATACATTTCTGTTGAAAAATTTAACTAAGTCATAAATGTAACAATATGGCAGCCATTCACCGGGTATGCTATCATTATTATTTGTTGCAAAAAGAAAATGGTGACCTGTTCATATTATTTGTGAAAGTAAAAAGCTAAAAAAACATCTTGCCATATAAAAGGCAGTACAACTTGGAGACATTTTAGACCCATGTGGCTGGTTTCGTTTTATTTCTGTGATATTGTTGAGATGATTCAGATAATACTGGAAAATATCTAGCAGATGGTGCTGAGTATTGACATTTAAGGTTGTTGTTGAATGTTAGAAATGAATACCATATGGAATGCAGGATATTAAGAATCATATTGAATTGTGTGACTGGTATCATATTTTTACCAGGCCTGTCCCCTATGTTTCAGGGCTAATATTAGCTGTATACGCTGAAGGTTAAGAAAAAAAAGGCCAAATAAGGATGGCATAGAAAATTTGGGAGTCCCCATTGACTTGACCCAAGTTGCTCTTATGGTCTCACACGTTGTTTCTGTCCATTACAGTACATTAAAGTCTTCCCCTGTAGCTGTTTGTAACTGAGTTTCCTTGAAGGTATAAAACAAACACTACGTCTCACCATGTACACGCCCCACTGTGTAGCATGGTAGTGACACCATCCTGCTGAGAGGGAAGCTGCTCAGAATGCATTAGAAGATGAAGGTTCACATTCAAGCATTAAAATGACCTCAAACCCTGCTTTACATCCATACAATGGGATAGCTCAAAACATAATTATGCATAAGAATAGCTCAGCCAAAGTCTAGACATGAGTCTAACTGAACATTTATGTCAAGACTGGATTATTGCTGTTCACTGACTCATTGTCCAGCCAATCTGAATAAGCATGGGCGGTTTTGAAAACAAGAATGGGTCAAATGTCAGTGTTTAAAGTTATAAGAGATACACCCCTAAAGAGTTCATGCTGTAATGCAGGGTTGAATAAAAATTGAATATCATTATTTTTTTTATCTTCATAACTATGCACAAGTTATGAAGTCTGATTTTATTGTAATATTAGTTGTGCGGTTTTGCCAGGCCTTCCTTTCATGTTTCAAGGGTGAAATTATGATTATGCTTGTACTTTCACAGATAAGAAAAAAAGGTTGAAAAGGAATCCAGGACTCCCTGTTAACTTGACCCCGGTTGTTCCACAGGTTCCACAAACTGGTGCTATGATTTAGAGTCACTGAAGTGTATCCCCATATCCGTTAGTGAGAGAGCGTGGTTTGCGACTCTATAGTGTGGCAGCCATGAGCGTTCCTAGGTGCTGATGGACAGGGTCAAGCACCATGATCTGTATTTATCAGCGGGATGCTGCCCCTGTGCTGTAAATGTGATTTTAAAGCCTCTTTATCCTCCTTTTTTTGAGGATTTGCAGTATAGCGGATCACATGTGACTCTCCCTGCACTTAAGCTACACTATCAACGGCTCAGTAGGTTATCCATAACACACACAAACACACACACTCACACACACACAGCCTCTTTTCATTTTGTTTTCACATTTATTGAGCAGCTATGCACACTGGATAGCGTTCAAATTCATGAAGCAATCTGCTAAGTGCCTTAACGTTACTACTTTAAGCCAATGAAAGTATTGTGGGAAAAACTTAATGCTGAATCTGTCTTTGTTGCCCAAGAAGCTCATTCATAAATCACTCTAGAAGAAAGAAAGATTAGATAACAAACAGTTTGCAGATAACAGCATGGTGGAGTTTGTATTGGAAGAAGGAAACTACTTGGCTTTAAACTTTAAATGCTGTTTTTTTATCTCAAATTCCTTAACTGTCAGAGTTTGGGAAACAGATAGAGACAAGAGGGAGCAGCATGTTCATTAATTCAGCAGTGAAAGCGTCTCCAAAGCGGACAGTGTATTAATGGCATTTATGGATTGCATTTAAGGTCAGCACGTTTAACTTGTTGAATGTAAGTAAAGTTTATTTTATTATGAAATGTCCCAAAATCATTTAATACAGCAATCAGGTGGAGATGCTTGCATATGTCATTGTTATGAAGTTACAGCTGAGATTAACAGATTGTTATCAACCATTAACAGCCTACAGTTCACCATCGTCTAATTTATCAAATGCATCTGTCCACAGGAAAATATACACATGCAGCACATCACCTATGAGAGCTATGGCCACCAGCATTAATAAAAGCTCACTTTCATACATTTTTACATGAAAAAGATTGTTAATGAGGCATGACTCCCAGACCAAAGGTATAATTCAAGATTGCTTTTGAACCCTTTACGGCTTAAGTCGAGGTATGAATCTAGAGTGACCATCTCTGGCGAAAGACTCCTGTTTAATCATTCATGCTTGAATCTCTATAATCACGTTCAAATCAATATCCAGTATAAAGCACTGTACAATCAAATGGAACTGAAATGCGGACCTGTCATTGTAATTACACAGCTCTTTATGCTAAAGATATGCTAATAAATGCCCATTTTATTAGCCTGTGATCCAATGAGCCACCTGTTCTATTTATGCTGTGAAGAGCCAATAATGCTATAGTATTGCGAGCCTGAAAAACAATATTTAACTTGAAAAGGTTAGATTTGAATGCATTTGATGGCCTTGCTTGTTCTCATGCTGAAGTGGGAGACGTGGTCATGAGCCAGAGCTGGTTATAAAAGGTAGGGTTTTGGGTATCTGCAGATAAAAATAGCCGCTGATGTCAGAAAACAAATATGGAAATATTTTAAAATAAATAATTTCTTGATCAGGGGCTTGTTGGTATTACTGTTCCATCTCCAGAGCCTCTTAAGCTTCTCGGCAATGTCATCTCATTGTGGAAATGTCTTTCTAACATGACATTATATTAGCTTACGAAAAAAGCAAAGGTAATACGTGAGTGAATCTATTTTGGCAGCATGTTCTGTAACGACCCAAACAGACTTCATAGGGAATAAAGAAAGCAGGGAAGCTGATGGGGGCGTGGGGAGGGGAAGACAGCCAGTAAGGAATCATGTGTTGTCAGAACCATATCTGTCTAAGCTTCAGGAATCCAGGAAGCTAATGCTGTTTGATGTATTAACCATGATGGAGGGGGCAGTGTCTGTGTGTTTCATGTGCAGTCTTGGAAGGATTTGGGTACAATATGCCTCTCTCCATGAGTGTGTTGGGGGTGAATGCTTGCCTGTGCATTTGCGGGAGCTTGCCCGCCATAATGCGAATGTGGGCGTGTACAAGCGGGTGTGCGCCCATTGACAAGCAGGAGAGGAAGGAGGATTGATGTTGTTTGATGTATTAATCATGCATATGTGGGATCGAGAGCGCTCTGTGATGGGCTGCTCGGGCACTGATTCTATCTTCAATCAGCAGCTCATTTGGGTCCCTTTGTGTAAATGTTTAACATTGTTTGGCAGAAAATAAGCACTCTGCTTATTTGTGTATGTGTGGCATTTGAGACAGAGGGGAGGGGATAAGGGGCTTGAAAGCTCCAATTTTTCCTCCTTCTCATGCATAAGGCATATTAGCACCATTGTTTTCTGCGAACCACTTATTCAAACATCTATCATGCCGTTTCTTGTTGACAAAAGCGGGAAATATGTATGATTTAATCAGCTCTCTTGGAAAAAAGGTATGGCACTGATCTCTGAGACGTTGTGATTTATCAGCTTCTCATCCAGTCTAGCTGAATACACATGGCACAAATGTTAAACCTACACTGTTCATTAGCTGTAGTTATTTCATGCTCATTCGAGCATTCACATTGAGGTGTGAGTCAGTGTTCGCAAAGTTATTAAGGCTCCAGAAAATAGTTTTTTTTTTTTTCCAATTCATTTTGTGCACCTTAGCTATTGAAATCTTGTCCATCAGGCACACCTACCATCTAAAACTTAATCCATGTTTCCCTTGGATTACAAATGTATTTCGTTTGACACTTTAATTCACTGCAGAGCTCTAGTTCTGTTGCCAGGCAACTCTGTTAAGGAGCACACAAAGGATCATTATAGATTTCCTGGGTGCAACTGTTAACTTGTACTTTAAAAAAAAGGAAGAAAAAAAGAGATACTGTAACACTGTATCTTGATAAGGCTTGTGGTTGTAGCATTTCCTTTTGCTCTGCTATACCCTTTGTATGTCATCTAATAGACAGAACTGTGGTCAATAATTTATTTGACTAAATAGGCATTCTTGCAGGAACTGCTCCTGCCAGTGCCGGCCTCTCGTATCTTCAAACACGCTATGAAAGAATCAACTTGAGTGCCTCTTCTTATGCTTCTATCAGACATATGTTACTAACTGGAGATGACAGCATGGCCCACAGTACTTAAATGGTTCATGGTGCTTGTTCTCTGATGGGTACAATATGACATGATGAGCCACAAATATGTCAGATGTGACTCAAATGAGCTCTGAAAGTATATGGCAATAGAGTATTCATACTAGATACTTTGCTTGTGGCTCTGTATAAACCCCAGTGCGGAACTCTACCAAAATTTCATCAGCGGATTAATCAGACCTGTCATCAATATCACAAGATATCTGTATCAAGTGTTGTAGAATATTGCCCCACAGTGTAACCAGCGTTGCACAGTTACTCTGTCAAAAATGTGCTTGCGGTGCCTTGCTAAAGTATTGAAATTATTTGAACTTCTTCATATTTTGTCACGTTACAATCACAAACCCCAATCAATTTTACTAGGATTTTCTATGACAGACCGAGGCAAGGTAGTTTGTGGTGAAGAAATGGAAGGAAAATCATACTTTGCTCTAAAATGTTGTTTTACAAATATAAATTCGGTAAAGTGAGCATTTTGGATTTAGAATCAGCAAGTTTATGTATGCAAACAAATAATTTAACTCTGATTCCACTTTGCTCTCAGTGAAGACATTTTAAGTATATAAAAATAACAATATTTTTGTAAATATGTATATATATAGTTTTAATGAAAAAAAGGAAGATGTGGTTTGACTGGTGCAAATATGAATGATATCGACCGGGATTTTGCAAACAACGCTCTGTAGTGTTGACCTGAAAGTGAAATTCTTAACACTGTGTCCAGGGTGTGTGGGGTCTACAGACATGATAGCTGCCCTTTTCTTAAACCTAAGTCGGTATAATTCTTGAATGGAGGAAGGGTCAGCCTTGATGACCTTCTCTGCAGACCTAATTGTTTGTTGTAGGCTGGACCTGTCCTGCTTTGTGGGTTAGCCGTACAGGTTTTTAGTTGCGTACCAAATAAGCAAGTATTTGCAAGAAGTGTCTTTGAGATAACATTGCACAAGTAGAATCCCGTTCAGTGACTTAACAGGAAGCTGGTCCCCGTTGGTCAACTTCCACATCAGTGAGGAAACCCTCTCAACATTTGTATTGTGTATGGGATTCTGAGTAACATGTTATGCTTTAGGCCTTCTCAAAATATTTGGTCCACTTCTGGTGCGCCCTAACAATTTCCCGGTGTAACAATAGCCAGTTCGCATAGCCTTTTTATCTTTGTATGTGTCCATGTGACCTACAAGATCCATGACACCTTTGTCATAGACAGAAACACATGCCAGATTTGCACACGGTGCACTCCACCACACATTTGTCCCAACCAGGACAGTATGGGGGAATTTGCCTTTGCAGTTTCTTCATTAATGGTACACCTGTGCTTTGACATCTTGTGAACAGCAGCCAGTATCAGCACTACCAGGAATGCTGTCCTGCTGTTCCGTCAGTGAGTGGAGAAGAACAAGCCACCAGGCAGCAGCTCGTGGACAATGTAACGCCAAAGAAAAGCTGTTGTTGTCTGTGCAACGCACCAGTCAATTTAAATTAAATTAATTTAAATGCATGCCTATCAGTCATGTGAAAAACTCATACATTTTCATTAATCTATGAATCTCCCCTGAATGCCCCGGACAGAACGTGAAAAGTGGACATGACCAGGTAAAAGACCCTAAGAAAATCTTGAGCGTGTGGTGAGCATTCACCTTCTAGCCGGTCAATGACCCTAATCACGAAACAAGAACTGAAATGGAAAAGTTAAAAATCAAGCGTTGTCATGTCTTGAAATGGTCCATACCAAGTCCATACCAGAATTGGATAATAAAAACATCTGTGGCAAAACATGAAAACTGCTTTTGAAAGATGTTGCCCCTATAATCTGACTATGCGTGAGCCATTTCATGAAGACGAATGGGCCTACTTTTTAGTCTCTAGATTTTTAAAACTCATACCCCTTAAGACTTGCAACTGTAATTCCAGCAAAAGTTGGTTTTACAAAATGCTGATGCAGGGGGACTGAAATGCACTTCACACAAGACTTTGAATAACATATATATATATATATATATATATATATATATATATATATATATATATATATATATATATATATACACATATATATATATATATATAATTATTGTGGACATAATACGTATTAACTATGTTGAAGTTTGTGGTTGTAATGCTAAGAAATGCAAAAATTGCTAAATTATTTTAAATTGTTAGAGTACTTGGTATGTGGATTGTCTGTGCTTCGTCTATGTGGATGACTGCTTATTAAAAGTTTCAAAACAGCTCATACATTTTGATTCTCTGAGCTAAAGTTGTAAGTTATCCTTTGTTTTGATTTCCCCAGGAAGATTGATGCTCAGTGTCAGAGTGTTGTTGCAGGAATGGGGAGCACAACAGTAGGATGGTAAGGGAGAAGAGAGAGAAAGTACCATTTGGCAATGAGAAATGCATCAGGATTACATGTCTATGTCTGGCAAATGGACAACAAAAAATGGGCCGGGCTTGATACTTATGTGCGAGTTTGCCTGCAATGTGATTGAGATGCAGTAGGTGGATTACAGGGATATATTCAGAAAAAAAGTGTGCCTTCTCCTAAAGGCCTTGACACACAGAGAAGCTCTAGCAAACAGAGTAATCTGTTCATCTGATGGTTTTGATATGCTGTTTTTATGCCTTGTTTCACTGCACTTTGGTCATCTCTATCCTCAGGTCTGCAGAAAGATCAATGTCGAGAACACATTTTTGCTTCGGCACTAACTGAGCGCATGTTGCCTTAGATGAAAAAGGTCACTGTGAATCTAATTAAGCATGATTTTTTTCAGTTCCTTGATATGATGGCGGCGCATGAAGGCTCGTTTTTCAGTCACTTAGAAATAGATCAGGCTAAGTGCGAGGGGAAGATGCAGACATGCTGCCCAAACCATCTCAGGAATGCATTGCCAATTGGGACATCTTGGGTGCGAGGTAACAAATTGAGACAAGCGAGACCATGGGAGATGCTATTAATAGCCCTGCACATGCACGTGAATGTTTAAATAAACAAGTGCACACATATTAGAAGTTTTAAGTACGGCTGAAAGCTGTTTTTTTTCTTATCCTTTTCTCCAATCCATTTTTTTTCTTCCAGTTCAAACAATTGAAAGTCTTTGCATACTTTGCAGGCAGATGCCGCAGCAGTAGAGATATTAACTCTGAAGATGGAAAGTTTGAGAGCCAATAAGGTACCCAGCAGGGAGTGGATATTGAGGATTAATTTCTCTCATGTCTGACTCTTTATTTTATCCCATCTCCTCCTCTGTTTATCTCTTCCCTCTGGCATTATCAACTCCCGATATGTCTTCCAGAGAGACAGTTTGGAAGATGTGAACTTTACAGTACAGCCTATTATAAGAAATTGAGAAATGCGATGTATGCACCAACATAACAGACAATCTACAATTTACAGTGAAAGTGTAGTTAAAGATGTATCAAGTCAGTTGTGAACATAAAGCCTGCGTAATTGAGTTTACCGTTCCTTGCTGACAGGAATACACTGACAAAGTGTATTGTATATTAGCTTTATATTTAGCTATTAAGGTGGGGTGACTGTGCAACTTCAGCGATGAGCTTAAAAACAGTAAATATTGATTAGTTGCAAAGAACTTGAAGCAACTGCTGGCAACGTTAGACAAACCGAGAAAAAAGTGTGGGTTTCAGTCGTAATCCATGTCAGACAAAGCTGTCAATAGCTGCTGGTATTAAAAGCCAAAGATATTTGTGTCTGTGGCAAGCCTTCAAAGGAGTCCAAATGAACTGTTCACAGTAACCTGCTGTCTATACAATTAGTATGTTAGAAAATAGGATCCAGTGGCTCAGATCCTTTAGTTATTTTTTTTGCTTCTTTAGAAATAGTTGCCTTGTATTGTTAGAAATGCGGCGTATGAGTAGAATGTAGGAATGGGATGAATGAGTGGAACGTCAGTCCTGGGAGCGGCATGCACACCTAGACAGTCTGGGACACAAGACTGGGACACAAGGTCATCAGATAGGACCCAAGTGGTGACACATTATTTTACTGACGACATGTTAGGAAGCGTACAGTCCTTGCATGGGTGTGTACCTAGACTTCTTTATAAGGCTTAAGAAATTATCAGTCGGGGCTCTTGCTACATTCATTTCCATTGCGTCGTGTTCGATCAGGAGCCTGTCAGCGCTGATGTCTGTAAACATTTCTCTGACTTTGCTAGATTAAACCAGTTAAAGTTCAGATTTCTGTTTCATGCGTCATACATTGAAAACACTTTAAAGTACAAGTGGGGTCACCCTAGGGGTAAAGAGCTGGGGCAACCAAGGGTGTTTCACTGCCGACAGGGTGCGGTAGCTTTAACAGTATTCTGTTTTAATTCCATTTTGTTGAGCAGCACAGCACATGAAATTAAATCAGAAAACTGGCCTAGGGATGTTTCTTCAGGTTAGACATATAACTACAGTTGAAAATTAGAGGGCTGTGAACCCATAGGCCAAAGATGCATAGTTAGTGCAACTTGCAAAGCTCCTGCTGAGGATCATTATGGAGGATGACCAGATGTGATCTGACAAACTTTTGGTTTGCCAGATTACATCTGGTCATAACTTCTTATTACATAACAGTATACATAATTTCTGATAGTTATGTAAATGTATTGTTGTTTTTAGCATAGGTATTTATAGGGAGTCTAACCCAAATGTTGGCAAAAACGTTCAACTAATATTTATGTTGAATCCCTCTAACACTTGGCACCTAATTGTAGTAGTGCTTGAAATATTCCACTGAGAAATGAGTAACCCCTTCAAAAGTTGATCTATCACCTTTGGTTCCCTGAGATTCCCGCTACATAAACATAAGTGACAAAAACTATGTGAAATGTACCCAAGCACAACATGAATCAACTTCAGTACATTTAAAATTAATTTACCATTGTAAATGCTGACAAATTAATTCAATTCAATTGTATTTATATAGTGCCAATTCATGAAGCATGTCATCTCAAGGCACTTTACAAAGTCAAATTCAATCAGATTATACAGATTGGTCAAAAATGTCCTATATAAGGGAACCCAGTTGATTGCATCAAAGTCCCGACAAGCAGCATTCACTGCTGGAGAAGCGTAGAGCCACAGGGAGAGTTGTCTGCATTGTCCATGGCTTTGCAGCAATCCCTCATACTGAGCAAGCATGAAGCGACAGCGGAAAGAAAAACTCCCAATTAACAGGAAGGAAAACCTCCAGCAGAACCAGGCTCAGTATGAACGGTCATCTGCCTCGACCGACTGGGGGTTAGAGAAGACAGAGCAGAGACACAATAAGAGAGACATAAAAAGCACAGAAGCAGACATTGATCCAGTAATCTGCTCTACATTAGATGGTAATAGCGGGTGATCTGTCTCCCCTGGATGATGTCACAGCTAACAGAACACCAGACCAGGTGTACCTACTTTGAAGAAAAAGAAAACAGAGAGAACAAATAGTTAAAAGCTGAAATGACGACAAGCAATGCAAAACTGGAGAACAGTAGAAGTCAGTAGAGTGAGAAAAATAGGCCCTGATGTCCTCCAGTAGCCTAAGCCTATAGCAGCATAACTATAGAGGTAGCTCAGGGTAACATGAGCCACTCTAACTATAAGCTTTGTCAAAAAGGAAAGTTTTAAGATCAGTCTTAAAAGTAGACACGGTGTCATCCTCACAGACCAAAACTGGGAGTTGGTTCCACAGGAGAGGAGCCTGATAACTAAATGATCTGCCTCCCATTCTACTTTTAGAGACTCTAGGAACCACCAGCAGACCTGCAGTCTGAGAGCGAAGTGCTCTGTTAGGAACATACGGGGTAATCAGAGCTCTGATATATGATGGAGCTTGGTTATTAAGGGCTTTATACGTTAGAAGAAGAATTTTAAATTATATTCTTGATTTAACAGGAAGCCAATGAAGGGAAGCTGAAATTGGAGAAACATGATCCTTCTTGTTGATTTTCATCAGAACTCTTGCTGCAGCATTTTGGATCAGCTGAAGACTTTGAACTGCATTTTGTGGACTTCCTGATAGTAAAGAATTATAATAGTTCAGCCTTGAAGTAACAAATGCATGGACTAGTTTTTCAGCATCACCCCTGGACAGAATGTTTCTAATTTTGGCGATATTCCGAAGGTGAAAAAATGAAACTCTGGAAACCTGTCTAATATGGGATTTAAATGACGTCTTGGTAAAAAAATAACACCAAGATTTTTTACTTTATTACCAGAGGCCAAGTTAATGCCATCCAGATTAAATGATTGATTAAGAAGTTTATTTTTTGAGGACTCTGGTCCAAAGATTACAACTTCTGTCTTGTCAGAATTTAAATGCAGGAAATTTAAAGTCATCCAGCTTTTGATGTCATCAAGACATGACTGCAGTCGAAGTAATTGATTGGATTCATCAGGATTTATGGATAAATATAGCTGAGTGTCATCAGCATAACAGTGGAAATGAATCCCATGCTGTCTGATAATTTTGCCAATCGGAAGCATATATATAGTAAAGAGAATTGGTCCAAGGACTGAACCCTGTGGTACTCTACAAGTGACCCTAGAGTTTGAAGAAGATTTATTATTAACATGAACAAACTGGAATCTGTCCAATAGATAAGATTTAAACCAGCCTAATGCTTTCAACTTAATCCCTACAGTATTCTCAAGTCTTTGTAGGAAAATATTGGGATCAACTGTATCAAATGCAGCACTGAAATCTAACAGGACAAGTATAGACACAAGTCCATTATCTGAGACCATGACAATATCATTGGTGACCTTCACCAGAGCTGTTTCAGTGCTATGATGAGCTCTGAAGCCTGACTGAAACTCCTCAAGCAGGTCATTACTTTGTAAATGTTCACAAAGTTGATTAGCAACTACTTTCTCAATAATTTTAGATAAGAAAAGAAGATTAGATATAGGTCTGTAATTTACTAACTCATCTTGATCAAGAGATGGTTTCTTAAGTAAAGGTTTAATAACAGCTACTTTAAAAGCCTGTGGTACATATCCATTTACTAAGGATAGATTAGTCATGTCTAAAATAGGGCCACTGATCAAAGAGAATACCTCCTTAAACAACTTGGTTGGGACTGGGTCTAACATACAGGTGGAAGGTTTAGATGAAGCTAAAATTTTAGATAGCTCAGAAAGCTCTACTGCTTCTAAACAGTTTAAACGCCGCGCAGGTTCCAAAGATTCCTCCAATGCTGCCTCACTTACTGAGGACGAGGTAATCATGTTTGGAAGGATGCCAATTATTTTATTTTTAACGGAATAAATTTTATTTATGAAGAATCCCATAAAGTCATTACTGCTAAGAGATAAGGGAATGGATGGATCAACGGAGCCGTGACTCTGAGTAGGTTTGGCAACTGTACTTAAGAGAAATCTAGGATTATTTTTATTCTCCTCACTTAATGATGAAACATATGCTGCTCTAACTCTGCAAAGGGTCTTTTTATATAACAATAGGCTGTCTTTCCAGATTAGGTAGGATTCGTCTTGGTGTGTAGAGCGCCATTTTCTGTCCAATTTCCTAACATTGTGCTTCAAGGAACGCAGCTGTGAATTAAACCAGGGAGCCAGCTTCCTGTGAATAATCACCTTCTTTTTCAAGGGAGCTACATTGTCTAATGCAGAACGCAATGAGGAAATCACATCGTTAACAAAGACATCTATTTGTGAATGGGAAGAAACAACATTGCTGCTATCTGCAGGGCATTTCTGCAATACTGAAGATATTAAAAGGGGGACAGACTCTTTAAACTTTGATACAGCATTATCCGATAAAGATATACTATAATGGAACGCTCTTTTGGGGGTGGAGAACTCAGTTAGCTTAAACTCAAATGTTATTAAGAAATGATCAGATAGGAAAGGGTTGTGAGGATATGCTGTTAATTCTTCACAATCAATGCCATATGTCAGCACAAGGTCTAAAGTATGGAGCCAAGAGTGCGTTGGTTTATGCACATTTTGAGCAAAACCAATTGAATCTAGGATAGTTTTAAAGGCTACACTAAGGTTATCACATTCTGTGTCAACATGGATGTCAAAATCACCCACTATAATAACCTTGTCAGTGTTTATCACCAAATCAGATAAGAATCTGACAGCTGATCCAAAAACTGAGAGTAAGGGCCTGGTGGACGATACAAAACAACAAACAGAAGAGGTTTTATTGCTTTGCAATTTGGATGAGGGAAACTGAGGGTTAAATGTTCAAAATAACCGTAGTTATTAATTGGCCTGGGACTAATTAATAAATCAGACTGAAAGATGGTTGCTACTCCTCCTCCTCTTCCCGTAGAACTGGGAATGTGGAAATTTGAATAATTGGAGGGAGTTGACTCATTTATACTAACGTAGTCCTATTGTAGCCAGGTTTCTGTGAGACAAAATGTTGGAGTCTGGGGTTTTCTCCCTCTGCTTTTGGCTGCTGCTTCCTTCAGTCTCCACAGGTGGCCTCAGAGAGCAGGGTGACTGAGGCCTGACAGGTGCAGCTCGTTACCTCATCATGCAGGAGGCTTAAAAGGAGCTTGATGCCAGCACTTCGACGCCAGAGTGTTAACCTTTATGTGGTAGTCTTTGTGTTCTGGATTCCGTCTCCAGAAGCTCCCCGGTTCTCTCTCAACTAGACTCAAATCAACAAAGGACACTCCCTGCTGTGTTTCCTGCCGGCTGCCTCCTGGCCTCCTCCTGAGTTCCACGCCCTGGTCGAACCCTGCTCACCCTCCAACTGTTCCACCTCTGGAGAACTGGCACCTCATTGCTCACCACTGCCACTCCTCAGACTCCACTCATTCCTCCCTGGCGATTCCACTCATCTCCATCAGTAAGCAAACCTTCTCATTTGAAAATTCCCTTAATCCATTCCACCTTTAAACTGCCTTGTCATCCTCTGCTACACAGCTGAAGAACCAGACCCCAGCCCGGGACCTCCAACCTCCAGTTATTGCCTTTTTGAAAATAAACATCTTAAACATTTCCCTGCCTCCTGAGTGTGTTCTGCATGTGGGCCAAAAGCCTACCCAAAACCATGACACAAAATAAATCAATCTGATTATCGGAAATCAATTCATTAAATAAAGTCTTACTTGTTTTATTTTTTGTTTCAAGGTGAGCCATATTGATTTTTTATTAGATTTTTATGATTTGTTCTTTTTAGATCAGTTTTTGATCTATTCAGTTTTGGCCGTGGGAAAGACCGTCTCAATAGGGTAATGGGTGGGTAACAGTACAGAAGCTGCAGAGAGGTGTGTTAAACTATGGCTCTGCTTCCTGGTCTGGACCCTGGGTTGTCAGCATTTAGGAGAACTAATAAATTAATCATTGTCAACCATGTATGGCCAATATAATGATTAACAAATACAGTATTTAGCTGTTCCAAAACAGAGGATGTTAACTGTACTGATGATTAGTCTAATGGCAAGTACTGTACAGTACTTGCCATCAGTATTTGAAAATGTATTATATTATATATTACACTCACGTAATATATTAAATTGCATCAAACTAAACATCCCAGTGTATTTTCTCATTTTGTTCTTGAGACTTATTTTAAACTGGAAAAAAATATATTTTTGTACTTGTTTTGCTTGTTAAGAAAAATTCTAAGTATCAAACCGATGGTGGTTGAATACATTGATATATATAAAAAAATACAATATATTTTACTACTCTGGTCTACCCTGGTTAAAAAAATTTAAGTTTTGTAAATGTTCATCCTGATCAACAATAATTGTTGAATGTAATATCCTGGAATACATGAATCATTACATTGCAGTGGTTATTGTGACATCTGAGAAACAGTTGGCAAATCTCAGCCCTTAGAAACACAGGTGTCAAGGTCAAGGAGTCACAAGCCAGAAACACAATATTAAGTTTACAGGAACAACAAGACAAATGCGATTAAACAAATACATCAAATATTTGTTTCACAACAGAGTAAAGGTTTTGCAAATTACAAACGGTATTTTGGAGAATTGAATTATTGTAGAACAATTCCATCTAGATTTGACCAGGCTATATAGTGTGATTTATATGCTTATTTCAGGCCAATAGCATGCTAACCCAGATGTTTCTTTTCTCTTTCTCTGGATTTCCTTTCCACACAACTAAACTGTTTTACAAACACATTCTAAAGTGTATATTTTTTAAATCTGGAAAAAAACTGGAAATGTCTTTAGTTTCATTATATATTCAATTTTAATGTTACATAGGTAATCTCTAAGAACACATAAGTGTCAAGGGCAATTTGTTTTGGGAGAATCTTTAACCTAGCACTGTTCTATCCATGCCTAAAATTTTTGCTTTTCTGCTATTGAAGAAGTTTTCCTATTGTACTTCAAAAAAGCAAGTCTTCAATGCAGAAACAGGATGTCAAGTTAAAAGCTCTCACCTTTAAATCTGGCACTCGTAATTATAGTTTACGCTTATTTCACCAGATGTAGTCACATTTTGACAGCAACTGGATAGCACTTTGCAAGACAGATGAGAAATATTGTGGCATTTTTTATGTTTCAAGATCTCTTGCTGATCTCTAGTCAAAGCTTTAGTATAAACTGTACGTTGTTTAACCTGCAGTGCTCTGACGTAGGTCTAATTAGGATAAATTGTAAACCACACTCAGTGTTAGAAGCAGGCATGCGCTGCTCCCATAAGAGGCAGTAGAACACTTCAACGGTGGAAGACTGAGCGTTTCCGTCGAACTTCACAGAACAGCCAAGTGATGCTCTTGTTTCAGAGGTGCAGAGTCACACAGTGCAAATATATATCTCCAAAAATATCCTGCTGAGGTGACATGTTGTCAGGTTTGAAAGCTGAAACCTAATTTCTGTATTCATTAGAATCAACTTCAGTTCGGCTTTATGCGGTGATGTGAATCCATTTGGGTGAGAAACAATGACTCTGTATTTTTACACAAAATATTACTACTATCTTTGTAGTGTTTCTGTTTTACTGGGTCTTTTTACATGCCAGTGTTGTGCATAATGTTTTTGCAAATGAAGCAAGTAATTACGACTACCTTTGTTGAAGCTTAGACTACACTAATAACAACACAGATTAGAGTCCCTTCTTTAAATAGTACAGGTTTCTGAATATTTGCCTCATTCTTCTAGCCTTCCGTGCTTCGCATTAACTGAGTACCCAGAGGGCCTATTTCCACAGTACGATGTAACCTCCTAATTCCCATCAATTCTCTTCTAAATGCACCTGTTCCCGTGGTCTTCAGAGATATTTTTAGGGTACAAATGTTACTCTAAGTGATTGTGCAAAGTCCGGTCATCAAAAACCTACATGTTGCAAAAATAAAATAACACCCCTAACTGTTATGATATTTTATATTGTAAATAATACATGACGAAGATGAATAAATGAGAAAACAGGTCAGAACAATGAATGAACAGCAGAGCCGTGCAGCAGTATTTTCTCAAATTATTTTTGGACTTATTAGATGTGTTAATAGCCTCTTCAAGCTTGTTCACTCTTTACACTCCACTCGTACTTTTCTACAGTGTGTCCTCCAGACAAACCTATCAACTTACTTTTTACTGCCTGTGTTTTGGACATGGATTAATTTGCAAAGTCTCTAATAATGCTTTTCTTGCAACCTCCCCAACCCTGAAAATTGCCTGGTACACTTTTAGCTAATTAACGTTAACATATGTGCTCAACACGGTTTAAGACAATAGCAGCGTCAGTAAAAGGACATCACCTTCTAAGCCTTAAACCAATCTGAATTTTAATCCTGCGGCCTTCCCAATTAAGTTTCACCACTGATCCTTTCTCTTGCTTTATCCCTTGCCACCAAATTTCCCCTGACTACAATGAATATGACATTTCAGTTACTCCATCTTGTTTGAAAGTGTAATTTGCAATGCCCTCCAGATTTATTAGCGCCACTTTAAAGATGTGTAAAAAGCCCAAAGCAAATTTAAAAATTATTTTTGCATCCCTTAAATTCTTTCTTATCATGCATGTTGACAAAATAAACCTAGATCTTTTTCCAGCCTTGTTTGTAGGGATGGGTACCAAATTCAGTGTTTTTATTGGCACCGACCGAATCCCGTCGGTACTACCGGGTACTGATTCACGTAAAATCAAACGGTACCATGTTATCGTACCTAAACGCATCATTGTGACACTGAGGGAGTGGAAGAGTGGACGTTTTTCCATGACAAATTTGAACACATTATTACACACACAAGAGCGTAATGACTTCAGTGGTCCAAAGCTAGCATGGCTGATAGAAAGGCGGTCGAAAGTATGGTCCCACTTTCCGAAATGCAACACAGATTACGCTCGCTGTAATATTTGCGAAGCAAAGTGCAAGAACAGCGATGGGAATACTTCTTATCTGAGGAAGCACCTGGTCACAGCTGGCACTTTAGCGAATTTCTCACTATATATAGCGATGTTTCGCACCCATCCAGTGACCATCTTTCAAAAAATTGACTAGCAAAAAAATCTAGCGACTTTCTTCTCTGTTATTTGTGACTTCCAGTGAAAGTAACAATCGTTCTTCAGTTATTGTTTTTGGAGAGCGGCGAGTGCCGCTGTGAGCACCTTCCTAATTCTCCAGGCCCTGTCTCACAGACAGACAGAGGCTCTCCTCTCTGCACTCTTTGCTCTGACTACAGGGTTTCACAACGAGACAGCATCAGCAGCTGTTCCCTCATTGCAAAGCCCTGATTTAAAAGGGGGATAAAATATGTTTTTAATATAGTTTTTATTTCTTCTCTGAAACAGTTGCACTAAAGCAATTCCCTGAATTGTATTCACACACAGCTTCAATCCTTTATTCACCTCGTTCACTCTGTGCCTCTGATAACTTTTTTGTGTTGTGGATTCAGGGAATATATTAAGATTCATAAATATTTTTATAAGGTTCATTTCTAGATCTAAACAAGTTTATATACGGAGAAATAAATTTGTTAAATTGAAAAAAAAAATTATTAATAAATTCACATCTTTTACTACATAAATCGTTTGCCACTATTTTGAGGTTTGTCTGACAGCAACCTATTTTGGTACTGTCTCTTTAAATGCAAATGCGACCTTGCCTTCCTCCAGGTCGCAGAGCGTTTCCCTCCACCCCATTCAGCCGTTTTTGTAGTATGCTTGGGGAGGCTGTAAGAAATTGTGTGGATAATTGCACCCAAAACTCAAACCTTTTCACTTATCTACTTGTTGCTTCAGCCTCCTTTAGCTTGGACTACAAAATCGTGATGAAAAACATAAAAATGGTGGTTTTGCAGCTCTGCAACAAATACTGTGACATAATTGTTCAAAAAACACAATATAGAATCGAGAAAACTGAACGGCTTGAACAATATGACCCAAACAGAATATAAAGATATCCATGCAGGACCTGGAAAGACTAACTATATTTTTTTCTGCTCTCCTAGAGACTTCAAGTACACAACAAAATATAATTAAGGCCTAAAAAGTGGATACTGTGTTTGCTTGTCTTTCCCATTTGAAGATAATTTAACCTCTATGTGACATTGTCAGGGTGCAATCCTGCCTGCTACACCCTAAACCTTCCAGAACCTTCCATCTTCCACCCAGCTCTGTCTCCACTCCACTAATCATCCTCACCTGTTCAGCCTTCAATCAGCCCGGACTCTTTCCACCTGCCAGCTCCTCTATAAAAGCCTCCTCAGTCAGCTCCTCACTGCCGGTCCGTCTTCAATTGTCTGATGCGCTCAGTCAGTGATACTTCCACGTCTGGCTGAGTGTCAACTCACCCTGGTTTGCAGCCAGAGAATTTTCCATGTCTGGCCTGCTTCTGCTGGATCTCGTGCTACCTCAGTGCTCCAATCCCTGCCTTCTATGGACACTCTCTTTGCTGCATTCCTGGTCTGATTGCAGCCTCTGCGTCCCAAGAACTCTCTCACCTGCTCTGGAGGCAACCCGGTCCCGGCAACACACAGCACGTGCAGCACTCCAGCATCCTCCGGTCCTTCAGCACCTCCAGTCCTCCGGCTCCTGCATTCATCTTCCACCTGCTCCATTCTGGTATAGACTCTGGTTCTCCTCCCTCCACAACCCATCCTTCCTTCAATAAACACTCTTGAACTAAACTCCGTGTGTGTGGTGTGTGTTCGGATCCATCAGAACAAATCCTGACAGCCATAATATCTGTTCCTCAAGAATACAGCAAGTCATGGATTACTGCTTAAAATAAATAGTATAAATAGACAAAATAAGTATATGTACAAATACATATTTTTTCAATGGGAATTGTGAGTTTCAATGATGAGTTTTAGCATCTTTATGTTTCATCGACTCAATGTGTTCTCATATTTTTTGTTTCATTGTTAGATTATGTTACTGCCACAAAAGAGGAAAAGAGTTCAAAGCATTTTACTCATCTTTACTAGGTTTGCCAATAACGCATTCTGTATTTACTTCACAACCATGTCTTTATTTGAATATTATGACAGCATGCATGTTAAACCCACCAAACTTTGAATAAATAATCTCAGAGATTTCTACTGATTATGTCTGACAGAAGCGCAAATAAAGGGATTGTTTGATTATTAGAGAAAGAACAGACTGCAATATAGACAATGTGTTTGGAAAGGAATAAATATGCAATTGTTTTGTTTAAATGGTTTCTCACCAACAGTTACTAAGTGCCTTTTAGGCTGTTTTCATTCCTTGTGTGGCATTGAAGAATGATTTTATAGCCCTAAAACTGTAAAATAATTCTTATTATATTGTAACATAATCTTAAACTAAAAATGTAAACAAAAATCCAACATTCAATTTGAGTGGATTTAATCAATTTTCCATATTTTCAAGTTGACCAGAGTTTATACACACCTTCTTTGGTAATTGACTTCTTGCTTCCCTGAGGTACAAATATGACTTGACACAGAGGACCATTTCTTTTAGCGGCTGGCCACCAGGCTAGACCTGGACCCATATTCATCCTGCAAACTGACACAGTGTTGAGGATGGTTAGTATGGTAGAGCATAATCTCCAAAGCTCACTGAGAACTGCATCAAAGAGTGGAACCTGGCTCATCATGTCTCCAAAACAACTATTTAGATGCTGGCAGGTTGTGTGAACCTTGTTAGAGTGCATTGCATCATGAAATATTGAGAAATTCAAATAGAAAAATCTCACAGAATCTATCAGTAAACCTGTCATGACTGGATCTTTCAGCAGCGTAATACCATGAAGTGCATGCTGAAATTGTTGAGCAGATGCTAAATCAAGCTTTTCCATGTCAGTCCCCAAATAACTGGCCCAATGGGGAGTTTTTTGAAAATAATTATTTCTTAACATGGATTTTTTTCCACCACCACATAAATGTGCAAAATTAGACGTTAAAAAAAATAAAATAAAAATAGCGTTATTTTATGACTACTACTGCAGATACAATTATTCTATGGCTTGTTACGTAACTATACATTTCTCAGCATCTGTATGCTTATTTGCTGATTTAATCTTTCGGTTTGAGAATATTCCAAAATATGTTTACATGCTCCTATGTTTATAAAATTACAATCTCTCCCAGCCTGTGGACAGGGAATGCAAAATCTGTGTTAAACACTCCAAGCTAATGTCTGTCTCTTTACGGCCTGCTCAGATGGCCAACTGATGGTCACAAAGGGTAACTTGGAAAACTAGAGGTTTATTGTTTGGAGCTTTTTTATAAGGGCTAACTAAAGAAATGTCATGCAAATGTCTCACAATTTGCTCTAAGTATTAGGAGAACAGATGAAAAACGTGGGCCGCCCATGAGGTGTTTCAGCCAATTGAGGAGCAGCCTCCTGTGGGAGAGATTAACTCCCTTCTATGGCACTTTGGGCGTGGTAACTGTGCTGAGCTTTTCATGCACAAACAAGCTGCATACCACTCTGAGAGAGTCGAGCAACAAAAATCTCAAAACAAAACATAGCCTCTTTTAAAACAGAACAGAACATCTCCACATGTGGCTGGTGTGACATTTACCAATTTGTTCTCCATAGATATGACTCTGCTGCACTCCCCCTCCTTTGTCAGAACAAATTACTGCACCACGAGAGAAGTGTTGGCGTGCTCCAAAATTACCAAACAGGGGTGGGGTGAGGGGGGGGACATAATTCTTCACATAGCTTTCTGCCAATATGAGTTGTGCAGAGGAGATTACTTTAAGGACTATAATGTGATTTCAACATTGTGTGATTGAAGAACTGTATGCCCTCATTAGACACTAAAGGAATCAGATCTGGTTAAAAGCAGGTCAGTGAAGGTGGGAGGTTTATGTGACGAAGGGCCAACCCGAGATTGTATAAGACTCTAAGCAGAATTTCATTTGGTGGGCAATTTCAGCCAAGCAAATTATTACACATCTGGGAGAGCCTAGGAGGAGAGATGCAAGTTGATGTTTTGTTCAAAAACAAAAATAGCATGGGCCTATTAGTTTTAGAAAGTTACCGTTTTAAAACCCCAAACTTTTTTTCACACCATTCCTATGGTTACTAATCCTTGTAATGAGATGCCTAAAAAATGGCACAGTGACCTAAATCTTTTAATGGCAGGTGGACTTTAGTAGAGCAGTGGTGCCACTACTCCAGCTGGGACTGGTTACTGCAGGTCAGCAAGGGTGAAAAAGCGCTGTTACACTTTTCCATTCTTTCCACTAGCCCTGGTGTGGAAAATAAACTCTGCCATACATCAATCTTATCAGGGTAATTCTGTTTTGAAACTACAGTTGGCAAGCTACAGGTGCCATGTCTTTTAAGAAGTTGATGCGAGCAAGTCACCAAGTCTAACAAATTAACCAGCTAACAATTTATTTTGTGCTAGAAAATATATAAAGTGCAAAAGAAGCGAAATACATAATCTAATACAATCGACTACATTTAAAATCACAGTCTCTTTATTTGTCTTCCTTGGCAGAATATATATATATATATATATATATACACAATGTGTATATATATATAATGTATATATATATATATATATATATATGTATGTGTATGTGTGTGTGTGTGTGTGTGTGTGTGTGTGTGTGTGCATATGTGACATCTATCTAATTTTAGTCAGCTAGAAATTCTTCCAATAGTTTCCTGCCTTCAGAGTGACCTTTGAATTAGACAGACATCATCATATTGATTTCTCAAACCTAGACTGGATGATTGTACACTGATTACAGACCCTTTAGATAACAGTTTTTGATTTTTTTGAGACCTTAATCAATGTATGTATAAAATTGGTCATATGTAGTGTTCTAGATTGTCAAAGATTTTTGCTAAAGTCTTGTTTCCTCTTGTTTGTCTTAACCCAATGTATAATTTCATCTCGTGAATTGGAAGTACTGTCAAACCAAAGCATGAAAATTATCAATAAATCTTTTTGCAGCAGTATTGTTTTTTTATGTTAAGATATGTTAGCAATTACATAATTTTTTGGAATTCTGTTTAAAATATTTGTTTCTAAATACTGGGAAACTGTGGTTTGTACACGTTTATTATAGTCAGACTCTCATACTGACCTTTGCCTACAAGCAAACATAGGGAAAATAAAGATAGAACTATGATGACAATTTGTTGGACTACAAACTCACCAGCATTTCATTATGGCTGCATAATGACAATACACATTCTTGATACTTGAAACAGTTGGAGTGTGCACAAAATGTTACCCCAGCTCTTACAATAGTAGAAAAAAGAACAGCAGAATAAATGACAAAAGTGTTACTGCAGTGTCCTAACTTTCAAATTACGAAGGTTTTCTTTTGGTACGTATATGCATAGGTGGTGCCTCTATAAACTTGCTCTGTGTAGATTCTACTGCTCTGGGCCCTAAACAGGCCTGCAGCCCCACCCCCATGTGGTCACACAGTTCGCTTATACCTCAGGCCAGCTCTGACGTGAGAAAGCGGTGGCAGCGGGACGGGATCATTGCCAGAAAATGCCCCAAAGCTGACAGCAGCGAAGCCACTGGAATCATTTTTACACACCAACTTGAAGTGCGCTCCGTGTTGAGAAGTGTTCTTGTATTAGGGAGAAAAAAAGAGACATCCATAACTCATCCTGGGACAGAGAGGCTGACGGAGAGCTTTTTGTTGAAGAAGGCTGATGCATTTCACCCTAACAGTCCCACATCCTGTCTCACGGAATTGCGTGAACAGTCAGATTTGTCATTAGATGTGGCAGCTATGTTCACACTCGGTAGGTCCTGCTGCAGTAATACTTGGTTTCACTGTGACAACATTATGGTATTTCAAGGCAAGTCCGCCCATTGTAAAGAAATGCTACGGTTTAAAAGAAAGGCAAAAAAGCACCACTCCCGAGCAGACGCAGATGCTGAAGAATGCAAATCCAGACCATTAAGGTCTGTGTGATTGTTTTTTAATGCATTCACCCAAGTCCCCCCCCCCCCCCCCTCCTCCTTTCTCTCTCCATTTACTGTATGTGAACAAAGGAACTTCTGGTCTTTATCCACCCATCACCCCCAACCTCCTTCCCTTGTCTGATCACTTCATCCTCCACCCCAACCCTTGCTGACTCCTCTGCACTCCCCCACCTTCTCTCCCCACCTCACGCTTATGTTACTCCCCCTCCCCCCTCTCCAGTGTGTCCCCTAGTTTTCTGGTAGCTGTGTCTCTTTGATAATCCAAGACTCTTTGAAGACTCCAATTCCACGCTGCTTGCCTCAGAGCTATTGCACCTACAAAAACAACCGTGTGTGTGCGTGCGTGCGTGCCTGTATGTGTATGTGTGTTTGTGTGTAAAAAAAAAAAAAGAGACAGAGCAGTAGATGGGATGAGAATGGAGGACATAATAGTGATATGGGAAATAAAAACTGTTCCATGTGAATTTCCTTTGCAACTGCTTTAGTCTTTATGGTTTCATGCTTGCTGCATACACTGAGAGGTGCACTCCTTCATTGTCATATTTGTTGGTGCAGCTCATTTTTTTCTATGCCTTCAGAGACAGCAGCTCATTGATTCCTGCGCACACGCTAAAATGTCAGTGCCAGGATGTACCCGCAAAGACTGGAACTAAATGGACATACTGACTTACGCACTGATGTAACTTTCCAACTATCAAAATGTGTGCTTGTTCTTTGTTTGTAATTGTACTAGTGTTTTGCTCTGCTTGTTTGGCTTGCTAAACCAAATTAGAATAATCTTTTGCAAACATTTCCCTTCTTTACCTTGCATCTCGGCCTCCTTCTCATACCTTCCCCTCAGAGTGTCCCCTCTGTGGTTCTGTCTCCCATATCTTCATTGTTTTAGTCCCAAACTGTAGTGCCTCTCCCTCCGTCTCAGTCTCCAGCCCTCCCCCGTTCTCTTTTTGTCTCTGTCATTCCGCCTCTCTTTGGCAGAGGAGCTTGCCACTGGGATTTAGAAGAAATTGAATTGAATTATGAAGGAATTTCTCTGCAGCACGATTGGCATCATTTCCTCCACACAATGGAACATCATTCTCATATCTTTCAGTGTGAGGGAATGAAAATAGGCCGTGCACCATTCTTTCTCTCATCCTTTTAAATTGAATTTTTCATATCACAGGGGCACTGAGACATCAGCCGTTTCCTTTAACATGGGCAGAAAACCCATTTCATAATATCAGAGCGAGGCACACACAACTGTGATTCAATGGGAAGAAGTCTGCTTTTCAGCACCGGTGCACATACGATATACCTAACTCGGTATTGATAAACAGGGCCACATGAGAAACCAGCATCTTGAAAAGTTGAAGTTTTGGCCCGGAGGCTCCGATAGATTTTGTCGACTACACTTAGAAATAATCCCTTTACATACCTGTTTGTTTCGGAAACAAACAGTGCCAAACAGAAGTTTACATACAATCTTCATTGTTATGAATTTCATGTTAATTATGGCTTTTAATGACACGTGATGTTTTCACCAGGTTAAATTGGAGATGCAATGCAAACTAATCAATAAAAAAAGAAAAAGGTTGCACAAGGTTGAATTCACATGCGCCCTTAATAAGTATTGGTCAAAAGTCCCTTTGCAAGTCATGCCTAGACCACATGGCTTCCTATAGACTTCAACAAGCTTCTGGCATAATTCTGCCTGAATATTTGACCACGCTTCTAGGCATGATTGGTAGATTTGATTTAAATCAGTTGGTTCTTCACCCCAGACCAAACATTTTCACATAGTTCATTAATTCTCAATGGGGTTGAGGTTAATACCATTAGAGAAGGCTAATAAAAGCCTGCTTTATTCATCTCAAAACCAGGTTTAATGTGTTATTGGGATCATTGGCCTGTTTTAATCCATGTTTTAGCGTCTGATGTAAAATCAGAAAGTGGGTAAAAAGTGTTGGAACAACACAGGTTGGTTTGCCCAATCATAAACTAGAAGATGCTGGAACCCAAGTGTTTAAATTAACATGGACTATGATGGTAGCAACCAACAAAAAAGCCCTCTGTTCCAAAACTAACACTTTCAAGCCAAAATGAAATTTGCACCAGTCCACTTGGAGTAGCCAAATTGCATCTTGGGAAAAGGTTTTATGCACAGAAGGCAAGGATTATCCTATCTGCTTGCAATGACAAGATATTTTGGAATCAAGGTAAAGCTTCCAAACCAAAGAACTTTAGGACCGACTGTCAAGATTGTGGCAGGAACATCATGCAAACAGTGGGTTTCGCTTCTTGTGGTGCTGGTGCATTGTGACAATTAGATGAAATAATGAATAGAAATGCTTCCCCCAAGTTCTTCAACTTTACTTGAAATGAACTACTAGTTGGTTGAAAGGTGAACAAAATAATGTGCTGCAGTAGAAATATGGTCCCAAACACACAACAGAATTGGTTTTGGCAGGCTAACATTGAAAGATAACCTTAACTCTATTACCTAAAGGCAGAGAGTTTAACCAAACAGTAGGTGATGGTATGAACTTATTTGGCCCTGGATGTATAATGTTGATCTTGTAGTCAAAATGAAAGATAAATTCATTCTTCTTTAGGTTATTCCTTAGATAAAGCAAATTCAATAATTGTGGTAGGTCGGTTTTATCTGTTATCTAAAATCCAGACATTTTTTTGCTTTGTCTCTGCACATGGAATTCCTCACATTCAGCTCATTTCATTGACTACGGTGGTAGAACTTGAACAACGGCTCAGTGTAATAAAAAATTTAACTGAAAACATTTGTAAACATTTCACCTGTGTAGAGTACAACGTTTCTCACTGGACAGGGAAGAGTACAACTTTTACTCAACATACACCGCTGACAATTCATCTTCAGGAAACGCACCACTTTTCCTATTCAGCGCTGGAATATGGAGCAGCAAACACAGATTTATTTAGATTTATGTATTAGATCAATCTTTGTTAAATAGTGTACACCAATTTAGTGTATTGTTTATGCAAAATATGGATTACAAGATTGATTAAAAGGATTATTTGAATGTTTTAATTAAAGATGATACAAATATGTTTTGGGGTGCAGTAGGAATAGTATAAATGGAAATGCAATCAGTGTTGCATCAATTTTGCCGTCAGCCACTTCGGCTTAAAATTCATAGGTTAATGCAATTCATTAAACTTGAAATTTTAACTTTGATACTAGGGAATGGAACAACAACAACAGTAATAATAATAATATCACTATTATTATTATTATTATTATTATTATTATTATTATTATTATTATTATTATTATTATTATTATTAATAATAATAATAATAATAATAATAATAATAATAATAATAATAATAATAATAATAATAATAACAATAATAACAATAATAATAATAATAATAAATTCACAACCCTCTCTGCAATATATGCTTTGTGTTTTTTCCAAAAATACACAAAATCTAGCAGCTTTCTATTCCAGTACCATGCAGTATATTTGTAATCAGCGAGATTTGGCCGGGTGACAAGGCACCTGATGGCAGAGAGGTCTCAGATTCCTCCATGGCAGTCTGAATGAGGTGGGGGAAACTCAATGCAACATGATAGCACGGCAGTAGTGGAGACCTGCTATCCCAGCAGGAATCGGTAGTGCAAATCAGCAGTTGTAAAAGAGATGCTGGTCACCAAGATGTTATCCTTGCTGGCCACACACATGATTCGGCCCCTCAGATTCCTTGCTAAACTGGCTTAAAAGCCACTTTTTGGACCCGATAACAGCCTCCAAGCAAATTTTACTCAAATCTTCCTTGGTAAACGAAACACTGGTGCACTTGACTAAACCAGAATTTTGAAAATGTTTTGGTAGTTTGATTCAAAAGGGAATGAAGATTATTACATTCAGACTGATGTCTTTTTTATTTCTTTTAATTTTCATGATCATGGTTTACAGCTAATAAAAAACATAACATGTGTGTTGTCTGTTCCAAAAATGGTATTTTCGTGTGTAAAGGACATATTATAGCACTTGCAATTTATAGAGAAAATTGACTGACTTGACCATAGATGGCACATATTCACTGACATTGTCTACAAGGAATTTGCTTTATGTGCCTGTTTACAGAGTGCCATAGCCAAGCATATTGATGAAAAGTTAAGTGGAAGAAAAAAGTATGTTAGAAAAATGTTCACAAGCAATGAAAGCTATCAGAGAATTGTGAAGTAGTGCCCATTTAAGAGTTTGGGGGGACATTCACAAGTCATGGATTGCATCTGGAGTCAGTGTTTTAAGAGCAACCACAAACTGGACAGTGACTACAACTACTGCATCCCTTGTTTTAAACCATGCCCAGAACCAGGTCAGAGGAATTTTACCTTGGTTAAGGAGAAAAAGGACTTTTAGTGTGTGGTACAATCCTCTTTTCAGATGTTTGTCATTTCATTTGCATATTAAGATCCCAGAGTCTGGACAAAGAGGGGAGAGACATGTAATCCAAGCTGCTTGAGGTCCAGTTTGAAGTTTTCACAGTTCTAAAGGTGACCATGGTATCTGCTTGTGTTAACCTCTGCTTGTGTTTCTATCAAGTCCAAAGTCAGTTCAGCCATCTAGCAGGACATTTTAGAGCACTTTGCTTCCCTCTGCTGACAAGCTTTATGAGATTTTGATTTCATATTCCAGCAGTACTTGGCACCTGCTCACTCAAACAAAAGTACCCACTTTAATAACTATTCTATTGATGAGCTTGATTGGCCAACACTCTAACATGTCCTAAACAGCACAAATAATCAATGCAGTAGAGCCAACAATGTAGAGAAATTCAGGCTGTTATTAAAGCAACCTGGGCGTTCTCAGCAGCTGAGCGGGGCCACAGGCTGAGGGCTTATACACTGCATTGATGCAGTGCTTCATGCAAAAATAGAAAGAAAGGGACCAGAAGTAT
Organism: Fundulus diaphanus; assembly: GCA_037039145.1. Lineage (NCBI taxonomy): Eukaryota > Metazoa > Chordata > Actinopteri > Cyprinodontiformes > Fundulidae > Fundulus > Fundulus diaphanus. The sequence continues at coordinate 20,525,463 of CM073136.1, forward strand.
TGAGTGCATATACTGTAAAATACCGTATATGGACATATTTTTAAGCAGGCTCATATTTCTTCATTAAATTTTTTTTATTTTCTGTGAAACTAGTGGGTTTCCATTTGCTGTAACCAATAATGATCAAAGTTCAAATCAGAAATAATCCCTTGAAATGTATCCCTCTGTGTGTAATGAATGTATACAAAATGTACAAGTTATATGCAAGAGTTCTGATGAAAATCAAGAAAAGGGATCATATTTTTCCAATTTTAGCTTCCCTTCATTGGCTTCCTGTTAAATCAAGAATAGAATTTAAAATTCTTCTTCTAACGTATAAAGCCCTTAATAATCAAGCTCCATCATATATCAGAGCTCTGATTACCCCGTATGTTCCTAACAGAGCACTTCGCTCTCAGACTGCAGGTCTGCTGGTGGTTCCTAGAGTCTCTAAAAGTAGAATGGGAGGCAGATCCTTTAGCTATCAGGCTCCTCTCCTGTGGAACCAACTCCCAGTTTTGGTCTGTGAGGCAGACACCCTGTCTACTTTTAAGACTAATCTTAAAACTCTCCTTTTTGACAAAGCTTATAACTAGAGTGGCTGTATGCAGGGATTGCTGCAAAGCCATGGACAATGCAGACGACTCTCCCTGTAGCTCTACGCTTCTCCAGGAGTGAATGCTGCTTGTCGGGACTTTGAAGCAATCAACTGGTTCCCTTATATAGGAAATCTTTGACCAATCTGTATAATATGATTGATTTTGACTTTGTAAAGTGCCTCGAGATGACCTGTTTCATGAATTGGCGCTATATAAATAAAATTGAATTGAACTGAATTGAATATGATGTGCGAGGTATTACATAAATAAGGCTACCTTTCAATCATCTTCTGATGTATTTAGATCCAGCTGTTTGTAATTTTGAGAGGTGGACGAATGATGAATGATTTAATAGTCCTTTCAAGAACTAAATTAAAATGGCTTCTTTCAACGCCACCTACAAACCACTAAAGAGCATTCCTTAATTCACAATTTTTCTATTTTGATTGAAAAAAGCTTTGTCTCCGCTGTGCTTCTTCACTGTGTGTCACAACCAGTCCCTGATTGGTTGCCGCAACACAATTTGACAGAAAAATTCAGATTCTTGAACTCCAGTGAAAGTCACCGCTCTGCTCGATCCGCGCGGACCGCAGCGATCGCAAAGCTCTAACCGCGCAGATAGCACCGCAGGCCGTTTTACCACTCCTGACCGCAGAATTTGCATAGGCATAATATGTAAATCCACCGTTCACACCGCAGACAACACAGTTGGACTGAACGCAACATAAGTGTGAAGAAGATCTACTTTGATATGCCAACCTCAACATAACCTTACACACACTCCTAGTTCAACATTCATGGCATTAACCCTCTCAGTGTTAAACATAATATTTATGTCATATGGCTCAATACTTGTGATAATGGTCTTGATTTTGGTTCATCTCTTTCTTGTCCTAATTTCAAACTAGATTATGGTTAATTTTGTTGCATACTATTAACGTTTTATCAAAAAATGTTTAATCTTATAAGTCCAACAAGTTATTAGATAAAAACCATAAAGCCTGTAGGTCTCTAGACTAGAATTATTTCTCGTATTTATGCATTCACTGTTATTTGTTGACTTCTGCAAATCACTCAAAGTCAAAGAAGTTTATGGAGCTATGTATTTTAATGTAGATGTTTTAATAATAAAATGCTCCTCCACTCTGTTTTGGTTTGTAAAACTATGACATGTGGGCTAACATATGTATTTTACTGCCCACACAAACATACCACATGTTTTCCTTCTGTGAATTTCAGTTTTAGGACGGGGTCTAATTGTCATGTGAACATGGAAATTGGCATTTTTGCGTGGGTATTCAGCACACATCATCTTAAAAGAACCTTAAAAACAAAGGGAGTCACACTTGGAAATGGTTGGAAAGCAGGTTTGTGGAGGATATCAACAATTATGGCAGCAGTGTTAGTGAACCACAGGAGGTGTGGAAACTGGGTTGGGAAATCAAATTCAGGTGAAGTTGGAACAAAAGTGAGGATTCAAACAAAGAGCATAGATAAAAGCTGAACTGCATGAGTCTACCCCCCCCCCCCCATACACACACACACACACCAAAAAGAAACAAAAAAAAACCCAGAAATGAGCATACAAAATCCACAACTTCATGTCACACTTTGCAGAAAAGTTTCTGGTGATGACAAGCAAATGTTTCTGTGCCGCTTTGCCAGTTGTATAAAAGTTCTCAGAGAAATTTAATCCTTTCTCCTGCTTTCTTGCCAGAGTCAGGCGGATTCTCGTCTGTCTCTGCCAATTCTTCAGTTAGTGTAGTTAAGAACATGGTGCATGTGTGACAGACACTGTTTCAGAAAAAAACTGCTGAAGCACAACAGAGAGGGAGGAGGGAGGAGCCTGCAAGAAATAAGTAATTTGTTTGTAGATTCTAATATATTAAAGATGAAATGATAAGGTGGCCCCACAACAACTGGTGTGTTATTTCAAACATATTTAGACAAATGGATATTTAAAATCAATACTGATCATCTCAAGTGACAACTGGAAGAAAAGACATTTTAAAGTGTCATGTTTATTTTGATAAAATGTAACACCCCTAGGTTTATTTGGAATTAAAATTTGGACAAAAATTACACATGGCATATCCTGTTAGATGTGCATAGTTAGAATATAAAAAAAAGGTCTTACACATTTAGTTTAGTGCACTTTTCACTGTTGAAGTATGATTTAATACCATGGTAAGATCAAAAGAGCTGTCTGGAGCCTTCAGATAGAGGATTGTGTCAGCTTTTGAGTCTAGTAAGGGATTTAAAGAGATCTCAAATAATCTTAATCCAACTGTATGTACAATAATCCACAAGATAAACATAAACAAAATATACTGAGCTCTTGCCCTCCAAATAAATTCACCCTAAAGGTCAACCACAAGTTGCTAAAATAAATCTCTGCAGAAGGGCAGGGTCAAACCAAGTGGACACGACAGGATTTTTTTTAGTGAACACACTGCTTTTCAGTGACTGGCCAAGGGGCATGGAGAAATGAAAATGTTTTCTCCAAGGAAGTGCAGAAAAAAAGGACCACAATGAGCAAGAGTGGGGCAACAGCATCAGAGCCAGGGACCTAAAAAGGCCGAACAACCTGATAAAGAAGGCTGGTTCTGTTCTGGGGACGACTGTGGAACCTCTGGAGATTATAATGCAAAGAAGGATTCTTTATTAAAAACAATAAAATTATGGACAGCCCTGACCATCCTCTTCATGAGATTGTCTTGAGGCTTCTTCAAGACAATCAAGGCTTCTTGAGGCTACAAGAGATCTTTGCTGCCAACATCCATCCATATCTACAATAAGTATTTGAATAATTTGGATCAATAGGACTTACAACAATATTCCATTTCCCTTTGGGATCAATAAAGTATATTTGAATTTGAATTGAAATTAATGGTCAAATATTATTTACAAATCATGAACCTTGACTGAAAAAAGGACTCTTCAGCATTCCACCCAGACCCAGTGTATCAGATCTGTGCATTTATCAAGGCTTTCTCTCATTTTACACACACTGAAAGCTGTTATGTTCTGTCTCTGAAGTGTCCATCCGTCCACCTTAGGCGGTAGAAGGCAGCAGCTGTCTGCCTTTCAGACTCAGAGTAGTAGAGTGTTTTTGCAGAGGTGGCTACTGAAAGCAACTCGAGCTCGGTCACGGCCTGATATTTTCTCTACTGAGAAGAGTAGCCCGCAGTCTGGGAGTTAGCGCGAAATCAAACCGATAAAAATAAATTCACTGAGGATAAAAATCTTTTTTATTAGCTTGTTGTCCTCGCTCCCACCATGGCTGAGGCAAAAGATCTCCTATAAAGATGTAAATTTTAACTCTGAGACAGAAAACAGTCGGACGAAGGAGCGTTCTGCTCTGGCAGCAGTGGCCGCTTGGTACTGGAGAACATCTGAAACGTTTCACTGGCCAGCCGGGGAGTCAGCGCAAAATCATACCTATAAAAATAATGTCATTGCGATTTAAAAATCGGTTAAAGGCAAATAGCTACGTTATATGACTTTTTTTCAACTTGTTCGTCAGTAGCTCACTCTGGTTGCATACAGTTTGCATTATGTCCTACTGATGTATTAGTTGTTATTTTAGTGTTTTATACTTTATACAGTTTGTTAGTAAATAAGGCCTTTCGTGTTTGTTTACAATTTTAAAGGCACACTATGCAACATTTTTCAGTTAATGTGTTCCATACCGTTTTGGATGATTAAATGAGTCATTTCAGGTTGAACAAAGGTTTTCTTGGCCGCCCTGGTGGTCTGTGGGGGAAATACCGCACTTGCAACTGCAGGAGCCCTCGGCCCGCGCCCACAGGCTCAGAATGTCGCGAGAGTCGGTCTTGCTTTACGGCGAGAACATGTTTGTTGCTAGCGCAGTGGCGATATCTGTGTAGTTATCATGGCGGAACCAGCGATAAAACAGCGAAAGCCCATGTCGGAGCAGGCAAGAAAGAGGAAAAGGGCTGTGGACAGAAAGAGGAGTCGTACACGGGTGAACATCGGGCAAGCTTTTTCCGAATGGCGAGAGCTAAAAGAAGGCTGCAAGGCTGACGCGGACCTCGCGTTTCTGCTGATGCGATTGTAAGTAACATTGTAGGGTTTCCCTCACGCTACCGCCTCCCAACATTCCAAAAAAAAAAAACTAACTCGATATGCGCGCAAAGCTTGTCTCCCCCGCTCCGCCTCCACCGGTCGCTCCGCCGGTCGCGCAAAGCTTGTCTCTTTCCCCCGCCCGCCCGGTCGCTCCGCCGGTCGCTCCGCCGGTCGCGCAAAGCTTGTCTCTTTCCCCCGCCCGCCCGCTCCGCCGGTCGCTCGCCCGCTCCGCCGGTCGCTCGCTCGCTCCGCCGGTCGCTCAAAGCTTGTCTCTTTCCCCCGCCCGCCCGCTCCGCCGGTCGCTCGCTCCGCCGGTAGCTCAAAGCTTGTCTCTTTCCCCCGGCCGCCCGCTCCGCCGGTCGCTCGCTCCGCCGGTCGCGCAAAGCTTGTCTCTTTCCCCCGCCCGCCCGCTCCGCCGGTCCCTCGCTCCGCCGGTCGCGCAAAGCTTGTCTCTAGACCCCCCACCCCCCGCACCCCCCGCTCCGCCGGTCGTCCAGTAAGCAAATTCCTAGGGGAAACACTGCATTGGAATGGTTTCTCTCTCTCTCTGTGTGCATGTTCATACTTTCACTGTGTTAGTCATTGTTTGTACTGCCGTTTTTTCGACTTTTGTATTCGTTGCGTTCGCCTGTCTGCTAAGCTCAAAACAACCGCGCCTGGCTTGACGAAGAAACCAGGAGAACAGCTGAGCATATTTACGACAGTGCACTTTTACTTTCGCCCTCTGGGGGGCGCCTCGCTGGAAAATCAATCCCAGTTGCATAGTATACCTTTAACAGAAGTATGTACTGCACATGTCGAGCAGGAGTTAAAACAAGGAAGCGGCTAATGGCTGTTAGTATCTCCAGGCGAAACAATGAAGAATGTTCCAAGATCTAGTGGAACAAACGCAAAAAATAAAAATAAAAATATGATTCCAAGAGGGAAACAATTGGAATGTCCCTGGGAATACAGTATGACCATTGGTGTTCACTGAAAACCTGCCTATTGCTCAGATGTGACCGCAGAGTTGACTGACATGAGTAAATGTTTTGATATGAGGCTCTTAAAGTAGCTGCTAGATTGTTTTATTTAATTAATAATGGTTGGTCTTCCATCACGCCAAGCTGCCACTTTACTACGAAGCATTTTAGAGGGTCAGGCTCGGTCCGGCATTATTTCATTTTGATTTATTAATTAAGAAAACTGGCATTGCGATAGTTCTGCAATACTGTCGCTAGATGGCGCCACATCTGTTTATATCTGCTAATCGCGCCTGGCGCTAGGGCTCTATTTATCCACAAAAAGGTGCATATGCCCTTATTTTATCATTAACAAACCGCTATATACCTTTAAGCTATTAACCTGCTCTCAATCCTTAGTCGAGCTAAAACAATAGGGTCGGTGGAATTGCACTTTAAGGAAAACCCGAAGACCATAGTAAACTTTGCTTAGAGAACCTGGACAAAGACCAGTACATATGAAATAATGTTTCTACAGTCAGAAATTGTATTAGTGGGTACAGCACCGCACAATCGTGTATCAGAGCAGACTTGAGGAAAACTATCTGTAAAACAAGTTTAAGCTTAAAGTACTTCTTGAATCTGAGATCGACCAACTCGGAAATACATGCATTAGTGACCATATTTTCAAAAAATGTGTCATTAAGATCATGATTGCGCCGTTAAAAGTTTTTTAAGGACTTAAAATTGTCCCTCGGTGACCGCTAGGCTGAAATTCCACAATTTGGATCACGTGGCACGATGACGTAATTCGTAGGTGTAGCCCAGGCTACGCTACATAGAGTTCAATGAAGTACACCACAACAAGTTCAGATGGCGATTCACAAAGTGATGATTATAACACGAAAGACAGCGCAAGCAAGTCTGTTACGACTCGGGTTAGTCTGACAAAAACATTTCAGGAGACTAAACGAAATGGGTTGCTGGTGTATAATTGGAATCGGTGCTCATAATCGCGGTCATGGCTGACAGTTCGGATGTAAACACGGAAACAACTCGTCTCGTTGAAGCTCGATTGCCTGGCATCGTTTATGACGGCTGAAATCAGCCAAAACAGCACTTAAAAAAAAGATGTACATTCAACACAAACCACAGTGTCTCAGCATTATGTGTTTCCGGAATTCTACTTAATAATCCGGACGTGAGTGCTCTGAGAGCAGACGTGCATTTATCTGTTGCGCCGTGGCGCTCATATTCTCCGGGGGGGCGGCATGGGGGTTCCGAACCGAAAGGGCTGTGGGTCTATCCCCACCACGGCTCAGGGTTCTGCGGAGTAGCAGCGCCGTGCTGAGAGGTGGTGTGGAGAAGAGGTCGCTTCACAGCAGGGTGCTGTGATGAAGGCGAGATTTCTCCGCTTCACTGCGCGATGAGTGAGGAGGAGAGGAGAGAATGGACATTTTAGCTGCCTGAAGACTGCGTTTATTTATTTTTATTTTACAATTTTGAAACAACATCTGCCGATTAAACGGAATGTTACAATCTTGACATGACAATATGAGTTGTTTTACCGAGAAACTTATCAGAAGCGCCGTGAAACCCCGCCTCTCTGGCTGCAGTGCGCGCTCCCGACACAGAGGGGAACAGATTTTCACAGGGGAGCTGAATTTCGCACAACACCGGGACTTTTTGGGTTCGTAAATGTGTGTAAGGATACATTATCCTTGTTGGTATTTGACCAACCATAAGCCACACACTTTTTAGCCATGTTTAACCCGTCTATTTGTGTTTGAGAAAGCGAGTTTGCAACCAGGAAGTACCTTGTTACCATGTCAACAGATCAACGCTTGCCTACAAATTACGTCATCGGTCATGCAACATTTTTTTTTATGAGCCTTGAGCTAAAAAGCCTTAAAAATCCACTTTTTCATCAATTTTTTAAAAAGATTTTCCTCGGGTCATAATAATATGTCAACTTTCTAACATATAGCAACTTGTATGATCTCAGATTAAAGAAGTACTTTAAGCAGAACTGGACCCTGTAACATAACAATAACCCAGACCATACTAGTAAACTTTTGAAAACTATTCCTATTGATTGTGGTTTTGCAATTTCTTTACATTAATGTGTAATAAAACCAAATTACATTTTTCTAGTACAGAAGATGCTGCGGAAGTAATATATTTCTTTGGATATAAGGAGATAAAAAACACTTGAATGGAACAGCACATTTGATATTCCTTGATAATCAAGCAGCAGGAGAAAATGTCTTAAAAAAGCTTGTTGGGCTCCAATGTCTGTCCATTAGTCTGCATGTTAACTGCACGTCTTGGCTGTTTAGTAGTCGCAGACCCCACCAACTGATTGCTTCTGGTTTGAACTTGGATATGCACTGCAGTATCAGTGCATATCTAAGATATAGATTTCACAGCTGACCCACTGCTTTCACCTGGACAGAAAGATGTTACCTATTAGGCCACTAAAACATCTTGCTGGATTCAGAAGCTTTGGTTTAGAGCTGGTCAAAAAACCCCAAAAAACCTAACAGTCTCTTTTTCATGGGTATAAATATTTATTTACTGCGGTAAATAATCTATTGTGTTGTTTTTAGGATCAAACTTTAGGAGGAGAAAACAGTGACATAGGTGTTTGTTGCAGATCAACTCTGAGCCTTGTTCATCCCATACCACATTCTAAGCAGCTGCCTTCTCAGGACTTGGCAGTCCAGCAACAGAGCTATCCATTATGGTTAATACGTTATCAAAGGCTATCCTTATCTCCAAGCAAATATAAAACACTGAATTCTGGTGAATCGAAACAAAAATAAATGAGTGAGCAGCCATTCGCAAACAAAAGCTTGCAAACTTCTATTTACTTGTTAAGATTACCTAGCAATGTTTAAGAATTAGGTGCTAAAACACCTTTTCCACACGGTGGATTACATGAAGGCAGTTTTTTTTTTATTCAAACACTTTACCTACATGTGCTGCAAAATTTCCTGAGCAGAAATGGTACAGCAAAAGAAGAGGAAATTATTTTAAATTTGAAATAGAAATGATCCATTTCCTAAACAAAAAGCTTTCTTAGTCACTTAATTTACACTTTACCACAGTGTTATACATATGGTAATGAAATAAAGGCACAAAGACATTGCTATCTAATTGGCAGCATCTGTTTCTACCTGGATATCACAAGGCTTAAAATTACTCTGTGGCAGATAATATTTGTGGCATTCTTACAAAAAGCTCTGGGTAGGCAGTGGATTTTTGCTTTTTTATTACGGCATTAAACTGTGTCTTGTTCCCCTTGCAAAGAAACAATCCTGTTGTATCTTTCCATCTGCTTTGGGATTGCTTTATTACAAACGAGGTCATTTTAGCTCAATGTAAATGGGGTTATGAATTCAGATGTCACAGTTAATGTCCCTTCTTCCATTCTCAGCACCACAGCTTCTTGCTCCTACAACAATGCCCAAACAACCCCACTCTCCCCGCCTGCAGTCTCCCAGAATCTAATCCGTCTGCCTGTCCCCTCCAGCAAAAGCAATGTCCACGTCTGCCTGACCACCTCCCCCATCCCGCTCAGCCTCCTCTTTCCATCCTTCCGTCTTGCTGCAACCATTCAGCCCCCCTAGGCCTGGCAAAAGATTTTTTGCACCGACTTAAGGGAGAATCTATTTAACATCTCTGCAGCTTTAGCTAGTTATCATATCATGCTGACTCTCGGGAGTGATGCCTTTAGGAGAAGTTTAAGCTCAAATCCATATTTGAACAACTAAATAACCCCTCAAATTTATATAGTTATGAGGGCATCCAATATATTTTTTTAAAGAATATACACCATTGGCATAAGTAATTTATCAGGTGGAGCCACAATAGTCAGTTGCAGCAGACAAACTAACTATCATCTATCATCTGTTGTGCTCCTGCTTACTATTTCATTGCGCATATTCCGGTTAAGTTTGTTTGAAAAATATTTAACATAACTAAATCTGTATTATTCATGTACTTCTTAGGTACAAACGTGTGTTCTTGAGATTGATGCACAGCTAGTTAGCACATATTCATGCAGCTGAACACGCTTTATGTGTTGATGTACCAATTAAATGTTTAATGGTAAAGAAAACAAGCTATAATCTCCCGATGCCCCATTTTCCTCATTTGGAGAAACCTGAATGCAAATAAATCAGGGAAAAACACATTAGACAGATTCCCTGTGTAACACAGCCGTGTTTCACAATGTTCACTTGAGTTTGATTTACTATGCGCCGCAAAAGTATTCATCCCCTTCTATCCTGTCATGTTACAACCACAAACTTTAATGATTTGCTAACTTGTTTCAGAGACCAACAAAATTATAATGCATTATCATTGAGTGGATAATTTTACTGCAAAAAAATACATATACATATACTTAAATATATATATATGTGTGTGTGTGTGTGTGTGTATGTATGTATATGTATGTGCTTTCAGCCACCTGTACTCTGATCATGCTACATAAATTCTGGTGGAACCATTTGCCTTAAGAACTTATATACCTTGTAAGTAGAATTCATCTGTGTGCCTGAAAGTGTGGAAGTAGAATCCAACTGTTCTGTTTCTGGCCTAAGAGGTTGGTTAGAGAAGATTAGCGAACAGAGAGCATCATGAAGAGCAAGGAACACCGCTGACAGGTCAGGGATAAAGTTGTTGAGACATTTAAAGCAAAGTTGGGCTCTAAAACAATATCCCAGGCATTTATAATCTTAATTTAGTAGTGATAAATTTGTTATGCGAATAATAGGAAGATTATGATAGATTTGTAATACTACTGTCCACCTAAAGTAACAGGTCAGGCAGTGAGAGCATTAATCAAATCTCTGGAGGAGCTGAAAAGATGTAGGTGGGGATGCATCAACAATTTGGAAAAATGGGCTCAGGTCAGAGGAGACGTGCAAAAAACATACCGCAACTCATCTCAAACACACATACTGAAACATGATGGTGGTAGCCTCATCATGTGAGGATGTTTTTCTTCAGCAAGGACATGAAAACTGAGTTGAGAAAAAGATAGACTGATTTAAATGGAGGGAAACATGTTCTATACTGCAAAAGACTTGAGACTGGGGCAGAGGTTCACCTTTCAACGGTACAACACTAACAATACAGCTAGAATTACAACACAAAGGTTAAGATCATTTCTCATTAATATGTTAGGATAGCTCAATCTAATAAAATGGGGTATCTGGGCCAAGACTTAAATTTTGTTGTTCTTCATCCAGTCTGATTAAACTTGAGCTATTTTGGCAAAGAGCAATTGGAAAAAACCTTGAGTCTCTAGATCTTGAAGTTTACTGAGATATATCCCAAAGATATGCAGCTGTAGAATATTTCTGAGCATAAATGAATTCCATTTTAGTTTTATTACATTTTGGATCTGTTTCTGAGCAATTCATGGGGCCTATATAGCAACAAAAATGTGTTTTCCAAGAATAAAGCAACCATCTTATTTCATACATGGACACAGGAAGATGGATTTTTGTTTTCAACATACAAACATTTGGTGATTGGCGACAATCAAAGTAAATGGTATTCTTGTAGGACATTTGAAAATGACTATAGAGCCGTTTACTTGTTGAAAACGTGCTATATTGAGATTTAATGTTTATAATAATGGAGTTTAAACAGACGTGATCATTCTCATATTTGTATTAGGCAAACATTCTCAGTATATTGACATAATCATGTGGGGCACCACGTGAAATCAACAAATGTGTCCTTTTCTGTTGTAACACACGTCCAAAAAGGACACATTTATCCCGTTGTATCCAGCGGTCCCCACACAAGTGCTACAAATTCTGTTGGGGAATTCAGTGCGTTCTCTCTCCTAGGGGGAGTGTGAGTTTCCCTGCATGCGAACCCAGGAGCTGAAAGTAGGAGTGATGACTTCGCTTAGGAGATACACAAGGCTCCGGCACACATGGGTGTGCTGTGCGCAAAATCTGAGCTGCGCAGACTCTCCGCATACGTTTTACCCTAGATAGTCGGACGCACCTATTGGCTTAATTTCTTGTGACAAATTCCTACATTTCCCACAGCAGGCACCCACCGCGCCTGTCTGTCAGTGCGAGTGGGTGTAATGCTGCAGGTGCTTGCGAGTCGCAGCTGCCTAGGAGCAGCTCAGCGTATTCGCTATGTGTCACATAAAAAAAACAGTTTGATTTGAAAACTTCCCGCTGAGCAGTTAAAAATTGAATTCTACCTGTCCGCGGACTCATGTCCGTCTGCCTTAGTATATAGGAGGCTAGAGACAGAAATTGCTCAGGATGTGATCTGGCGCTATTTAGAAATACTAATTTTAATAAAATTAACCGCAAACACCTGATGTATAGTAATTTACTACATGTCGTGACCTTCTTGGGGGGGGGGGGCAATTTTGTTGGTGGGGCAGGGCACCCACCTTGTAGAATGGTAGGGGAAACACTGCCAAGTGACAAAACATTAAGAAGTTCAGTGGTTTTACAAGGCACTGCAATGTTACAATGAAATGAAAAATTCTACATTTTCTACACAATACCATGAGCAATTTATTGACTTGACTTTTGAGGAAGTACCTCCCTAAGGAAGGGGGGAAGGGGCGGGGGAGTAATATTGCTCTCTGCTCCAGTGCTTTAATAATCATTATTCCACTGTTAGAACAAGAGATGCATCATTTGTATGCAAAAGAAATACAATAGGTGTAAAGATGATGGGAAGATGCACAGGTTTCTGGAAACATTGCAAGCCTACTGATGGCATTAGGGTGTTGATGGCTCTTACCTAAGCTTTAAAAGCATTTATTTTCTTTGCCGTTTGCTAGAAAAGTGTTGAAATGGTAAAAAGTGCAGGCCTCTCTTATTGATCGGAGCTGACTAGTAGAGCCGAGGCAAGCCTGTTCTGCTGTATCAGTGCTTTCCTGACTTTTACGAGAGGTGCTCGTGTGTGGGTGGGAGGGAGTGGCGGGCGGGCGGGCGAGACTGCACGTGCCCTGCAAGGAGTCATCTTTCTCTTGTGAATCGGTGGTAAGTAGCCATTTGTAAACTGATCTTCGGATGAGGAAATTTAATGGTCTCCTAACTGTATTTACAAGCTATTCAATTTGATAAAGGGTGTGATCTCCGATGATTCATTACATGCCGCTCCGCTCCTTTTCCTACAATCAAATTCTGGATTTCATCAGTTTTTTTTATTATTTGTTAACTTCACAGTTTTAATCTTTAATTAAACCTTATCAGGATAAAACAACAAAAGAGCCTCTAATAATGCATTCTAACACTTGCATATTAATGCCTGTCCCAAACTATTTTCCCAGTGCACTGCTGAGGTTCTTTTTGTTAGTCTTATTTAGAGCCTCTCGGGAATTGTGGCAAATTGTGAAAATATTGTTTGGGCTTTTTGCTGGTTTAAACATCAAACGGTGCGGAAGAAGGGATGGGGGGGGGAGTGGGGAGGGGAGGGGGATATTAAAACGCATTGCAAGGAAGACGCTCACTGGGGCTACTGATTAGTGCACCAATCACTGTCATCAGAATTCATTTGGTGGTGACAGATTTAGAAAATGAATCCTCTAACTAACTAATGATCATAATAACAGCTATGAAAATATGCTTGACGCTCAGTTTCTGATGACTCCCCCACCCCAGCAAGGTTCATTGTATAATGTTTGCTTTCAGGTTCATACATATGAATAGGTATTGTCTCTGTAGATAAACTTCTCATATGTACATGCTCCATTTATAACATTCCATCCTTCTGCATAATACTTTTATGTAAGCAAAGCATTGGCAGCATTTGGCAATGAATATGGCAATTCTAGAAACTCTGTTTTCCAGTGGCTTGTATTAATTCATTCTTTATTCATAAGGTAGGAACTGATTTTGATCATTCTTGATATAAACAGTAATATTGTTTAACCTGTTTCAATCTTTGCCCCCTATTTACATACCCAAGCCATTTGAGTCAGTGTAGAGCTTTTCTGGTAGTTTATTCATCTATGCTATTGCTGATTTGCACATTCGTATTAAAGAAATAAATATTCCCATCCTCTTCATATATTTATACCTTATGTAAAATTCATAATAATAATAGTACAAAAGACTATTTAATATTTAATAGTGTTTAATATTTGATTCTATTTTCTAACTTTTGGAGAGGGAACTTTGTAGAGACAGCAGTGTTCAGTGATGTTAAATGGAGCAATTTCAGGTACAACATTTATCGCTGGGGAACCGTTCACTACAAAGACAATATAACTGAAAATGCAGTCAAGAGATTTGTTTCCTCATGTCAAAAAACATATGTGCCTTGTGTTTTGCAGCATCCCCATCGTCGCGTGACCTTTTCTACCACCAACCCTGTGCAGGACTTGCAGGATGCCTCACAGCACAGCTACTATGACAGTGGCTTGGAGGAGTCGGAGACCCCCAGCAGCAAGTCTTCATCTGGTCCTCGCATTGGACCCCTGACCCTGCCCGAGGACCACTATGAGAGGACCACCCCAGATGGCAGCATTGGAGAAACAGAACATCCAGAAAACGGTACAGTGGCAAACTTAATGGTTTGCATTGTTTTGCAATTTAGTTTTTTGTCATTTTATCACATCACACTCTTAATCACCAATGTGTTTCACTAGGATTTCAAGTGATCGACCGATGCAATAATACATATCTGTGAAGTAAAAGAAAAGTTTCCTAGTTATTTTTAATGACAAAATTTCATAGTGTTTCACGCTAAAACTTCTAAAAACTATTTTGAATATCCTCAAGATTTATATTCAAAATGATTCTTATCATTTATAGTTAAGAAAAACTCTCAAAACAACACAGTGCTGAAATTGGCTTCAAGCTTTCTCTCTTTTTTTTCCCAAGATCTACAACAGTTTAACTTATCAATTAAGGGCTGCAGTATCCTACACTGAGGACAGATTCCTAAAAGCACAGTGAGTGAACCAAAACCATGCTTCTGCCACCACCACGCTTCACCGTGTGATGTGCATTTTAAGTTTTTTTTCTACACACAGTTTCTTGCATGCAGTGCAAAAAATGTATTTGTGGTCTCATCTGACCAGACACGGTGGCTCAGAGGCATAAATATAACATAAATACTCCCATCAGAAAGGCAAACACAGCATTCAACTAAAGGAGAAAAAAATGAAATTCAGGAGATTTGTCTTTTTGGAACAAAAGTTTTATTTATTTATCTAATTTTGAACACTTTTGAAGCTGAAATCCAGTGGGTAATAGTTACAGCCACGAAGAATTGCCAACCTCTATCAACAGTTGGTTTTGAAAGATGCTGATCATCGGTTGGCCAGGGAGAATAAAAAAAACAGTGACCTTTGGTATTGTACAAACCAGCTGCCTTTGTAGGGAGATTTTCTCAAGAGAACATATCTTACTCTAGCCCACTTATAAAAACACTAGGCAGGCTCTGACCTGGCACCCCAGAGGAAAGAAGAAGGTAGAACTCCCTCAAAATAGCTAGCAATAGGGTTTGGAAGCAGATATTAAGAAAACGGGCAATACTAGGAACCAAGTAGAGTAGAGGGCAAAGTATGAAAAGGGCTTGGAGAGCAATTGTCACTGCTCTTTTCCCCAGGGGGAAAATCAGACGTGGAGGTCAGTGGCTTTTTTTCAACAATGGCTTTCTTCTTTTTGATCTTCCGCTAAGACCAGATGTGTGCAGTGCACAGTGAACAGATTTGTCCTGTCAACAGTTTCTTTCACATGAGCTGTGGATCTCTGCAGCTCCTCCAGAGTTACAATAGTTCTCTTTTTGCCTTCTCTTAATCATGTTCTCTTTGTCCAGGCAGGTGCATGGCCATTTTTTGGTTGGTTTGCAGTTGTTTTATACTTTTTGAATTTTCTGATGATAACCAGATTACTGTTTCATGAGATGTCCAAAGTTTGAGATACTGTTTCATAACCTAAATCTGCTTTAAACTTTTTGTAAACGTTTAAACAGTATTCTGGAGCTGTCTGCTGTTCATAATAATGTTTGTTCCCTGATATTTGCCAACAAACTACTAAGACCTTCATGGAATAACAGTATACATATTGAGATTGAATTGCATATAATTAGACTCTAATTACTTACTAATTAGGTGACATCTGAATACAATCAGCTGATTTGAATTTAATTTAGAGTTATCACAATAAACGGGGCAGAATCCATATAAAGGGCAACTTTTTCAGATTTGTATATGTTTGTTGGTGTGCGCCATGTTGTGTACTTACGCATTACCCTAATAAATAGGTTCTCAACTATTTCTGAGCATCAATTTGAATAAATTAAAGGCACTTCCTATTAGATAACTCTTTAGTTCTCACTCATGGGAACAGAGTTTGGAACTGAAATTATGGTCCTCCCTAAAATAAATTATATATTTTCTGTGATCCCAGTTAAATTACCCCAGACTTGATTCGAAAACCTAGGTGTGCACCTCCAGGTGAAAAACTTGCTCACATACACCCACTCAACACAAACATAGTTATATCTATGGTTGAGCATAAAGTGTCGAAAATCAGTTGGAATCAATTTGCCAAAGAACACTGGAATTGGCAGGTTCGGCACTAGCACCGTGTTCTTTTCACTGAACAGGTTCAATCTGTGCTAGCTCATGTGACAGACATGAAAAGGTCTGGAGAGGCTGCAGTGAAGGTAAGGTAAGGTTTATTTATATAGCACTTCTCAGTAACAAGACATTCAAAGTGCTGTGAACGTTATGCTACCTGCAACATTGTTTAGCATGACTGTTTTGGTCAGGACTGGTCTGGGAAAGGCATATCCATGGGGGGATGCACAGAGCTGTACAGGATAAACAATGGATGAACAACCTTTTCGTGTCAGTAGATAACTTTCCATTTGAGACCATAAAAATCCCATGCGGAGTTCCGCAGGGGTCCATTTTGGGTCCCCTCCTATTCAATATCTACATGCTCCCTCTAACTCAGATAATAAAAATCAACAACATATGTTGCCATAACTATGCAGACGACACACAACTCTACACCACCATGTCACCAGGTTGACTATGAACCCATTCAAGGGCTGAGTAAATGCTTAGAGGAAATCAATGCATGGATGTGCCAAAATGTTATTTTGTTCAATAAAAACAAAACTGAAGTAATCATTTTTGGATCAATGGGGTAACGATCAAGATTTAGCACACAGCTTCAGCTGCTTCAGCCAGTAACCATTATTTAGGCCCAAAATCTGGGAGTAGTGATGGACTCAGACAAGAACCTTCAAAAGGAACCTAAGGCAATTACAAAGTCAGCCTTCTATCACCTGAAGAATATTTCCAACATTAAAGGACTACTGTCACAGGATCTAAAGAAAAACAAAACAAAACTAATCCATATGTTTATCTTTCTGCGATAGACTGGCGATCTGTCCAGAGTGTACCCCGCCTCTCGCCCATTGACAGCTGGAGATAGGCACCAGCACCCCTTGCGACCCCACAAGGGATAGGCGTGTTAGAAAACGGATGGATGGATATTTATCTTTATCTGAATTGATTACTGCAAAGGTATCTTCACAGGCTGGTCATAAAAGTCAATCAGACCGCTGCAGTTGACCCAGAATGCTGCTGCCTACATCCTCACTAAGACTATGAAAGTAAAGCACATCACCCAAGTTCTAAAGCTCTTACACTGGCTCTATGTATCTCAGAGAATAGACTTTAAAATACTTCTGTTACTCTATAAATCACTGAATCGCTTAGCACCAAAATACAACATAGACTTAGTGTCAATGTATCACCCATCCAGACTCCTCAGATCTTCTGGCTCAAGTCTGTCCTGCATACCCAGAACCAAACATGAGAAGCATCATTTAGTTGTTATCCTCCACTTATCTGGAACAAACTCCCAGAAGACTGTAAAAGTGCTGAAACCCTGAGTTCCTTTAAATCAAGATTAAAAACCTATTTGTTTAGAGTTGCTTTTAAATGTTAATGTTCAATTCAAACTGTTGTAGTTCACTGAAACCTCATTAGGTTAAGTTTGTACCCCAACATATCTTGCCCTAATCCTACTATTCCAATGTGCTTTCGTCTGTATGTTTTCTTTTCTTATGTTCTGTTCATGTACAACACTTTTGTCTTGTCAGTAACGGTAATTGCCTTGTTACTCAAATGGGCTATACAAATAAATTTGCCTTACCTCAACTGTCATTAGGTATCAGGATGAAATCCTTAGACCCATTGTTAGACCAGTCACTGGTGCAGTGGTTCCTGGGTTCCTCCTGGTGCATGATAATGCCTGACTTCATGTGGCAAGATTATACAGGCAGTTCTTGGTGGATGAAGGGATTGATATCACTGGCCGGCCATCACACTCCCCTGACCTAAATGCAATAGAACATCTCTGGGGCATTATGTTTAGGTCCATCTGATGCCAGTGGGTTGCACATCAGACTATCCAGGAGCTTAATAATAGCCTGGTCAGGATATGGGAGGAGATACCCCAGGACACCATCCATCATCTCATAAGGAGCATGCATACAAGCATGTGGGGGCCATCCAAACTACTAAGTACCATTTTGAGTTGCTACAATGACATTTAAGGACATTTGACCTGCCTGCCTCATCAGTTTTTTCAGTTTCACTTCTCTGTGAATTTGGATTAAGCCCTCTGTGTTTTTTTTTCTTTTCATCAAATTATGATTTTCCTAACACATGACCCATTCTATATCAGTATAAATATACAGTGATATTTTTTTTAAACTGAGATTTGATGCATCTTCAAAGAATTCCATGATGTTTTTTAGCGATATATATATTGTAAAGAGAATTGGCTCAAGAACTGAACCCTGTGGTAAGTAACCCTAAAGCAGGGGTGGCAAACTTTATTCCTCAAGGGCCTGTGTCCCTGGTCCAACACACCTGAATTAAATGGCTGAATTAGCTCGTTAGTATCCAGTCAAGTTCTCCAGAATCCTGCTAATGACCTGATTATTTGACTCAGGTGTGTTGAACCAGAGACATATAAAAGTTGCAGGACACCAGCCCTTTGCCCTAGAGTGTAGAGATTTATCTTTACATGAACACACTTCCAGTCTGTCATAAAAATAAGATTTAAACCAGCCTAGTGCTGTGCCTCTGAGCCCTACAGCATCCTTTTTAAGAGAATGTTGCCAACAACAGTTGAACACGTTAAAGCTTGCAACACGAGAAACCATGAAAAAGTTCAAGAAGTATAAATAGCTTTGCTATATGTATTGAATTATTTTTAATAACATATAGGTTTGAGAGATAATCTTGTGCTCTGTAGCCATTTCAAAGTGCAGATATTGTCACCTGAGGTGTTAAATAATAGTCTTTTGTACTATTATTTTTTTTTTTGACTGTCAAAATTTTTTGTTTTTTTTAGGCAGATCTCTTTGAGTGTCTGTATGTGTGAGAGTGGTCTAAGGGCTGGTGTAAGCAGTGCCTCCATCCCCCCTCATCAGCAGGTCCTTTGTCAGACATCCTTAATGACCCTCTCTCACAAGTGTGCTAATTAAAAAAGCCCAACTAATGGAGCATTTGCCCTCTAAATAAATCTGACCCATGACATCCAAACAACACTGTGTTTTGCTCTGGGTTGACGAAAACTACACAGCAGCTTAGGTCTGCAGGTTCCATCATGTCTGTGCGCATTAATCCAAAAGCAAGATCTCAGCAGATGTCCATTTTAAAAAAAAGAAAAATGTAACCAACCAGTAACCATGTGCTGGACATGTAAGCTGCCAAACATAATCCAGTACTTCTTTTGTAACAAAATGAGTGATTCACACATGATTTTTCTCAGTTTTCTCTATATTTGTATTTCCCTTCTGGGCAAGAGCAGTTCAGAGCTCTCATTATGTTTTATATCACTGCTTTGTTGCATTAATGTGGTTTCATCTTATCATCATGCAGGGCTTTTCTTTATGTGCATAGGTTATCAGTTTTGAATGCAAGGCTTTCACAAAACCCCATATCAGTTAAAATTGGAAGAATGCCAACAATAACACTGATGATATGATACTTTGAGGAAGTTAAAAAGGTACATTATAAAATTAAGCTATCAATCATTCAATTAAACTTTCTTTATGGAGCACTTTTCACAACGTCAGCTGTAATACAAAGCGTGAGGTTAAAAAAATAAGGGCAATTCAACATACCATTCTCAGTCAGTTTTAGACATTGATGAGGCTGTAAACATTAAAAATAGTCACAAACATCTACAAAAATAAATGTTCAACTGAAATTTCACATCTAATTGAATTAGTAAGTCAACATGACTTTGATGGTTAGTCCGATGAATGGGTGGTTTAAAATATGTGCCTCGTTCCCATTTCTGTGCTCTGTTGCTGCACTTCCCCTTACTTATGCAAAGCTTGCTTGCAAAAATGTCCTGGAACCTTTGAATCTTCCAGCAGTATGAGAGTTTCTTCACAGACCACATGAAACAGACAGTTTAATGTAAATATGGGTGGAACTTGTCATAAACTATAACATTGTAAGCCAACACAATTTGTGGAATGATATGGTTAGTTGATTTTAATGACGTTCATTATAGATATCTCTCAGCATTTGTATTGCAATGGTCTGCTATGAATTTGTCCACCATGCAAAAGCTCCTAAAGAATTGTGATGGCATGAAAACAGTTTGCTTCAAACAAAATGGGACATTTTAAAGGTATACTATGCAACTGGGGTTGATTTTCCAGCGAGGCTCCCCCCAGAGGGCGAAAGTAAAAGTGCACTGTCGTAAAGCGAAAAAACGGCAGTATAAACAATGACTAACACAGTGAAAGTATGAACATGCACACAGAGAGAGAGAAACCATTCCAATGCAGTGTTTCCCCTAGGAATTTGCTTACCGGACGACCGGCGGAGCGTGGGGTGCGGGGGGTGGGGGGGTCTAGAGACAAGCTTTGTGCGACCGGCGGAGCGAGCGACCGGCGGAGCGGGCGGGCGGGGGAAAGAGACAAGCTTTGCGCGACCGGCGGAGCGACCGGGCGGGCGGGCGGGCGGGCGGGGGAAAGAGACAAGCTTTGCGCGACCGGCGGAGCGACCGGCGGAGCGACCGGTGGAGCGACCGGTGGAGCGACCGGCGGAGCGGACGGGCGGGGGAAAGAGACAAGCTTTGCGCGACCGGCAGAGCGACCGGCGGAGCGACCGGCGGAGCGCGCGGGCGGGGGAAAGAGACAAGCTTTGCGCGACCGGCGGAGCGACCGGGCGGGCGGGCGGGCGGGGGAAAGAGACAAGCTTTGCGCGACCGGCGGAGCGACCGGGCGAGCGGGCGGGCGGGGGAAAGAGACAAGCTTTGCGCGACCGGCGGAGCGACCGGCGGAGCGCGCGGGCGGGCGGGTGGGCGGGGGAAAGAGACAAGCTTTGCGCGACCGGCGGAGCGAGCGGCGGAGCGAGCGGCGGGCGGGTGGGCGGTCGAAAGAGACAAGCTTTGCGCGACCGGCGGAGCGACCGGCGGAGCGCGCGGGCGGGGGAAAGAGACAAGCTTTGCGCGACCGGCGGAGCGACCGGCGGAGCGACCGGCGGAGCGACCGGCGGAGCGACCGGCGGAGCGACCGGCGGAGCGACCGGGCGGGCGGGCGGGGGAAAGAGACAAGCTTTGCGCGACCGGCGGAGCGACCGGCGGAGCGACCGGCGGAGCGGACGGGCGGGGGAAAGAGACAAGCTTTGCGCGACCGGCGGAGCGACCGGCGGAGCGGACGGGCGGGGGAAAGAGACAAGCTTTGCGCGACCGGCAGAGCGACCGGCAGAGCGACCGGCGGAGCGACCGGCGGAGCGGACGGGCGGGGGAAAGAGACAAGCTTTGCGCGACCGGCGGAGCGACCGGCGGAGCGGGCGGGCGGGGGAAAGAGACAAGCTTTGCGCGACCGGCGGAGCGACCGTTTTTGGAATGTTGGGAGGCGGTAGCGTGAGGGAAACCCTACAATGTTACTTACAATCGCATCAGCAGAAACGCGAGGTCCGCGTCAGCCTTGCAGCCTTCTCTTTCTTTTAGCTCTCGCCATTCGGAAAAAAGCTTGCCCGATGTTCACCCGTGTACGACTCCTCTCTCTTTCCAGAGCCCTTTTCCTCTTTCTTGCCTGCTCCGACATGGGCTTTCGCTGTTTTATCGCTGGTTCCGCCATGATAACTGCACAGATATCGCCACTGCGCTAGCAACAAACATGTTCTCGCCGTAAAGCAAGTCCGACTCTAGCGATCTTGCACGAGATTCTGAGCCTGTGGGCGCGGGCCGAGGGCTCCTGCAGTTGCAAGTGCGGTATTTCCCCCACAGACCACCAGGGCGGCCGAGAAAACCTTTGTTCAACCTGAAATGACTCATTTAATCATCCAAAACAGTATGGAACACATTAATTAACTGAAAAATGTTGCATAGTGTGCCTTTAACACACTGAGTGGTTTGTTTCAGTGGATTTATTTCTTAATATACAATTTTAAATAACAAATATATTTCAAATATAAATACAAAATTTAGTTTTTGATTATTATTATCTATGATATTACTAGGATCAAGAGGGCATTGATGGTTCACCTTTTGTGCACATTTCAATGACTTTTTTTTATAATATTGAGAAGTTTAAAGATGACAGGAGGGCCAACATTTTTATTTTTATTGTGGCCCTCCACTTCAAAGTTTTATCCAAGCAAAGACACTAAGAGGGATATCTCTAATATGGTAGATACAGTAGTGACTGGTAATGATCATTCCATCGATACGAATCCTCTTCAGAACATCTGAACCAACTTATTAAGAGAGAAGAAATTATTTTTTTGCAAGAAAAAAATAGATAACTAGTGTTTTGAAGGAGCACTTTTATGTTTTAATTTTGACAGATTTAGATTTTTAGGCAAGGCAAGGCAAGGCAAGGCAAGGCAAATTTATTTATATAGCACAATTCAGTACAGAGACAATGCAAAGTGCTTTACATGATTAAAATATAGGAATAAAAGCAAGTAGGGATAGAATGTAGAAACAAAAAAAGAACATTTAAAAACAGTAAAACAGTTTAACTTGAACATTCAAAGGCAATTTTAAACAAATCTGTTTTTAATCTCGATTTAAAGGAACTCAGGCTTTCCGCACTTTTACAGTTTTCTGGAAGTTTGTTCCAGATAAGTGGAGCATAGGAACTAAATGCTGCTTCTCCGTGTTTGGTTCGTGTTCTAGGTATGCAGAGAAGGCTGGAGCCAGAGGACCTGAGTGGTCTGGAGGGTTTATACGCTGATAACAAGTCTGTGATGTATTTAGGTGCTAGGCCATTTAGGGATTTATAGACTAACAGAAGTATTTTAAAGTCTATTCTCTGAGATACAGGGAGCCAGTGTAATGACTTTAGAACTGGGGTGATGTGCTCTACTTTCTTAGTCTTAGTGAGGACGCGGGCAGCAGCGTTCTGGATCAGCTGCAGCTGTCTGATCCACTTTTTAGGCAGACCTGTGAAAACACCGTTGCAGTAATCAATTCTACTAAAAATAAACGCATGGATTAGTTTTTCCAGATCCTGCTGAGACATTAGTCCTTTAATCCTGTAAATGTTCCTCAGGTGATAGAAAGCCGACCTTGTAATTGTCTTTAGATGCTTTTGAAGGTTCAGGTCTGAGTCCATCACTACACCCAGGTTTCGGGCCTGATTAGTGGTTTTTAGCTGAAGCGACTGAAGCTGTGTGCTAACTTTTGGTCTCTCCTCTATTGGTCCAAAAATTATTACTTCTGTTTTGTTTTTATTCAACTGAAGAAAATTTTGGCACATCCAGGCATTGATTTCTTCTAGGCATTTACTCAGTGTTTGAACTGGTTTATAGTCACCTGGTGACATGGTGATGTAAAGCTGTGTGTCGTCTGCATAGTTATGGTAGCTGATATTGTTATTTTTTATTATCTGAGCTAGAGGGAGCATGTAGATATTGAAGAGGAGGGGACCCAGGATGGACCCTTGGGGAACCCCACATGTGATTTTTGTCGTCTGGGATGTAAAGTTACCTACTGACACAAAAAAGTCCCTGTCCTTTAAATAGGATTTAAACAAGTGGAGTGCTGTACCAGAGAGGCCGACCCAGTTCTCCAGGTGCTCTAACAGAATGGAGTGATCGACAGTATCAAATGCTGCACTGAGGTCCAGTAGTACCAGCACGGTGGTTCTTCCACAGTCTGTATTTATATGGATGTCATTAAACACCTTGATAAGGGCGGTCTCTGTACTGTGGTGAGCACGGAAGCCAGACTGGAATACGTCAAAGCGGCTGGTCGTTGTTAAGAAGGTGTTTAATTGTTGAAATACAGCTTTTTCAATAATCTTACTGATAAAGGGGAGGTTTGAGATGGGCCTGTAGTTCTGGAGTAGTAGTTTGTCTAAATTGTTCTTTTTCAGCAGTGGTTTGATAATTGCTGTTTTTAGGGACTGGGGGAAAACACCTGACAGAAGGGACGTGTTTATTATCTGAGTCAAATCAGACGCTATGCCAGGTAAAACTTTTTTAAAGAAAGCTGTGGGTAGAACATCAAGACAGCAGGAGGAGGAGCTTAGCTGCTGAATGATCTGCTCTAAGCTTTTGTGGTTTATTTGGCTGAAATGGGACATTTTGTCAGAAGTAGTTCCAGCTGAATACAGCTTTGGTTCTGGTGTTGATATGGAAGTACAAAGTGATCCTCTAATTTTTAGGATTTTCTCAGTAAAAAAGTTAGCAAATTCATTGCAGGCCCTGGTGGAGTGGAGTTCGGAAGCCACTGACACAGGAGGATTTGTTAGCCTGTCAACTGTGAAAAATAAGACACGAGCATTATTAATGTTTTTTAATGATCTCAGAGAAGAAAGATTCTCTTGCATTTTTCAATTGTAAGTTGTATCTGTAAAGTCTCTCTTTATAGATGTCGTAGTGAACCTGGAGTCTGTTCTTTCTCCACCTGCGTTCAGCTTTCTGACATTCCCTTTTTTCATCTCTAACTGCTGGAGCATTTCTCCAAGAAGATTTTTTCTTCCCGGAAAAAACCTTCACTTTAACTGGAGCAATGCAGTCAATGATGTCGGAGACTTTAGAATTAAAGTTATCTACTAGCTCATCTACTGAGTTGCAGCCCAAGGTTGAAGTATCAGAGTAAGCTTGAATAAAAGTTTCCGCGGCATTGTCCTTAAAGGTGCGTTTTCTTACGATGTCCCTTTGGCTAAATGAGTCACTGGAAATTATACATTCAAAGGTAACAGAAAAGTGATCAGATAGGGCAACATCAGTTACATTGACCTTAGAAATCTTTAGACCTTTAGTGATGATCAAGTCTAAAATATGTCCCTGTTTGTGTGTTGGCTGTTTAACATGCTGAGTTAAACCAAAGTTTCTAAGGGTGTCACACAGTTCTTTTGCACTTCTGTCTTCAGGGTTGTCAACGTGAAAGTTGAAGTTTCCCACAATAATTAGACAGTCATAATCAACACATATCACAGACAGCAGGTCACTAAAATCATTAAAAAAGTTTGATGTGGACTTAGGAGGCCTGTAAACATTCAGAAACATAGTTCGTACCGGGCCCTTTACCTGGAGAGCCAAATGTTCAAAAGAGTCAAATTTTCCCAAAAACACCTTTTTACACTTTAGTGAATCATTAAACAATGTTGCTACTCCTCCACCTTTCCTTTGCTGTCTGCTCTCACAAAGAAAATTGTAGTTTGGAGGTGTTGACTCCATCAGTATAGCTGCTTCACTAAATTCATGCAGCCATGTTTCTGTTAAAAACATTACATCAAGATTATTGTCAATAATGAAGTCATTAATTAAAAGGGATTTTCCCGACAGAGATCTAATATTTAATAAACCCAGTTTATATGACTTAGTGGTTGATGATGTCTCTGTGACAGGTTGCATCTGACAATTTATGACTTTTAAGTATTTGTTCCTGTTTATCCTTTTGTTTTTCTTATTTCTGCCACATATTATCACAGATATTCCATAATCTCCGGCGAAAGGCCCAGGCGGATGCTGGGAACTGTCATGTCTGATAAACGTGTGGCCAGGGCCCAATCTGTATCACAGCGAAGTAATTTGGAGTTCCTCAGTACCAGAGTGTTCTGTGATACGTAGAGGAGGAGGATCTGAGGCTCTGAGGCCTTTGGGGAATCCTGGTTTATTCACAGCAGAATGGCTATGTGGAGAGGATGTCATCTGTAGGCCAATCTTAGATACTTTGTTCATGTTGTGAGAAAATTCCAGAAAAGGAACTTCTGGGCTTTGTGGAGAAGAAGGGGAGGCGGGTCCGGTCTGGACTGGTGTTCGTGACGATGGAGGTTCTTGGTCCTGTCTTTGTCCTGCTGAGATCTGGGATGAATCCTCCTGTAGCTCTGACGAAGCCTCATTCTGTGTCATCTTTCTGGCCATCTTTATCTTGGCTTGTTCGGGCTGCACTGGGCTTATCATTTGTTTTGGCACTGGATGTACTTTGTTTTGGAACAAAGCTGATTATGCATGGTTCACAGAATAGAAGATGTTTGAAATCAGCCGTTTTGCACCTGACCTATTTAGAGAGAAACCATTTCTGTTGACCAGATGTCTTCTTTCCCAAAAGATGTTAAAGTTGTCGATGAAGGTTACAGTTGTTTCTTTGCATGTTTTTTCCAGCCATTTGTTTAGCATCAGAATTCTGGAAAAAATCTCATCTCCACAATTAACGGGCGCGAGAGGGCCACTGAGAAACACCTTGACATTCAGGCCATCAACAAAGTTCAACAAACGAATGTAATCCTCTTTTAATACTTCTGATTTTCTTATCCGGGTGACGTCCTCCAAGGCTTCAGCTTGTATTATGAGTTTTTCCAAGGTCGGACGTTTTTTCAAGACCCTTGGAAGGTATGTCTGAAGGATGTCTGTTAAATCAGACACCAGGCCACAGTTCATATCGTTATAAGTCAACACTTCTGTGTTTTTCTTGTTACAGAAATGTTTAATCCCCCTTACAGATCCATTTACATTGTATCTTTCATTTCCAGGTCTGCTCTGTATTTTGTTTGCAACAAAATCTCTGCCTTTTTCATGGCAAAGAGATGTAGGAGCCTACTGAAGGATCAAAGGGTAAAATGTGTCACTTTCACGGCAGAGCACCAGATGACTAGGTTTTATTATTAGTCCAGCAACTTGCATTGTGATGCATTGAGTTTTTATTTGACAGCTAGGTAGTGTCTTGTTATTTAGTTTATTTATCTGTATTGGAAATGTTTTTGTCCATTAGAGATACCATACTTCAAGAATGGAGCTGGTGGTGGCTGTGAAGCAGAGGATAAGTCTTGCCAATATTCCCTTTCCCTCTGGCCCAGTGGAGGTCAGAGATTGCTTTAGAACCCATTAAATAGATTTAGTCATTCCATATACAGGCTTCCTGGTCACCCAGGAGCCAGGAGCTGATCATTTCCATTTTTCCCATATACTCAGCATGTGAAAGATGTGCATTTCACCCCCCCCCCCCCACACACCATCACCACCTCCCTTTTGTTTCTGTTGTTGTGCCTGTTTATTGTGCCATCCCCATCTGCAAAACACAGCTTTTTGTGAGACTGGGTGCTCTTTGTTGTCAGCAGCAGGAGAACAAGATTGTGAGGGGAGATGGAACAGTTAAAGAATGAAAAGGTGGCACAAGATGGGGGATATGTGATGTTCTGACAGGGAGTGGGGGATTGAGCGCCCTCGACAAAGAGGCAAAGCCCACAAGATAAGCACATATGGCATGGAGATGCAGAGATAATCTGCTAACCAAGGATAGACCTAATTAAAACGTTATTCCCACCTCTGGGAGATAACACAGAGCCCACATAAAATGAAAGATTAGACAGGAAAAAAATAAATCAAATGAGACGCAGGAATTCCTCCCCTGCTCCACCTGAATCGTGACATGAAGTCTTTTTTTAAGCGCTTGAGTGGCAGAGTGACAGGTTGTACCGGCGCAAAGTTTTTTTTTCATTGCATTAAAGATGACTGACAAGCAAAAAATGGGGAGGAGAGCACAATGTGTCACTCCATTTAAGTTGGATAAAACACAATATATAAACCCCAGACTGTCAGCGTTTGCATCACCAGACCCAGGAAATATTGACATGGATGTGTGTTTAGTCATACTAGGGGAATTTTGACACTTGGGAATCTATATTTTGAGAAACTGCTGGTGCCTCACAATGGAACATGATGTTCTCAGGATTCATTTTAGTTTTGCTGGTTAATAAAGTGATGCTTGCAGTCAGGCGTAGCTTGCCTGCAGTTAGAATTAGCTTATTGGTCTTTGGAGTGTTGGCAATATCTTTATCAATGGTACAGATCTCTAACAAAGAACATGATTTCCATATGTGGTGTATTAGCTGAATATATTATTAACTATGATCATGCATGGACTGGCATGAGATCCTCATGGTATGATACTGAAAAAATATATCATGACTTTATGGTGTCAATGTATTAAGTAAAGATTTTAAACAAAACCATATAACATGGTCTAAGTGATTTCACTACTGCTGCTAAAATTGCCCATTGGCTGTTACATATAATAATGTACACAACATTTTCTTTCATTATCATTTTGATACATAGAAATGCATCAAGTAAAGTTACTGTATTACTCATGATGTTTTGTGCAGTTCACATCTATTAGGTTGAAGGGTATAAAATCCACTGATACTGAGATGAATGTTCTAAATGCCCTTAAAATAGTCTGGGTGCCCCAAAGCAATCACATAGGTCAAATGGACACGCTCTTCATTATACATAGGTAAGTTGAATCTTCATCAGTGCCAACAGAGCATCCGTATAGCATAACATGAGAAATAATTTAATTGTTGGGTAATTGTTGTGGCATTTGAGTAGCATTGCCTTGATTTAGTTGACTTTATATGCATACATGCAGGTCATAAACAGGACTGAATTGATGAGAATTTGGTTAAAGCCAGTTATGATGCCATGTCCCTGTTTATTTTACACACACAAATTACATTACAGTGATAGTTTGGTACACATGAGCTTTAATCTTTTAGGCAAACTGCTGGATGTCCAGTAGAGACTGACATTTTTTCGGGAATCCCGCGGGTCACGTGATTCCCACGGGAATCCCGCGGGATGGGAGTCAATATCAGTAAATATCACGTGATTGGGACGCTACAGGATTAAATATCAACGGGAGCAGACGGGAGCGGGAGTAAACCAACAACAGGTACAATTAACTAGGATCGATGCCAAAAGATTAAATAAAATAGAAAATCAAAAATATAGGTTCGCCGCCGCCATTTTGTAGTTTTTTTCCAAGAAACCGAAACTATAATGCAGGTCAAAGAACTACACGACCCAGAAGCCAACAGTGCATCCGGTTCATTTTTTCCGCCAGCGCTCAAAAAACAGAATGGGAGGAGGGGAGGAGGGGGGAATCAACCGCTAGTGGCGAACTCAACCTGGAAAAGTTGGATCGGCAACGCAAAGTCAAAAGTAAGGACTTATTTATTAAACTCACAGCGCAACTGTAAAGTTGCAAATATTAACAAACTTGACGAGAGTTGAATGTCACGGTGTTAACACTCAGTACCTGCTTGTAAAACATGTTTCCTGGACTAATTTCCCAATGTGCAACAGTGTAATAATACGGCCAATAACTTAAAACTACTTTATTATTTTATTTAGTATTGTCTGAACAGTTGTGTTTTTTTCTGTTTTAACCCAATAACTGAACAATGTGTTAACACTTCTGTTTCACTATTTAACAAAAGTAAAACACGTATACTTCCATGTCTGGTCGGGTCAAAATGAGACGGAGCCGACTGGACTGGCTGTTCCTGGGTCCAGTTAGCTCCGCCTCCAGCTCCGCATCATCCCCGAAAATTAACATAATCTCACTTTTAACTTTTGATAAAAGTTGACAGATCTGTCTAAGAATGTGTTTAATGTTCAATGAATGTACTGGTTCTGATAGTAAACCCTAATTAGTTTGTGGATATTTTATTGCAAATGGAAAAATACTAATATGCTTGAATGATATTCAACTTTTTTTAAAAAATTTTTTTTTTACTAAACTGAGTTTTTGAACCACTTCGGTACATTATCTAAATTGTGACAGTAATGCCTTTATGCACGTTTTTCTTAACTGAGTATAGATCTCTTTCTCGGTGCATTATTCTTTAGTTTCAGCAATTTGAAATATAAAAGTAACTTCATTGTTCATGTGAAACAATTACTTAATGAATTAGTAAAAAGCAACATTGTACATTTTGTTTATTCAACTGAGATAGGTATGGTCTGTTTCCGTGTTTGTTACTTGTTACTTTTTTTTTTTATTTATTATTATTCCTTTTACTTTAACTGGCCTTTACTACAGCTAAAACAGAAACTTAACTGACCCTTCATAGACATTCAGGTTTAATGTATTACCAGAAAACTTAATGAAGACAACAAGAATGGGAGTAGGGCAGGAGCGGGAGTCATTCTGAGTGGGAGCGGGATGGGAGTGGGAGTAATTTTACCAGGAGCGGGACGGGACAGGATTTTTTTTTCTACTCTGGCCCGGGATTGGGACGGGACACAATTGTTTTCAGTGGGAGTGGGATGGGACAGGAGTGAAAATCCACTCCCGTGTCACTCTCTAATGTCCAGGCCAGAAGGGATGGCGTCCTTGATGTGTTGTAGGAGGATCCTCTCGAAGCACTTCATGATGACGGGGCTCAGAGCAACAGTCACTGAAGCAGGTGATGGTTGTTTTTTTGGGGACAGGCGCAATGACGGATGATTTTAGGCAGGCAGGAACCATGGAGAGATGCAGGGAGAGGTCGAAGATGTCCAGAAAGTCTCCTGCTAGCTGGTCAGCACATGATTTTAGTGTCCAACCTGACACCATGTCTAGACCTGCAGCTTTGTTGGTGTTGACCTTCTTCAAGGAAGAGGTCAAGGGCAGCCCACACTGAGCACTGATGTGCGCCAAGTGCTATATATTGACCTGAAAAATAATTTAATATATCTCAAATTAAGCTAATACGTGGGTCAAAACGTATACATGTTGCTGCTTTAAAACTCATTCAGTGACCTATTTTTTGTTTCCATGATCATGATTTACCAATTAGTGTCTTTAATACAAAGTTATCTTAACAATAAAGTTGGACAGTTAAACGTAACTTGGCAAACTTGTTGGTACTTTTTGGCTCTGGTGTCCAAGTCTGTGCATCAGAATTTAATAGATTAATACCTTTCACACATATACAGTATAGTGTCATAATGGTTACTGACAACAGGTATTAGTCAGCAATTGAAATCTGTATTTTTCAAGCCAAACCTCCTTTTTTGTACCCTCCCCTGATGAAGCTGGTTGTCAGCAAAAATATTTGGATTTCACTTACTTAAATAGCAAACAGTAAGCCAGTTTTACAAGCAGATTTTTGTTCATAGTGTTGCAGGAAAGGCTGATTCTCAGTGGATAAATTCCTTACAACAGGGTACCCTGCATCATCATGAGGCTCATGGTTGTGTCACAGCATGTTGACTCTAAAACTCCTTAGTCAGAACTACAATACACAGGATTAGGAAAAGCAAATAAATAAATAATCGAATAAGAAGTGAATGTGTAAGTAAATTTATAATCAAAGGATTGCTGCTATCGAAAGCGAAACTTACTGCAATACTTCAAGTAGGAGTAATTCAGCTATTTTTTGACCACAAAGAGCATTGGGACTTCATTCGTCAGGTGATCATTTAATATGGAAAACAAATTTAACAAAATGGCAACATCATAGAAAATTAAGGAAATTAGTCGTGGTGGAGCAGTAGTCCACTGATCCCCATATACACTCACTATTCACAATGGGAGCATCTTAAAACTGACACGCATCCTTCAAAGATGTGACAGGGCTAGATGTCCCGCAGCATTCTGCTCATTCCACCATGTTTACCTGTAAATGCCAGCATTCTTGGCAAGATTGTGTGACAGCAGCTTTAGCAAATTTAATGTAAAATATGCACATATAGTTTAGACTATTTCTGGCATAAAACTGAAATGATCCAAATAAAGACTTTTCAGATTTTATAAGATCCTGCAGAAATCCTGCAGAGATCACTCTTGCCAATTTCATTTCATTTTCAAGAAGCCAACTCTTTCATGTTAGAAAGAAAGCAATGTGGGAACAGTCAACAAAGTGCAGAAACAGATGAGGTTAGCACTGCACACTACTGCTCTGCTCTGTACCCAAGGACAAAATTCCAATCACTTTGGCGCTTTCTCTAGAATCTCATTAAAATAACTTTAAACTCAAAGAACTATGACATTTGGGTAGTATTATGGGTTTATATAGTGCAAGATGTCCTGAATTTGTACTCGTTTTTAGATACTTGCAATCTGACGTAATATAACCTCGGTTTCCTAGCTCAGAGAGTTTTTTTGCTTGTGTGTGTGAGTATGTGTGTGGTCTATAACAGTCTTTCAGCCTAATTGAAGCCGACATCAACACATCTCGTTATGGTTCTTGGCTTTGCAAGTAAGGAAAAATTCCAACTATATCAATAAAATTTTCGATTTATGTGACATAGATGCTTTCTGATCTGCAGCAATTAATTTCTTGAGTTTCTTTTTTTGTGCGCTGAAGCAACTGCTTCCTCCTCCCACTTTTCCTAATTCTTATCTTCAGGCAGTTAGAGTGCACTCCATTTCAGTTGGCCCGTGTTTATTTCCCACTCCTCTTTTCACGCATGCAAAATCAAGAACTGTATACATTTCATGCATGCATGCTTCTCTGCCTGCCGTGAGTGTGTTTTTTCAGTACTTGTGTTTGTTAGCAATGTGGTTGAGTTGGGGGGGAGGGTTATGACGGAGGTCGCCTCACAACCCAAATGTGTAAATCAATTTGATTACAGTGCCATTTAACTTTAATAGGCACTGATCATAATCAGTGAGCTCTGTAATTCCCTTTAAATTGATTGCTTCACACAACATGAAAACTGCTTATCTTATATATCTGGTTGGTGTCAAGATTCATGATTTATCATGCACTGTAATCACATCAGACAAACAGTAACTGGTGTCTCTATGTACGATGCGTTTGTTTGTTTTTCAGGCATTTCTGGTCAGATTTCAATTAGCAGTGATGCCAGTTTGCTGTATTCGTTAACTATTGATTAAAAGAGAAATGGCATTATTTAACAATTTTTCTTTACCATGCTCTGCAGAAGTACCCGACCCAAAAACAAACAAACAAATATAAAAGTACTATAATGAGATTTTATGTGATAGACAACAAATGGCACATCTAAGGCTTTGTGGTTTATAAAATATTTAGCAAATGGACACTTTGACTGTGGTGCGTATTGGCATTCCGCCCTTTTTTTTTTACTTCAGTACCCCCAAACAAAATTTAGTTCAACCAATTCACTTCAGAATTCAGTTGATTAGTAAACAGTCCACCTGAGTGTAATATAATTTTTCTGTAATGTAGCTGCTCGTTTCAGGCATCAGCCTCTACAAACAGCATCATGAAGACCAAGGAACACAACTGTCAGGTCAAAAATGAAGCAGTCACAAAGGTGTAAACCATGTTTAGGATATAAACAATTTGTCAATCGTTTAAAATCTCACAGAGCTGAGTATGGCACAGCAGCAGACCTACCAACACATGGATGTATACCCAAACTGACAGGCCAGAATAGGAAAGCATTAATCAGAAAAGCAGCCCAGCTCCAGGTTACTTTAGAGGAGTTACAGAGATCCACAGCTCAGGTGGGATAATATGTTAGAAAAACATTCTACCCATGTGACCTGTAAGGAAGAGTAATGAGAAGTAAGCCAGCCCTATTTTCAGCTTGCCAGAATCAGGGACACAACAAAAACGTGAAAGGAGGTCATCCATTCAGATGAAAACAAAATTTTACTTTTTGACCAACATGAAAAATACTGAACATCTGAAACATAAGGGCAGCACTACGCTGTGGGAAATGTTTCTGTAACAGGGACAGATAAGCTTGACAGAGCCAAAGCGACAATGAAAAAAGGTTTAAATCCAAGCATATTCACGTGATAGAATCACCTAATCAAAGCACAGACCTAAATACAACTGAAAATGTTAAAATCTGATGTTTGAATATGCTCTCTATTAGATCTGACCGATCTTAAACCATTTGGCAAAGACGAATTGAAAAAAGAAAAGATTCAATATGAAGATGTGTAAAGTTGACAGGAACATGTCCCAAAAGATTTGCAGCAGTAATTGCAGAGAATGGTGGTTTAACAAGATAATCAGTGAGTGGTGGATGAATACATAGGCATTCAATACTTTTAGATTGTTTTTGTAAAACATAAAAAACACATGTGATAATTTTTCTTCCACTTAAAACTCCACTAAATAATATTAAACTGTGTGGTTTTAATGTGACAAAATGTGAAAATATGAATATCTTCGTTAGACAGTTGTGTTGAATTGAAAAGAGAATTCCAAAATTTCATTTCCAGTTCCATGTGAAATTTCTTGAGTTGTTTGTGTGAATAAGATTTTAAGGTACCACAACCGTATCTGTATCAAAATGTATCAGTTATGCAAGATGATAAGGCTTTAGTCATATTTCATCCTAGACTTGACTTGATTTGATTTGTCACTTGATTTTTTTATTCACTTTCATCAATTATGTACCTTCAGGGATACACCAAAGACTTTTCTTTCCCATTTTATACATCTTTGTTATTATGTGAAGCCAGTCAGTATTTTTTTTCTTGCCCTCCCCAACACACTTAGAGTCCGATAACAGACATCTTCAGTAGCCTAGTTTAACCTCTCGCCACCCTCAGAAATCTGAACATGACTCATTGGGGGCCTGTGATGTGCCCCGTCTCTCTTCTTGGGGGCACACATTTAACGATCAGTCCCATTATGTCCAGCCCAGCCTCGGCAATAATGACTCCTCTCTGGGGATCCATGGTTAGTCATCTTCAGTGTGATATGAAGGCTAGCGCTTGTGTTGCTGGACTGAAGACAGGTGCTAGCATGAGCACACAATCGCACACACAGACACACACACAGAAACTCAATTGACCACAGATGGAGGAATTTTGATGTGGCCACTTGCCCAGCATGAGGTCTCCCTGTGTCTTCCTCTATGCGGACTTGCTGCCATATGGGCTATTGAGAAGGGTGAGATAAAATGGAATAAATGGCATTTGCATGATAATGAGGCTCTTTGGTAATGCTGTCTGATTTTCCTGTCTTAGATCTCACAGATGATGTTTGTAGCGTTATATATTTGTACTGTTTGAACTCTTGTCGGGGGTGGGGGGGTGGGGGGGATGATTCTGTGCTTTAATTGCTTGCCGTATCAACTCCAGAAAGGGTACGGTTGTTTTGGCCACTGCAAATATAACACATGAACATCTTGTTCTTGTGTACAAAGCTTGAATAAATAAAGGCTTAAATTAAGACACTGCATTGACTGGAGGGCAGAATATAGCCCTAATGGGCCTCGTTTTTTCCTATGAATGCCAACTTTTAACTTGGGTCCCTGCCCGGGTGCCAGTTTGGAATGCTGATGCAAAGGTGTGGATTTTCTTAAACAGAGGTCACTGTGCTTTGCCAGAGTGTATGCCTAGTTTATTTCAGCCTGAACCAGCACTGTGGCCTATTCTAGCAAGAAAAGAGAAAGGGCATGGGACTAGTAGGTTTTTGGATCCTACTGCACAAAAGACTCCTAAAGAGTGGTCCCATTAAGAAAGCCTTGATGGGGGATTTGCTTATGATCCCACGGTCATTCAGTCATTGTGCTTTTCTTAACTTTCTTAGCTGCTTCTATTTACTATGACTCAATTGTTTGTAGTTTTATTTCACAGCAAATAGGTTATTGAAAGAATCTAACTGGAGCGCAAACAAATTCTCTAACCCGCATTAAGCTCCCACACTATAGACTCTGGTAAATTATTGGCCTTGTAACAAATTACTTTATGGGACAATGGAGCTGAATCCAGTGGTGCTGATGATGTGTCAACATGTCATAGTTTTGAATGTGTCTACATTTCCCTTCGCCCAATTTGAAATCAAAAATGTGTTTTCGCTTGTCTGATCGCCGACAATGAGAGCGAAGGCGTCCCGACCTAAAGTTGGACCACACACATTACAGTATTTGTGAAATGACAGCAGACAGGCCAGAACCTTTGAAAGGGTTTTTTTGTGGCATGTTATCACATCTCAGGCCATTAACTACAGCACTGTATAGAATTGTCTTATTGTCTTTCTGATTGAACTAAATTATCGCGTGGCAATGATTGTAGCCACATGTTGAAATTGAAATGGAACCAGAGCAGGAGTCCCATTATCTCAATACATCTCCCCTTGCAGTTCCTTTCACACTAGATTCTTTTTCACTTTAAAGGGATTTCTCCACAGTTTCATCACTGTGCCCGGCCGATTTGAAGACTGGGGTAACATGGCTGGTAAAAGGATCCTTTTGTCCTCAAATGTATTACGGTCATTCATGCAGTCATAATGTCGGTCAGCATTTTTACCGCTATTAACACTTACAGCCTTTATTCATGATGCTCCTAGCAGAAGCTAGTACCACAGAATCTGTTTTTTTTTTTTTTTTTACATTTTGTCACATTACAACCACAGACTTCAATGTGTCTATGTGAGTATTGGAGCATTGACCAGGGAAAAAGGCCGGAGCTGCAGAGATCCACTGCTCAGGTGAGAGAGCCTATTAACTTAAGTTGTGGACTAAACAAGGCTGTCCTTTAAGGAACAGCAGCAAGAAAAAAAGCCACTGTTGAAAGAA
This sequence comes from Fundulus diaphanus, assembly GCA_037039145.1. Taxonomy (NCBI): domain Eukaryota; kingdom Metazoa; phylum Chordata; class Actinopteri; order Cyprinodontiformes; family Fundulidae; genus Fundulus; species Fundulus diaphanus. The sequence continues at coordinate 20,561,828 of CM073136.1, forward strand.
AGCCATAAGTCCTGTTTGCAGCCTGGCATAAGTCATGTAGTTGTAACATATACGTGGGGTATCAGAAGATAAATGGTTCGGTTTAAGGAGGTGTTGAAAGAGTAAATAATGACACAAAGGCAGATGCTTATATTTGGTGTTGGTACCATATATTATGTGAAACAAAAAAAACAAACAAACAAACAAACAATATCCAAAATATTTACAATCTGCAGACAAGTTAGTTTTCACAGTGCACGTCAGATAATTCAGTTCCATAGACTCCGTAGTTCACAGAATTTGACAAAATAAAACATAATCAGGAGTACTCAAAATATTGCATCTAAATAGAGAGAATTATTTGAGAGATGCAATCAGTCCATTATCCAAGTCTTAGTAATTGGACAGATGTGTAAAGGAAAATGGAGGGGTTGAGCAAAGCTGCAGCAGCCTCCTACCAGACCCACAGGATGAGGATGTATAGGGGCAGGTTCTGTTCCAGGTAGTAGCTCGCCATCAATTGACCCACAGCTGGGCTCACCTGGCCAATTCCCGCAGATATTCAACACACCGTGGAACCGGATGGTTTCTAACCCCACGGCAGTAGACACAAGTGCAGCTGCTCCGGTGGCTTCCCCCTCACTACTGATTGGGGAAACTCACCTCAGCTTATAAAATGTGCCTGAACTTCATGATTGGTTAGACTACAGGGGTGTGTCTTGTGGTGTGTTCAGGTACTGGGAAAAAAAGGACCAAGGGATTTTAACCTGGGTTACACCCTCCCCCCTTTAAACCCATGCACGTCCCGTTGCATGTTAGAGCACTAGATGACATGAACCGGCGAAACGGTGTCAGACGCAGATGAAATATTTAAAGCATTGGACAGGCTATGGAGCAAAGACTGAACTACCGAGATTAGAGGATTACCTAAAGTTGAGTATTGTAATCGCTCTGGCGGTGCTGTCTGCCGTGTTGAACGTCTAAAAGTCAAGTCACCTACGTCATTGTTAACTGAAGGCTCAACAGGAACAGCAGGCAATGGACTGGATTCTTCAGGAGGATCTTCATTTAACTGGACTTCGGTAAATGTCTCTTCAGGTAAGGTCTCAGTTGAGTGTTCCACAACATTGTCCTCTTCCACAGCTTCCTCTTCTTCACAGAACTCAGACTGCTCACTGCTGGGTTCCAACAGAGACGACTCAACAGGAGCTGGAGGACGAACAGTAGGTGGTATAGAAGAACTACAGTCAGCAACATCACTGGGAAGAACGGCATTCGATTCTCTGCAGTATCTTTCCACAGTGAATCGAGATACGGATGGACCAAAGGTAAGTGGCTCCATATCTTCAATTTGATCATCACTAGGAGGTGAGTCGATCAAGTTGTCTGATTTTTGGTTTTGCTGACGGGTTCTTGGCTTGACAGCATGGGCATGCTCTGGCGATGGAACATTCTCAGCTGCTGGTAGAAAACTACATGGCAGGAGGAGATCTCTATGTAATGTACGCAGTGGTCCATCTCTATTCTCAGGCTTTACGGTGTAAACTGGGAGTTCACCAGCCCTTCTGACCACAACATAGATGTCCCGTTCCCACTTATCTGAGAGCTTGTGTTTTCCTCGGAGACGTACATTTCTCACAAGCACTCGGTCTCCCGCTTCCAAAGCGGATGAAATGACCCTCTTGTCAAACCGTGTTTTGTTCCGCTCAGCTGCTTTTAGAGCATTCTTGGAAGCGATCTTGAAACTTTCTTCCAGGCGTAATTTAAGCCCTTGCACGTACTGAGAATGAGTCTGGTATTGTGGCTCCCGCAGAGGTAGTCCAAATGCCAGATCTACAGGAAGACGTGGTGTTCTGCCAAACATTAGTTCATAAGGAGTGAAACCAGTTACTTCGTTTTTTGTGCAGTTATATGCATGTACTAGAGGCTTCACAAAGTCTTTCCATTTTGATTTTTGTTTGTCTTCCAACGTACCCAGCATTCCCAGCAACGTACGATTAAATCTCTCCACCGGATTTCCTCTTGGGTGGTATGGCGTCGTCCGACACTTTTGAATACCAGCAACTTCACACAACTCTTTGATCAGTTTTGACTCAAAATCTTGACCTTGATCGGAATGCAACCGTTCCGGAATTCCATAACAAACAATGAAGTTGTCCCATAAACATTTGGCTACAGTTCTAGCTTTTTGGTTTGCCGTTGGAATGGCCACAGCGAACTTTGTGAAATGATCGGTCAAAACAAGGATATCACGGGTGTTGCTTGTGTCTGGTTCAAGACTCAGGAAATCCATGCAGATTAATTCAAGAGGACGAGATGTTTTGATGTTGAGCAATGGAGCAGCTCGTTCAGGAAGAGCTTTCCGGCGCACACAACGACCACACGTTTTAATCTTGTGCTCAACGTCCTTAGCCATCTTGGGCCAGAAAAATCTTGTGCGAACAAGGTCTAAAGTGCGTTCAATCCCCATGTGGCCCATTTCATCATGGAGACTCTTTAGCACATCTGGACGAAGACACTCTGGAAGAACAAGTTGGTAAGTTACCTCTTCATTTTCTTGACGTTTCCTATATAGGACTCCATCAATCAGCTCCAATCTTGTCCACTCCCTCAACAAGAGAGGTAATTCAGGCAGTTCTGTTCTTGCCATTGGAGGGATCTTTTCTCCTGTCTCCATCTGATGAACCAGTTCTCGGATGGTTGCGTCAGCCCTCTGTTCCTCCTTGATTTTGAGATGAGATAGGGTTGGAGATAACTGATCCTCTTCAGTGATGTAGCTGTCAGGGACTGCCTTTGCTGTGAGTGAGAGGGACTCAACCAGCGTAATGCCCTCCGGCTGAGCAGCTCGGATGCGACAACCTTGACAGATGGCATCAACAATTTCTGGAGAGATCAGGTTTGAATCGGCAAGATGATTTTCCAGGAACTGTTGTATGAGCTCATGATCTTTAGGTGATTCATCAAGACACTGGTGAGGACGTCGGGAGAGTGCGTCTGCGTCTATATTTTGTTTTCCAGCCCGGTATAGAAGCTTAAAAGAGTATGTAGAGAGTGCAGCTAACCAGCGGTGACCAGTAGCATCCAACTTGGCAGAGGTGAGTATGTAGGTCAAGGGATTGCTGTCTGTCACAACGGTAAATGTGGCTCCATACAGGTAATCCTGGAACTTGTCGGTAACACTCCATTTTAATGCCAAAAATTCCAGTTTGTGGGCTGGGTAGCGGCTTTCACTCTGCGACAAGCCTCTGCTTGCATAAGCAATCACTCTCAGCTTTCCTTCCTGTTCCTGATAGAGTGCAGCTCCTAGTCCTGTCGTACTAGCGTCGGTATGAAGTATGTATGGTTTGGATGGATCTGCAAACCCAAGGACTGGTGCTGTAGTTAGTTTCTCAATCAGTGTAGTGAAAGCAACTTGGCAACTGGAACTCCAACGTTCTCCAAAAGGCTGATTTGGACTTTGATGTTGAGCGTTGGCTGGCTTGGTTCTAGACCTTCGTGCAGGTACGTACCCACGCGTGAGGTCGTTCAGAGGTTTGGCAATGGTGGAATAGTCTTTGATGAAACGGCGGTAATAACCCGCAAATCCCAGAAAAGAGCGTAGTTCCTTTAAGTTGGTGGGGATTGGCCAGGATTTGATGGTGTTTATCTTTTCGGGATCTGTTTCTACTCCTTTCTCTGACACAATATGACCCAAGTAGCGAACCGAGGTTTGGAAAAACTTGCACTTTTCTGGTGACAGTTTTAATCCATATTCTTTCAAACGATTTAGCACTCGCATCAGTCTCCTCTCATGTTCTTCAAGAGTATTGGAGAATATTATTAAATCATCCAAAAACACCAATACTTCACGAAGATGGAGGTCACCCATGCATCGCTCCATCAACCGCTGGAATGTACTGGGAGCATTAGTGACCCCCTGGGGCATCCTGTTGAATTCCCAGAACCCCAGGGGTGTCACAAAAGCAGTCTTGGGCTTATCTGTTTCGTGCATTTCAATCTGGTAATAGCCTGACTTCAAGTCCAGGACTGAAAACCATTTTGAACCGGTGAGTGCTGTAAAGGATTCTTCTAAATTTGGAAGAGCATAAGCGTCTTTGATGGTCTGGAGATTAAGCTTCCTATAGTCAATGCACAATCGGACATCCCCATTCTTCTTCCGTATCACGACAATAGGAGAAGAGAAGGGTGATGTGGACTCACGGATGACACCAGCCTCCAGAAGCTCACTCAGATGTCTCTGAACGGCGTCAAGGTCGTTGGGATGGATTGGTCTAGCACGGTGTTTGAACGGAGTTTCATCATGGAGCGTGATGTGATGCTTTACCTTGTTCGTGCATCCAAAGTCAAGGTCATGATGTGAGAAAACTTCTGACATGTCACTTAATCTCCTTAGGATTCGCTCTTTCCACTCCGATGGTATGGGAGAGTCACCAAAGTCAAAGTTGAGAGAGGTAAGTGCAAGTTTTGATGAATGACTTTTCACCTGATGCTGTGAAAGAACACAGTGGTATGTACAGAGCTCGGCGATGACACTCAGTGGTGGAATGTAGTGGTCCTGCTCCGACTCATTTGTTACAACCACTGGGACTTTGTAAGGTGCAAGAGCCGAAAGAGTGAAAAGACAGTTGCTAACACAAATACCACCAGGCAGGATGGACGCAGGATGCTGGACGAGGACAGATTGGCTGAAGCTGGGAGAGGTGACTTTAGCAGAGCCCTCGATGATAAGTGTGCGGCCGGCCGGAACACGCACTGGGACTTTGCTGAGGAGTCTCACTACTCCAACATGGCCAATGTCTTTCTGCTGGTGTGACAACTGGAGGGTCTTTAACACGGCTCTGTAACCTTGCGAGCTAGGTTGGAATGTTGGTAAGTTGCTCTGCAGGTATTGCTCATAGAGAGGTTCAAGCGTATTCATCCCAATTAGAACTGTGGATGGAGCTTCGGGGCGAACATCAGGAACAACTAAAGCCAAGGTTGAAACATCAATCTCATTGCCCATAAAGTCTTTTGGAAATTTCACTACCATTTCCACATAACCAAGGTAAGGAACTGACTGGCCTGCAGCACCTTCGATGTCTAATAGATTATGTAGAGGGTTTATTTGTTGATCTTGTAAATGTTCATTGTAAAAAGAGACAGATACAGTAGTCACTTGCGAACCGGTATCAAGCAAGCACTGACAAGTGTGACCAGCGACAGCAACTTCAGCAGTGCATCTTGACCCCACCAGGCCCTTTGGGAGAAGGACTGTAGCCTCTCGTTGGGACTGCTGGAAGTTTCCACACTGAACACGCTTCTTCACATTTGCGGGACAGGATGAGTCCAGCGCAGTTCCTGTTTGTCCCTCAACAGGAACTTTGTCTAGTTTAACTGTTCGGGTGCTGGTTGATTTCGCTTCTGCCACTTTTGTTTCCTTTCACTGAACTGTTTTTTCTTGGCACTGACAAGTTCTGGATTCGGCCGATTTTCACATTGTGGCTTGATGTGTCCATCTTCTCCACAGCGGAAACAGAACCCTGGCTTTGGATTTGCAGAGGGATTACTCACAGCAGCTGCCATGGTCTGTTTTCCACGTGACTTGGGAACTGGGTTGGGTCTCGGAATATAAGTCTGTCGTCCCTGAGACTGGTTTGCAGTTAAGACAGCCAATTGACGCTGTATTGCAGCCACCTGCTCAGTGAGTTGTTTAGTAACAGTGGTCAGTGTCTCCCATATTCTTTTTTCATCTTCTCCATATGCAATTTGGGCTTGTGATGTTACTTTCGGTCTGGCTCCGCCTCCTCCCAGATGCTGTTTCATTCTTTGTGTCTTTGCAGCCTCGCGATCCTCTTCAGTTCTTAACAGCAGCAGTAGTTCAGCAAAAGAAGGTGGTTTTTCTTTTTTCTGTTTGAGCTGAAGTTCTGATATCAGGACATTGTCCCAGCATCCTCTGCAGAACTGATTAAGAAGATGTCTATTAACTTCAGCTTTTGATGCACCTCCCCTCTTTACTGCAAGATTTAAAACAACTTGTAATCTCTGCAGGTAAGCTGAAGGTTTTTCACCAGCATCTTGAAGTGTATCCATAAATTTAGCATACAACTCCTCACCGTCCTGCACCGTCCCATAGGCAGAATCAAGCTGTTGGATATAGATGTTAGCAGACATATCAGGACTTAGATGTTTCACTATGTCAGCAGCTGGTGGCAGGAGACTGTCGAGGATTTGTCGCGATCGTTGGATTTCAGATATGGCAGGATCATTTAGAACCAGATCCACACTGGACCTCCATGTATCATAGTCCACTTCATGTTGTGGTCGTGGCACCTTTCCAGAAAACACACGTAGTCTGTGGGAAGAGCGCAGATGCACAGCAGTGTCCTCCGACTTGACAATGTGTTCTACCACATACCTTTGTAACTCAGGAGGGTTGAGGTCTGAAGCAGTGAGATTGATGGTAGCACGTCGCTCCTCTGGTTGAGCTATGGAAGCAGTGGCAAACAATGAAGATGGAACAGCCTTTTTATGTAATGGCTGATTGGTTGTATTCACTGAAGGCTGTTCTACCTTAACACCAACATCAGCTTCAACATCAGGATGCACCTCTGAGATTGATTTGCCGATCTGGGCCATCATCTCATTCAGCACTTCAGCATAGTTTTGTCCAGTCAGTTTAGCAACCTTTTTTAAGTCAGCTAAATATGTCTGAGTCTTAGAACTCCCTACATTTGTAGCATATATTTGAGATAAATTCTTAATATGATAAAAGATACCGCTCTCTGAAGTTTGTGTATATGGTAAAAGTGGGTTCAATAGAGTTAAAGGTAAGCCAGACTCGAACTCAACAACAAGCATATTGTGAAACTCTGATTCAGGTGAATCAACAGTAATAGTACGATTTATGTTACCATACTGCTCGAGAAACCCTTTCGCTTCATCAGCTACCTCAGACTCTGTCACCAATACTGCATTTGGTATTTTAACGTCGAGTGTTTCAAAAATATTCATCGTCAAGATATTGGTGAGACTGAGTGTTCAAACAAAACAATATGTGTATTAATTACCTTTTCAAGACCTCCTGGCTAGCTCGCCACTTTTATGTAACATATACGTGGGGTATCAGAAGATAAATGGTTCGGTTTAAGGAGGTGTTGAAAGAGTAAATAATGACACAAAGGCAGATGCTTATATTTGGTGTTGGTACCATATATTATGTGAAACAAAAAAAACAAACAAACAAACAAACAATATCCAAAATATTTACAATCTGCAGACAAGTTAGTTTTCACAGTGCACGTCAGATAATTCAGTTCCATAGACTCCGTAGTTCACAGAATTTGACAAAATAAAACATAATCAGGAGTACTCAAAATATTGCATCTAAATAGAGAGAATTATTTGAGAGATGCAATCAGTCCATTATCCAAGTCTTAGTAATTGGACAGATGTGTAAAGGAAAATGGAGGGGTTGAGCAAAGCTGCAGCAGCCTCCTACCAGACCCACAGGATGAGGATGTATAGGGGCAGGTTCTGTTCCAGGTAGTAGCTCGCCATCAATTGACCCACAGCTGGGCTCACCTGGCCAATTCCCGCAGATATTCAACACACCGTGGAACCGGATGGTTTCTAACCCCACGGCAGTAGACACAAGTGCAGCTGCTCCGGTGGCTTCCCCCTCACTACTGATTGGGGAAACTCACCTCAGCTTATAAAATGTGCCTGAACTTCATGATTGGTTAGACTACAGGGGTGTGTCTTGTGGTGTGTTCAGGTACTGGGAAAAAAAGGACCAAGGGATTTTAACCTGGGTTACATAGTCATAGCAAACATGTAGAAGAAGATGCTCTGGTCAGGAGAGACAGAAATGTAACCTACATGCAAAACTTAAACTGCACATTGCCCTGAACACACAATTTCCACGATAATACATGGTGATGACATCATCATGCTGTTTGCTGGTTCACTTCCTTGCAGGATAATAACTGTAAACATAGAGCCGGAGCAACAGCAGGATGGTTTAGATTCAGGGGTGGCCAACTCCGGTCCTCGAGAGCCGGTGTCCTGCAACCTTTAGATGTGTCCCTGGTCTGACATGCCTGAGTCAAATAATAAGTTAATTAGCAGGAATCTGAAGAACCAGCTGCATACTGAGGAGCTAATTGTGCTATTTGATTCAGGTGTGTGGGGCCAGGGAAACCTCTTAAAGTATCAGGACACCGGCTCTCGAGGACCGGAGTTGGCCACCCCTGGTTTAGATCAAAGCGTATTTATGTATAGGAATGACCCACAACATGATAGGCAGTCACAATTTAGACCAAAACCCAACTGAGAATCTGCAACTATAAAATTGATGTTCACAGAGGTTATCCAACTAATCTGACAAAGTTTAGTCTATTTGGAAAAGAAGATCTGGCAAAAACCGTCTGTGGATATGAAAAGCTTGAACATATCCCAAAAGTCTTGGAACTGTAACTGACTGCATGCAAATTAATGTCCCACTTTCCTAATATACATAAAAAAGTGGAAATCTATATATTGTTTTTCTGCATCACTACTTTGGGTCAGTCTATCATATAAAATGATTTTAAATCTGATCTTTACGATTGTACTGTGATAAATTATGAAAAGGTTCACAGGGTTTGAACACTTTTGCAAGGTGCAGGCTGTATATTTTTGGCAGTAAACATTTTCTCGTGATGTATTTCTCGTTTTGGTCATTTTGACTCATCTTCCGCTACTACTTATGCCCCACTGAAGTGTACATGACATGGATGAAAGCCCAGATAAGTGTTCAGAATTACAACTAAAAAGAAAAGTGCATGCATATAAGCTCACATTAGTTTCCATAAATAGTGCTTTTAGCACCATGCGGACACCGAGCATGTTCGGTTTTAGCACTAAGCCTGTAAAATGAATGAGTGAGCCAGTGTGCCTAAGCCAGTATCCCTAAGCTTTAAATGTGCTCATGTATTACTCTAACAAAAGTGGATGGCTCTGTGTGCTTTAAAAATTGGATAGTATGCTGTCTACCTTTGCCATGCCAATGAGTCTTGGCAGCAGAATGCTGAAGCAGCAGGTTCGGAGGTGGTAATTTGTGTTTAAATTTCGGCTTGAAATGACAAGTTTCTTAAGATACAAAATGTAAAAGAAATTTATTAGCCTAGTACCTCTCATTTCCATTGGACGGGCTGATTTTAGCTCACTTTGTACGGCCATGAACAGGGTGAATTAAGTCAGAACCTGAAGGATAATTATGGAGGCAGAAATAGAAAGTGGAGTTAGAGCTCTTTTGCTCTCACTGGGTCTTACCCAGTCTCACCCCAGATGTGATTCGTGAAGCAGGTATAGAGCGTTGTGCATCAGGGAGGGGATGCTGGCTGGGGGTCAGTTCCACTTCAAACTTAGTTGGTGGGGCTACTCAAGCCCGCGTCAGAGGAAAGCCCGGAGGGTCATCTTTCCATCATAGTCTGAGTCGCTGAACCTCCCTCTAACTAGTGCTCTGCCCTTCAATGATGGATGGCACTTGAGGGACTGGAATTGTTCGGCATGGGTCTGACATGCATTTCCTTATTTCCAGTGAGTCTCACAGGAGTGGAACCACTCTGGCTTTAATGCTTTCTTGCAGATATCTCAGACTTCCCCGTAGTCTTAAGAACTTCACAAGTTTAATGGGGACTAGTTCCAGTGATACTGAAAGAGTCTTCTGTGCAACAAGAAGGGCAGAACTTTCTTTTTATCTTCATGATTTTACCCATGTGTGAAAATCAATTCGTAATTTACAGTGTTGTGTTAACATGGTGCATCATGTAGTCAATACACATGATGCTTTCAGCTAATTAAGATATACCTGAGTTTGTCTTGCTTTTTTATTACACACAGATGTTAAAGTGATGTTCATTTAAGAAGGCGTACATAACGTAATTTATTTCTGTAAATTATACTTCTATCACATAATATACTTTCCAGTTACAAAGAATCAAAAGCATTTTTTCCCCTTGACAGATCATTTTTATCAATGCCACCCTTTTGGTGATTAATTTGCCAATTCTGGATTTTTTTTTTAACCTTGAATGTTATTCTCTACGAGTTACTTCCAAAGGACCATTGTTCCCAAGCCGTAAATTCACTAACACAGACAGAATATTGCATGATGGTGTAAACTGGTTGAACATTCATTCCTCTGGAGTCTTCAATCTAATTAGGCAAACTATGAGATTTCACCACCAAAATCTCTACTGCCTATATATCCATCATCAGGCATAGGATCCTTAATCATCACAGCTTGGTTTTGTTTTTCTTTTCTTTTTTTCCTTTCTCTTAAGTTTTACTTTGGGTCACAGCCTTTTTCAGACTGCTGCACCATGTTCCGTGCCCCAACATGTGTCACTTATCTTGATGTGCTGTCTACTGAAACATTCTCTCGCTGGAAGATAGATGCTCATCATACATAAATCCACCACAGGCACTGCAAAAACAGATGGTGAGAGGGAGTATTGGAAAAAAAAAGTATGCTCCTGTTGCGCATTTGCTTCCGCTATTTGTTTGATTCTGCGTGCTCGGGCATTTAGATCACATTGTGTTGTTGCTCTGGATTTATGGTTAAAGGTATATAGCCATGTACTGTGCTTATATAAAAAAAAAAGACCAAAAATCATTTGATCATGATAAAATAAGGTTATATACACCAAACCTCCATCCTGATAATGTTTTGAGCCGTAAAATAATTTGCTCTCGGGCGCGATTAACAAATATAAACAGACGTGGCGACATGTAGCGACAGTTTCGCAGAAGTATCATAATGCCGGTTTGCTAAATTTATAAATTGTAAATAATGGCGGACTAAGCCTGACCCTCTGCAATGCCTTACATAAAGTGGCAGCTCAGCGTGATCAAAGACCAACCGTTATTAATTTAATAAATTGATAAATAACCCTACAAAAACTTTAACAGCCTTATAGCAGAACATTTATTAGTCAGTCAACTCTGCAATCACATCAGAGCCCCAGCATACTTTATTTCCAACGACATTCCTGTCTTTTCCCTCTTGGAATCATATTTTTTTGCGGCTTTTTTTCCCACTGGATCTTCGACCATTCTTCATTGTTTCGCATGGAGATGCTAGCAGCCCTTAGCTGCTTTATCATTTTAACCCCTGCTGCGCCTGCACAGCACTTCTGTTAAAATCGTAAATAAACCCGAAAATCTTTATTTACTAACAAACTGAGCAAAAACAAAGCATAAAACACCAAAAAATAACAACTAATATGCAAGCCGGAGATGATAATCTTTCATAAAAACTTTGTATGCAACCAGAGTGAGTTACTGACATATAAATAGAAAAAAAGTCAAATAACGGGGCTATGCACTTTAAATCCAAGCTGAAGACTTGTTCTTTTCAGAAAAGCTTTTAATACCAAGTAGCATGGTGGCATTTATCTATGATTCTTATTTTTCTGTTGTCTACTTTTATGGCTGTAGGTTTTCATGTCTTATGATTTTACTGTTAAGTGCTTTGGTCACCTTAGTTGGTTGTTTTAAAGAGCTATATAAATTAATCAAACAATCAATCATTCATAGCTGCAAAAAGACTACAAATAGTCATCATTTGAGTCAAAGAGAAGACCTACCTCCTTGCTTACATTGAAGGCCATTACAAAATCTTAGGTGGCAATATACTGTACTTCCAATCACTCGGGAAACAAACCAGGTGTACTTTGCCCTTATGCCGAAGTGAAAAACGGTGATCACTACCTCAGCCTGCCATCCCCCGAGGGTTCATACGCATTTTTTATTACAAATTCCAGTTCTATATGCTCAGATTTCCAGAGTTCTCACACCACTGTTTGGTGATTTTAAACATATAAATACAAAACTTCACATCATCATACTGCAGATTTTCCTGGAGGTAAGCCACACACTCCAAGGAGATGGATGAATAATTGATGGACAGTAAGATGTACAGAAGAAAAGATGAGTTCTGAACTACTCTAACCAGCAGGTTTAAATTGGCATGCATTTTCCAGGGATGCATTTTGTGCATACTGGGAAATCTTGGCATTCCTCACTCCACCTCAGAACTTACCACATTCCGCTGGTTCAGTTGAATGTATAAGGAATGAGTCGGGCAATGTAGCCAAACTAACATTTAAGCCAAAGTTTGTTGACCAAACAGGCATGCAAACCGATTCTTTATTATCTTATAATGTAGGCCCTTCTCACCCTATCTATCCATTTTGGGGGGTGGGAAGGGGCTTCTCCTTACATAAAGATCCCAGGAACTTCTTCCTGCAAGGCAACAGTGCTAGTAACTCTGCCACTGTACTGCCCTCCTTTTCATCCCATCCCAGTGTTAGAGCTCTTATTATACAGATGAGTGCTGGAGAGTGCAAGTGTTGACTTTACTTGTTAAGAGTATTCCTTCCTTTTCCCTACTGCTGCTTGAAATTAAAGCAAACGCATTCTTATTTTAGTTATCGTGCCAAATATCTGATGTTTTCAAAGAACATAGATCTTGACCACACTGCACTAAGTGCTGGCAGTTGAAAGCAACACATCACCAAGGAAGACCATGGGAGGGAGGAATCACGCTGGCCTTAAAAGCTGCCTTGATGACCACCCCCACAGCCTTCTGTGTTTTGTGGTTTTCTTTGAATCTATTTAAAGAGGAAAATGTACAATTTCCCTTAAAAAATTAACATTCAGTGATATTCTTTAGCCTCATGTGCTTTTTCCTCACTAATCAAAGCCCTGTCAGAAAAGCTATTGCCTGGCATTGGGCCATAGCGAGCAGAGCCATGTGTGGAGATTGTTGTCGTTCTTTTCCTGCTACACAAAAGGCAATTTTCATATTCCATCACGGCATAAATTTGAATTGTCCTGCCCCTAACTCGTGGCTGTATTGTTCAGAGCATTGTGAGAGCAGAGCTTTCCATCTGACTGCCTATAGTGTGTTGACTTTATGTGAGTATTGTCAGTCATGCAGCAACTCTCTGTGTGCAGTAAATGGCCAAATAAAGCCTTCGCCTCTCTGGGGTTGGTTATTTAGCTGCTGCACAGGCTGCTTACGTGGCTCTAAAGATCGGATTTTGTGAGATTACGTTGATATTTGTCCATACTGGACATGGAAATTATCTACCTCCTGTGATGGTATTATCTAAATCTGTAAGTATTTGACCATAGTCATCGCTTTGTAGAACTTGTGCTGATCCACATATTTCGCTTTGCAAAATATCAAGCATGCAGCACTCTGATATAAATCTGAGCGTGACCGCTGTTGAACAATATGATATATGACTAAATGATTAAAGCTATCAAGGCACAGCTATAGCCAAAAGGAAGGTTGTACAATGTTCTGAAAAAGAATGTTCCCCGACATATTTCTCTGATCTTTGCCTTTTTGTCATATTTAAATGTTTGAACTTTTAAAATATAGTAAGTAGTTTTTAAATGATGATTTGTCTTATTAAGGGGATAACGCTATTCAAAATAACCTTGTCCTGTGTAAAAAAAATAAAATAAAAATAAATCCCATTGTTGACTTAATTTAGCCAGCCTAGGCATAATGACTGCCCCAAATGTAGAATTAAGGAATCACTTAAAAATAACCTGTCTGTTAACAAGAAGTAGCCTAAAAAGTTACAACAATCAAACAAAATACAAGAACAAAAGAGATAAAAAGTAATTTACATCCATTAATCTGAAAAGGGATTTAATGCTACTATTTCTAAAGCTTTGGGACTCCAGTGAAGGTCCATTATACACAAATAAAAAATAGTTTGGCTAAAGAATATCACTGAATGTTATTTGTTTGAGGGAAATTGTAAACTTTCCTCTTTAAATAGATTGAAAGAAAACCACAAAACACAGAAGGCTGTGGGGGTGGTCAGCAAGGCAGCTTTTAAGGCTGTGTCATCTATGGGGTCACAAAATATCCCATGACAATATCTAAACTACTGCTAACCAGAGAAAAACACAAAAAAACGTCTCATTTATCATATTTTTTGGACCATAAGGTGCACCGGATTATAAGGTGCACTAAATATTCTTCCCAAGTGTGTAATATCACTCCGCCCCTCGGCGTACACAGTTCTCTCCTGAGAGGGAGAGCTACCCGTCTCTGTTGGGAGGACAGAGTAGTTGGACTACACTGCCTTGTTTCTAACTTAAGGCCAAAATAAACGTAACTTTTACATTGAACTTACTAGATTTATTGTAGCTAGGGCGCACTCTAGCAATGTAATACATTAGGTTTTTGACACATCATAGATAAAGTCCAGTTTAATTCAATTGAGATATAGTGGTATAACTTTAAATATGTTCATGGTCGGGCGCGCATGTGGCGCAGCTGGTAGCGCAACCCATATACAGAGGCCTTAGTCCTCGACGTGGTCGACCCGGGTTCGAATCCGACCCGCGGTCCTTTGCCGAATGTTTCTCCCCCTCTTCTACCCCCTTCCTGTCAGCCTACTTTTGGAAACAGCGAGCCGCTAGAGCCGCAAAAAATCCCGAAAAAAAAAAAAATGTTCATGGTCAGATATCCACAAATGTGGCTGAATTGTTAAAAAAATAAAATAAAAATCTGCAGAGTGGGTCAAAATTCTGTAAACACCCCTTTACAAGCTATTGCAAAGGCAAACAGTTATTAGAATTAGGGAGCAATTACTTTTTCACATAGGTACATTTGGTTTAGTTTTGTTTAACTATAAAATGCAATTTTCAAAAACATGGTTTCATTTATCAAGGAACTCTGGTCTACTTGAACTGAATTTGAAATTTAGAAAATTACCTGAAATATGTAAGTGCATCCAAAAACCAAAAACAGAAGAAGTCTGTAAGGGGACAAATACTTTTGCGCTGTGATAAATAGCCCACAGGACATCAAAAAATGAGCTGCCTTTGGAGCAACTCCATCACTTTCATGGTCTGTTTAGAATCCAGTGCAGGTTCAGGATAATTAGAAGCTAAGGTTCGTTCTTCCATGTTAACCGTCTTTCGCAAAGCAGGCTATGGGGATCAAAGGCAGAATTAGCAATGAGATAACATCCCAATCGAAATAGGAGGAAGAACAACAAACGGATCATGGAAGACAAACCGTTTAACATGTCAGTAAGATCAGTCAGTAAAAGATATTGAGCGTGAAAGTCGTGCATTGGATGGTACTCTATGGGGAAAATCCCAGTTTTGAAAACAGTTTCTGAAAACTAGAGATCTATATCATGTAAAAGGAAGTGTTTGATGTTGTTTTTATTCTTTTATATATTATTGCAAATTAAAATTTCTGTAATTGAACTATTAATATCTCTTTAATATTTTTTGATATCTCATTAATATTTTTTATTTTTAGATTAGTTATTAAAAGCTCAACTCTGCTAGTGCCTCAGGGGAAGAAAAAAATGTCTTTTATCAGCTTAAATACAACAAAGATGAACAGATTGACGACTGAGCGCTCAGGTTTTTTTTCTTTTGGTTTTTGGAAAATATCTTCTACCCACTTGCATGAGGCTATTGAGAACCGGCGCTGCGAGGCTACAGAAAGGACCAAAAACACACAGAAAGCTTCAAAGGCAAGGGCACAGAGAGAGACATTCACTCAAGAGGAAGAGAGAACATTTGGATGTTAGACAAAAATAGACAAGTATCTCTCCAAGTAAATGTCGCACAATAATCAGAGAGAGTCGGATAAAACGTTCTGTTTAATTATCATGACAGAATTTTCCATCAAATCAGTCATAATATTCACAAAAGGATTATGTTGTTTTTTTTGTAATTGTGTTGCTCAGTTTCATCAGCTTCCTGCTCACTCTGAACTTCAGCTCAACTCATTTTACTAGACTTCAGCTAACTTAAAAACCCACTATCTGACTTTCCCTTTATTTTCACACTATGCAAGATTAGCATTGAACTTGCATGGTAATACAAATAAAATAAAATAAAGGATCAGTGTATATAGTATTAAGTTACAACCCTTCACCACAAGAAATCAGGCTGCATTTCCTTGAGCACCTGCAATTAAATTACACAGAAAATTGAATGGGAAATGCATGGTTTCCTATTTCAGTTGGAAGGAGAAACACGGGTGGGGGGGGGGGAGCAAGAAATTTAATTATTTGGGCAAGTGTAAATATGAAATTGCATGAGCAGCTAGCAGGGAAGAAATGAAAACTCATCAAATAGAAGTTGCCGTGATTTTTGCCCCATTTGACTCAATGTGGATTTCTCTGTGTATTACTGCACTTCTTATCCTATCTGAAACAGCCCTTAGTAATGGTTTGAATACACAGAATTAAAGGAATAGTTGTATTAAATTGAGGAAAACATGTCAGTAGCTCAATACAGAATCAGACATGCACCGATTTTGTGGCTGATATCCACGATTTCTCCGGCTACTCTCTAAAACCAATTTTAGTTTATTTTGATGTCACTCTAAGATTACAATGAATCATTAATTTTTTTGCGCCTTATGGTCTGGAGAAATTATTAATTATTTACATTTAGAGCAGGGGTGATGTCACATCACCTTTGTGAGGGAGCAGTTGTTGTAAAACAGTGTTTTCTTTGTTATAATTACAAAAACAAAAATAATGATTGTGCTAACAATTGAAACAATCTTTTTCATCTTATATTGAATTTGTTTGTGGGAAATTAAAACCCTTGTGTTAATTCTGAGATTTTCAAGAGGTTTCCAGGTTTGCTGTGTCCAACGTGTTCCAAAAGAAACAAGCTGAAAGCTCCAAAGGATAAAAATGAGCAACTTTGCTGAGGTATGTTCAGCTCTTTATTATCTGCCGCAGTCTTGCTCTTCCTTAGGATAAAAGCCTGCATGAATGGCCGACATGCGTCCTTAAGAAACAGAGCTTCCACTTACAGAGCTTGTTTTTGTACTTCCTCTTGTCTTTATTTTAAAACATCCCACTGAAATGGAAAACAGCTCCTTTTAAGTAGTCCTCATGCATCAACTGCTACCAGCCCAACCTGCTGGCCATACATAAAATATCATATTTAAAAACGGCCTAAAATCTCCTTGGTGCTTCTGGGAAAGATTTACATATACCATATAGGCTGATCTTCTCTCTCTCTCTCTCTCTCTCTCTCTCTCTCTCTCTCTCTCTCTCTCTCTCTCTCTCTCTTCTTTTCAGGGCTGAGTTGTCTCTTTAAAATCAACACATGCTGCCCTATATGTAGTGTTATAATTATAGATTATCTGATTCACATTTTCTGGCAGATTTCTAATCCAAGGCTTTTGCAAAACTTTCACATGCCAACACCGATCTTAATCAATCCAGATTTCTCTTCAACAACTTTAATATATAAAAAAAAAAAAGATATAAGAACAGCATTCGATTGGTGCCAGTTTCTTACAGGACTGTCTCAGAAAATTAGAATATCGTGATAAAGTTCTTTATTTTCTGTAATGCAATTAAAAAACATGAAATGTCATACATTCTGGATTCATTACAAATCAACTGAAATATCACAAGCCTTTTATTGTTTTAATATCGCTGATTATGGCGTACAGCTGAAGAAAACTCAAAAATCCTATCTCAAAATATTAGAATATTTCCTCAGACCAAGTAAAAAAAAGAAATTATAACAGCAAAACAAAATCAAACATTTGAAAATGTCCATTAATGCACTCAGTACTTGGTTGGGAATCCTTTTGCACAGATTACTGCATCAATGCGGCGTGGCATGGAGGCAATCAGCCTGTGGCATTGCTGAGGTGTTATGGATGCCCAGGATGCTTCAATAGCGGCCTTTAGCTCATTTGCATTGTTGGGTCTGGTGTCTTTCAGCTTCTTCTTCACAATACCCCACAAATTCTCGATGGGGTTCAGGTCAGGGGAATTGGCAGGCCAATCAAGGACTGTAATGCCATGGTCAGTACACCAGTTAATGGTGGTTTTGGCACTGTGGGCAGGTGCCAGATCTTGGTTGTGCAGCGTTTCCTGCCACATTTCCCCCTTCCAACACACTTTTTGTGAATGTGCTTTGAAACTGCACTCTGTGAACAGCCTGCTCTTTGAGAAATTTCTTTTTGTGTCTTACCCTCCTGATGGAGGGTGTCAATGATGGTCTTCTGGACAGCAGTCAGATCAGCAGTCTTCCCCATATTTGTGATTTAGTTTACTGAACCAAGCTGAGTGTTTTTCAAGGCTCAGGAAACCCTTGCAGGTGTTTCGAGTTAATTAGACGATTCAAGTGATTATTTGAATAGCCTACTAGTATACTTTTTCACAATATTCTAATTTTCTGAGACAGTCCTGTATATTAGGAGCAAAGCTGAAATACCCATGTGTGAGAAAGAGCAGTTGCAGTGAGACAAGTCTTGCAAATATTTTTAAAGCACAGAAAAAAGGATGACGCCGTATACTTTTTTAAACTCTGTTTAGCATCTCACATTAACAATTAGCATGTTTAGCACAACCAGCCTTACTAAAACAGCTGTCTCTGTGTGTATTCCGTAGAGAATGTTGATCCTTTCCTTAATTCTTAGATTTCCAAAAGGCTGCCAGCGTTTCCAAATCCAGCAAGCTCCAAACCAGAAAGAGGCTGAAAGCAAAAAACAAAAAAAGAAAAAAAAAATACGGAGCAGGGTTGCTGTGATCTGTTCAGCCTTCATGTTCTCTGCTCTCTCTCACAGCCTGAATGAAACGCCGACATGTCTTGACATATGGTGAAATAAAATCTAGTTGCTGTTTGAATACCTTCATATATCTCTTATTCATCTGGCTTAATTTTAAACCCGACATTGGAAAAAGCTTTACTCTGTAATGCTTTTTTCTTTTGTTAACATACAGCACTTTGAATCGCATTGTTACTGAAAAGTTCTTTATAAGTAAACATGCCTTGCCTAGAAACATCAAATTTTGAGTCATCTTCATTCAGTAACAGTGTTCATAACGAAGAGTGTTCTTCCTGTGCGGCCGTAGCTCTTACTATTTGGTGTGTTTCTTGACTTGAAACAGATTTTCCTATTCCCCACAGAAAAGCGGCCAAATCTGGTCAACGGCTAATTTCTCGGTTCATCTGTGGTTGTAATGCGGATGAACAAATTATTTAAAGCCGGTTTTATTGACCTCTGTAAGAAAACTGGTATTGTTTTTGAAACAGTTCACTGGACTTTACAGTAATAATCATAACGCTGAATGTTTAATGTCTTTAATAACTACTTTTTTTTCTTTTTTTTTTACATTGGCAGGCACTGAGAATCAATATCTTTTTGCAAAGCTCCAGAATGCAATTTCCAGTCAGTAATTGACCAGCAAGCCGAACATGGTCAGAGGCTGAGAGCTGCTCTCCACTCATGCATTCAGCAAACACCTTTGCACACCAGCAGAGAAACAATTCTATTACTTACAAAAAGGGAACTATATCATCATTTAGCACACTTTACTCCCCTGTCCTCTTCCACCGGTGCTTTGAATCGCTTTTATCTGAAGATGCTGTGTGCGTGTGTCACAGTTATACAAAGCTGGAGTGTTGGTTGACACATCACACCGCATATCAGCCCCTCAATTGGAGGAGCCTGTGCATAGCGTGATCTGTCAGCAGGTGCTAAGGCTTTGTCAAATGCACTGATACAAAAGGCGGTCTTCAAATAGAGGAAGTCTTACACAAAATGGTGGATGGTGAGAAATCTGACAAGAGGTGCACCAGCACCCACTGAAGCTGGTACAGCCCCCCCCCCCCCCCCCCTTCTTCTTTCCTGATGCCTCTGGCCGACATGTCCACTCATCAGGATTTGTCAGCAAGAGGCTCAGGAAGCTGCAAATTCAGATCTCAGTGAGTCTGCAAGAGAGACTCTGACACTTGTGCTTCAGACCAATTGTTATCCTGCCATCACCTTCTGCAGACAGCTTGACTGAGAATTGATTAACCTGTGTCTGCTAAAACATTTAACCTTGTTCACCTCAGAAAGACAGAATTCCCTGCATGGCTTTAAAGAAAAATTGATGCATTCAATCTTTATTTTCCCGTTTCTTCTTTGGGTATAAAAGAATGCTTAACAGGACAGCTGCCTTTGAATAAATATGTAGCAGTTATCCACAGAGACAGCTGAGAGTATACTTATGGTGCATGCCTCTTTATCTTACACATCATTTTCTGCATAGCTATGGGAAAACAAAGTTTCCTGAACATTGTAATTTTGCTGCTGGGATGCTTAAAGTGTGTATCTAAGGTTACAAACACCCCCATTGTTTTTCTGGGTTCCGTTACAACGAGCAAGCTAAATGTGCATGTCAACACTATGTTTGTGCACTTGTAGCAAGTTTCTTTCTTTTAAGAATGTGCCCCTCCGCAGGGAGAGTAAATAAAAAGAGGAAAAGAAGAGCTGCGTTTGGTAGCTTCTGCTTACTGTGCTTACTGAGAGTTCTTGAATAACAAGACTTGACATGTCACAGCTAAATAAATACAAAACCCTGGTTTTCTTGTTTTTCCTCTCAGAAGATGACAACCACAGAATGCAGTCACACCCAGTTATCATACTGATAGCCACCACAGGAACTACTTTCTGCAAAGATTGGAACATTTCTTCTTTACTTCCCCTGGTTCCTTGGAGCTCCGCCACTCATTTACCACATAAACTCTTTGCAGGGACCACAAATCCGGCATTTATATCTGTGGCACTCTCCCCGAATGCGAGTTGCTGTGTTTTCCTGCAGTTGCTTCCCTCCATGATCCATGACTCTCTCATATTTGTCCGCCATCGATCATAGCGGTGTGGAGCTCGCGCTGGAAAGCAGCCGGTGGGGAGAGGCAGCATTTGCAATCAAACAGAGAAGGAGCAGTGTGAAATCTCAGGAAGAGGCAGCTTCCCTCTATGCCCGTGGGCAGGGGATCAGACGATGAGGAAGCCTGCCTCAGACACTCAACACCTCCCACTGGCATCCTGATGCAAGCAGCATGCAAACCCACCCCTCGTATGTATCTGTCAGGCCGGCGGGTTAAGCTTCCGTGTGTAACCCCCCCCCCCCCATCTCTGCGACTGCGCTGTGCTGAGTTGGGTGTGATGGTACTGAAGGTGGAAGGAGGTAGAAACTGTTGTTTTCCTTGTTAATGATGCCAGCCTAAGAACACAGATGAGAATGACCCCTGCCTAAGTTGAAAAGCGGTGTCATTTGTCTCCTGGCGAACAGGAAAAAAATTTCTGCTGTGCAGAGAGGAAGACATGACAGTTAGTCGCTGCTCCTCAAACCAAAATCAAACGATCTCCAACTCTAGTCAGCCTATTTCAGCCAATATAATACTAGAACAATGCAATGCATTGACTCCCCCGGAACTACTCTCATCTTTCCTCGTCTATAAACTGAAAAATTTGCATTTTTCTTCTATGTCAAAATCACTCAGGTTCAGTCGGATTGGATTATTTTGGTTTAACTGTGGACTCGGCAGCTCTTGCTTTCGTCATAGCTGCATCTCCTGCCTTAAACCATAATACTGCAACGCGATTGGCTGACCTTTTTTGGTACGGTCTCGAATGGACAAGATGGATTCTTGTGTGTTTGTGAACACAAATATTGAATTCAGCTTGCAGCCAAGGTTAAGGGTTGTTATACTCATCCGAAGACTGAAATCTTTTGCAGCCTCAAACAAATTTTCTCTTCCAGGATTGTCCTGTTGTTACTCTATCCAAGCTTCTCTGTAGCTGCTTAAGAAAAGCACCCCCACAGCATGATGATGCCGCCATCGGGTAGTGTGTTTTGGGCAATGTGCACTGTAAGCCCAAAACTGCAATTTTGATCCCATATGACAAGGCTATATTCAAACTGGACTTCTTATGGCATTCCCTTTTCAGTTTTTCACAAGGGCCAGATTTATTGGGTGAATGGTTAATAGCTGTCCTGCCAGAATATTCTCCCTCCTCAGCTGTGGTTTTCTGTAGATCCTCTTGCATTACACAGGACCTTCTGGCTGCTTTTCATGTTAATGCTTTCATTTGCAGGCCCGTCCGATTAGGCGCATGGCCTTGTCTTGGTAGGTTTGCAGTTGTTCCATACGCTGGCCATTTACATAAATCAATTAAAAAGTGCTCTGTGAGAGTACGTTTTTTAACCTAACCCTGCTTAAAAGTTTGACAACTTTATTCCTGAGCTCTCTGCTTTGTTCCTTGGTCACCAATGGTCTCTAACAATCCTTCACTGAACATTTGTATTGTATTGTTTACACTGGATTTTGCTTAGAGGTATCAGAGTAAAGGAAATACAATTGCCTGGCACACTTTTTGGATTTTGAAGAAAAAAAAAGCATAATTTTTCTTTCACATTGCAGGTATGGATTACTATTTGTTGGCCTGTTACGTAAAATCTTAATCAAATTTAATTAGGTGCGGACCATGTGAAGATCACGGGAAGGCACTGTTTCAGTGCTGAGTTTAGTTCATCTGTTTTCCATTGTCTACCCCTCTGTCCATGACATCTAAGGATATAAAAACCAAACACATTGTTCTAGACTGTAAGAAGCGTTAGTCTGGGTATATATACAAAAAAGCATGCGGGGTTGAGTGGATGAGAAAATACCAATTTCCCCACAGTCCCTCTGGCTGGGTCCTCTTACCTGAGGTTGACTCATTTGCTTCATCAAACCCTCCAAATATTCATACACCTTTCCGTGGGTGCATGCATTTTATTTTGCAGAGTGGACAGCATTTCACCACAGTGTAAGTGAACTGCACTACAGTCACTCACAGCTAATGGCTGCTGCAAAAGGCAGACACAAAAGTATAATTATCAGCATTGATCGTTTTTTGTGGAAATGGATTTGAGCGTGACAGAAAGGTCAGCTCACCGTAAAAAAACAAAACAAAAAAAACAAAACAACGAAAACAAAAGAACTTGTGCTTCGGCGATAATACATCCTGTCATAACACGGCTTCGGAGCAACATAATCACTGACTTGTTGGGAAAACTGACATGCGTAAATGGCAATGGCAAGCAGTAAGGATGTTAAGAATCGCACAGAGCAGAGCAGCAGGTTGCAGCTGAAGATAGACTTGTCCTCCTGTTAAACTGTCTGTTAAGAACAGAATGTTTCTCTGAATAAAACCGAATGAAATGGAGATAAAATACTAACCTACAAGGTAATGGCCTTCAAAACAGTTGGCACGGGATATACACAAGAAACATGAGACATGCTTTGGCACTACTGGAGGAAAATGACATGACTTTGGCATACTAGTAGTAAATTTAGCTGTCACGTAGGATTTTTCTGCCCCTTGATAATGATGAGCAGAGCTCAGCGTGAGCAGCGCGCACTCCAGTCACCGGTGCAATGTGTCATTTCTCATAACATATTATCTTTTGCTTGGCATTTCTTTAAACAACTTCATGTTATCTTTTCTAAAAAAATAAAAATAAAAAACACACACATTCAACCTGAAGTGAATCAACAGGCTCACAGTCATTCAAGTTGCAGTAATCAGTGTTAACCTTAGATTCTTTCATCTTTTCTTTCTCCGGACTGAGGAGTTAAAAGGGAAAGCGCACATGAAACAGGCAAATGTGAGTTATCTATATCTTTCAGGTGCTCGCTGCAAATGAGGTATGCTTGCACTCATCCCAGGTCTGATCACATGTGCACCTTTTATTGGTAATTTCTAATTCATCTCGACAAAAATATCCCCAAATGTGGCGCATTTCTAACCCCCCTCCCCCCAAAAAAGGTGCCCCCCCCCCCCTCTCTCTCACACGCACACACACTGCTTTGTAGCTTTGCAGCTGCTCCGATTTAAACATGTTGCCTCACGGTGAGAAGTAAACCTCCTGGAAGCTGTGGAGAAGTTTTAATCAAGTGTGAAATCCGTTTGGGGTAGATGCCTACGTGACTGCGCTTGTACTTAAAAGCGCGTTTCTCAAAACCTCTCTTCCTGTGAACGTCTCCTGCAGCTCGAGTCCATTTTCGCTGCCGTGATGCATCCAGACCACGTTTGCAGATAGCAAAGCCGAGTGAAAATGAGACTCCACTCATCAAGGAAGGAGGTGGGACACATGCACACGGGCATGGAAATGTGTGAATCTCTTGTCTCGGCTGCTCATCATTTTATACAGCTACTCTTGCAAAAAGCATCCCCATCCCTTTAATCTTTCAACATTTTGTCGACTTACAAGAAGAAACTTAAATGCATTTTATTGTGATTGTATATGATAGACCAACAAAACGTAATGCCTAACTGTAACGATGATAAATTATTTTTAGCTGTTTTTTTGGGGTAGGTTTTTGTTCTACAAGTAAAAATCTGGCATGTGTGGCATGCATTTGTATTCAAAAGAAGTTAGAGGAAGATGGTATGGTCAAATAGGACCAAAACTGAACTTTTTGGTCTACATGCACAATGCTGTGTGTAGAGGATCACTAGCACTACAAACCAATCTGAAAACATCATCGCCACAGTGAAACACGGCAGCATCATTCTGTTCAATGCTTCAAAGGCAGTGCTTTTCTTCAGCAGGGACAAGGCAGCTGGGCGGACTTGATGTCAAACTGGATTGAGGTCAGTACAGGAAAACTTGTCAATTAAGCTAAACATCTAGACAGAGATACAATGGAACTAACTAAAAAAAATATTCATGTGTTAGAGTGGCCCAGTCAATGTACAGAACTAACTACACCTGAGATTATGTGGCAAGACTTCAAAAAAGATGCTTTCCATCCAACCCGATTCCCACTTTCTATCAGAAAGGTAGCTGAGCTTCAGAGAGATCCCTTGAAAGTCTTGGTTCTACAAAGAATTGACTAGGAAGGAATGGGTAGGAGCACTTTGTAGATTTTTACTTGTAAAAAAAAATGGAAAATTATCAGAACCATTTTACATTTAGGGACTGCATGTTGTTGAAATGGTTGATCATGTAAAATCCCAATAAAACACATTAAAGCTCATGGTTTAAAAGGGACATGATGTGAAAAGGTTCAAGAGGTATGGAAATTTTATTAAGACACTTTACATATTTATTTTGTTTGTTTTATATCAAGGCTAAAATATAGGTAATTCATTTGAAAAGAGTATTAGCTCAATTACAATGGGCTCATGAAACCTAAACAAGCATTGACTTAAGCATCATGGTAATTAATTAGGCTTGAATAATGAAGAACATTCCCCAATTGTGAAGTGAATGTATTAAATAGCCTAAACATCCTGCTGTTTCGGATTACAGGAACAATGAGATTAGCTGCAAAAACAACTCAAGCTACATTTTCTTCACCCAGTTATTATTGCTGCCATAAACAATGGAACAATTGTATATGGATTACCCGTAATAAGTAAATAGTTATTAATATAGACAAAGAAATAAAAATAAATATCCTCAATTATGTATTAGTTAGCAGTAAAGCAGTTCAAAGTCTTGGCACATACACTGTCTCACAGGTCAGATATTTAGTCTGGAAATCTCAGGAATTTAATTCCAGTCTATTCCAGTTCTGGATAAATTTGGATAAACAAAAATTAATAATTAGAATTTTTTTTCATTTCCAAACTTAATTTCCTTTCCTGCTATCTAAATCTTGTCCTCTCTCAAATCTTCCTTTGTTGTGCCCTTCTCTCTTACCTTGCTTCCTTCCTAGTGTGCTTCTTTCCTTCCTTTTGTTCTTTTCTTTCCCCCTTCCTTCCCGTCTTGCTTTTGCTCTTCTTCCTTTCCATCTATGTGTCCATCGTTCCCTTTGTCCCTTCTTTCTTTCCTATGTCCCTTTTGCATTTTCTGTTTTCCTTGTTTGAATCATTGAGTCCTTTCTTCTTTCCTTCCTTGTATTATTCATGACTCCCTCATTTCCTTCCTTCCTTTCTACCTTGCAGAGCCAGCTCTAAGACTGTTTTTAACTATAGATACTACTGGTTTTCTAAAATGGCGTACTTTGGAGAAGGTCAACTATGTGAGATAAATCTAGCCTGTTTTTGGCCTGAACAAGTCAGGTTGAATGTCTGATCCAATGGATACATTTACCTCTTTGAACAAATCCCTTCCCGTCGTGGTGCCTTTTATTGACCGCATAGTTTTCTCCATCCTCCGTCATGTCATACTCTTTCGTTAATCCACGTACAAAGATATGTGAGTGGGCTGTATCCCAGACAACACAACTCTCATGCAGATTCAAGGAAAACAAGTGTAAGTTGTCCATTTCCTTTTACAGTTGATGCGGCAAATTTCCGGCGATGTTCTCAATCCGCCTTGTTACGGTGCGCCATGAGAGAAGCACATTTACAAATGCACCTTTTTTTTCCTGAGCACTGCGGTCTCTTAACAGTCTTCAATTAATTCCCAGTCACAGAATGGCAAACTATATCTTGCTGTTGGGTGGGATTTTACAAAGCTGGTCCTGACTGTTGAATCCCTACCAGAGTGAAGCTAAGTAAAAAAATCCTTGTTTAGCTAGCAAATCTTCTGATCCTCGTGCCCGCTGTGCATCAGTCAAATGCTTGTACTTCTCTCTGTATTTACTCTCATAACGGTGGTATAAATTTTAATCCTTAAACAAGGCTTTATGTTCTCCACACACTAAGCTCACAGCGTTCTGGTTGATTTCAGCAAAGACATATTTAGATTTCCATGCGTTGTTAATAAAATCTCTGCATGGGACAAATGGCTACGTTTACTTCTTTAATACAGGGGACCGAGGTTTGAACCCCGGTTTTGTCAGGAAGGGCCTCCAGCATAAAAAGTGCCAAGTTGTAATAACTAGCTGTGGCGACCCCTTAATAAGGAACAGCCGAATCAACTAATTTACACACCTTGTTAATTTGTTGAAAACTGTTTCAAAACATTTGCTGAGGCGCCTAATCACACTGATGATGTTAAAGCAATAGTGACCTTCAAAATAAAAGCTATATCATTGCATTATGTGCACCTATTACAAATTAACAGGATTTGTATTTTCACTACTAACTCAAAGGTAATCCTTTGTGTAACAGTAAATTTATGTTGGGGTCATTCTTGGCAAATATTCATCTTCAGTACAGAGCAAGAGACCGCCTATATGGCCTATACCCAGAACTAGCCCTGTTCCTTGCATTCTTTTTCCCAGCATTCCTCTATTGTGTCTAACCTTCCAATTTTCTTTCCCATTTCCTTCTATAAGTCCACCCCTCCCTTTCTCCCTCTGGTCATTCTTTCCTCTATCATGCGCTTCCTCTTTTCCTCCCTTTCTTTCTTCTGTCTGTTGTTTATTCTTTCTTCCTTGTTTCATTTTGTCCTCCCTTATTTTTGAGTCTTTTTTCCCCTTTTCTGACCCTTTGTTCCTTTATGCCCTTCTTTTGCTTCCTCATATCCGTTCTTCTTTCCGTTCTTTTGTTCCTCTTTCCTTCTATATTTTCCTGCGTTCTTCCTTCTTCCTTTGTGTTATTTCTTTCTTCCCTCCTCATGTTCTTCCTTCTTTAATTTTCTTTCTTATTTCTTGTGTCCTTATTCCCTTTATTCCTTGTGTTCTTCCTTCCCTCTTTACCCCCTTTGTTCTTTCATCCCTTCCTTTGTTGTGTTTCTTTTTTCTGTTTGTCTCTAGGCTTTTTCAGATGCCATATTTAAAGCTGGCCCTTTCCGGAAATATCTGCCATAAACGCAAAGTGGAATTTTGTAATTTATATTTTAAAAAGTGTGTGGAATGGAGAAGTCTGAAAATTTAAGACTAGATAAGTATGGATGTTTTTCATGGAAAACAGGCAGCAAACCTGTTCTTACTTTGGTTTTTCAGCATAGGAGAACCAGACGCATTTTTTTTTCTTTGCCTTTCGTGGTCTAACCTTTTGTGGGCTAACTATGTGGCCACTGGTCATGAGTACTATACTGGCAGCATGTCTCCCAGGCTTACTGTCAAGATAGCCCTCTCACTGTTAACTTTGAACTCTTCTTGCTACCTCTATTTGTGGTTGCATCAGACCCATTCAGCAGCATCTCTCGTTTTGTTGTGTCCCTGTATGTGTGCCTATGTGTCTATATGTGCAAACCTTTTTCTCTCATTCGCACACAGCGCTGTAACCACAGACCAAGAACGGAGCATCCATAATGGACATGTCCTTGCATTGTGTGGACAGCCCTGTAGCTGTAGAGTAATGCCTTTATCACAGCAATCACAACTTTACAAGTTAGTAACATCACAGCTGCACAGATCTTTGCTGTCAGCTCCTCTCTATCAAACATTGATCCAGCTTGTCCCAGCATGCGTCTAAAAGGATTAATAATAATAATAACAATAATAATAAAAAAGAAAACATAAATGGAGTAGTATTTTCATTTAATCTGTGCTGTATGTTCAGCTTGTCAACAGGTGCACGTTTGGCAAGTCTGTTGGCGGCCAGCTGCACATTTCTGGCGGACAAATAGAGCACCTCCGTTGTGCTGTGTTTGCCTTCAGAAAGTGCGGGACTGTTCCAAAACGATAGCTCGTGCAAACTTATTTTGTAGCTTTCTCGGCTTGTGCGTGAAAACGAGGTCACTGGGTTGTGGACCAATTTTTTTTAATTAGGAATCGCTGAATAAAAAATGGATGACAATCAAGGGCAGGGAACTCATTTCAGCACTGTCAATCAATAACTCATTCAGCGATCTTTTTTTTTTTTCTTCCCCTAAAGAATTCAAATATTCCCTCTGCAACTGAACACTGCATGTTTCCAGACTGTATTTGCGTATTTCTTTTGCATTTTTATTTATTTTTCTAACGCTGGTATATATTCAGTGCTCTATTCACAGCGTGGCGATCACATATAATAGAAATAAGTTGCTGTTGAAAATATTAACGATATGATGATATATTACAAATATACCAGACAGACTGCTGGGGGATACTTCTAAATGACAAAGACACAGCACGTCGCCTCTTGCATCTACCACACCAGCTTGTGGACTGCACACACACAGTAGCGCTCATTACACAGTGCATAGCGACAGCTACATAGCAACTGCTGCTGACTGCTTAGCAACAGCTGCAAAGAACCTCAAGGATGGGGGTGGGGGGTAGGGGTTTCATGGGGTGCATAAGATGACACCATTTCTGTTCACAAATGCCATTTTTTTGCAACTTTTTCATGATGAGTAGTATTCCAGTGTGTGGCTCTCCCTGAAAATGTTGTTTTCCTCTCACCTGCCCACAGACATCCGTTCCCTCCCTGACGTGGCCATGACCGGAAACTGCACAACCGAGTGCAGTGAATTGGGTCACTCGGATGCCTGCTGGATGCCGGGGCATCCCTCCCCTGTGAGGAAGACCAGGAACCTCCCCAAGCTCTCCACATTCGTGCCTTACCAGGAGAGAGGGAGTCTGGGACGCCTGGCCAATGGCAGCGCCAGGCTGGGTGGCGAGGAGCACCGGTCGCGCCTTCCGCCCTCCCGCAGTGCCTATTCCAGCAGCGGCCAGGACGCCGTTCAGGACTGCCCCGTAGAGGAGATGCCCCTGAGCGTGGCCTCCGAGTTCCCACCCACATCCCCTTCGGCCCACACCCCCAAACGAGAGATTTACCTGTGAGAAACATATCGGTGCACAAACGAAGAAAAGCTACACCTACTTCAGAAGGAGGAAAAAAAAAACTGTCCACACGCTAAGGCCTATGGCCGGGTTGTAAGTAACGATCGGCCGTGACTCATTCAATCACTGGCATGAACACTTGTCATTTCTGACTCCAATTATCAACTCATCAGCAAATCTTGGAATGATTCCACAAAGTTAATTGATGCCCTCCCTAATTTTTTTTTTTATTGAAGCTCTCAATGGATACAATCCAGAAAGTTAGACAAGAATCGTGAGTGAAAATAGCAACTTTAGCAGTGACTAATTCTTGTTGTAGTTAGGCAAGGCCCAGTCTGTGAAGTGAGTTCTTGAAAGTTGTGATCAGTGCTCTTGTGCCATTTCTAGGTATTATTTGATAGACAGCTAATGTGGCCGCGTCAGAAGGCATACAACTTGAGACCAGGAGTTAGATCAAATGGTCGTTCTTAATGTACAGAGCTGTAAATACATTTGAATGGTGTGTTCTACATATAGTTTTGTCTGGCATAATCTGCGAAGAATGCCTCTGAATTTTAGCATATTTAAGCTTTTTCTTTACTGCTGCTGTTTAAACTTGACTGAAACCATCAAGAGGGACGCGATATTGTGGAAAGCATTTACCTGCTCCTCAGTATCACAGTGGCGCGTGCCCGCACATGCACACACACACACACACACACACATACACACACACACACACACACACACCTTTGACCCCTAATCATAGTAGAATGGCCTTTACCTCTGCTCCCTGTAGAGCTCTGCCACTGCTACAGAGAGCTGTGTGGCAGCATTTAAAGCGACATTATGTCCCACTGACTCGCAGCACTGTGACCTGTCGTTCATCATGAAAACGGTTTACTTGGCCACAGCACCCGGAGGGTCACGATGACCAAACGCAGAGTGCTCGCCAGACACATTCTGATTAGCTTTTTGCTCTCTACTTGAGATTATCCCGGTGCACAAGTTGCAGAAAGGTCCGCTCTTTTGAGACAATCAGATGGGCTTGACGTGCAAGACACAATTTGTTCTTATTCCTTTTCCTTTCGCAGCTCACAGGAACTGGCAAGGATCTAATAGATGCCTAAGGATCTAAGGGCACTTGAGAGTTGAAGGCGACAGGGGTTATAGTTACCTATGGAAGATAATATGGTACTGATGTAAAGTAGATAGATGTTCCAAATGCTGACCATTTTTGTCTAAAGGTATCAAATCCCAATAGATAACCCCATCTTGAGTGGGGAATTTAATACATAGTTTATTGCACTGAGTATAAATGTATCAATGTGATTGAATTTCAAATTAGCCTTTGATTCCTGAGCATTCAATGCAAAGCTGTTCACAGATTTAAACTTATTTTCACATTTATCACATTACAACCACAAACCTTGATGTACCTCTTTGGGATTTTATGTAATAGATCAATCAGTGAGTTAAAATGCTGCGCACAATGGAAAACCAACTCTGCACACTATTCGCACAGTTCCCACAGTGAAGCATGGAGGCATGCCAGATGATGCTTATTTTTAGCTACTTCGATCTTTCGATCAAATTTGACCAGTTTTTGTGTCCCTGTTGTTGAAGAAAAGTATCCCCAAATTGAAATATGGTTGTGGCAGCATTTGCTGTGAGGATGCTCTTCTTCAGCAGGTTACAGGGAAGTTGGTCAGAGTGGGTTGGACGGGAAGCTGCCTGAAACTATGCAAGGGGTAATAACTAAAATAAACAACTGTAAGAGATAGGTAGACAAGCTAATTTACAAGAAGAAAGTCTCTAGATTTGGAAAACTGGTAGAGACATACCCTGAATGCACTGCTATTGTAGCAAAAGGTAGTTCTACAAAGTTCTGGCTCACAGAACTTCTCAGACATTTATTCCTAAGAATTTTGAAAACCATGTATCTGTGGTCTGCCACTTCACAGTTATATGCTACAATGTGTTGCTCTATTACCTTGAAACCCAATGAAACATATTTCAGTTTGTGGTTGTAACATTAAAAAGATAAGTTTACAGTAAGCATACTTTTGGAAGGCATTGAAGAACGAGTGGAACTTAAACAGAAATTTCAAGTGTAGGATTCAGGCTCGGTTTATGGCATTGTGGTTAATTAAGTAGAGGTTTATTTTAATAAGTTATTAGGTATTTTCATTCTCTGACATCTGAACAGAGAATAAAAATAGGGCGTGCCAGGGGGATTAATTTATCTTTACAAAGAGTTACCAAGTAAATTTGAAAGATATATAGGAAGGGCACTATGTATTAGACGGTAATTGGATGCTAATGATGACTCCACTAACTTGCGTTAGAACATCCTAGCGCTAGTTAGTGTCTTTGATTTAAACATTGATTTGATTAGATTTGTAGATACCTTTCACCTCTGCAGACTATTTCCATAGCGGGATTGTGCCTCTGAGTGAGGGTGGAGGAGCCAAGAATGGACATTTCCTAATTAGGGTGAGTAATGAGTCTTGAGCTGGGGCATGTGTGAGCGCACCCCCAGGACAAGGCATCCACCAGACAATGCAAATCCACCCACAGAGCTACAACAGTTTAAAGCAGGGGTATTTTTAACAGCACTTACCTCATTGCGCTGCCCACTGAAAGCCGCATTTAGGCCGTTTAAAACAAAACATATGGAGATTACTGGACATGGCCATGATTAAATAGGCTCAGCAAATATCCTGCCTTGAGGGGGAGAAAGCACATTATGCCACTTTCAAAGCCATTTAGCAACCGGAATAAAAATTCAAACAACAAGCCATGATACACTGTGATTAACCTCCCTCCCCCCAGCCCTCTCAGAGCCGTGGATTCACTAACTGAAAGCAGCGGGTAAGATTGCTGACCTGGAATTAATAACAAGTGAGAAAGATAGCAATGAGTGATAAAATGAATGTCACAAAGCCTCAGTTGAAAATTTGTCTAGCTGAATACTTTCACTCGATTCGGATTCACCAACAGGATTAAATCTTATCCCTTTTCCGGCCTAAGTATCACTAAAATAAATCTGGAAAATTATCCCCTGAGGTCTCTTTGATTGTCAATATACAAAGGACAGGGGTAACACAGTCTATAAAAACACATGAGCTTTAGTTTTTTCTGTCTGACATTAAGTCGAACATAACTTTTCCTGTTTTAGGTCGGTTGGGAAAGACATAATGCAAGAATAACGAGAAAGGCATTTGTTATTTTATTTTTTTTACTTTATTCAAATTCTGATACAGAGTTTACATACAGAGTTCATCTAAACCACACTTCTCCCTGGTGTGACTTCATGAAAAGGTTAGATAACCAAGATATCAGAACAGGATTGTGGAACCAAATATACGGAAGAACAAACAGCATAGGAATAACTAGCCATCATACCTTTAAGAAAGATTACAGGTTATGTGTCCCACAGAGGAACTTGATTTGATGCAAAATATACACAGCAACCTCTAAATGAAGGCAAAGGAACTTATTAAGATGCTTACTGGCAATTGCACACAGGGACAAAAACCTTAATCTTTGGAGAGATGTACTGTGGTCTGATGAACTGAAATGTTTAGCCATAATGATCAGGGCTACATTTGACAAAAATGGGGGGAGGGGACTTACAAGCCTGTCAATGCCACCCCAACTGTGAAGTGCACTTGATAACATCAATGTCATTCTGAGGAAAGAACATCATGTGGAAATATTGAAGCAATGTCAGCCAGGAAGTTCAAGTCTAGGCACGAATGGGTCTTCTGAATGGACAATGACCTTCTAACTAGACAGCTAAATTTGTCACAAAGTGGTCTAAGGACGACCAAGCCAGTGGCCATCACAAAGCCCTTGTTTCCTTCCCATAGAAGACTTGTGAGCGGAGCAGAAAAGATGTGTGTGAGCCAAGAGGCCTGCAAATCTGACAAAGTTAGACAAATTCTGTCAGATAGATTGGGCCAAATTTGTTTAAACTATTGTGAGAAGCTTGCAGAAGCATACCCACGTTTGACCAAAGTCATGCAGTTCAAAAGGCATGAATCCAAACTTTGGATGATGAACAGAGTTATAATAATGAGAGTTTTTAGAGATTTTTTTTGTTATTTAGCCCAATGTAATTATTCCGGTAGTCCTGACTGACCTATAACAGGGGAGGTTTAACCTGACTGAATGTCAAGCAATGAGTACAAAAAGGCTACATAATTTATACACAGTAAACATCTGGTTGCTGAGTCAAATGGAATAATAGGAGGTTGGTTAAAAATAAAAATAAGCGCCCTTCCCCCTCTTCTGCCTTGATGAGTGGAATTCCTTTCCTGCAGCCAAATTTCACCTCCTGTTGCTCACTTCTGAGAAGAAAAAACAACAACATATCACCAGGTTTGCCCTTTCTTTTGGACTCAAGCTAAAGGAACTGTGTTTGCTTCTCTCTGAAACACAGCTGCTCCTCTTGATAAAAGTTTGTTGCAAAGCACCTAAATACACTCAGAAGTGTGTTGGATAATGTTTAATTTGTATTTTAACATTGATTTAATGTTGGATCACTTGAGTATATTTTGCCTCTCTGTAATATGTATTGTATGGTGATAATTTCTGTGCACAGATGGACAAATTACGGTGACAAAATTGGCAAAGGCAATTTGTTTTCCCTTTTCTTTTTTCTTACTGATCAAAGACTCTCTGCAAACTGGCTGTGTGAAAAAAAATGAAATCTGTCGGTGGTGTTAGTGTACATAGTTCCTCACAACCCCAAGTCTGCTGTTCGGCGGCCGGCGATTTTAAGCATGAATCCCAAAGATGATTGGTAGAAACTGTTTACTCGTTTTAGTTTTATTCAACGTCCCACTCCCCCAGATGAACTGAAATCGACTGAACATTTCATCTTTTTTCCGCAGTTCATCTAGTACAAAGACCATTGCCTTGAAAATATGTCTTTGCAAGAGAGAATCTAGTTGTTATCCTAAATGTTGGTATATTTATATAGGATAAAATGCTTGTAATGCCATGTTTTTGTACAGTTTTATGTACATACAAGTGAAGCTTTCTAAAAGTTCTGAGAAAAGCCGATGGCATATAAAAATTGTAACATGTATTGAGATGTGCACATCTTGCCTTGGTTGGATTGACCTTTGCTGAGTCAGTGTGAATGTGGCCGTTCTATGCCTGCACTGTAGTCATTCACCGGCTCCCACCTCCTGAGGACTTAATCAGTTTTTTCTGTTTATTGTGAACAGTGGATTGTCTTCTCTTACCGGTTTGTTAAACTCCTGTGTTCTGCTTTGTTCTCTTTCCGCATGTTGGCAAATTCTCTTGTAATACTGTAAGTCCTCATGAACTTTGTAATAAAATCACTTCAGGGAAAAAAAAAACATTGTCAGTGCTTTCTTTGATTTCTATTATTATTCATCACTTTTGACTGTGTGGCTGTTACATTTTTAAGAGTTCTTGCAGCCTCGCAGCTATGTTGTGTTGAAATGTGTCTCGCTCAAGAGCTAATTAAGGAGAACTTGTATTCTTTTCATGCGAGGAATAGCAGCTCATGTCTGATTCAGGAAAGCCCAAAAACAAGTCGTTTGAGGGGAAAAAAGTAGGAGAGCACCTGGACTTCTATTCACCACTTCAACAAGCTAAACACCGGGTAATAAGTACACAATCCCTTTATGCTTTTAGTTTAATAAACAAGACTTCTATGGTTGCAAGTTCAGGTGAGTCCTGTTGTCTTGTAATTGTACTTAAGAGATTTCTGAATTTTTACTTAAAATCTGAGAAAGCTGTCTTCTTTAATTCAACAATAAACTGAAGTTTAACCCAATCAGGTAAAATGATCATGGAGCCGCTCTTGGTTTAGCAACTGGGGTGAGTAAGCATCTGCTCAGAGGAGAGCACCCATCAGTCATTTGGAGCTGGGGTCTCAAATCTTCTGCATGGAAGTGGACACAAAAATGATTTGTAATTAGAGAGAAGACATCTCTTTTTGGAGAATCTTTGGCTCAGAATATTTTCTTCAGGAGCTGATACGGCTAGTTTCGTGGAGCTAGCCTTTTTTTCTCCACCAGTATGGTCACCAGATAGACAAACTGCAGATGGTACTTTACTTTGGATTCAAGGTTTTTTCAAAGATGCACTCTTTTAATCAGCCAGTGAGATCAAGACTGGCTGATTAAAAAATATGTTCTCTCTTCCCATTCAAATCTTCATATTGATACAAACCCCCATTAGTGCATATGCCACGTGACAGCCGTTGACTCCAAAACACATGTGTCTTACCAATATATACAACAGGTTTATTCCAAAGAGCTATTTCTATACATGGTGTGAGAGCTTTAACATTGTATGCACCTTTGACCAAACCTTACATGTGTTTGAAACAAATAATTTAGACCTTTTCAAATGACAAGCTGTAAAGCTTTGGATCTGGAAGTCCTAGGCCACCTTTGCTTTAGGGGCATAAAATGTACCTAGTTTTATTCTTGCTCTTATGCCTCCGAAAGGAAATGTTTGGTTATATTTTCATACCTTTTAAAGATATCTAAGGGAATTATAATAGACAACATCATAACCACTTATGATAACCTTAAATTGAGGGACTGTAATGTTTTTTGATTATATTAATATTGCCCCGTTATGTCGGGTTGATTTTTTTCCATTTTTCAAAATTTGTTTTAATTTTTGAAAACACTGGATCAAAATCCAGGAAAAGTTGTTGTAAACATTTGTGACTACATGTCCCAGCAGGCCTTGCAGCTGCTTTCCTGTCCATGTGTGTGTCCCAATTCAGGGGCTGCATCCTTCAAAGGACCCGGTCTACGTGGGCCAGGTCCTTCGTCAACCACGAAAAAGAGAAAATCGAAAGAGATCGGCTTGCGAATTGTGGCAGTCTAGCCTCAATCAGGTGTCCTCACCCTTAATCCTCAATCTCTGAAAAGCCCTCTGACTGAGTTCACGAGGAAAGTTTGTTATTTTCCAATCCAAGATACTTCTGCTCCTGTCTGCTACAGGCTCAAACTTTACTATTGCTGAGAACCACACAAATCCCTCTTAAAAATATCTCCACCGAGTTTTTAAAACCTAAGTGGTGTATTAGCGCAACAGAAAAACCTTTTCCAAAATCAATTACAAGTCTGACATCTGGATTGTAGACTTTACATATTTATTTCATATTAATTTGAACCTCTGCCAATCACATTTTATCACAGCTGTGGTTACAATTCGTTGCATTGGAAATGTCAAGGTACCATCTATTACTAAAAATAAAAATACAGCAGCTGTTTTCAATATTTTTATACAGTTAAAAATATTCAAAAAGTTGTTCAAAGTAATACATTTTAATTAAAATGTTAAGATGAAAGGTGTGTGTTACATCCTTCAGGTGAAAAAGAGGATGAGGCTTGTTGTAGGCACAAGGTTCAAAAGCCAGAATATGATGGGCGCTCATTAGTGCACATGGCATGTCTCATCTGTGAAGGCAACATTAATACTAAATGATTTATGCAGGCTATGGAGCAACATATTCTGCCATCCAGATGACATCTTTCTCAAGGAAACCCTGCTTATCTTAGCAAGAAAATCCAAACCACATTCAGCATGGACAACACCATGGCCCTGTAGGTGCCTGTGTGCCAATTCCGCAAGTTTACTTTTCAGGCATTTCGCTCAGATAAAATATTTATTACAACATATCTATCAGAATCAACTTCATTTCAGCAAGTTTGAGGGCATCGTGTAAAGTAAAAGGCAGATAAGTAACAGTGAGCATACAGGAACTATCTTTAACAATCTTTAACAATAAAGACATTATTCAGGTGATAAAGTTAAGAACAGGAGCAGTTTTTTGTACATACAACATGATACACGATGTTGGGTTCACAAGAACAAGACGATCGAAGAGTTTGATTGAATTAACCAAATCTCTTGACCTATTCTTTAACACAACTGGTACTGATGTGCAGTTCCAGTTGTTCCTTATTATTTACAATTTTTGTCAAAATTTCATTTCAGAATATGTTCATATGGCCTATTGATTATAATAAAAACATAATCTCGAGGCAATTTACACGACAAATAAATCCAGTTTACATACATAAATACAAAGTCAATTCAGTCCAATAATAATAAAACAGGCAGTATTAAAGTCAATTACATATTTTCCTTTTTAAACCTTGTAATAAAATAATGCAGTCAAGTTCATCTTATTGCAATGAATAAATAATGTTCCTAGCTAAGAAATCCTGCTGATTGTTTTAAACACACATGCACCCCCTTTGCTGCCCCATTGAGTTTTTGATATGCAAATATCACATGATGTGAACTGATTTCTCTGCCTAAACAAGAGTGCCTGGTATGCATTGGTCAAAGGAGAACATTGGGACACCCTAGCTACCGAGAGTCTGAACTAAAGAAAACCCAGCAGTAATTGGATTTACTTTTCTGATTATCAAACGTTTGAAATCAGTCTGAAAAGAAAGATTAATCAACTATTTACATTATAACTTAAAAAAGACATCATCTAGCAGTGAATGTAATCAATAACTGAATTGAGTAGAGTAGAACTTACATTCAACAACCACATATTTTGGGATGTTTATTTAATTCCATTTTCTTCCCCTATCATTCGCTGAAATACGCTGTTTCCTTGTGTGACATCATCAGTGTCACCCTCCAGCGATTATGATAAAATTAGTTACCCCATGAGGGCTTGAAAAATACTAAATATAAAGATGAGCTGGCATTTCAAATGTCTCTTTGAAAGGAACACTGCAAGATTTGGCTCCCCTAAAAGAACTATAAATCATATCGATAATTATCCCAAAAGGCATACAGATATCAAAAATCATAATTCTTGTATTTAAAAAACATGTTCAGTGTAGAACAGCAGTGCCGGCATTGTGATTTGTGTGGAGGGCAGATAGCGGATGTGAATCTAGCGAAGATTCACAGGGTTTGGTTTTAAGGCTTCAAGCCTATATATATGTGCTGTACAATGACCAGTGCACTTTATGCCATGTTCAATTGGTCGAATGAAATGCATATGCTTGAACAGCGGTGAAAGAAAATGCAAGGCTCTACTAAGTTCATAACCTGACTCTCACCAGATGGATTTCATTCTGCAGAGCTCCACATGGCTCCACACAACCATCTGCCATTAGGAGGGTTTTCAATAGCACATAATATGGATGAGCCAATCAGGATCGGCAGGGGGGATTTTCGTAGATGTGACGTATTACAGAAATAACTATTTGGATTCAGACAACAATGGCGGCTCACAGCAAGGAAGCAAGTAGTAACATTGATGCTGTTATTTCATCAGTGTTGTCCAATCTACCAAGTATTAACTCTTTAAAAGAACACCAGAGAACGACTTTGCTCTTGTCGACGTCACTGGTTGGTTTCTATGTGAGTTGTTGAAGTAGCATGTCAGTAAAGATGACGCAGAAGTGGTTTACCCAATCTTATGCAAGGGTTTAAGATAAGGCTCCTCCTTCTGAAATACATCTCCAATGGAGCAATCCCAGATTGATGTGTGGAGTTCTACGGAACGAAATCCATTTGGTGAGAGTGAGGTTCACCCGAAGACAGAAAGATGAAATGTGGTTGTAAACCTCTTTACAAATTCCTGACAGAAAAGAAAGACTGTACGCTTTTTTGTACATACTTATTTTGTTTAATTTTCATCTTAGACTATCTTATCTCGAAACCAAGGAGGCAATAGGAGATAGAGAGTAAAGTAGAGAGCAAGAACATGGAAGCAACAGCAAACAGGTTTAAACTTTCGCTCAGTTCTTTCTGAAAACGTTTGAACACCTGTCCAGGAGTCTTTGTCAATGTTGGTGGGTTGCAACTAAGCAACCTACAATTGGAGCACTGCTGTTTTTAGGGAGTGGAGGCTCATCCTCCTACACACATTCTAAGTCAGAAGGGCCAGCAGCAAGATTGAGCAGTCCACTTTTACCTCAAGAACAAAGGACACACTTTTGATGACAAATTGCTTTTAATTAGCAAAAATCAAGTGTTGCTTTTATGAATACATATTTTGCCAAACTCCAATACCATGACATTAGAAATCAACGGATTATCATAGCTTAGAATGAGTAGTTCATAAATACATTGGTGGCGGTGCACCCAAAGGGAGACATCATGTTGTCGTCATAGCTGAAAGGGGGAAGTCTTCTCAGCCTTACACATTTCCCTATGTGTCTTCCATCTGCAAACATCGGGGAAGGAGGAGTACAAATCAAGCAAAGGTGAACACAGATCATTCTGTTAGTCATTTTCTGTTAAATGGAGGACCATCCATGCTCTTTGCCCAGCAAGAGGGAACAGAAAGTAATCAAGAAAAGAAAAAGAATAACCGCGAGAAAACGATAGTCTACATTAGCATAGCTATTATTACCAGGTGGAGTGGAGACAATTCATGAGGCAGTGGGGATAGTTAATACACACTTGACAGCGAGGTAATTTTTAATTCCTTTAACGCATCACCAGTACCTTTAAACTTATTTTAGCAGATAAACTCTTGAGGTCTATAAACAGACCTTCACATACATATTAGGGCGTTTTCAAAAGTGTTAGATCTTAAAAAAGGATTTCATAAACCCATGGCAAACAAGTAGGCCATTTTAGATGCCTAGCTTTAAGACAGGAGTTCAACAAAAAATAAAAAAAAGTTTATAACTATTCATCATACCTAAATTGTTGGTGATTTTTTGTATTTCTTCAAACAATAGAAGAATGGTACGCACCACACAAAGTTTCTAAGACAGCTATGTAAAGGAATGTGTTTACAGTCCACATTCTGAACGCATACACCATAAGCAAATATGTTGTTAACAATGTCACATTGTCTAATGGGGTCTGGGTAACATTTAACTTGTGTAAAGTACGATGTACCTAACAACCTAAACTGCATAACTGATCAGGCCAGTGTTTTATGCTCTTCAGTTCTTCCTTAAAACAACATTGCACTGCTACACTTGCTGCCTTTTTTAAACTCACAGGAGTGACAGGAAAGCAGACTTTATGTGTCTTTCTATGTGTCTTACAATACTATGTCTTACAATACTATGGCTTTTGTTTTACACTTACTATACAAAGTATAGCTAGTTTAAAATGCATCACTTTTGGGGAGGGGGTGGGGGGTAGGAGCATTTCTGAATTGTTAGTGATTCACCTCTGTCTGTGTGAAAATATCTTTAGAAACACAGAATCTACAATGCCACCGTTTTGCTAGAGGCCAACAACTATTTCTGAGCAGCATGCAGGAGCAAAGAACAATTATTACAGACTTGTGGATAGTTTTGCTTCCCCCTTCAACAGTGTGATGTTGCATTAAGTTGTGTGATCCACAAATGGCGGAGAGTGATTCCCAGCACTGTCCTAATTCAAAAACCCTACATGTTATATTCATATCCTTCACCAGAAAAGGATTCTGGTAATTCATTGTATTTACTATATTTTTAAAATGTTACTGAAAATAGCTAAATGTGAACTAACAAAGAACTCAGAAAGCAGGGAAAAACACAATCATAAATTCCATAGTAGCCACATAATATTGGCTTCAGCAATCAAGCACACATCCAGAGACTGCTTATCGACTGTGCTGGCCATACTGCACATAATACCTCCCCTGAAAATAAAGGTCCCCTTCCCCTGTATAATCTACACTCATTCATAGTTGCCGGTGAACACTGCAGCTCAGTGAGTGTATTGCTTTGTTAAATTGAGATGTCCCTGTTGTCAGTGACTGTCTGCTTTCTTCTTACACATTATCTCAGTGAACATTGGCAAACAATATGGTTACACAAAATGGCTCATCAAATTTAATTGAATTTTAGATGTGAAGGATCAAAGTTTTTCTCTTGGAATTAATTAAATGGTAAATACAACGTCCCACTAGCGTTGCCTTTACTGAAGTTCCAATCCAGCAGCTCGTAAAACAGAAAAAAACTAAAGTGAAGCATACAAAGACAGCCAGTTTGGCAAACTACAACTATCCAATCAACTTACAGTAGGTTATTTAAAACTAAAAACAGTCAAAGCAATTTAAAATTTTCCAAATGATAAACACATCCTGTACTCACAAAAATATAAAATAACCATTTGAAAGTTTACTAAAATTATGTGTAATGTAAAAACTAGAGTTTTGGTTTAATGTTGGGAGTAGAAAAGTACAAAAAGGTCTCTATAGCTTTCACTAGATAATACCCAGCAACACAATTTTTAAAATGTGATGTGTAATGTCTTTCAGTGTTTCCTGGTCACCCTTAGCTTTGAAATCTCAATGGGTCTTTTGTGGTTAAATTAAGTAATAACAGTAACAACACACAGTAGTGTGACTACCTTGCAGTGTTATATGGAGATAAGTGGGCTGCAGCATTGCCTTTTTACTCATCTGAAACTATAGTATATAGGGTCTCATCTCCAACTAAGCCAGGACTCTACTTATTTTGTGTATATTTAGAAAAACCCCATGGCATGAATGCCAAAACTTGGAAATAACATATATACATATACTACTAGTAGGCACCTTAAGCATTCTTGTGGATGTGCCTACACCCAAGTAAAACCAAAGTGAGGACAGGGATGCATAATAGTTTCAAGATTCAGACATGTACTGTAGCTCTTTCTGAAACATCATGTGGTGAAAACTGCAAATTAAATTAAATAAATCAACAACAATACTTAGCAATTCTACTGAAATTGTATAAACAAAACAAAACATTGTTGTGTAAAAGAAGAAATGTCTTATAAAAAGTATTAAAATCCATTTGTAACAAAAACTGCAAACTTACAGCATTGGTTCAACAACATTCTCAGTGGATGACAACAGATACTAGAAGGCCATGGCTGTATCCGAAACTTTCTAATTATAGCTCCTCATATGTCATTATGCGACAGAAACACAAGTGGATCATTCTGGTCAAAACCAGGCCTACAGCCTTCCAAATAACTACAATGTGCCCGATCTCTTCTCTACGGACATTTTCATCAGTTTGGGTGAGATGGGAAATGCTTATACATCTACCATGCCGAGACCAGGCCGAGCTCGGTAACTGAGATAACTTTCGAGTGTAAATGGATCGCAAACTGAACTGGCCCGTGCCAGACACAACCGGACCACGCTAAATCTATACCAGTTCGATGAGTGGGTTCGGCCCCGTTTTTCCCTGGCTCGGTTCTCAGATAACAAAGAGCGCATGAGCAGACCGCGTCATCTCCTTACAGTCAGCTGACTAATTTTGCGGTTTCAGACATTCATAAAAATACTAGCTTCCTTACCGTGCCAAATGGTTTCCAGTGATGATTCTGCTTAGCAGTGTGATGAACCTCAACGTCTGTCGTTGTTTCCTGCGTCTGTAAACCCTGATTAGACGTTCGTTTGTCTTATCCACGTCCCAAAATCTGACTCCGTCAAGTAAATTCACCAAAGGTTGCCTTCTTCGCCTGACTCTCCGCAAAAAGCGATTATAACCAAGCATAACTTCCTGAATGTTACTGGCGCCGCCATTGTGATTTGCTCGAGTCCCTCCTTCAATCCTAGAGAGCAGT
This sequence comes from Fundulus diaphanus, assembly GCA_037039145.1. Taxonomy (NCBI): domain Eukaryota; kingdom Metazoa; phylum Chordata; class Actinopteri; order Cyprinodontiformes; family Fundulidae; genus Fundulus; species Fundulus diaphanus. The sequence continues at coordinate 20,604,761 of CM073136.1, forward strand.
AGTACCGTAGATCGTCACTAGGAGGTCAGGAACTGTGCTAGGGTGATGTGTAAACGGTCGTCAGAACCAAGCTAGGCATGGTTAACTGATCCAATCTCGGTCCTAGCTCGGCATGGATCGGTTTAACAAGGGTAGTGTAAATGGGGCTATCATGTCACGCAAAGGATTGTGGGATTCCTTATAGCTCCTTAGTGGTGGTAAAGGACAATGCGAACACCCTCCGCTAAAGGAGCTATGACAGGAAGCATACAGGCTCCTTTGCCTACCACCTTCCTTACTGTGTGCACTATTCGGACTTAGCATGGGGAACGCTGACGCACTTCCGCTATGGCTGAAGACTTCTTACCCATTAGACCCTTTCAGAATCAGCCCAAGTATGACAACAAACCCGCAACGGACAGGAGGTGCCAGAAACAGGAAATGTGTTGACATTTCACAACAAAACTCATGTAGGCGAATTAATAGTTTTTTTAACTTTGATGCATCCATCAATCTATCCATTTCTAACACGCTTATCCCTATTGGGGTCGCGAGGGGTGTTGGTGCCTATCTCCAGCTGTCAATGGGCGAGAGGCGGGGTACACCCTGGACAGGTCGCCAGTCTATCGCAGGGCAACACAGACAAACAGGACAAACAATCATTCTCGCACACACTCACACCTAAGGAGAATTTAGATAGGCCAAATAACCTAACAGTCATGTTTTTGGACTGTGGGAGGAAGCGGAAGTACCCGGAGAGAACCCACGCATGCACAGGGAGAACATGCAAACTGCATGCAAAAAGACCCAGGGCAACTTTGACCCTATGCAAATTAATTATTATCAATAATAATAAAATAAATAAGTCAATATAAAATAAATACCTAAAGGCAACACAGCAACATTGTTTGGGGATTTACACAAATGCTACACAAAGCTTTCAGTAGTGTCATGGTAATATCATTACTTAACATCATGCTCAGTGCAGATGCACTGGTAAAAGAATCAGTGGCTTTACTGGACGAGCAGTCAGATCAATTTTCGTTTTAATTCTGCTACCAATTATTTCATTGAGTGCATATGAAGTATTCAACCTTCCTCCTCATATGGTCAGGCGATCATTAGGTACTGAAAAAAAGTGAGAGGGTGACATCTTGGTAAAAGTAAATCATAAAGTATAAAATGAAGTATAAAATCATATCTAACAGCTCAAATTTAAATACATACAATGTGATACAGATGGGCCTCAGAAGCAAGAAATACACATGTTTGACAATATATCCCTCATTTGTTCATATTTATACATAAGCAAAACATGTTTTTAGATCCATCAACTATATTGCATGTGGCAAGATAAGAAACTGGCTGTTATAATTTCTCATCTCTATCAATTCTTTCACTAATAGACAGACATTTGGTTTAGGTCTTATTTGTTCTTTGTTGCAATAATGCTTATTGGCAATGAATTTAAAAGCATTCAAAAGCCTATTCAGTTCCCCATAAATGGTGCTATCTTTGTAAGATAAATATACGTTCTGGTTGTGCCCAGGGGAGTTTCCAGCTTTGAAGGACATCCGGGGCTTAGCCCAGACCAGAGCCATAGAGAGAAAAAGAGTCGCGACACTCCCATTGGACTCCGTTGTACGCTTTTTGCCGCCTACTTCCGGGGTATGCAGCCTCGCATAGTTCCAAAAAGCCATTCTATGGCGTTGGACATCATTCACTTCCATTGCTGACTGTCGAGTAACTTCTGAGGTAAGTTGATTAAATAGCTACCTGTTTTGAATTGTCAACTGTCTATATTGTATCATAGGCTATTTATGATGCTTATACTGATCTTTTGTTGTATGTACACAGCGTAATTATATATATATTTTTTTATCTTGGTAGACGACCGATTGCCTGCTAGTTTGTTAGCTTGACTTCGCCCTCTGTAAAGGTAGCACTTATGTTATATCCAGGCGTAAGTTGATTAAATAGCTACCTCTTTTGAATTGTCAACTCTGTATATTATATAAATAGGCCCTTTATGGTGCATATGCTTATATTTATTTGTATGTGCACAGTGCAATTTATAAATATATTCTTAACTTGGTAGACAACCGATTTTCAGTCATTGCCTGCTACTTTTATCTCGATTTTGCCAGCTGTGAAGAAGGTATCGCTACACCAGAAATTACGAAGTTCATTAGTGAATCTCTGACATCTTTTATTAAGTAAGTTATTGATGTTAGATTACTAGGATCATCAAGGTTGACTAGGACGTTTTTTTTAGGTTGTATCTGCTGAACCTGGCGGTGTTAGCCAGTCAGCTGAGTACTGTGTATCTGATGCTAGTAGAAATAAGGTTTGTTTAATTGCACCCTTGAAAGGGCTGTTTAGTTGGATTGCATGTAGGAATACAAATTATTCCACACAAAAAATTATCATAAGCCATAATGAGCTTTAAAATGTTTATTACTCAGACAGTAGTGTGACTAATTTGTTCCCCAAACACTGCTGCTGCAGGCGGCTGCTGCTGGAGGCGATGACTGCTTGAGCTGGCTGATGTTGGCGAAGGATGGTGATGGCGGCTGCTGCTGGTGGCGGCTGCTGAAAATGCTGGCCTCTGCTGGTGCTGGCAGCTGGTATATTTGTGCCCCTGTCTCAACAGATCTTGCTGGACCAGCAGTATCGTTGTTGTGGCCATCACAGGTTTCAGTGGAGCGCCCCCCCCCCCAAAAAAAATGGTTACGATACCTGTTCTTAACGCCTGTTTACACATTTGTTGTTCTTGTTCACACATACTGTACGTATGTTTGTTGATATTATTCATGCTTGTTCCCGTTTTTTATGTTCCACACTGTTCATTTTTATCTTATGCCAGGTACCTTTATTATTAATGTTGTCCTTCCTTTCAGCCCTGATGCACTCTGAAGCCTGATGTATATGGAGGATTTTTTTTAAAAGTATTTATAATATTCCTCCCTGTTCCTTCACTTTGTTCTTGTTTTTCCAGTTAGATACACACATTTACACACACACACACACACACACACACACACACACACACACACACACACACACACACACACACACACACACATCTTGTTGTCTCACTCAGTATTTTTTATTAAACAATATTTAAATCATTCATCCAAGCTTAATGAGTTGTTATTATTTAATATATTTGATTCTTTGTGCATGGCTTAGTATTAAAATTATCATTGTGTGGCCAACTCCTGCCTCATCAGAAAAAGTGGGTGTAAATGCTGAATGGACTGTTCTTTCTCAAAAAAGCAAAAAGCAACAACGGAGTCCAATGGGAGTGTTGCCTGTCACTGTTCTCTATCACTCTCTCTGCAGCTAACCTTACTCTTACTCTGTGCATTAACCCAGAGACGTAGAGAAAAATCTTAATAGCTCTGCACTTACCTATAGACCCAAACATATAAGCATAATGCTTTTGATAATATGTGAATGGCTTAATCTTAAAATTATATTCTTAGTCTTAACATGATCATGTTTCACGTTGTGGTCTGGGGGTGACCACTTATCAGAAGTGAGCTAGCTGCTAGGCGAATGCTGAATGGACCACGGCAGACCTAACGCTACCACAAAGGTAAGCTAATGGCTGAATCGGAATTTATAAGCAAAATCACGGTAATCAATAATACAGCCCAGTCGCCATAAAATGAAAATCATGAGACATCTGTCATCACATGAATGATATGGAAAAGAAAAGTTAAGTTAGAGCCGTTCTAGCCTGTACTCCTGTCCATACGAACATGAACATAAGCTTTTCCCTCCAAAAATGTAAAACGTATCTAAGTAATATACAGCTTTTTGTTGTCACCCTGCCTCTCAAAATGGAAAAATGACATTAACAAATATGTAATCATGCAATAACAGCTGAAAAAGTAGTAGGGTGTATGTTTATATATATATTTACCGTTAAATAACGCAATCGCTGCTGTCTGTCCCATAGAAGAACATGACAGCCAGCGTATGTTTTGGAACTATAGCGGTCTACACGAACCACGTGACTGCCCTGGCGGTGACATCAAAGAGTGTCGCAACTCTTTCCATCTCTATGGCGCTGGCCCAGACCATTTTATGTAAATACAGGATCACTCGAAGTGTTTTTTTTTATTATTATTTAGGGCTGGGCAAGTTAACGCGTTAATTTCGCGTTAATTCATTAGACTATTAACGGCGATATTTATTTTATCGCGCATTAACGCTTGTTGCTCACATGCTTTCAGTCAGTGTCAGTCAGCACGCGCGCTGACTGCAGCGCGCTGTGTCACGGCAGCACTCTGCTGCTCCCCCTCCCCTCTCGTACATGGCTCAGCGGCGCCAGCCAATCAGCACACAGGCTCAGCCTGGCCCGCCCACTCAGCTCTCACACAAACTCAACACACAAACAATCGCGTTGCTGAGAGAGACCGCAGCAGCGGAAAAACATGAACAGGGGAAGTAGCACCGTTTGGCTTTATTTTAATACCGTAAATTAAATCAAGCTGTATGTTTTGTAAAAAGCCGGTTAATTTCAGTGGAAACACAACAAATTTATCTAAGCACATGAAAAAACATGAGCAAGAAAACGTCGAGCCACAGAAACGGAGAGAGGAGACGAAACTTCTGTCATTGCCCCGACAGACCCACAGACGTCTCTGACTGAGGCGTTTCAGTCCTCAAGGGAACATCCAGGTAGATCAGTGGTCATCTTCAGCAGCAGTTCATGTTAACTTTCAAAGTAGATATTATCTATCATATGTTACTGGAGCCCACACAGAAAATGTAATTAAGACCTTGAAAGAACCCAGTACATATATTAAAAAGTGTTATTTAAGATAAGATAACATTAGCTAATCCTTTTTTTATCCCACGACGGGGAAATTTATAGGATTAAAGCAACAGGCAGGTGCACACAACACAGACAAAATTACATAAGGATGGAAAGATATAAGAGGTGGATTAGCGAAAAAACACTGAACATAACATTATTGTTATTATTATTATTATTATTATTATTTAATTGTAATAATAAAATAAAAACCACAAAACCCAAAAGGTCAACAGTTTCATGATACATCAAGCTTAGGGACTGGCTAATATACAGCAGGTCAAAAAAGGCCATATTCTGGCTGCAGTGCTGCTGTTCTCTTATGAAGAAAAGATCCACTAGTGCACTAAATTCAATAGATGGGTTGAAAATATCCAGTATAAAATACAGAGATTCCCAGGGCATGAAGTATACAGTTAAGTTGACTTTTTTTGGTGTGTGTGTGTGTGTGTATGTGTGTGTGTGTGTGTGTGTGCGTGTGTGTGTGTGTGTGTGTGTGTGTGTGTGTGTGTGGTGGCGGCAGGTGTAGAGGGGGGGCCCAAAAAGACTGCGTTGTCCCGGGCCCTAGCAAAGCTGTCAGCTGGCCTGGTTGTAACCACTGCCAAGTTAAACTTTCTTATCACCGGAGCACCTTGAGCTTAACATATCACTTAAATGCCAAACACACCCTAGACATCACCAAACAATTCAATGACTCAGAGAAGCTAACCAATGTAATGGCGAAGTGGATAACTACTGTAGACCTTTTTTGTGCTTCACACTTTGGTATTGAACATAAAATGGTAATGCTGCTCCCTGCTGTTACCTCAGAAATTGCCTGTTTTTGGTAGATTTTTTTCCCCATAAAGAGAATTTCCTGTCAGTGGCAATAAGCTTTAATTTATTATTATTGCTATTTTTTGTTTTACATGTTTAAGTTGAGCTTTACACTAAATATGTGTTACTGATAAGTGCTACAAATGTTACAACACTTTTGTTCATATGGCAGCAGAACATTACAATAAAAGTGCTCTTTACACTACTTTTGAATTCATTCTTGGAGTTTGCGCATACAATGCGATTAATCATGATTAATCGGGCAAATTATGCGATTAATCGCGATTAAAGATTTTAATCGTTGCCCAGCCCTATTATTATTATTATTGACTGTAGCTGTAGCAGCAGACCGATCTGCAAACGTAAAAAAAAGTTGATAGGGCAGACATTCGAATGAGATGTCGCCGCCACGGGGGGCCAGCGATCGGCTCGAGGTTATCTAGAGTCACCAAAGCGGAGGCTTGGTGTGGGACGACTGGGTCAGACGGGGCGTCTCGGTCTCGCTTCCGAGCGTGCGGCCCACTACGGGGGGATAAGCACAGTCGCGCGCAACCCCCGCTGGGGTCTAGAGTCGAGCCTTCAGGCTGGAGGAACCGACCGCCGAAGCACCGGCGCTGGGCACCGGGGCCGACGGAGGCCCTCCCTTGGCAGGCCACGTTTGCAGCAGCTCGCACTCTAGCGCTTGACTGTGCTAGTTCCTCCCCTACCTGCTGCTGCTGCATATTTAACAGAGTGGAAGAAACGGAGTACCGACAGCAAATAAATGTATTAGGCTAGATTATTTTTAAGGTCCATTTTTACAGGCTGGATGCAGTATATGCAAAGCCAAAGCGCAATGAAATAAAGCAATTTATAATTTCTGGGGTTTACATAGGCTATTGTCCAGTTTCATATTTGCTCAGTGACAGTCATTACTTTCGGGGCTTGACTCAAAACATTCGGGGTTGAAGCCCCAGCAAAATCGGCTGGCGCCGCGTCTAGTTGTGCCCAGGAAAAACCTCCCAAATGCCCTCTGCCAATAGCAAAGAGCTTTTGGTGATGACACTATGATGCAGTGCAGATTTCACTCAATGGATATATATATATAATATACATAAATATATATTGCAAGTCTGCCTGTAACTGCAGATATATGATTAGTTTTAAAGCCTTAGAAATAAAACATTTATTATTCTGCACTGTCCAACTGACGATTAGGGGAGATATGATTGGTAGCTACATATTCACATTTTACAGAAACATTTTATAGAAAATAATAACAGCATTTAAACATTGATTATTAATAATTAAGTTGTCCCTGTGGTAATTCTCATTAATGCTTCTCCATAATAGGCATTTACCCAACATAGTGGAAATATTTTCTTGCGACATTTTAAAAATAAACATCATTTTTGTCTTTGGAAATATACATCCAACATCAATGTTGATAATAACTGTACATGGTTGCATAGTCAAGGTTACATACTTTTGCTCCTGTAAAGACTGTCACAATGTTCACAGTGCATGCACACATGCTCCAAAACTCCCACAAAGACAAAAACAGTAATTTAAACATATAGCTAAGCTTAGGTGTCCGGGTCTCCTGAGTATGCAGTGCTTTTGTATTGTGCATGGTCTCTTGCTCCTGTCAACCTTATTAGAGGCCCTTAGTGTAGGATGAGAGAGATGGATGTGCATCACTGACAACAATGCTAAGTGGCAAAGTCGGGGAAGGGTCAACTCAAACCTTGCTCATATATATCCTTCAACTAAAATGTTATACTTGTGAACAACATACATTACAGTTTAAGTCATTTATAAGGAGAGAGGTTATAATAATAATCCACATCCAGGTGGACTATCCATTTATTGTGTTAACTCCTAGTGTGTTGGTGTATGCAAGCTGGGTCTTGCCACAGCATGGCAATACATCAACACAGTCAGTGAGGTTTGTTGATTGAATGTCCCATGACACCAAAGGTTTCTCACACTGAAACAAGATGTCAAGGTAAGCAAACTTTGTGTTTTAATCAAAATTAGCTAGAGTGGGATTCCCCGTTTGGTGTTGGAAAATATGGAAGCGCCAGGAAATCAAAAGTGTAAGTGTGAATAACTGGAGTCGCTTGACAGCAACTGAAACATCTCACCATTGATTACAGCCTAAAAATAATGTAAAACGTTAACACCCTGGCAAAGTGTCTCTTCATATTGCCAAGACAAATATGTTGCCTCAGGCTGTGATTCATAAAAAATCTGTGTTAAATCAGAAAAGCCCAAACAACTGTTACACAAGCTAAGATCTAAACAGAGATTACCCTGGGAAAGAGGTAAAAGAGGTCCAAGATCTTGATTAAGTCCAATTTTTCCTTGGACGGTTCCCTTCCTTTCTGCTACATCCCACAATATTTGCATGATTACCTCCTTGAGTTTATCTGCTCTGATGCCAGGCTTTAACTTGCTGCTAATTTTAGCTGTACCTGAATCCCAGGGAGTGAGAGAATGCCAATATCATCAATACCATGTAACCTTACAGCTGGACTGGGACAGCTTTGAGAGAGTCTACAGCTTTGGTGTAGAAGCTCAGTCATAGTGGGTGATTAACTAGGGGGTTCAAGTTTGCTTCCGAAAATGTATTGTTAAAAATTAAGTAGTGTATTGGTCAGTAGGGATAATATGGAATTACAAAATATATTAAAACCTCCACTGTACTTTGATGTCATCCCAATTGCTTAAAGTTCCTAGTTAATGTACATTTCTGGATTTAGAGCTTAAACCAGGTATTTATATTCACTGTGAAAAATGACAACCACTTTTATAATCAGACTAAAAGGTTTTAGGTCGGTTCATTTTGTACATTTATTTCTTTTTGTTAAATTCCAGAACTATTAATAACAGATTTTTGTAAATAATGTTTTTCTATTAAATGGAGAAGGCTGCGGATGTATTTCCAAGTGACCTCTTATAGGGTGCATTCGCACCAGCCCTGTTCAGTTTGCATTAATCTAACTCTGGTTCGTTTGCTCAGAAAATGTGGTTCGTTTGGGGAGGTGTGAAATACACAATCAAACTCTGAAACAGCTCGGACCACAAAAGTGAACTCACGTCTGTCATGATTTGTTGAGATGAACCGAACACACACCACACACACGGAGCTTAGTTCAGGGAGTTTATTGTTGGCTGGATGGTTTGTGGAGGGAGGAAACCAGAGTCTTTTAGGCAGAACTGCACCCTGACAACGTCCGCCTCAAAACCTAGTTTTCGGCTCAGTTGAAGTGCACTCTGGAATGGTTCAAATGGATATGTAAACTCGACCGGATGCCACTCCAAAAGCAGGAAGCGGACTACAGTGCAGGGCATTCTGGGTAAATACAACCAAAACAAATGTGCGTGCCAAGTGGTAATAGTACAGTAAAAATTCTAATGAGGTTACTCATATCTTGTAACTGCCTTGCTCAATATATGTGTAAGCGGGAGATCAGTGCCATGTAGTTGAATGTCCCATGCTGCTGCTTCAAATGGAGCTGTCTTACCCGCATTGTGTAAAAAATAACTTTGTTGGTGGTCCTCTGCATCGTCATCAGCCCACTGTTTGTGCTTGTCTGGCACACTTGCTAGACACAGCATTGCAATAACACCACAAAAATCAGCTGTCATTCCATTTTGTTTATATTTTGCAGAAAAGGAAGTTGTGCTATGTAGTTGACCAACGTCTTTCCATCAGTGGTTCTTGGCGCCGCACCTTCACAGGTGAGGCCGTCTACTGGTTGTTTGCAATGTTTGACAAAGTACAGTGTGAAAGCTAACCACTCCAGCTACTAACAATGCTGCAATTCTGGTGCCCAATCAACCTGAATCTATCAGACTATCAGGTGTGAAAACGACCATACACGTCACTTTCTTGTGTGACATCAAAACTCTGAATTTTGAGGAGAGTTAAAAAATAATTATCTGTTTCAGGATTCTAGCATTAATAATTTTGGTTGTCCTAACAGACTTGAGACAGAAAAAGTTTAGTCAGATATAAGACATTGAGAAAAACACGTTGTTTTTTGGTGTTTTTAGTGTGAATATCTGGTTTCAACTGTCTTTGTCCACAATACTCTGTTTCATTTATACATCATTGCGTTATAAGAAACAATTTGTATTTTTTTTTAGTTCCCCCCCCCCCCCTCCCCGAGTCTTAGTCACTAAACCTTTCAGCATTATCCTGTATGTTGGCTTTCTGTCCATCAATTATTGATGCCTATACCGTATGTTCTGCTGAAGACAATCTACCTTGAAGGATGTGCTGTCTCAGTATTATGGTTATTATCTGCTTTTTGACTCATGGAAGTGTTTTGTTATTCATGGGAGTCACCTAGAAATGGGGCGGGCGAGATCTGAGACCATGTTGTAATTGACAACCCTAGAAAGATGAAGCCAGGAAGATGATACATTGAAGACGTTAAATTGAATCAATAACTGTATACATATATCATGAGGAGACCGAGCTATAATTCAATTCTAAAGATAATTTTCTCTTAACAGTGTAGTTGGCTGAAATCAGCCAAACATTATTCCATCTTGTTTGATGTTCAAACCGGTAAAAATCAATCTATGCCTTGTCAGTAAAGCTTACAAATTCAGTACACTCTTGCTAAGAATAATGTTGCCATGAAGAACATAAATTTTATGTTTTTTGTTGTTTTTTTTACAGTTTAATCAAAGCTTTTAAATAACTGAAATTGTAGTAGATAAGTGGATACCAATGTGCATTTGTTCTCCGTTGTACACACTTACCTTTGAAACTTAACAATAGGCTATATTCTCACTGAACTTGACAGTCCTGGATCATGGAAGGGCATAATGCTTGTCTATTAGAAGTGGCTAAATGAATAGAGATTTTGAACCTTTTCTAAAGCTGTGTTATTTCATTCATAACTAACCGTTAGTTAGTTGCAACACAAATGGGCATAGTGTGTTATCCTTGGAATGCATGACACTCATGGATGCATAGCACGGACAAAAAGAAAGGGAGTACAATTTCCTCTTAAGAAAACATAATTGAATCTTTACACACATGCACACAAACACACACAGATGCCTAAAATGCCTAAAATATAATCTTGTGTTGTAGTGGCATAATGTCATTCTGGAAAACTAAAAAAAATCAATGAAAAAAAATGCAGATAATCCTGAGCAGTGTTGTTACTGCCAGTGGCCTTCGTTTGTGTTTTCTCTTTTCTCATGTTATTTAAATTCAGGTGCAGTTGCTGCTTTCTGCCAGCTGGCTCTGCTATGGGATCTTGATGCAGAACTTCTCCTGGGTTATTTCCTTTATTTCCTCCTGCATCACTTCCTGTTAAAGTTCTCCTCTTTCCAGATTGGATACTCACCTTGATTGCTTCGCCAATCCTGAGAGAGACCCCCTTATTTAAACTGGCACTTCTTTACAGACAAGGTAGCTGTGTTTTATTGTGCAGCTTGCCTTGTAGACATGGTGTGGCTTCCCTTTTCCCTTTTTTTGTTATGGTCATTGAGCCAGGTTGTAACAAGTGTGTTCAAGGATTTTTAGTTAGTAATCAATGACAATTAGATCTATTTCTCTTTGACACTATCCAAAAATGGAAAGGGAGAAAAACATCCCATTTAAGTAAGCCAGATGTGTGTTGATTTTCAAAAGACAGGAAATGTCTTCAAGAGAGTTGCTACATTCTTAAGGTTTAGCATTAGTCAAAGTGCTTAAAACTACTGGAAATTTGACAAACCGTAACAGTAGGAAATGCAAACAAGTCCCTTTAATTAGAGACGCACCAAAAAATTGATTTATGAACAGAAACAAACGATTTTGAGCTTGACTAGTTCTAGCAACGTTATCTCGTTGCTATGAAATGACATAAAAACGCTCTGCGCGCCCAACTCATTCTTCTTTGCTGGCAGTTCGCCAAACTGGGAAGACAACACAGCTGTTTCTCTCCCGTTGGGATTTTCCCCACGTGACACGTGTTCGATTTCTCGCTGGACCGAGAACTTCCGAATCAAACTTTCCCTGTTTTCCTATGCAGGAGGTCGACTTCAAAAGTACTTTGAATTCATTTTGATCCAACTGGGAGCTGCTATCTCCAGTGATCATCAAGAACTCCGCTCAAGTGATAGCCTGTTGGAAACTTAAAAATATCTATTTTGTTGAAATCAGTTAATGCACCACATCTAAGCAGTATTGCCTCTCACTATCCACAACATTATTTACAGAGAAAGTTCATAGTCTTCCACCAATGTAGCAGAAAGACTGCGACAAAATGAACAGTTTGTTTTAATAAAGAGACGGAGTTAAATAAGTGTGCTAGGTTTTCAAGAAACTCTTGTTCATTGCCTGTTTGTCTGTTTGCCTTCATTATGTGTACTCTGAACCGGAGTGGCCAAAAATAAATTTCACCACTATAACACATGGTGACAATAAAGACTCTTTGAATCTTTGAATCTTCTTTGAATCTTTGAATGTACGTGCATGTGAACAGCTGCCACTCAGGGCTTAGCCCCTCCCTGCCTTAAAATGCCGCCATCAGAGCAGCGCAGCGTTGGAGCAGCATGACGGAGATAATGCCTAGCAGATCAAAACGTTCTTGCTAACCGCATTATAAAGTTATGAGTTACTTACTACTTCACTATACATGTTCTTCTGAAAGGTGGTACTGTTTTCCTGTGTTTTTTTATCTTTTGAAAATATGCACAAGGTGATAAGTGAGGGGAAATGAGGGACTGGGTTGCAGCTTGAGTGGAGGTAGAGAGAGGTGCGCGTTGTCATGCATCTTGTATTGGTCTGCAAAAAGTGCTCAAGCCCCACCTAGTGGTGAAATACTTATTGCTCCTTTTAATGTGTACTTTTTCTAGGGGTCTTTTCAGGATTGTAGTTTTGTTAAAAGCCATACAAAAGGTCTAGATGATCCTGTTGAGGTTGAATATTTCAGCAAAAGTGGGGTTGTTACAACACCCACAGTACCATAAGTTGCAACGCCCCTGGGAGATATACCAGTAAGATAACCAACAGAAAAAAGTGTGTTTCTTTGTTTCACCCTTAGGACAGACAGACATCAAAGCTCTATCCCTGTGGAGATACTTTCAAGACAGGGCACTTGTGTACTTCAGAAGTGGCCTACACAAGCCTGTGCTTTTGAGGAAAATTATTCCTCTGGTGGATTGTAGAGGCCGTACTCCACAGGTTTGCATACATTTTTCAACTGTGTAATGGCTTCACAAAGTTAGCTATTATTTTACAGCTATTCAACACGACGCTGCAGGGAAACACAGCTCTCCTGTATGCTCTTCCTCAAGATGAAACCCCACACTCTGTTGCCACTGCTGTTGCCTTGGAAACGTGGTCACTCTCGCTCTTTTACCCACACACTTCACTGCTTGCTTCATTAAGTGCGTCGTTGCTGGCAATTAGAACAAAACCGGCAGCAGGGTTCGCTGTCTTGAAATGCAGTCTCCAATTAAATACTTTCACACAGTAATGTTTCTTCTAGCTACATGTGCAATCGAATATAATAAACCATGCACCTGGGACCTGCATGCTTCTAAAAGACAGCACTATGGTTGCTATAACAATAAATGTCCTAGAAACCTATGTCTGTTATTAGAAAGAGCAGGAATGTGTTGTGCCATTACGCACAGTTTTAAGTTATTTAATGTTTATTAAATAACCCTCAGTCTGTTAGGTATTGTCTGGTGAATATCAGCCAAAACAGCTTTTGTTAGGACAATAGCTGAAAGGGTCATTCGAGCACTGACATTCGTTTAACAGCAAACTCTGCACACATATATGGAATAAATGAGTGACAACTTCTCTTCAAGTACAAGAATTTATTAACAGAAATAAATGAACATCCAGCAAACATCACTTTAGAATGTTGTTTATCTGAATTAATGCTATATTACAGTCAACAAATCCTCTCTACTAGGCAAGGGAAACTTAACTAAACTACTAAATGAAATTAAGATAAAATGAAGTACATGTACATGAAGTACTATGTACACACAAAGGAATGAACAGGACAAAATAAAATAGTTGTAAACCATCATCAGAATGATTCAGTGAATGCTGGTTCACTGCAGATCCAAGTTAGAGAACCAAAGTTCATCTTAAAGAACATGGAATGAGATCAAATTAGCTTGACTAATTTAGAACAACATTTGGTATGTGCTTCAAACCATTCACAATGCAAATCTAAGTTATATAAAACATTATCCGATGAAATAACATTTTAAATAATGGTTAAGAGGATTTTTATTTATGTGATAATTTCTCCAGGAAATAATTAGACTCAAATTGGTAACTTGGATATCTAGGCACTGTAGCGGATGGACATTAGCTTGATGGGCAATCCTAAAGTTACACAAAACACCATTAAATACACATTAATCTTCCCTATTAATGCGGTAATAACACTCATAGCTCTATCGAATGATGGAGGAGCGAACGAAAACAAGCATTATGTTTAAAACGAACTGTAGTTACGTTTAGTAGGTGGTAGTACTAATGTTACCCGTGTGGCTAATGGCACTATTCTAGTGGACGTTCAGCGCTAATTTAAACAGACGTTTATGCTCAATTTGGTCATAATGAGCGAACCAGACAACTCAACCATTAATATCCCATTGGAGTATAAAACCCTTATGGAAATAACGTTTGTCATAACCATAAATCGTACCCAAACACATCAGTAAAGCTTTGTTCTAAGAACGCTAACAGAAGCTATGCCTGTTAGCTCGGGCAGGCTTTAAAACACAGTGAAAAAACATTAAGCAAACCATTTTATATGATTAATCCCCGACGACTCTCCCTATAATTTCTTTGTCAGACCTCTGCTTTGGTCTGTTTGTGGCGACGGGGCATCCAGTTGCAGTGAATTATTGCAGGGTGAAACTGGTTCTTCGGCCAGGGGCGAGGAACTGACTGGCTCAGGGTTCGTTTGTGAACCAGGCTCTGGCGGTCTGCGCTCGGGCTGTGGACACCTCCGCATGGCCTCCCTAGCGTAGCTGCTTCTTGTGAGGGCCTGAGAAGGGTTGCAACGTGGCCTTCCAAGTGTGGCTTTGTTTATTCCCTGGAGGTAGCAGCGCTCTCACCTCGATCTGTCACAGGAAACTGCTCCACGCAGCCTCGCTAGGGTTGGGAATTGATAAGATTTTCACGATTCCGATTCCCTTATCGATTCTGTGAAACGATTAGATTCCTTATCGATTCTCTTATCGATTCTCTTATCGATTCTCTTATCGATTCCAATTTGGGGAAATTTTTTTAACCTCAAACAAAAATAGACATGGTATTAAGCATTTAAATATAAAGTAATACTAATTTAACATTTTAGAGACATAAAAAGACAACAAATAAACATTAAAGTACGGTTTATGGGTTGGGTTCTGCAATGTTATAAGATGAGTATAAAACTCATCTTTAGAACCAATCTCTGCTCAAAATGATGTTCTGTACCGCCTAATCTACTTCCAGCAGTTATCATCAGTTATTGCAACCGTAAACTGCAGAAAATACGGTCAGAGCGGCTCCTTCTGCCTTTACTGTCAGGATGAGCTGTAGTGCGTTATGAGGCAGAGGGATATTTCAGCGTCACTTAGTTTAGAGCCGAAACAATCGACTTCATTTTCAGAAACAAGCCCAAAAAACTGCAACCCGCAACTCATGAAATTTACAAGCGACTTTAGAAAAAATAAGACCAAAGTTGCATAAAATAAGTGGGCTTCGCAACAGTGAGCATTCTTTTTAAGTGTGTCGTATCCCTCCGCCGCTCTGGTCGGTAAACAAATGTTCGGGCAAATTCTACATTATAAAAAAGAAAAACCTACCGAAAAGTCTCGCTCTCATGTCATCTTGAAGACACTCTTCTTCGAAATGTTGGCTACAGACGACGTGTTTTCTCTCTGGCCAGAAGTTCGATGGCAAATCCTTCCTCTTCAAGTTGGCAATCCAACAAAAGAGCCCGTGGTGGATCATGAATTGGAAAGGTGAAAAAACTAATGTTTTTTCCACTTTTACCCGATGTATTGGAACATCCAACGGCCATGTACGTGGACATTGTTGCTTCAACAATAGCTCTCGCGAATTTCAATGGTGAAGTCCTCTGGAAATCCGAAATAATGTGATGAATTTGGATGGACCCAAGAAATACCCGAAAACAAGTGAGTACAAAACTTTAACAGTCTTTATTTAGACGCTGGCGGCGCGGTCCCCTGGCACGGCTCGCACTCTGCGACTGGCAACTCCTGAAGGCAGAGTGGTAGGTTAGTGACCAGCAGGAACAGACAGGTAGGTGAGAGAGAAGCAGGGTCACTAACCTGGCCGCACTGAGGGCAGAGATTTGACTCTTGATGTCGATGGGGTCCGAGAGGGGGTTATCCAGGGCTCTTTATCCAGGTCCAGCTCTTTG
Organism: Fundulus diaphanus; assembly: GCA_037039145.1. Classification (NCBI taxonomy): domain Eukaryota; kingdom Metazoa; phylum Chordata; class Actinopteri; order Cyprinodontiformes; family Fundulidae; genus Fundulus; species Fundulus diaphanus. The sequence goes on from CM073136.1 coordinate 20,620,784, forward strand.
TCGAGGGGGAAATCCGTTTGATCCAGGCAGCGGTTTCCAAGTGAGAGTCCAACAGAGTATCCAAATCCAGGTCCAGGTCCAAAATCCAAAAAGCACAGACAGAAAGGGGGGCAGGCAATCTCGTTTACTCACAGACAGGCTGGGGTCAGAAACACGGAAAGGCAGTCCAGATCTCTGGGGCTGACAGGCAGAACCCAGGCAGGCAGACAAATCCAAAAGGGGGCAGACTGGTTTCAAAAAACAGAGGCAAAAACAGGTCGAGAGGTAGACAGGCAGACAGGATCTCAAATAACAAGGCTGGAAGCGCTCACCGTATGGCTAGAGACGTTCTGGCACTGGAGGCTGCGAGGAGCGGAGCTTATAAGCAGCTAGAGAAAAACACAGGTGTGCTGATTGCAATCAGCAGCTCCAGTGCCAGAAACGTTACAAATAATTGTTGTTGTAGAGTGCAGTGCCTTACCGCGACATTACGTCACAGGATGTGATGTCGCGCGGCCATTATTGCCCATATTTGGGCAATGATGGCCCAAATATGGAAAGTATTGTGGTGGCAGTAATCATACTGCCACCACAATACTTCACAGTAGGGTTGGTGTTTTAAAAACCTTTTTCAGCAAATGTAACCGGGGTCATTATGATCAAACACTTACATATATATTTCTTCGGACCACAGGACGTGTTAAAAATTTAAGTTCTTTGTCCTTAAGTGCATTTACAAACTCTAATCTGGCCATGTTGCTTTTGGAGTAATGGCTTCTTCCTGGAGCTAATATTGCAACCACTCTTTAATTTTTCTATCACATAGAACTACTTCTTCAGTAAAGTAGCCCAGTGTTGCTGTGCACTTTGTGTGTGGTCTGTCCTCTCAAACCCCCAGTTGGTCGTGGCAGAAGGCTGTTCACACTGAGCCTGATTCTGCTGGAGTTTTCCTCTCCACTGTCACTAAATGCATGGTTGGTAAGGGAGATTGCTGTGATTGTCCACTGTGGCTACATTCTCTTCTAGGAAGAGTGAATGCTGTAAGTCAATGACTTGATGCAATCTGCTGGTTATTCTTAGATAGAAAACTTTTGACCAATCTGTCTGGATAATTTTATAGAATTGACTCTGTAAAATGATTTGAGATGACGTGTTGTAAATGGGTGCTATATACTGTATATATATATATATATATAAACTGATTTGATTCCTGTCAATGTGGCCTTTAAGCCCATGTTGAAAAACAATGTGGATAAGTACACTCTTATGCACACTTCAGCCAGCATCTTCAGTATTTAGCATTATCTCTGTGACTGAGTCACAGGTTTCAAACCAAAGTATGCCCCTCTTCTGGTGGGCCATCCATCCATCCATTCATTTTCCGACACGCTTATCCTTGCTGGGATCGTGAGGGGTGCCGGTGCCGATCTCCAGCTGTCAATGGGCGAGAGGCGGACAGGTCTGCAGTCTATCGCAGGGCAGAAATAGCCCAGTCTTTTGCCCAAATTACTGTGATATAACCAAGACCTGCTGCGCTAGGATAGCACAAGTGTCATGCCAAACGACTTATCACTTATCCCCGCCAGAATTTGTATCCCCTGCGTCGGGAGCGCATTCAGCTGGAAGAATGAATCCAGTCAATTCAGCCTCATTTCCAACCTATTAGGAGTGGAAATGAAGGTTTTATTTTTCTTAACGAAATATAGCAATGGTGTCATTACATTATCGTTCAGTTAGTGGGTTAAAACTGAAAATGTAACACTTGCTATGACGGTTAAAACTCGATCTCGTTCTGAGAAAGTAAATGGCTCACTGGTCATTTCCAGATGTGTCACAAAAATATTAGCTTTATGTTATTAGATTGTCGCATGTCTGTCTGCTGAAACCAAAAATCCACCCTCCTGTGTCCATCACAGCTGTCTACTTGTTGGTCTTTTTTCTTTTTTGGTAACTAGACCCGCATGAATGGATCATAAAGCGTATTTCACGTGTGATCAAATAAACAATGAATAAAGGTACAGCCAAAATTATCAGATAAGATTTTAATTCAACCAAGAACCATATAGAGATATTAACCATATCAAGAAAACAAGATATGTCGCTTTTAAAAATAGAACAATATGAGGAATTTAAAAAATATATTTAATTTTATTAGAATGTGATGTTTAAAAATATTTAGACTTCACAACGCTGGAGGTTTTTTGTTTTATTGATTTCAAACACTCTCCTGATGCAGGGGATACAAATTCTGGCGGGGATAAGTGATAAGTCGTTTGGCACAACACCTGTGGTATCCTAGCGCAGCAGGTCTTGGTGATATCACAGTAAATTGGGCCAAAGACTGGACTTTTTCTGCCCTGCGATGGACTGGCGACCAGCCCAGGTTGTACCCCGCATCTCGCCCATTGACAGCTGGAGATCGACACTGGCACCTTGCGAACCCAACAGGGATAAGCGTGTTGGAAAATTAATGAATGGATGGATGGACTGGGCTATTTCCTTTTTCCTTGCCATCAAGATCTCTGCCAACTGGCACCAGAAAATGGTATTATTGGGCTTTCTTCGTCTGGAAACAGAGGCATACAACACCTTACCGGCGCAGCCATGATGAACTGGTTGAACTCGCACAGCTGACAATACGCCGATCTGATTGGCTGAGCAGCAAAACTTGAATCACGTGACCTCTTGGACCGGAGCGCAATAGTTTATATTTTCTATCAGCTATAACTTATTCATGTGCAAGTGAAAACGTGGGAACATTGGTGTTTTGAGATCACAGCTATACTTAGCAACTGATCCCGGTGCAAGAAAGTTGCCCCCTGACCGTTCATATGAAAAGTCATCCTACAGATTCTGGCCCACGGCCTATATAGGCCAGAGTGTAACATTTTATGGCCCCAGGATGTTTTCATTCCAATTCCAATAAAAGAAAAAAAAATTTTGTACAAGCATGTTTTTTTACTAGTGTCATTTATTGCAGAATTGCATATCACAATGCCCAAATAGGCTTTTACACTTTCAGATTTTTTTTTATGTAACAACTCAGTAATTTCTCACACTGTGTAATAAACTGACTGTTTGTGCAGTGAGTCTTTGCCATCCTTTCAGCACGTCATACACATACCGTGCTATTAGGACCTATATCTCTTCAATTCAATTCAATTTTATTTATATAGCGCCAATTCATGAAACATGTCATCTCAAGGCACTTTACAAAGTTAAATTCAATCATATTATACAGATTGGGTCAGATTATACAGATTGGTCAAAGATGTTCCTATATAAGGAAACCAGTTGATTGCATCAAAGTCCCGACAAGCAGCATTCACTACTGGAGAAGCGTAGAGCTACAGGGAGAGTCGTCTGCATTGTCCATGGCTTTGCTGCAATCCCTCATACTGAGCAAGCATGAAGCGACAGTGGGAAGAAAAACTCCCCATTAACGGGAAGGAAAACCTGCGGCAGAACCGGGCTCAGTATGAACGGTCATCTGCCTCGACCGACTGGGGGTTACAGAAGACAGAGCAGAGACACAACAAGAGAGACAAAAAAGCACAGAAGCACACATTGATCTAGTAATCTGTTCTACATTAGATGGTAATAGCGGGTGAGCCGTCTTCTTTGGATGATGTCACATTTAACAGAACGCCAGACCAGGTGTACCTACTATGAAGATAAAAGAGAGAGAACAGAAATTTTAAGCAGAAATGACAACACGTAATGCATAATTGAAGAACAGCAGAACTCTATAGAGTGAGAAAATTAGATCCTGATGTCCTCCAGTAACCTAAGCCTATAGCAGTAAAACTATAAAGGTAGCTCAGAGTAACATGAGCCACTCTAGTAATAAGCTTTGTCAAAAAGGAAGGTTTTAAGATTAGTCTTAAAAGTAGACAGGGTGTCTGCTTCACGGACCAAAACTGGGAGTTGGTTCCACAGGAGAGGAACCTGATAGCTAAAGGATCTGCCTCCCATTCTACTTTTAGAGACTCTAGGAACCACCAGCAGACCTGCAGTCTGAGAGCGAAGTGCTCTGTTAGGAACATACGGGGTAATCAGAGCTCTGATATACGATGGAGCTTGATTATTAAGGGCTTTATATGTTAGAAGAAGAATTTTAAATTCTATTCTTGATTTAACAGGAAGCCAATGAAGGGAAGCTAAAATTGGAGAAATATGATCCCGCTTGTTGATTTTCATCAGAACTCTTGCTGCAGCATTTTGGATCAGCTGAAGGCTTTGAACTGCATTTTGTGGACTTCCTGATAGTAAAGAATTACAATAGTCCAGCCTTGAAGTAACAAATGCTTGGGCTATTTTTTCAGCATCACTCCTGGACAGAATGTTTCTAATTTTGGCGATATTCCGGAGGTGAAAAAAGGAAACTCTGGAAACCTGTTTAATATGAGATTTAAATGACATGTCTTGGTCAAAAATAACACCAAGGTTTTTTACTTTATTACCAGAGGCCAAGTTAATGCCATCCAGATTAAGTGATTGGTTAAGAAGTTTATTTTTTGAGGACTCTGGCCCAAAGATTACAACTTCGGTCTTGTCAGAATTTAGATGCAGGAAATTTAAAGTCATCCAGCTTTTGATGTCATCAAGACATGACTGCAGTCGAAGTAATTGATTGGATTCATCAGGATTTATGGATAAATATAGCTGAGTGTCATCAGCATAACAGTGGAAATTAATCCCATGCTGTCTGATAATTTTGCCGATCGGAAGCATATATATAGTAAAGAGAATTGGTCCAAGGACTGAACCTTGTGGTACTCCACAGGTGACCCTAGAGTTTGAGGAAGATTTATTATTAACATGAACAAACTGGAATCTGTCCGACAGATAAGATTTAAACCAGCCTAATGCTTTCCCCTTAATCCCTACAGCATGTTCAAGTCTTTGTAGGAGAATATTGTGATCAACTGTATCAAATGCAGCACTGAGATCTAACAGGACAAGTACAGACACAAGTCCATTATCTGAGGCCATGAGAATATCATTAGTGACCTTCACCAGAGCTGTTTCAGTGCTATGATGAGCTCTGAAGCCTGACTGAAACTCCTCAATTAGGTCATTGCTTTGTAAATGTTCACAAAGTTGATTAGCAACTACTTTCTCAAGAATTTTAGATAAGAAAAGAATATTAGATATAGGTCTGTAGTTTACTAGCTCATCTTGATCAAGAGAAGGTTTCTTAAGTAAAGGTTTATAACAGCTACTGTTATGGAAATATAATCACGTATATTTAGTAAGTGTAGTTTAAAGTAATATAGATGTTAACTTTAACCCAGTGACCTAAACAGATGAGGATGTATAAAAAAGGTTGGATTCACATTTCAGTGGGCCTTGTGTCAAACACAGGATACAGCAAGGAGGTCTGGTGAGTAGATAACGCTGTTAGAAATGCTTACATGAGGCTTCTCATTGTTTTAGTTAACTTCCAGGAGACAAGCTAGGAACAATAGAATACATTTAACGGTTAAAGGTTAGGAAACAGATGTTCTCAGCAGACTGAATGTCTCATGTAGGTCCAGCCCCGCTTGGACTGTCTGTCTTAAAAAGGGGGGAACAACGTGTATGTGTTGAGACAGGCTTCAGACACAGGCAGAGAACTTAAGGTATTCGATGCTGTGATAAACGTGTAAGTGTCTCCCACTTTGGAATTCCAAATTGTAATAAATATATGTTTAACTTTTGTTTTTGCCTCTGAATTCACTGCCTTTTTTCTCTCTGTGCCAAATCTCCGAACGGGTGAGACGAGAAGGGGTGAGGGGCCGTTAGCTAAACGGGCCTCACAGGTGCCTGACTCGTTAACTGGAGCCGTGACCCGGATTTTGGCTGTGAGTAAAAAGTCTGTTTGAATATTGGACACGAAGGAGGACCTTGCCATAAGCATCACGGGTCGACCCAAAACAGGTAAGGAGATGTTTTCTCCATTGGCAAAATGTTAGTTTTGTAGGCCAAATTGAGTGATGCTTTTGGTTTTAGGGAATCTCTTCTCAAAATATCAGAGGCTGAACAGTACAAATAGGTTTAAATAGAATTTATGTTGAAACCGAGAAATGAGAGAATGAGAGTTATCTGTATGTCCACGTCAGAAAACCGTAAAATAAGATAGAAATGATAAAAGAGATAAAAGCCAAGAAGCCGTTAAGTTGTGAGGCTGTTGAAAAATAAAATAAAAGACAATAAAAAAGATAAAATTACAAAGATAAAAAATAGTCTCGGAAGTTGGTCGCTCCCTCTCCATGACTGACGAGTCTGGAAAATTTTAACACTGAGGTGGAACGTTACCTCGGAGAAAGGGGACTCTCCAAAGAAACGTAGCGATAGGGACGGCCAAGAATACAAAACCATCTAAAAGTTGAGGCTAAGACAGCAAGACCTTTAAAGTGAGCTGTAAAAGAAGATAAGAGATTAAAAAGGGCCCTAAGGGAACATTTAAATTGTTCTCTAGCATCAGAACGGGGATTCTGATTGCACGACGGTTAGACCGAGGTGGTATTTAAATGAATAGTGGGTTCCGTCGACTACGGAAAGGGTAAAGAGGACCTTCCGTGATGCGCAAGGCTGTCTGTCTTAAATGTTGTCTGTCCTGGTCGGTTTAACAATTTTATTTTGGCTTAAATGGGATCCATGGTTTGAATGATTAGAAGCTCTGGTGTGAGTCTGTCTCTCTGTGTGTGCGCGGCTTCGAAGTCTCTTGTGTGTGTGTGAGAACGGGTGGTTACGCATGCGTATGTGTGGCTGTGAATAGCTTTGCACGTGTTCTTTTTGCGGTGGAAAAGTACTGAGTCAGGAAGCTGTGTATAGCCCGGATCATGGCGGGAGCTTTTGATCAGGAATTTCAGGACGACGCATGGGGTTCGGCCCCTTGGAAGTCCTTGGGTGAACAAGTAGAGGCGCTGATGGGTTTTGTTGAAACGCATGAAAAGTTAGATAAAAAGACCCAGTCGGCGTGGAGACAGAAAGTGCTTGGAGCCGTTACAGCAGAAGAGAAACGGCTGGAACACAGCGAACCCCTGGGCAAGTATTTGGTGAAACAATATGCTAAAAGTAAGAAACATCTTAATGATTGTATTCAAAGACAAAAATCTGTTGGTTTGTTGCATTTTGGGAAGCGTGATCAGGAAAACGCAGATAGAGAAGTTAAATCATGGGAAAAACTGTTGGTAATTTGGCAGGGTATTAAACATTTGTTTGAAACAAAAGAAGAAACATCAGCACAATGTCCACCCCCATACAATTTAAACACTCCTTCTTCCGGATTGTATCCAGTTCTGGATGTTAGAGGCGGAGAATTAGTAGTAAAAAACGCTTCCGGCATATACTGCAAGGGGCGATATATGTTTAGATAGTACTCAACACCCACATACGTCATTTAATGCACCACCCATAACCCTCACTCCTTTTAAGTCTTGTGAACCTTTTCTCGCTCGAGCTGCTCGCGAGAACCCGTCTCAGTCTGTTAACAGGCCTTCTTCCCCGCCTACAGCTTGTCAGATGACGAAAGCAGGCCCTGAGGAGCATGTGTTGCACGCCCAGGAACCTGGAGTAAGACCACCCTCTAGGGGCTGTTCTTCTGTATCTTCAGAAGACACACAACCAGCAACAGGTTTAAATCATGTTGATCTTAATAAAACAGGAACTAGATCACCAGCAGCATCGACTAATGTCAGGTTTAATAATCCACGTTCATTGGAGCCTGAGGTTAATGTAAAAATGTCAATAAAAGGGGTTTGGAAGGAGGACGACTCCACTGATTTGTTAAATGTGCCACTGTTGGATTTCTCCTTAGAGGGAGAAATGCATGCTGAAGAAGGCATGGCAAATGATAATGGGTTATATCATCCTACCGAGGACACAGAATTTGCAAGAAGACAGAGGACATCACGAACTCGTGATGTGAGTAGGATTTTAAATAACAGCTTTCGCAGCATGCATCCAATGATAACTCGTTCTCAAGGTCCCACTAGAGTGCAGATGCCCATATTGCAAAATAATATGGGCACAGAAAACTATGTCCCTTATTCATTTGGAGATGTACAAGCCCTGGTGGACAAATTGCCTAGTATTGCAGCTGGTGGCAGATTGTGGCTTGCCCAACTTGATAATCTAACTAAAGGAACTAAACTGGCTTTGGGTGATTTTAGAGCTGTTCTAGGCCGTTGTGTTCCTGCTTCAACTGCAGATGACATTGAATATGAAGCTCGAACATCCAATATTGGAGATGAAACTTTACTCTCTTCAGTTATCACTCGTTTGGGGAACGCAATTAGAGAACATTTCCCATTATCAACTCCTGCAGCGGTTCCCAAGTTTGACTGGGATCCCTCACAGCATCCAAAGGATTTCATTACTCAAGCTGAAGAGAGTTGGATTAAACACACAGGTGTAAATCCAAAAGGGGATAGTTCTAACTTGGGTGAATTATTCAGGGAAGCAGTCCTGAAAGGTGTGCCTCCTTTGGTGTCACAGCTGATGAAACAGAATCCTGAGATGCCTGGTTGTGAGTATGCCCGCTGGGAAAAACATCTTGTACATCATTTGCATGTTGCTCAGGATGTAGAGAAGAAGAAAAAACAAGAGAAAGAGGACATGCATGATCAATTAATCAAATTGCAATTATTAGACGCACGACAGCAGGTAAATAAACGTAAACAAGAAAAAACTGAACATGTTATGGTCTCAGCAGTTGCATCACCTGGGGCTCCGTCCCCGATGGTGACACCTCAGTTTAATCCAATACAAGGGGGAGGGATCCCCCCTCCTGTTTTCTATCCTCCATGTAATTACAGATCTGCGGGTTCTGCGCGTGGATTCGGATGGCGATTTGGTGGACGGCGTGGACGGTCAGGTTGGAACCGTGGTCTGAGAGGACGAGGTGGATATGGCGGACCTGGGAGAGCACCTGTCGACATTTGCTTTAACTGTGGACAAATTGGACACTGGGCAAGGGATTGTCAATCCCCACCAGGAGGTGAGATTGTGCCACCAAACCCTAACATGGCCCCGCCTCCGCAAGGTCAGTACCCCCAGGTCGGAGAAAACTTTTATGGACAATTTTGACACATCCCTGAGAATAACTCCAGCAGCGTGAGTTCCGCAGACCCCATGCTGCCAGCAAAGGTTGGAGAAGAACACATGAACTTTTTAGTCGACACTGGAGCTACGTATTCCACTATAATCAATCAGCCATCTGCCTCTGTGCTGTCGACTAAGACTGTGTCACTAATGGGTTTCTCAGGGAAGGAACAGCGTCTGCCGTTGACTTTACCACTTCCGGTGAAAGTTGGAAACCAGAAACTGCAACATTCATTCGTATGGTCTCCATCTACACCTGTCAATTTGATGGGAAGAGACTTGTTGGTTAAACTGGGAGCCGCAGTGCTTTGTGGACCTCAAGGTTTGACTGTTACCTTTCCAGACGGTTCTTCTCTAGCATGCGGTCACACTTTCCAGGATGGACAGTATCTGGTTCGGCCCGTGGGGGAAGAGTTTGCTGACATCTACTGGGGACTCTTAACAGAACCTGCTGAAGCTGGTGTTCTCTCGGTGTTCCAGCTTTGGAAGCCTTGGATTCAAAGCCTAAGTTCCTACCTGACTCCACCTGATCCGCCACACGTCACTCTGTTCTACGACAGAAATCACGCAGATTGGTATGAGGAATTATTTGCTGCAGACCTTGAAGGTAACACATGGACAGTCACATCTAAGAACATATATGTGGCCCCTGAGGGGGTGGCAGCCGCGGTGATGTTAACTCCTGAACAGCAGCAATGGTATATGATGTCAGATGAAGCATTTCCTCATATTTCTCTTTCTCTCCATTCTGAGCGACAGGCCAGTGAATTAGGAGGGATGGTTAAGCGTTCCCTCCAGACTACTGATTGGGCACGGACCAGCGTCCCAGGTTTGCTGTTTTCAACTTCCACTAACACATATCAGATTGTCTGTGATGTCACTGACACAGTTCTTTTGAAACATGAGCTTTTGACTCGACACCATGGCAGGGAACGTACCGACCATCATAAAGCAGCAGAGATGTTGGATGCTCTCCCATCACAACTCTGGGCAACCAGTCCCACAGACGTGGGATTAGTTTCATGTGCTCCAGTTTCATTTCAGGTTGCGACTGACTCTCCTATTTGGGTGAATCAGTATCCACATAAACCTCAAGCGGAGGAAGGCATTGCTGACACCATCACAGGCCTTTTGACAGCTGGAGTATTAGAACCCTCTGTCTCAGCCTGGAACACACCCATTCTCCCAGTGGAAAAGAAACAAACTGGTAAATATCGCATGGCACATGATCTTAGAGCTGTAAATTCTGTTTTGAAGACACCTACAATCCCTGTACCTAACCCATATGTGGCCATTTCCAGTTTGGAGCCCTCTCAGCAGTGGTACACATGTATCGACTTGGCGAACGCATTTTTCTGTCTTCCTTTGGCTGAAGAATGCAGAGACGTTTTTTCATTCACTTATAAAGGTCGCCAGCTGCGTTACACCAGACTGCCACAGGGATTTGCCCTATCACCAGGTATCTTTAATCAGGTTTTGAAAGATGTTTTGCAGACATGTCCTCTGCCAAGAAACACCACCCTTATTCAGTACGTGGACGATCTGCTGTTGGCTTCACCAACTGCTGAGATCTGTCTTCAGGCTACAGAACTGGTTCTGAGACACCTCCATGAACATGGGTTCAAGGTCAGTAAGGATAAACTGCAAATTGCCAGAAAACAGGTTTCTTTCCTGGGCCGTGTCATCTCCGCAGGAACAACCAGTATGTCCTCCAGTCATAAACAGAGCATTTTGTCACATCCTAAACCGCTGCGCGTGAAAGACATGCTGTCTTTTCTGGGATTGACTGGTTACAGCCGTAACTATATTCCCGGCTATGCAGACCTGACGCAGCCTTTGAGGGACCTCGTGAAGGCGCAAGGTATGAGAAAACTAAATAATGTTTTGATTTGGACTCAGGAAGCGGAAGAAGCATTTGTTCTGCTTAAACAACGACTTGCATCTGCTGCTGAATTGACTCTTCCAGACTACTCTATCCCATTTTTTCTTGATGTTTCTGCAACCAGATTTGCTTTAAATGGCATCTTGTTTCAGAGAAAAACAGGCGAGAGAAAAATTTTGATGTATATATCAGTCATGTTGGATAACGTGGAAAAACGTCACCCCCAATGTACACAATATGCAGCAGCAATAGCCAGAATGATTCAAAAGACTGCACATTTAGTCATGGGACACAGTCTAACTATTTTGACAACTCACAGTGTTGTGGCTTATGTGAATTCACAAAGCTTCACTATGACTGCACTCAGACAACACAGGCTGTCCAAAATTTTGGAAGCACCCAACATCATATTCACGCATGAAGGTGTGAACATGGCAGATGGCATGACAGATGGCGAACCCCATCAATGTGAAGAATTGGTTGCCAGGATGGAGAAGGTGAGACCAGACCTAGAGGCTAGTCCTATTGAAGGCCCACAGGTGAGACAGTTGTTCACAGATGGCTGCTGTTTCAGACATGAAACTGAAGGACTCAGAGCAGCCTATTCTGTTGTTGAGCGAATAGGCTCAGGATTTGTAACAAGGAAGGCAGAAAGGTTACAAGGACCTCAGTCAGCGCAGAGAGCAGAGCTAATAGCAGTGATTGAGGCATTAAAGTTGGCAGAACAACAGGAGGTAAATGTATATACAGATTCAGCTTATGCCGCAGGTGCAGTTCATGTGGAGTTATGTCAGTGGTTGAGAGCAGGATTTTTGACAGCGGGGGGTAAACCTATAAAACACGAGATGGAAATGAGAGAGCTGGCCGATGTGTTGATATTACCGGCCAGAATTGCCGTGATAAAGTGCAAAGGACATGATAACAGTAATTCAGACATTGCATTAGGGAATCAGGCTGCAGACCAGGCTGCCAAAGCAGCCGCTGGATATGCGCCTCAGATGATGATGGTGACGGTGGAAGATGAGCTGAGAGAAGAGTTGAGCATGTGTAACATTAAACAGTTGCAGAGCAGAGCAGCTCCGGAGGAGAAGAATATGTGGAGACTCAGAGGAGCCTCAGAGCAGGAAGGTTGCTGGAGAGGGCCAGATGGCAGACTGGTTTTTCCTCCAGGTTTGAAACAGAAGCTTTTTACTGAGGCACATGGTGTTGGACATGTGGGTGTCAGACAGATGATGGACAACTTGAACCATTGGTGGCATCCATTTATGTCAGATATGGTCAAACATTTTGTAAAAAGTTGTGCACTGTGTGGGCAATTTAACTCAAAGAAGACTTTGAAACCGTTGCAGGGAAGATTTCCTTTGATCACAGTTCCTGGCAAGGAAGTGATTCTTGATTATACAGATATGGTGACCCGAGCTGGAGGCTTTAAGTATTTGTTGGTGTGTGTGGACGCTTTTACAGGATGGCCAGAGGCCTGGCCTGCTAGAAGAGAGGACAGCAAAACGGTGATAAAATGCCTCATTAACCATTACATTCCCAGGCACGGGTTCCCTGAAAAGATAAGGACTGACAATGGAACCCACTTCAAGAACCAGGACCTGCAACGAGTGGAGTCCAGTTTAGGGCTCACGCACAGGTTTGGCACCGTGTATCACCCCCAGTCGCAGGGCAAAGTGGAGAGGATGAACCTGAACTTGAAAAATAAGTTGGCTAAAATCTGTGCGCAAACGAAACTATCATGGGTTGATGCCTTGCCTCTCGCTCTGATGTCAATTAGGTCTTCGGTTAATTCAACCACAGGATTTACTCCTTACGAGCTGGAGACGGGAAGAAGCTTTCCTGGGCCCCAACGTCGACCACTGGGAACTGCAGGCGACCTGCAGATTCTGACAAGTAAGGAGTACTTTTCACAGTTGCAGGCTGTGCTGGAGGCGTACACCAAGATCCGTGGACATCCCAAGGAAGGAGAAAGAGGACCACCACCTCCGGACGTCGACTGGGTTTGGCTCAAGGTCATCAAAAGAAAGTGGTCAGAGCCGAGGTTCACGGGACCCTTCAAAGTGATCGAGAGAACCTCACATGCGGTGAGGTTGGGAGGAAAAGGTAATACGTGGTTTCATTGGAGCCAGTGTGCACCAGCAGCAGAACCTCAGAGGTCGTTGACGGAGGTTCAGGAGGTTTAAAGGAGCGGATCAGCTGATTGGGCTCAGTCAGCTGTGAATAGAACCAGACTCAGGGTCACAATAACACCCTCTGGTTCTTGACACCACAGGCAGTCTACCTGTGTGTTGAAGACCCAGCCTGCAGATTCATCACGGTGTATTGAGTGGCTGTGGGACCCACCCTTCTTCTACGAACGTCTGCAAGAAAGAAGTTGATGTCATTGTGAAAAAAAAAAAAAAAGAAAAAAAAAAAAAAAAAAAAAAAAAAAAACCTTGTGATCATTTGTGGGATTTTCTATGCTTTTTATCTTTCTAGCTTTAAATATAACAAATGTTTTGATCTACTTTTTACAATATTTTTTGATCTTATATTTCTATAATATTTTGACTTGTTTGAGCTGGTACACAGTCATTAGGTTACATTTGCTGGTGAAGGACCTTTATGGTAAGTTGGTAATAGTTTTAGGATTTTGTTCAGCTGAAACGAGGGTTTATTTTTGTTTCATACTCTTTATAGATAACATTTTTTCAGGTGAAGGAGCAAGTGTTTCCTGGTCTACAGATTCGATTTTTACATTTAGAATATTCTGGTTTTTGTATGAAATTAAACATGGAGCAGAAATTGGGTGCTGGATTGGTTCAGCGGCAGCTGACGTTGGGTTTATGGGTTTTACTTCTTATGTTGTGCATGCTTGTTTTCAGCATTGTTATTCGAGGAGCAGGTGCTGCTGATCCTATCAGGCGTCAGGAGCGGGCCATTCAGGATACAGATGATTGTCTGACTCAACATCGTGGTATTGAACTGCATTACACTTTGGGTACAAGGGTTGTATTTGAATTCGATTTATGCTCAGTGGTAGATTGTGGTAGTGACCCATCAATCTGGCAGGAATCTGATGTTTATGCTTGTGTATTGCCGAAGGGGGTTCCTGACTCCCCTGTACCTTGGTGCTACCGCTGGATTTATATGAGGTGGCACACCGGAAATGAGGCTGTTCCGGTGCGCCATGGGGGATTTGATAAATTATTACAACAAGCATTGACTCTTACCAAAGGCCATCGTCAGGTAGTACAAGGTGTTAATCCCATTATCTTGACCATTTCTGGATTGAACATTAATCCGTATTTTGGAGCATACACTGGGGTTTATTCTGAATATAGCAGTGGCGTTACTAAGCCCAAACCTTGTAGTATTAGTCCGTCAGGGTTTTATCTTGTCCTAGGAGCAGGTGCATGGGATAACGGTCCCGTTGGTTTAGTTAAACTTTCTCTACATAATGCAACTACTTCTGGTGTACAGATTCTTTCACCACAAGTGGGGAAAGCCTTGTCCTCTTCAGGAGGACTTCATGTAGATTATAATAAATTGACCCCTGGTAACATTCTTAAGAGTTCTACAGGGGATAGGAGACGCAATTTGTGGGTTTCTTGGATGGCTCAGACTGCCAGACAATATACGGCTGAGAGCTGTGTGGCATGTGCTGCGGCTAGGCCAATTTTAACAACAGAACCAGCACCTTTATTTCCTTTTGAGGATCCTACAGGATATGATTGCATTTTAGAGTTGACAAAAGGCCGCTCTGTGGGGTGTGAGTTCTATCATGATCTTTTCCCTCCTATAAACAATGACACTATTCCTGGGCCGTTTACTCCTGGTAATCACATTAAACAGTATGTGTGCTTTAATTTCACAGGGGAAGGGACAGAGGATTTATCAACGTTGGGTGTGATTCCATCGGAGTGGTGTAAATTTTATTTTCATTTTCAAGGCATAGGTTCATGGGCAAGAGCTGGATTGTATTATTATTGTGGCGGAAGACAGTTGTTTGTTCAGATCCCTTTTGGCTCTGTGGGTGTGTGTGCCATGGTAAGGTTGGTGGCACCACTGTTGTTAATGGGACCTGGGTTAAACCAGGAACACTTGTTACATAGAATTAAGCGTAGTTCTGATTTTGATTTGGCACGTAATTCTCCTACATACATAGATTCGATCGGGGTCCCCAGGGGGGTTCCCGACAGGTACAAGTTGGTAGACCAGGTTGCAGCAGGTTTTGAATCCATATTCCTTTGGATTACTCCTAATAAGAACGTTGATAGGATTAATTACATACATTACAATGTGTTACGTTTGTCTAATCTGACTAGAGATGCTGTTGAAGGGTTAGCTGAACAATTAGCTCCTACCTCTCTTATGGCTGTTCAGAATAGGATGGCACTGGATATGCTTTTGGCGGAAAAGGGGGTGTTTGCGCCATGTTTGGAGATATGTGTTGTACGTTTATTCCTAATAATACCGCACCGGATGGGTTGGTGACTAAAGCTTTAGAAGGTTTGAGGACTCTGAGTAAAACGATGCATGAACAATCAGGAATAGATAATCCTTTGGATAAATGGCTGACACAGGCTCTGGGTAAATGGAAGAACTTAATTATTTCTATGATGCTTTCTCTGTCAGTGTTTTTGGGTATTTTGGTTACGTGCGGCTGCTGCTGTGTCCCCTGTTTGAGAACTCTCGCTGTTCGCTTTATTGTCACTACTCTTGAAAAGGGCACAGTTACCTCGTCTTCTCTCAATAATCAGATGTTACAGGTGGGGACAGAGCCTCCTCTAAAGGATGTAAGATTGGAGTTGGTTCAGTATCATGGGGTGATATGAGATTTTTCCGGTATTATCCTGTTTGATTTTCTGTTGATCTATGCATATATATTGTTTTGCATGTGTTTGATTTTTATACTGATTATGAGTTACTCATTAAATTTTTTCTGATTTATTTCACTGTGTTGATTTGGATGTGTTTGACTTGCTAAGGTTAATTTTTGCATGCTTTGTTTCTGATGTTTGCTCCAGTATGTTTACCAAATTCACAGGTGTGTTTTTTCTGTGTCTCACAATTTTAGTTTTATGCTTCTATATTCAGTATCTGCATTTTTGTGGACTCTCTTTGTGAGAGTCCAAAGGGGGAATTGTTATGGAAATATAATCATGTATATTTAGTAAGTGTAGTTTAAAGTAATATAGATGTTAACTTTAACCCAGTGACCTAAACAGATGAGGATGTATAAAAAAGGTTGGATTCACATTTCAGTGGGCCTTGTGTCAAACACAGGATACAGCAAGGAGGTCTGGTGAGTAGATAACGCTGTTAGAAATGCTTACATGAGGCTTCTCATTGTTTTAGTTAACTTCCAGGAGACAAGCTAGGAACAATAGAATACATTTAACGGTTAAAGGTTAGGAAACAGATGTTCTCAGCAGACTGAATGTCTCATGTAGGTCCAGCCCCGCTTGGACTGTCTGTCTTAAAAAGGGGGGAACAACGTGTATGTGTTGAGACAGGCTTCAGACACAGGCAGAGAACTTAAGGTATTCGATGCTGTGATAAACGTGTAAGTGTCTCCCACTTTGGAATTCCAAATTGTAATAAATATATGTTTAACTTTTGTTTTTGCCTCTGAATTCACTGCCTTTTTTCTCTCTGTGCCAAATCTCCGAACGGGTGAGACGAGAAGGGGTGAGGGGCCGTTAGCTAAACGGGCCTCACAGGTGCCTGACTCGTTACTACTTTAAAAACCTGTGGTACATATCCATTTACTAAGGATAGATTAATCATGTCCAAAATAGGACCACTGATCAAAGGGAATACCTCCTTAAACAACTTGGTTGGGATTGGGTCTAACATACAGGTAGAAAGTTTAGATGAAGCTAAGATTTTAGATAGCTCAGAAAGCTCTACTGCTTCTAAACAGTTCAAACACTGTGCAGGTTCTAAAGATTCCTCCAATGCTGCCTTACTTACTGGGGATGAGGTAATCATGTTTGGGAGAATGCCAATTATTTTATTTTTAATGGCATCAATTTTATGTATGAAGAATCCCATAAAATCATTACTGCTAAGAGCTAAGGGAATGGATGGATCAACAGAGCTGTGGCTCTGAGTAAGTTTGGCAACTGTACTAAAGAGAAATCTAGGATTATTTTTATTCTCTTCAATTAATGATGAAAAATATGCTGCTCTAACTCTGTGAAGGGTCTTGTTATACAACAATAGACTGTCCCTCCAGATTAAGTAGGATTCCTCTTGGTGTGTAGAGCGCCATTTTCTCTCCAATTTCCTAACATTGTGCTTCAAGGAACGCAGCTCTGAATTAAACCAGGGAGCCAGCTTCCTGTGAATTATCACCTTCTTTTTCAAGTGAGCTACATTGTCTAATGCAGAACGCAACGAGGAAGTCACACTGTTAGCAAAGGTATCGATTTGTGAATGGGAAGAAACAGCATTGCTGCCATCTACAGGGCATTTCTGCAATACTGGGGATATTAAAAGGGGGACAGACTCTTTAAGTTTTGATACAGCATTATCCGATAAAGATCTACTATAATGGAACCCTCTTTTGGGGGTGGAGAACTCAGTTAGATTAAACTCAAAGTTATTAAAAAATGGTCAGATAGGACAGGGTTGTGAGAGAATACTGTTAATTCTTCACAATCAGTGCCAAGGTCCAAAGTATGGAGCAGAGAGTGCGTTGGCTTATGCACATTTTGAGCAAAACCAATTGAATCTAGGATAGTTTTAAAGGCTACACTAAGGTTATCACATTCAGTGTCAACATGGATGTTAAAATCACCCACTATAATAACCTTGTCAATATTTAACACCAAATCAGATAAGAAGTCTGACAGCTGATCCAAAAACTGAGTGTAAGGGCCTGGTGGACGATACAAAACAATAAACAGAAGAGGTTTTATTGCTTTGCAGTTTGGATGAGGGAAACTGAGGGTTAAATGTTCAAAAGAACTGTAATTATTAATTGGACTGGGACTAATTAATAGATCAGACTGAAAGATGGTCGCCACTCCTCCTCCTCTTCCCACAGATCTGGGAATGTGGAAATTTGAATAACTGGAGGGAGTTGACTCATTTATACTAACGTAGTCCTCTTGTAGCCAGGTTTCTGTGAGACAAAACAAATCAATCTGATTATCAGAAATCAATTCATTAACTAACAGAGTCTTTGGAGGGAGAGACCTTATATTTAATAGACCACATTTAATTCTTTTATTTTTTGGTTCAAAGTGATCCGTATGGATTTTTATTAGATTTTTATGATTTGTTCCCTTTAGATCAGTTTTTGATCTGTTAAGTTTTGGCCGTGGGAAAGACACCGTCTCAATAGGATAATGGGTGGGTAACAGTACAGAAGCTGCAGAGAGGTGTGTTAAACTACGGCTCTGCTTCCTGGTCTGGACCCTGGGTTGTCAGCATTTAGGAGAACTAATAAATCCGGCCAGATTCCTAGAAAGAAGAGCTGCACCATCCAAAGTGGGATGAATACCGTCTCTCCTGATCAGTAGAGGTGGGCGGATCGATCCTAGGATCGATACTATCGATACCAACGCGGGTATTGATATTGAACAATATTCTTTTAACAGGATCGATCCTCTTTATTCTCTCCCGCGCGCGCTGACTGCAGAGATTCACCAGTCTCCCCTTCTGTGCCAACACCGGCACTCTGCTGGCTGCTGCTCCCCCTCCCCTCTCGTACATGGCTCAGCGGCACCAGCCAATCAGCACGCAGGCTCACCCTGTCCCTCCCACTGTGCTCTCTCAACTCAACACACACAAACAACCGCCGCGCGCGGCGCGCGGCTCCTGTTCAGACACGGAGAGAGAGAGAGACCACCAGAGCGGAGAAACATGAAGAGAGAAATATGTTTTGTAAAAAGCCGGTTAAATTCAGTGGAAACACAACAAATTTATCTAAGCACGTGAAAAACCATGAGGAAGAAAACGTCGAGCGACAGAAGAAACTTCTCTGATTGCCCCGACAGACCAGACCCACAGACTGACGTCACTGACTGAGGCGTTTCAGTCCTCCGGAGAACATCCAGGTAGATCAGAGCAGCAGTTCATGTTAGTTTTCAAAGTAGATATTATCTATCATATGTTACTGGAGCCCACACAGAAAATGTAATTAAGACCTTGAAAGAACCCAGTACATATATCCTATTAAAAAGTGTTATTTAAGATAACATTAGCTAATCCTTTATTTATCCCACGACGGGGAAAATTATAGGATTAAAGCAACAAGCAGGTGCACACAATACAGACAAAATTACATAAGGATTGAAAGATATAAGAGGTGGATTAGGAAAAAAACACTGAACATAACATTATTATTATTATTTAATTGTAATAATAAAATAAAAATCAAATGTTAAAAGTATCGGTATCGGATCGATATCGGCAATACTGCCCCTTGTATTTACTTGGTATCGGATCGATTAAAAATTCCCGGTATCGCCCACCTCTACTGATCAGACCAGGTTTTCCCCAGAAAGTTTGCCAGTTATCAATGTAGCCCACGTCGTTTTCTGGACACCACCTAGACAACCAGCGGTTGAATGACGACATGCGGCTAAACATGTCATCACTGGTCAGATCAGGCAGGGGACCAGAGAAAATTACAGAGTCCGATATTGTTTTAGCAAACTCACACACCGAAGCAACACCAACTTTGGTGACCTCTGATCGGCGTGACCGGGTGTCATTACCGCCAGCGTGAATATCTGAAGTATACAGTCACTTTATATTTTGTGTCTAACACTTTTTATTAATTCAGAAACAGTAATGACACCATCAATTGAAAGTATTTACTAACAGTCAGTACCTCATAACTAACCTGACATCCCGTTTGCCAATAATCAGCATTGCTTCCATGAAAACAGCGGCAGCCGGCGTGGGATGTTGGAGGCTTTTACAACCGGTCTGGCATCTTTGTAGCATCCTGGCATTCTCTGGCATTATCGTGGCATCTTCGTGGCACCCAACGGCCACAGACTTCCTAAGTGTGCCAGCGTGTTTTCAAGTGATGTTTTTATATCACCACATTTATTTTTCTTATCACGAGTCAAACCACTCATACAGTCACCTTATAACTTTATTAAATTGTTTAAAAATGTTTATTAAATGATGTGAATTTAGCACATGATTAATTGAAAGTAAATATAGAATAGGTATTAAATAACCGCAAAATCAAAGCATTTGCCCATAAACAGCAACAGAAGTGCGGCAGGCGGCCTGCCAGCTTAGTGACACCTTGTGGCAGCTGCATGCCACTGCAGCTGCCACAAGGTGCCAGAGAACCTGCCATTAGTTACGGCAGCTGGATTGGCGGCGTTGTGACACCTTGTGGCAGGCGACTGGCGAAAGTTCCGCAAGCTTTTATTGGAAATAATATCAATAAAACATGATTATTTGGAAGTAGTTATAGACTAACAGGCATCTATAACAAATCGTTTGCCCACACACAGCAACAGGAATGCAGGCAACAGCCGTGACACCTTCTTGGCAGTCGCATGCCACTGAAAGTGCCACCGGAATTGCCATTACTAGGTGCCGCTGCCACCAGAAGTGCCACTATTAGCTGCCGCGACCACCGGAAGTGCCGCTGCCACCGGAAGTGCCACTCTTAGCTGGAGCTGCCACAGTGTTATGCCATAATAACGCCATGATAAATAATTGATCTCAGATTGAATTCTAAACAGTGGAAGGGTTGACAAAGGAATTCTGTCCTGCTGCAGACATGGAAGGACATGGCCGGAAGGACAGCCTCTCTTCCTGTCTCTTTCCCCTTCTCAGGGTCTCTCTCAGCAGGAGGTCAGCTGTGACCACTCCCAACAGATAAAAGCCACAGTCCACCTCTGCTTCACTCTCTTCAGCCCCACTTCTGCAGATCTCTTCAGCTCTTCTCTTCTGGCTGGAGCCATCAAGGGGGCTCCCACCCCAGCTCTTCAGCAGCTGTACAGACTACCTCGTCCTGGGGCAGACCAGGAAACTCCTTCGGACCATGGGCCCTGCATGGGCCTGAAAGAACACACAGGCCGCATCTGGAGAGGTCTCTCGTCGCCCAGGGAACATGTCCGGGCAAATACAGAGCTAAGTTGCTGTCTTAACCCCACAATCAGATGCAGGGGCAAAGATCCTGCATGCGAAACAGCTCTGTGTATTTTTCCTCAGCCTGTATAGGAAAGCGAACCCCGATGGAGCTGAAGGCTGGATGCTGAGGAAAACCTCGGCTTAAATCAGACTGCAACGGAGTCAAAGGCTGTCCCCAGGACACCAGGCCTCCGACCCGACCACATGGCTGCAGAGCCAAGCGCTAGCCGCCACAACAACTGACAACTTTCTTCCTTCAACGCTCCTTCCGTGAATGGCCAAACTGAACAGAACTGACACGAGGCAAGAGACAGGTTGGGCAGGAAGAGCTGTGGGAGAAGTAAAAAGGTTTATTGGGAAATGATTTGTGAATCGTTTGTACATGGGTCTTTGAACAAAGGGCTAACGAAATAGCTCATTGCTAGCATTTGGTACCATGTCCCTGTCGAGTGCGTTTTAAGGTTTAATAGAAAGGTTACCTCCACAAGAGTTTCATACATTGATGGGACATTAATGTTTACGTTACCCAACCACTCATTATGACTAAAAATAAAGCAAAAGCTTTCATTTGTTAGCGCCGAGCATCCGCTAGCCAACATGCTATTAGCCTTGCTAACATCCGGTCCCAGACATTTCAAAGGGAGTTCGTTTTAAAGCATAAAGCGTAACTATTCTGCTCCGCCATCCTCCGATAGTGTTATGAGCCTTATTCCCGCATCAATATGGTATATTAATGCCGGTTTTCAAGGCAATTTTGATAACTTTATGTTGTAACCTCTTAGCCACCGAGTTGCTACAGCGGCCCTCTAGCTTCCAGAGGTACAATCGCATAAACAAAGGCAAGCGATCCTGAATTAAATGATTTTACAGGACAAACCGGTCCTCAGAATGTTATTTCGTCAAATAATGTTTTGTTTAACTTGGACTTTGCATTGTGAATGGATTGAAACACATGGCAAATGTTTTTAACTCCATTCCATGCTCTTTAAATCAGATCTGTAGTGAACAAGGATTCACTGAAAAAAACACTTTTGTTTTTTTTGTTTTTGCATGTAAATAGTTCCGTAGCTTAGCTTCCTTTTATCTTCATTTTGCCTGGTAGTTTAGTTAAGTTTCACTAGCCTAGTAAAGAGGATTTGTTAATCGAAATATTGTGTTAATTCAGATAAACAGCATTACATAGTGATGTTCTCTAGAGGTTCATATTATTTCTGTTATTAAATTCTTGGACTTGAAAAGAAGTTGTCACTCTTTATTCTATGTGTGTGCAGGTTTTGCTGTTAAAAGATCGCTAGTGCTCGAATTCATCCCTTTTAACCATGGTCTTGATATCAGCTTAAGAGCTGATCATCACCAGACAATACTTAACAGACAGAGGGTTATTTATTAAAAATTAAATAACATTAAACGGTGTATAATTGCACAACAACAGGAAGTGCCACTATTACCTCCTGCTGCTACCGGAAGTGCCAGTATCAGATGCCGCTGCCACAAATTGAGCTCGGCCCTGCTGCCATATTTTGCGGACCAGATTATAAGGCGCACTACATATTCTTCCCAAGTGTGTAATATCACTCCGCCTCTTCATGTACACAGCTCTCTCCTGAGAGGGTGACTATCCGTATCTGTCGGGAGGACAGAGTAGTTGGTCTACAATACCCTGTTTCTGACATAGGGCCAAAATAAATGGAACTTTTATATTGAATTAACTTACTAGGTTTATTGTTGCTAGCGCATACTCCGGGCGCGGGCTGCTTAAAGGCTCCCACATACTTGGGCATACTGTGCGCATACTGTGAGCTTGCCGGACCCCTTGCTGACTCTCTACAGAATGTTTACCTTTCATAGCAGAGCGTACTGTTGCCTACATTTCTTGTGGGAGATTTCTACAATTACCACACTTTCTGCCAGTGGGATGAAAAGGATGGTAAAATGTGTGATCAGCTAGCTGAGCACCTAGAGCTGTTTCTTTTCCAGCAGGTTCCCACCGCACACCTGTCAGTGAGAACAGAGAGGTAGTGTGATATCCTTGCGACCGCCTGCTTGGAGCAGGTCAGTGTATCAAGCTTGGTGTCACATATAAAACAGTTTGATGTGAAGACTTCTTGCCACTGAGAAGTCGTAAAAATTCAGCTGTGCACGTAAATGTACGCGCGGACCTCCGCAGAGTGAACTACGCCCGAGTATGTGGGGGCCTTTACACAAATGTACGTCTAGTTTCAACATTACAGTCAGGCAGTCTTGTAGACAGCTCAGGAGTCCGATCAGGTAGTGACACAGTGTACCATAATGCTCCGAATATCCATTGAGCGGAGCGGCTCCGTTGCCAACCAAAGTCGTACTTACACATTTTGACAGATTTTTGAGCACATCATACCACAAAAGATCAATCTTTTGTGGAGTAATTGATTTCGCCACACAGAAATCAACGTTTTTGTGAGGATGCATTAAAATACATCCATAGGTGTGTCTCAGTTTAAACCTAATGTCGTGAATTAACCAGATCTAAATCTTTGAAACCAACAACGTCAAAATTGGGGCTTTCCCAGATATTCATGTGGTTATTTGTATGTATATTTCTAAATTCAAAAATAGAACAATTGGGGCATTTATCACATATAGATCATTTAAATCGTGAAAACTGAAAAAAAAATACCAAAAATATTAGCCTTGCTTAGTTTCAGTTAGTGAGAAGGAAATTACCTTTTATACGGTGTATGTAATTATTTGGTTTCAACTGTACATCTTTGTGCATTTCTATCTCACAGATAAAAGCATAATTTCTGCTCTGTGGTTCAAGGTTATATATATGATTAATAGCTGAAATATCATTGACATTTAAGGGTGTTTTGAGTCTTTGGCCTTCTGAGATTCTTCATTTTATATTTCTTCACGTTTTTTTTTATTTCATCCAGATAGGTGAGCTGGCTATTTCTGCAATTAAACTGATACAGTAAAAGCAAATGGTCATCATTAAGGGATGTTTGCTCTGAATATAGGGTACTCCAGTGTAGTAGGCCTGTTAGGCTCATGAAAAATATCATAAATAATTTAATCTTGTCCAACAGTTGGCCTTACATATATATACACATCACTAAAAATGAAGAGGAAAACACTCCATGTACGTGAGAGGACACTGGAAGCAGTCATTATGTCAGCTTTTGAATCTTCGCCACAATCAATTACCATGGTATTACTTTCCAACTCAGCTCACTCTTAAAGAAATCAAGTTTGCATCAACATAATAAAACAGATATACACATAGAAGAAAAAGACACTCAAAAAAGATCTAATCATTTGTGGCTCAACAGTAAAAAAAGTGAACTTATTATAATAATACACAAAACAAACTGCTGGTTTACTTCCTTGACAAATGCTTGTGCTTTTGGACATGGACCGCGGAACGCATTTCAAATTGGTCGGGCCCATCAGGCAATACTCAATACCACTACCCATCACATACGCACGCGCCCGCATACACATAAAACACCAGCATCCCCTTGATCACGCAACTGATTTGCGTCACATGACACAAGACAAGCCAATCCATTTTTAGACACCAGAATTTATTGCTTTCTCATAGGCTGTGGTCCCTGAGCATGATAAATGTGTCTGCCATGTTATAATTAAAATCGGCACCGAATTTTTATTTAACTTTTTTTCTGACGTTCCAGCACACACGTCCCGGATTTATTTCCACTTACAATCATTATATTACAGCTAACACAATATTTACAGAATAAAAATACTTTAAAAAGAAAAGTCAAACTCACCCCTGCTCTAAATATTCCCGAAAAAGTGTCTCCGTCTGTCATTATGCTGGAGAAGTCCCTGGCTATCCTCCAAGCATCCACTGTGGTCAAAAGATCCCTGTGTGTGTGTGTGTGTGGGGGCGCATATCAAGCTATTTAGTCTTTTCTGGGTCATTGTTGACCTCAGATAGGTCTTGATACGACGGAGGGACGAGAAACACCTCTCAGCACTTGCAGTGGACACAGTTAACTAAGCTAACGAAGCTAACGAAGCAAACGAAGCTAACGAAGTAGCGGTCATAAGCAGCGCAGAGGTGGGAAAACTTTTGTTTACATCACATGACACAATCAGCCAATACATTTTTAGATGGGATGATTTATCGCTTTCTCATTGGAGAATGATGCTGCTGCCATAGACTACTGTGCATTTGAAAAAAATAGCTATTGAATATTTTAATTTTATTTATATATATTATTTTACATGTTTGATCATCAAAAGTAGGTAGGGCCGCGGCCCTACTGGCCCTACCCGTTCCGCGGTCCATGCTTTTGGAACAGAAGTTGGGTGGTTTTACCAAATGCTGGTTAAAAATTGGGACTTGTAGTAGAGATGATTTTTCACAGACCACTCTTTTTAAAATATACAAGGACTTAACCAGACTTCAATGGACCTCCTCAATAGAAAAAAAATGGTAACATAGCGAATTGGTGCTGTGTAAAGCTATTAATGTAGTTTTTTTTTTTTTTTTTACTTCAATTCACAGGAGAGGATGAGTTTGCTCACTTAGGACATTAGTCTTAAGTCAGGGGTCTTCATCCTGATCGCCAAAAACTCACTGTCCTGTATGTTTTAGATGTGTCTATGCTCCACCACATCAGAATCAAATGATTGCATGACCTCCTCAGCAGCGATCAAGGGCTATAGAGGTCTGTTATTCATCCATTTATGTAAGTCAGGTATGTGGAGGCATTGAAACATACAGGGCAGTGGGTACTGAGAACCAAGGTTGAAGACCGCTGGTCTAAGTACTTAGAATACTAGCTTGTACAGTAGAAGAGAAAAGTTTGGATTTTCTAAGTATGAGCTGAATCAATCCATTGGTGTATTTCTGATGCCCACACACTGCACCAAATGAGAGAGTAAAATATTGTGGGCCACAAAATCAAATGCAAATGTTAAATCTAAAAGGATAAGTACATAGTCACCAGAATCCATAGCTAAAAATGTATGATTGAAAGCTTTTAAAAGCACTGATTTGGTACTGTGTAAAGCAGGGGTGTCAAACATACGGCCCGCGGGCCGGATCCGGCCCACCGAACAATTTAGTCCGGCCCTGTGGCTAAATGCATTATCATTATAAAAAAAAAAAGAAAAAAATTTTTTTTTATTATTTTTTATTTTTTCCAGTGTCCTGTCTGGCAATGTGGCAATAAGATGCCACAAAGAGCTAATCAGATTTGACTTTCACAAGTGGACAAGATAAAAGGAAGAGAATGATAAAACAATTATTGAAAAAAACATGTACTTCGTTTAATTGAAAATATGCAGTTCCTATATTGTCCACGAGGGGCGCTGTGTTTTAATTAGCAGATTAAGCTTCAGGTGTGGAAAAATTCAAATAATTTCTTAATTTTTATCTGTTTGATGTATTTTGTCATGCAGGACAGTTTTTAAGTTCCAAAAAATGTGAATAAATGTTTTTCAACATTGTATAATCACTGTGATCAGTTCTTATGCATAATGCACAAGTAAATGTTTAACTGAGTAAAAGTATTGTTGAAATTGCACATACTTTTCTTAAAAACGCTGAGGTTATTCATAATATATTGTGTAAAAGTGAAATTAACTTAATATAAAAATCAACAAGTCCACATTTATTAGTTCTATTTAATCTTGCAATGAGTTAACTCGTGTGGCCCTCTTGAGATCAGATTAAGCTGTATGCGGCCCCTAAACCAAAATGAGTTTGACACCCCTGGTGTAAAGTTTTAAAACCAGATTGGAAAAGCTCTAAAATATTATGCTCTTCCTCACAGGCCATCACCTGATCGAAAACAACCTTTTCAATGATTTTAGAAATAAAGGGTAATTTCAAAATAGACATGTAATTAGCAACAACTTTGAGATCTAGAAAACATTCTAGAAATTATTCGGGGTGAAAAAAAGGATGTTTTGAATTTACAGGAACTACACACACTGCTGTTAACTGTAAGAATGGAGTGCCCTAAAGACCTCTTTAAAAATCAAGGAGGAGCAGCATCATATGGGGAACCTGCAAGCTTTAAATGACCAATGAGCACACGTAAAGATGACAGTGTCACTGGCTGGTTAAAAACAGCGGCAGAGTCAACAGAGACTGATGGATCATAACCAGCATGTGAGACTGATGCCCTGGTTGTTGCAAACTTACCCATGACTTTATCATATTTAGGCAGAATAGCTCCTAGGATATCAGAAAAGTAATTCAAAAAGTTATTATTTGTATATAGGAAGCCATAGACCACAGCACACAACACTGTTGGACAGATACCCATCTCAAAAGTGCTTAGAACTCGGGGAAAATAACGAGTCATGGAACTGATCCATAATCTTTGAATGAAGCAGAAATCCCCACAAAGAAGCCTTCAGCTTCACCAGCTGCCTGCTGTGTTTGCATATGCTTTTTTGGTGCATAGGTGGAATCAGGGTGTATCACAGGCGAGCTGGGATCCTTAAAAGAAGGGGCTGCAAAGTTCTATGTCCAACATTATCTATTTTTATCAAAGACTTGGTTGATAAATGAAGATCCAGCATGGTTTGGTGATCATACACCAGTAGAGAGTTGACGTTGTTTGTGAGAATCAAAGCAAATGCCAAAACCACACAGAGAGTGACACTGGTGCCATCTTGATATTCAGTGAAGCCAGAATGTTTGGTTATAGACCCATTTGAATCTACAGATTCTTATATATATATATATATATATATATATATATATATATATATATATATATATATTGTATTTTTCGGACTATAAGGCGGACTTAAAATCCTTAAATTTTCTCAAAAAGTGATGGTACGCTTTCAAATCTGGTGCGCCTTATATATGATTACCGTTGTGCTTACTGACGAATTTTATGTGGTACAATGTGCTCAAAAATCTGTTAGAATATGTAAGTATGACTTTGATTATAAATGAAGCCGCTCCACTCAATTAATATTTGGAGCATTACAGTACACTGTGTCACTACCTGATCGATCCCTGAGCAGACTACAATACTGCCTGACTGTAATGTTGAAACTAGAAGTGCATTTATGTAAAGCAGCCTGCACCCAGAGTACGAGCTAGCAACAATAAACCAACTAAGTTAATTCAATATAAAAGTTACATTTATTTTGGCTTTATGTTAGAAACAGGGCAGTGTAGTCAAACTACGCTGTCCTCCCAACAGTGACGGATGGCTCTCCCTTTGAGGAGAGAGCTGTGTATGTGAATGGGTGGAGTGATATTGCACAATTGGGAAGGATATTTCATACGCCTTATAATCCAGTGTGCCTTATTTGTGGACATAGTCACACAAAGACATGTTAATTCACAGCGTGTCTTATAATCAAAGACTGTGCCTTATGGTACGAAAAATACGGTAATTACAAAAATTCAGCAGAACAATGTAGAAATGCACTTGACTGACTAAAAGGTAAGGAAATTAATAAATAGGCTTGATTTAGTGTCTACCAAACAAAACACTAGACCATTTATACAAAAGTCTTTCCACTGTTGAACTTTTTCAGATTTTCTCATGATATAATCATAAACATATTTTATAGAGATTTCATTGGCTAGAGTAACACAAAATGGCAAAGAAAGTTAAAGCCAAAGTTTTAAAAAACTAAGTATGCAAAGTGCAATATTGATTTGTTTGCAAATCAATGGGCAAAAAAGAACAGGCATAATCTTTAGTCTCTAAAGATTTTACCCATTTTTTATAAATACATTGGGTTCGGTCAGACTCAGACAGCATACATCAACAACAATTTTCAAGCTAGAGATCCTCAATTGGATTTAGGTGTGGCCTTTGACTTGGCCATTGCATCAAATGTTTTTATCTAAACTATTCCATTTCAGCTTTGGGTGTACGTTAGTTGTGCTGCTGGAGGATAGCCATTCGTCCCAGTCTAAAGCATTAACAGCCTCTGGGTTGCCCTGTAATTAGGTCTATCCATCCATCTTCCCATTGTCTCAGCATTTGCAGCTTGCTTGTCTCCAGTGAGGAAAGGTTTACCCACAGTACCATACTGCCAACCCCGTGTTTCATTTTAGGAACAGTTTGTTCAGGGAGATTTGTCATTTTAGTTTACTTAGTTCGTTTAAAACAATGAGCCAATGTTACATGTCAAATTGCATATTTTTGTTTTAAAAATGCATTAATAGAAAACAGCTAAACAACACAACTGGTTTTTCCTTTTTGTTTATTTTGTTTGGTTGGAATTTGTGTTTGTTTCCTGGGTGTGTCTTCACCTGCAATGGAGGTACCCATAGACATCAAATACGTAGACGCCTTGTTGGGCGGGTTCTGCCTATGCTGGGGATGCGTCAGAGCGTCCGCCATGTTGAATGTGGCAAATCTGACTAAAACAGTATCAGAGGGACTTTAATCTCAGAATATACTTTATAATCGTAATAGTATATTGTATTATTACGAGTTTATTTTCGTATCCCTCTTAGCTTCATTTTCCTGACTTTATTCTCGTAAAGAATAAAAATAAAAAATCTCTCCTGGTCCTATTACTCCCGGACTAAGATAGTTCTGCAAACTCTGACTATTCTGGAAATGTCCCCCCTTAATTGTCATAATATGATGTTTTTCTCATAATATTACCACTTTTGTCTTTTTTTTACTTTATTCTCCTAAGACTTTTTTCTCATATCAGTAATTGTATCTCTTTAATACTTAGTCTGTTGCTAATCTGTGTTTATACCAGATCTTAAAAGGTTCACACGATTTTATGAAATAATGAAGATCACAATGTTTAGATTTAACCAATTGATTTTTATATTCATAACACATACACACACATATATATATATGTATTTCTCTCTCTCTTTCTCTGTCTCTCTCTCTCTCTCTCATATATATATAATTCTTATGTATACACATATATGTATATATATATATATATATATGTATATATATATATATATATATATATATATATATATATATATATATATATATATATATATATATATAGCCAATCTGGCTGCCAATCTCTATCAATCTCTATATATTCTTTTACAAGTATATATAAGCTCCATCTATATCTTTCTATCTGAATAATTAAAACATATACACAGGGAACATATACGTTCACTACTTTCTGCTACATGCAATATGGCGGTGACGTTGATGTGCAAACCTGCGCCCAATGGGGCGTCTAGGTATATAATGTCTATGGAGGTACCTCATCCTGGCATGTCACTCTCAGGTTTGCAGACAAAACAGTTCCCAGGGATTTGCACACAATTTATTGGTTCCCGGTATGGCTCGAACTAAGAGGCATATTAAAGAGGGGTGATACTGGTCAGAGCAGATTTTTCTGTTGATACAGATTTTCCAGTAATTAGTGGAATGTTTTCAGTTTGTATTAGTTTATAAATGTATTGTTTAGTTTGCTCTTTGTCTAGTGTAAATAGTGTTGTATTTTTCCATTTTCAATTGATGCAACCATAATAATAGTTTTTCCCAATTTAGGTTAATTTGTATTTAAGCTGTTTGTCATTTGTTGTTGGGGGTTCTGTTTGGTTACACTATTGGCTACAAAATAAAAAGAACAAGAAGCTTCCACAGATGTCACATTGTTTTGATTTTTTGACTACTGTTTGGGTGCCACTTCCATGGCCTTACAGAATGAAAGATTAGGGAATTACTATTTTTGCAAAACACTGTAGATATGCACCTCAGTGTCTTTAGTTTTTTTAAATATGGCTACAATGTTTTCATAAATAATTTTTCTACCAAAATTAACGTATTTTAATTTTTTAATTTTTTATTTATTTTTTTGCGTGCAAACAGCTAATTTAAAGAATGCCCGTAGCAGAATGGAAAACTCAGTCCTCTGATAGCTAAAAATACACCACTACCAATGCCTCCACGGGGACTGTATGCTGTGACAAAATTAAAAGATGGCATTACTCATCCTACAGACTCTGCTGTAGTAATGTTTCTAAAAAATCTGAACCTGCTGCAATTATGAAAACTTGTTCTTTCTGATTGGAAGTCAGAACACATGGCAGAAATAAAACTGAGCTGCCAGCTGTCTTGCAGACAGGTAGAATCACTCAATCTTAACGCTGTTAGTGCACAAGGTTTACTGTAAATCTTTAGAGCCTCCATATTTAATGTTATAGCAGAGTAAGCATGTGTTTATGTAAAGAAAAAAGTGAAGAAAGCAGCCCTGCAGCACTTGCAGCTAAAAACATTGAGATCTAGCTCTGAAGCCAATCAGAAGCAGACCCAGTAAATATTCCTGAGAAACGTTGAATCATTTGATGTGGGACTAAATCCTGATCAAACGATTTCTAACTGCATTTATACCCAGGTGTTATAGGTGTTTTTGATCAGTGTAATATTGGCTATGCATTTGTACCTAGTGTACAGAAATTTGAGGACAGGAGGGTCAAAGTAATCAGCTTGTTACATGTTCCACTATTTTTTATGTATTTTCTATTTCAAATTAGATATCCAACAGTAAATTAATATTCTTCTTTGTCCCATCCATCTCATCCAGCAACATTATAACCATTTATTAAAAAGCCAACATGTCAAAATCAAGAAGTTCATTGTTCATTATTCCCACACAGAGCAGCTAATTGAAGTGTTTTTTTGTGCTAACCCAGAGTGCAATGCATAAAGTGCATCCATAATTTTAGCAGAACAAACGATGTGCCAGATACGTGTTGTGCAATCAGCCACGCCTGCTGACAGGGGGGGGCAAACGGGTCCATTGTCCCGGGCCCAGGACAGAGGGGGGGCCCAAAACTGACACCATTAAAATACAGGCTAAGTAATTTTTCAGAAAATATTTGTGTGAAAAAAATGTAATATTAGAGTAACTAAATATATACATATATATCTGCATTAGGTATATGTAATATTTTTTCTTTAAATAAGGGACCATAAAATAGTTTGACCATTAGGACGGCTGGCTGCAACTTTGAAAGTTCGTTTCGCTGCAAACTAAGAATGTCAGGTTTTCAGATGTCCGGCGCACAGAAATGAAAAGAGGAGAGAAAAAGAGAAGATGACACCAAAGGCTTGAGGGATTTTATGAGTAAATATTTTATAAAAACTGAGGATGAGTCAGGAACAGGTCTAGGAACGGAATTTAGAGGAATGATGCCCATCCAGAGCCAGGTAAGAAGCAATGCGTTTATCAATGTTATTTTAAAGTACAGCATCCGCTAGCTAGTGTAAGGGGGAAAACTGCTTTTCTTTTACAGAAATATTTGAGTCTAGTGCCAAAAGAGCAGAAAGCAGAGAGAGGGCAGAGGTCCAGGTTCAGTCTGAAAGAGCCAGCTGAGGCGGGGAGCTTGGTGGACAGAGAGAAAGGAGGACAAGGCAGCAGTTCTCCCGTCGCAACATGTGGCTTCGGGGGGGAGAGACAGCGTGTGTTTGAGGAGGAGGCAGAGAGAGCCATCCCTAGCGATAACAGAGACAGTGCCGGTGTTATGCCAAAAAGTGCATGCCTGGCGAGATATGCATCCCCTGTCACGGGAGCGCGCCTCGCTCTGTACAACTGCATATCGACGAGGAAAACGAATTAAAATATGACCAACAGAGCTGCTTGTTCTTATACTAATGATATAAAAACGTTTAAATATACCTGTCGTGGGAAAAAAACTGTGGTTATTTGGCAGATTCATTTACAAAAGTACTGGTGTTATGAACAACATTAAATCCAAAGATTTTGTCCGAGGTATGGCTGATTAATTTGTTGTGGTCCCTTGTCATTCACACACAATAAACCGTGAGAGCCGACGTGACTTTTGAAACTGCAAAGCTTTGTCTTAAGCTGAAGATCAAACGTGCATCTACACAGCACAGTGTTCACAGAACAGTGTGATGCATTCGCGAGCGTCAGAAAGCTATGGTGCATTCAGGAGCATGGGACATTTCAAACTTACAAGGAAAGAGGCATAAAACGGAACAGAACTTAACTCATACAATAATGTATTTATCCAGAAACAGTGTGGGCTTTCTTACAATCCTGAATGCTCTATAATTATATAGCAAATTATCAAAGTTTTTTAAAAGCCTGTTTAAAAGCTCCAAATGGGGCTTCAGATCATACAGCGACAATTGCGCTGGCATTGTTTTACAGAATTTGCATTTGCTGACCCTTGTCCTTTAACTACAGATGGATATACAGGAATACAGCCATACAAGTGTCAACTCCTCTGAGATAGCAGGGGATGCATTTTTCGGCAAGGGGCTGCCGAAAAATGTCGCCACAACCAAAGACAGAGGTTTGGCAGAGAAATTATGGGGATGTCATGATCTCGGCACTGATGCCACACCTGATCAGCTCCACCCTGTTTCTCATCACCACTCATTGTATCCACCTGTTCCCCTCAGTATATAACCAGTTCTCCGACAAGACAGCAGTGCCAGATTATTTTGAGCTATTTAGTGAGACTTATTTCAGCATTCTTCTGATTCGTATTTCCTGATCCTGACCTGTTCTGTTTCCCGGCCTCCGAGCCGGCCTATCCCGTCTGACCTGTTTGCCTGATTCTCTGCCTGCTAGTGTACCGAACCGGACCCCGCTTCTTGACCACCGATACCGCCTGCCCTCGTCTAGCCCTTAAGCCCTATCGTGTATCTGACCTGGAATTGTGCCTCGACCTCGCTTTGGATTTCCCTCTTGCGCTTCATCGGACGTCTGATCTCCCGGCTTTGACCTCGGACCTCGTCATCGACTTCGGCATCTGTCTCATCCTGCTCATCCTACCTACGATCAGCTCCACAGCTCTGATCCTCTGCCTGGTTTCTGACCACCGGCCTCTGCTAGAGTTCCTCATTAGAACTTCTGCAGCAGCTGCACGCACCCGACAGCCAGCCAGCTGGGTTCTCGGCTTGTGACTCCTCCTGGACTGTGCGCAGAGAAGAGGTTAGTGAACGTCACGTTTACGAACATTCCTCACTACTGAATAAACTAACCCGTTGCTCTCTGTTTCCCGAGGTCCTTCCCGAAGCGCTGACGCAGACATTAAAAATAAACGTTTTGTCTGAATCGAAAACTGGTTCTGTAAAATCCTTTCATTACAGGGGAGAGTTGTAGGGGATTATTAATTTAAAATGGTTTACTTTAATGTGTTTTAAGGTTTGAATGAGGTAACAAACCTGGAGTTCAGCTCCCGCTAGCATTCTTGAAACAAAGCTTTGCTGATGTGGTTGAGTGTGTTTTTACTGTTATAACAGTTTTTTATTTCCATAAGGGTTTTATGCATCAATGGGATATTAATATTTGTGTTGTTGGGTCCGCTCATTACAACCAAATAGAGCTTAAAAGTCTTTTTAAATTACCTCCGAATGTCCGCTAACACAGCGCTATTAGCTTCCTGGATCACCTACTGCTAATACCCTAGCAAAACATAACTACGGTTTGTTTTAAACATAAGGTTTGTCTCATTTAGCTCCGCCATTGTTCGATAGTACTACGAGCATTAGTACAGCATTAAAAAGGAACATTAATGTCGATTTAATGGTGTTTCGAGTAACTTTAGGATCAACTCCTCGAATTGATAACATGACCATGACACACTCCGACACGCATCATTCCTACAGCGTCTAGCTTCCTATGTTACCAATTCGAGTTTT
The DNA here is from genome assembly GCA_037039145.1 of Fundulus diaphanus. Taxonomy (NCBI): domain Eukaryota; kingdom Metazoa; phylum Chordata; class Actinopteri; order Cyprinodontiformes; family Fundulidae; genus Fundulus; species Fundulus diaphanus. The sequence continues at coordinate 20,655,449 of CM073136.1, forward strand.
AATTATTTCCTGGAGAAATAATTACACTAATAGAAATCAAGTGTCCTAAAGGTTATTGATTTTTACTGAGCAATCCTAGTAGAGAGGATATGATGATTGCAAAATAGGGTTAATTCGGATAAAGAGCATTCTATAGTGATTTTCTCTGGATGTTCATTTGTTTCTGTTAATACATTATTGAACTTGAAGAGAAGTTGTCACCCCTTTATTCTGTGTGCAGAATTTGCTGTTAAAAGAATGCCAGTGCTCGAATCATTCCTGTCCCAATATCAGTTGTTTGGGCTGATATTAACTGGACAATACCGAACAGACCGAGGGTTATTTATTAAACATTAAATAACTTAATACCATGAGTAATTGCAGTGTTATGCCGAGTCAAGGATGTCACCGGTATTGCGTTAAACGTCTTTAATGTTGAGCATAACACTAACACTTTCTCGGGTTGCTGAACAGTGAGTTGTCGGCTCTAACGACTCTACTGTGACGTCACTTCCTTGTTCTACTCCAACGTGAGCTTACACATAAAATAGTTCCATTACATTACAGTAATGGCACAAAATAGGCAACAGTAACAGCCCGGAACTGAGTGAGCCTGAGAACAAGATTAGCAAGGACAAGAATCAGGTAGAATGGACACATTCAGATTGTCCAGTCATTTTAAAGGGGAAATGCACAGAGAGGTGTGCATTACTGTGCAGGTGAAGCTCTGAGTCAGCTCTGCTAAAAGTCTCAAATGGTTTAGCATTGTCTTTATATAATGATAATTTGTTATTGGGGTTTTGTAGGATCAGACCACAGGACACATTATACATCTGTTAACGATCCTCAGGCCGCATATGGCCCTTTTAAAACTGTGTGACCCCCAGAGAAATGCCCAAAACTAGATTTTGGATCTGTGGCTCTAAAATTATGAAACACAGATGTATGTCAGCTTCTGTGATATAATGAAGTGTGCATTTGTTCAATAGACGATCTCTGTAAACCAGGGGAAACCATGGCAACAACATGGTAACCCTTTGCACCTAATTGGCGGCAAAGACGCAGCACCACGGACAAGGAAATATTACAAAAGCTAAAGTTAGCAATCTCAACTAGCTTAAAAATATCTCCTTTAAAGACGAAAAGGTGGAACATTGATTGTGCAAATAGACAATTCCATAGGAAATGGACAGAGAAGTACCTGTCACTCTAGGGAGAATAAAGAAGTTGTAAGCTTTAGTGTTTAACTTTGAAATGAAAGCATTGTTGTGATGAAGGTTTCAATTTGAAAAGACTATAATACGGGGGTCTCCTACCCTGGTCCTCAAGACATACTGACCTGCACGTTTTAGATGTTTCTCTGCTCCACCACGCCTGAATCAAATGATTGCATGACCACCTCAGCATCCTTCAAGGATTGCAGAGGCATGTTAATCACCCATCTATTTAAGTCAGGTGTGCGGAGGCAGGGAAACACCTAACACATGCAGGACCGTGGGTCCTAAGGACCAGGATTAAAGATCCATGGTATAAAACACGCCATAGCTCTTTTTCAGCAAGCTTTCCACAAGAGCAAGGAACAGAGTTCTAAAGTGCAAGAACTGTTGGTATCTTTTCAACTGATCAAGTGGTATTTGGACTCTTTTGCACAGAGCAGGAGAGAGCAATGAGAGCAGCTCTATGAGTAGGTTAGACATTAATGTTGAAGAAGCAGCCTTTCGTTGAGGCAGAAGCTGAGAGAATGCATGCTAGCTGACCTCAAAGTTGTGGTTGACCAAAATGTTAAGGATGGCATTGTTTTGTCCATCAAAAAAAAGTTTTTAGATATGTCCCCCTGCACCGAATAAAATTACTTTCAAATGATGTCTTAAAAAATCTGTTTGAAGAACTCAGAAAAGCAAATGTCATGTCTACGACTGTGGATGAATCGACAGACAGATGCACCGACACAGACATGATTTTCATCAATGCTAAATTTAATGATGGCATTTGTTTTCAGCAAGAACTCAGATTTATTCTGCTTGAAATACACGCAGCAGGTAAAGTGGTTTTTCGAAATATCGTGATTTGTTTTCAAGGAACATAATATTGAGTTTGTCTGCTGGCTACTGACGCCTCGCCAGCCATTATCGAGAGGGTACATGGACTAGTTGCCAGTATTTCGGCTACAGCCCCAAATATGCCATTTTGCTGTATGCAAAGATGTGAACTTAAAGACAATGGAAACTATAACAACTATTGTTAATGGTATTAACAATAGTGTTTAATGAGAGCTTACATCCTCTCATTTTAATGTCAGATGGCTCAGCAAAGGGAGTGTTTTGGACTCGTTCTGTGAACTCCATCTAAAATTCAATCCAAAAATGTTGTTGCCCTCTTGCTTTTACATTTTTGGCTAAATGGCCCGATTTCTTGTTGAATAGTTTAGAGTGACATTTTTGTATATATGAACACACTGAAGCAGTAACTGATTTCTGCATCAAAGTCAAAGAGGTGACCATGTTTTGATGAAGGCATCTTTCAGATGGTGATGGAGGATTTGACAATTAAAACTTCAAATTCCTCAACCAACATTTCAGAAGTTTAAAGCATAACCAAAACTTCTAAAACAAAGCTAAAGGGTCAGACAAATTATTTAGTAGTGAGTAGCTTCACCACTCTTGTTGATGATCACAAACATTTTGTAGGTGTGCTTAATGGGATTTATTCCAGTAGGCTGGGGAAGTTGCTCCAAGTGGGGAAGGTTGAATTACAAAGGGTATCAACTGTCTGAAGCTGATTTCCATTTTTTGTAAACTTTTTTTGTGCAACCCTGTCTAATCATCCTTTTGCTATTGCTTTTTCTTTCTTGCATTTCAAAGTTCTAAGTTATAACCAGGTTGCAGTCCAACAGCACAATTGCCCAACTGCTCCTCATCTAGAGGCACTACAAAAAGGACACTGGAGGTGGAGGAGGATCGCCAAACTACATGGCAATCAGTTTACCTGATACATTTTATTTATCTTACTGTACATCTGTTGTGTCTTGCCTTTGTCTAAGTGCATGGCAGATCCCTTGATGTTCTCTGCTTCTGCTGAACTTCTCTCCTCAATTGAGAGGCAAATTTATTGGAAGGCTCCCTAGCCAATTTGCTGACCTCCTCAATTTCAAAGATCCTTCCAAAGTCTGTTTTGCTGCTCAAGTGGTTTACCTAGATTAAACTCACTTGCATGACCTGCCTGTCCATTTCTGCTTTCTCTTCCTGGATGAGGAAGCTGGAAAACAAACCATGGCGACAAAACCTCACATGCTGCAGACGGCCAACATTCTGCTATACTCATTCGGCCCACAGCTGGATACACAGTTCCCTCTCCAATCAACTTCTGTTCAATTCACAAGATTTATAAATCAACTCTTGCTCCTGGCTACCCAACTCAACTCTTTCTTTCAGTGACAGCCTGAGGCCCTAGTTGGAGAAAGATGGAAAAATAGTTTGTTTATTGTTCACCAATAAACATCCTAAAAAAACGTTGGTTCTGTTTGGGAATGTAGACTTCAACTAGACCAGACTAGAGTCGGAAAGGAACGTCTTGAGAGGCTACTCATTGCAGCTGGTTCTTTGCAAAGTATGTTACATGCTGAGAAAGTGCAAGTTCATCCCTTGAGTTTAGATTACTTTTTATGCTTGAATGAGTCAATTTTCCTGAAAAAATGCCAGGTAAAAGGATTGGACTGGAGCAAATATCTTAAAACTTAAAAAAACTCCAGAAAGTTAGACAAATACTAAGATAATTTTTTTCTTCAAGGCAACAAAATTTAAACATATGAGCTAGATAAATAATCAATAGATATATTTAATAGTCAGCCAAATAACAGCATTCATGTTAAGTTTTAATTTAAGTTGGCTGGTGTGTTAAAACCCAGGTACATGTGCATCTCCCCTCAGAAAGCCTGTGTGACTTTGCAGTGAGATGTGAGTCATGCATGTGCCATTTTATGATGGTTTGCTGCACCATTTACGCCGACTCGCTTCAGGTGGCGACACACGTTCCTGGGGTGTTCTGCTCTTTTCTGCTGCTCACACAGCCAAGGCAGACACAGGGACAAGTGTTGCTGTGGAGTGAAAAGCAAGTATTCAAGAGGCAGTAATGGGGAGTCTTCTGTGGAGAGGAAGATTTGTCTAAAAAGACAAAACCTTGAACACTTATAGGCCAGTGAGGATACACATTTGGAGAAAGGAAAAAAAAAAAAA